>NQVE01000034.1:3765000-4382500 GCA_003260385.1 Cuscuta australis | reverse complement strand
AATAGTTACCAATATTTATTCAAAAAAAATGAGCATTTTTTAAGAAGAATAAATCTAACAGTCCCTTGCATGTGGGATTGAGATCTGTAAAATTCACTCAAATCACAAAGCAAGATAAACGGATTATTAATTATCATAATAATCTTTGAATATAGAGAGTATATAATCAGGCACGGAATCATATCATGTAAAAATGAATTTTACCGAAATTACCGCATCGATGATGTCCGTTCCCGTCGTTGAAGGTCCAGAGTATATATTCGCCGGCGTATCCATCAACTAAAACATTGAATGGAAGAGAGATTTGTAGGGAACGCATTACATATCGCCGTGGGTGTAGTGGTGAATAAACCACCGTCACCGCCGGCAACCATTCCCAGCAAAGTATAGAGAGATGTAAAGAGACGTGGGATGTGGCGGAGAATGAGTGGACCGAGAGGTTACACGGGTGATTAGGGATAAAATGGGAAAGGGTTGGGCCGGTCCAATGTTGGGCCAATTTTAATTAGAGTGTGTTTTTTTTGTGTGGGCCGAAATTTTTGGTTGATGGAGGTCTGGGCCGAGAAAAAAATTAAGGTTTTATTTTTAAAACCTGGCCCGATTTTGTGATACATTTGTTGTATTATGTCAATATTATTTGTAACTATTTTATATTTTAAAACTTTTTTGATCTAATATTAATAAATGGAATATTTCTAACAATATAGGAGGAATTGGAAGTTTAGGTGATGCATGCTACAAGTGCAAAAGTAACGAAGATTCACTTGATATGGAAATGTGTTGGGTATGCAAAGATGTTTCTGGTCATCTTCATTGCTTGGGAATCAGAGATGTTGGATGGGGTATATATTTTGTTTGTGATCATTGTGCGCTTTTTTCACCCCCACCACCGCCTCTTCTACCTTCGCCGCAAGTACTGGTCCACCGCTATGCTACTTCCTAAGCCTGAACCGACTCGATGCCAGAAACACTAATTCCGTCTGAACTGATACCACCGCTACGCTACTTCCAAAACGTGAACTACCTACGATGCCAGTAATGGTCCACCGCCAATGCCACTTCCCAGCCGGAACCGACTACGATGCCAGATACACTAATGTCGTATGAACGATATCACCGCCTACGCTGCTGCCAAGTCGTGAATTGCATGCGTTGGGGGAAATACGTACTCCGCCTACTTTGAGAAGATCTAAGCGACTCAGGATAGCAAATATAAAATATTTTAATGACACGTATGTCACTTATTGAAAAAATAAGATACGTATTGCAGTGGTTGTTTCTACTGTATTTTGTGTTTTTGTTTTTTTTGGACTAAACTCAATGTTAGTTATTTATAAACATCCACTGCAATTATGATCTCCAATGAATGTATGATGATTTAATTTTTGTATGACTTAAAACACTGCTTTTGAAATCAATGAATGTCTTTCTATATTTATTCTTGGAGTGGCTATACTAGACATGTTTTATTTGAGGACGGTGTTATTAGTGTCTTACTTGATTTTAACTTTACTTTTTATCAATTTATGTTTGTTCTTCGACGTATATATACAAATATTGATATATTTAATAATTACAATATTGCGACGCACGTAGAAATGGAACAAGTACCTCTTTCAAAGATAAATCCAGATCATTGCATATGGAATCAAATATTTACAATCCATCGCCTCTCAGCAACTTAACAAAAGGTAAATATCTTAATCCAAATTCTACTCTTTTTTTGTATTTATATATTTCTTTTTAAGAATTAATGTTAATTTTTTTCTATTGTCAGTGACACTTTGTACCCCTTTGAACGTTCTCTTCGCCATCATCATCCTCCTTTAATGCATCAAGTGATTTATATAACCATGGTAATTTTCTCTACCGCAAAGTTGTATTACACCAAAAAAAATGGTAATACAAGAAAGCGACCATTTCAAGTAGGTACGCTTCATTTTTTTCTTTTAATTCCTTAATTGAGTCTAAATGCATCAAATCTTATACGTTAACTGCTATTCATATTCTTTCGAATTTTATATTATATGAATATTACAATCCACAGTGAATGAAGAGCGCAATACTTCTTTACCTCTAACTGCGTTGGTAAACGACTTTGTTAAGCAAACTTGGGCGGTAGATTCAGATTTGCATCGTGATGATAACCATATGATTCCATCAGAAGTGGTTAGGGATTTGGACATTGACTTTATTGATGAAATGGATTCCGTCCCTACGCGGTGTAGAACGTCATCAAGGAAAAAAATTTCAAGATGTCAATTGCTGGGACATAGGTGATTGCAGTTACAAATGTAAACACTGCAATGCTTTCTTTTGGCTAGAAGAGCGTGTGATTAGTCAGTCTACGAAAAAAGATCCTAAGTATTCTCTCTGTTGTAAGCACGGAAAAATAAAATTAGCTCCAATCAAAGAAGCACCGATGCTCTGAGGGAATTCACCACAGGAGGAGATGCAGTGAGTAAGCACTTTCAAACCAATATTCGATCGTATAATTGTATGTTCTCTTTCACATCGCTTGGTGGATGAATTATTAGAGACTCAACTCCGGTAGAGGACCGCCATGTTTTAAGCTAGGAGGCCAAAATTATCATCGAATTGGGAGCTTACTACCATCCGATGGAATTGTTCCGAGGTTTGCGCAGCTATACATTTATGACACACAAAATGAAGATTTCAATAGAATCATGTCTGTGAGGTATATATTATAACCGATAATTATTACACTTCTACTATAACAAACTTAGGATAGTCTAATTTTTTTAATGTATCTAGGAACGAAGACAATGTGCATACACTACATGTCGAGATTGTTGCGAAGCTTAGGGAAATGTTGGATACTCACAATGTATTGGTCCAGTCATTTCGAATGATTGGCCAAAGGTTAAGTGAATCCACAAATATAGAATTCAAGTTGAAGTTAATTGGGAGTAGGACTTCTGATCCGAGGGTTTACAATTTACCATCTGTTGGTGAAGTCGCAGCTTTAGTTGTTGGAGATCTTGATCATGCTCTTGGAGAGAGAGATATTTTGGTCCAAACTCAATCAGGTCCTCTGAAACGGATAAGTGAGTTAAATGCTGCATATTTGAGTCTACAATACCCATAGAACTCTTCACTTCTCAATAAACCTCGCTGTTTACGCTGCTTTTCCTACGGTCGTGGTGCAGAGAATTTACATTATCAACGTTTTTTGAAGCAATTCGGTCGGGCTTGTGCGGTTTTCGTACCGGTGAAATTGTATTGCAGAAATGGAGGGTGAAGGAGTACCTGGTATGTGCCTCTTTTTTTGTTTGGGCGAACTGGGTTGTGCGTGGTGGGTTTTTTTTGTTTTGCATGTGTTTGAGGATGCATTTGTTACTCATGATACTGGTTGATTGTTGGGATAATGGTGTCTTACTGGTGAATTTGGCTGCGGGTGAGGGTCTGGGGTTTTGGGTTTTAAATTTTGTTCAAGTGTTTGTGTTCTATAAGTGTAGATTTTCATTAATTGGTTGTTGCGGAGAGCTCAAAATTGTGTTTTTATTGTTTGGGTTGAAGTTCGTGAATTTCTTTCAGTAGTTATGAACATGTATATGTGGGATTTATGTATTACATGTGGATATTTGGTTTTTTTATGTTGTTATGCTGTTTTGGTGATTGAGGCATGTGTACAGTGGTGTTATGCTTTACATTTTAAGTTGTGTGCGAAGTGTTCCACAGTTGTTTCCTGTAAATAGGCTTTGGTGCATTTTTTTGATATGATTGAGTGTTTGTTTCTGGCTAAGGTGCCCTTTTCATATATGCACTAATTTATTGTGAAGGTGCAACATGTTTGACATTTTTAAAGAGGATTATATTGTTGTGGTGCAATAGACATCCTTCTGAGTTTTAAATGAGCATTGTATTGTTGAATTGTTGTTGTAGTACTATATAAATAGTATAGGTTTTCGTAAAGTATTCTGCTTTTAAGATATGCAGTCGATGCCTATGGTGATTGTGTGAAAGTTGTGGTGTTTCTTACATTTTTGTTTGTGTGTATTTGTGAAGTTATATTGCATTGAGTGGATAAAGCAGTGTCCTGATGCCAATGTATGCCATGGTTTGGCTTATTTTGTGGTGTTCGTTCTGCTATTTTATGGGTTTTACACTGGTGAAGAGTTATTGTTTAGTTTTCATTTTGTTACTAATACTGTGCATTGCAATCCTAATAGTTATATACTTTGTTTGCATTTATATATTTATGAGATTCATTTGGGATGAATAAAAGGCATGTTTTGGTCTGAGCAATTGTGATAGTGTGTGTGAGGAAAATGTTATAGATGCAGTCAGGGATTGTGGGTGCGGACTGATGCATATACTGTATTAGTTGGTGTTTCTTTAGCTTTGTACAATGCATGGTTCAATATTAGCACTGATGGAGACTTACTGTGCATCTAGCTTTGTTAATAATATGGTACTATATCAATCTGTGGGTTATTAATCTGCTTTGTGATTGGTATTATGTTTAGGTTTATTGAAATGTTGTGTATTTAAATTTTGTGCATTTCATACTAATACATAAGTGTTTGGTTATTTAAAGTGTAAAATGGTTTTGATATTCTAGTTTGCTGTTGTTTGATGTGGAATGGTTGTTTGGGTGGCCACACAAACACCACACTGGCATTTTTATGTTCTGTGTTGTGATTTGGCATTGTATCCTTGTTTATGAGTTTTTGGTTTTTTGTTGGGGCTGCAGATCTTGCCTTGAAAAGAAGTTCCAAGCGCAGCAAGAAATCTGTTGTAATGGCTTCACCGATTCGAAGAAGCGGTAGATTGCAGCTTGCAGAGATTATGAAAAGGCCAAAAGTACACGCTGCGCATGTCGACCTGGTCGATGATGACGAGGATTCTGTGGAAGATAGAGGTGCAGATGGGAATGATAATGCTGGTTCAGATGTGTCTGAAGATGATGCAGTGATTGCGGGAGATGAAGGCGGGAATGCAGAAGAGGAGACTGACAGTGATGATGCATTTGATGACCCACCTCAGAAGACATCAACTGACCCTTCACCGAGTGCTTCGAGGAAGAATGCTGCAACAGTAAAGAAACGAAAGAGGGAGGGGATAACCAAATTGAAGGAGAAGTACCTACAAATTCAGTCAAGAGCTTCTCCAAACGTTTTGCAAAAAGTGGTTGAATCTCTGAACGAAGTTCAGAGGAGGGAAGTGTTGAGAATTAGGTTTGGGTCTATGTTAAAGATTAAGTTTAACAGAGCTTCCAGCGAAACTAGGATATTGGGTGGTAGAGAAATTTAATCCTAGGAGTAGCAGTATTGAACTTGCAGATGGAATGAAGGTGCGTGTTACGGTGGATGATATTAGACATGTTTTGGGTTTGCCGTGTGGGCGTGCTAAGGTAGTCAGCAAAAAAAAAAGTGAGAAGTGTGACATACTGGATCAGTTGAGGGTAGAGATTGGAAGTAGATACAACAAGATCACCCCTTTAGAGCTTAGTGAAAAGGTTCTGCAATATACTGATGGTGGCGTGTGGTTTGTTCGTCTTTTCGTGTTGTTAGTCGTCTCAGTTTTGGTCGATAGCTCGAGCCATGGGTACGTAAACAATTGGGTGTTGAAAACCTTGGAGGATGTGGATGGGATTGCGCAATTAAATTGGTGTGAATATGTGCACCGATCATTGATTGACAGTAGAGTGAAGTGGGAGAAGGGGAAAAGAAAATACTATACTGGACCTTTATTGTGCTTGTTGGTAAGAGTTATGTTTTCTGACAACTCTAATTTACTTCATTATAATGTAGTTGTATTTTTAATGTAGTCTTTCTTATCTATTTTTTAAGGTGTTCTACGTGGACCGAGTGGTGCTCTATAGAAGGGACGTTGAGAGAATGTCGCCTGCATTTCTGGATGGACATCTAAGATCCTAAGGGATAGGGAAAACAATGAGGTCAAAGCAGGTAGATTCGGGTTGGGGTATGACGATGGAAGATTTGTTGGTGAGGTGGTGGATGCGAGCTCTGGTGACACAGATGTTGTGGTAGGTTTAGAACAGGATAATGTGGAAAATGGTAATGGTGATGCACCAGAACCAAGGGGAGAGACGAGGGATGATCCGGTTGAGGTAAGTGCGGGGGATTACTTAGCAAACCATGTACTGATTATTTTTACCCTGGGTTGTTGAAATTTAATATTTTTTATTTTATGACACCCTTATGCATCAGGTTTTTGTTCAAAAGTTTGCAGAAAAGGGGAGAATTTTGGCTACCACAATCATCGACCTAGTGTCGTTGATTGAGAGTGCACCACCTGGTACCATGGAGAATGATGTGTTCAAGCAGCTGCAGCTTGCAGCGGGTAGATTATTGGGTCTGGCACAACATAGAGGTGGTGGAAGCTTAGAAACACCTCAGGGAGGATTTTCAGAGGTGACATATGATGAAGGTTTCTGGAGCGACCCTGCAAACATAGATCAGTTGATAGCGAATGAACAGGCAGTGCTGGCACGTTCAAAATACAAAAAGATCATGGAGGATATGCCATCGTTCAGTCTGGGGTTCTCGCAATTTTATGGAGAGAATGAGAATGTGAATATTGATGGTGGTGATATGGGTGCTTGCAGAAATACACCTAGCACTCCTGCAGTTCGGGTTGTGAATGAGCTGGAGAGTAACCCAGGGGTTGAAAATGATTTCATAACACCTGGAGAAGTGCAATGTCATGTGGGAGATGTAATTTTAATTATTGCCATAGAGTGTTCCTTGGTGTTGTGAAGCATGTTGTTTGGTGTACTATAACAATTCATATTGGTTATGTTTGCTTTTTGTTTGTTGTTGCAGGCAGTTGATATGGATTTGGCTGGTGGAAACAGGAATCAGCCGGACACGATTGGTATGACAGCGGTAAGACCGTTTTCTGTATTGGTGTTCGTGATCTGTGTGTTGCATTTTGTTACGTGGTGATAACACCAATGGTTGATATATGCGTAGGTTGCTGGTGTGAGTGCAGTGGGTGATGGTACTGTGCGAGGAACTGTTACAGAACGTTCAAAAGCAGAGGTAGGACTGATTTTTTCGGGTTTGTCAAAAATTAATTCATGCATGGTAAGGGGTGGTGTGGTTGTGTTTTTTTGGTAACTTAATGAGAAATATTATTGTTATGTGTTAGGTGAAGCCATGCAATGCAGCAAGGAAGTTGGCTAGGACATTAAAACCTGCGGGCCCTTTGAGATCACCCTACCTTACACGACCGATAGATCTTTCCGATGGGTTATCTGTCATGGAGAGGAGGGTGACGAATTGGGTGTTGCAGAATCCAAATGCTCCAAAGTAAGTTTTTGTTTTGAAGTCTGCAATTTTGATTGAAAATTATTGAGTATGTATGGATTGAAGTTTGAATGTTAGATCTTTAATAATCACATATTGTGATGTTTAGGGATGAAGCTATTTTCGTGAAGGATGGATTGGAGTTGACAAGAGGTGAAATTGCGTCGTTGGATATTGAGAAACATATTTCCAAGAGGGTGATAGATGTGTGGTCAACAATACTGAACCAAAATGAGAAATTCAGAAGTGACAATTCCCCGTTGCGTGTGTTTGCTAGGAGCATGGATTGTGTAAGTTGTTATTTTTTTGTGTGCGTACTTAAGTTTGAATGGGGATTCTCATGCTGCTTAGTCTGACATGTTTTGAAATGAAAAGGTTGCAAATGGGGATATAGTAGATGTGTCTGAGGCGAATGTGAAGAACATGTTTGCAAATGCGCTGCTTCCTGCATGGGATGACATGGCAGATGATTTCAACTGGGGGAAAGCTGAACTGGTAAGAATGTTTATAGTAGACGCAATGTGAAGATTGAAACTGCCCTGGATCGTTCTGCGTGGTTTATCAGTAGTTCATTGTGTTTGAGAGAAATTGTTAATGTGTGATTTATTGGATTATGTGCAGTTTTTCTTTCCTATTATGCAACAGAACTGGGCATATGTGTTGTGTGTTGACCTAAAAAGCAGACGTTGTGACATCCTGGATAGCTCTTCAGCGAAAGCAAAAAACGAAGACAGATATGGCGACATGCCAAAGCGAGTTGTAAGAACTTTGGGTGCATGGTTTTTGGGATAAAGTATATTAATGTGGATGATTTATTAACATGAAATGTTTCAACCAGGTGAGGTTGTTGGGTGATTTTCTTGAGCAGCAGAGTTTTGTTTACAAAGGTAAATGTGTTAGAGAAATGCTTGCTAAGAGAATTACGTTCCCTTGGAGAGATCCGAAGGCTACCTTTGACTATGGCGTGGCGACCATGCGTCATATGGAGACGTATATGGGGATGGTGGCAAGGGATGGCACAGTGGCTTGTCGAAGATAAATCAGAAGCCTATGATGTTGCTGCGCTGCAAGTACTGTGCATGTATACTTCTAAGCCCAGTTAATGCACTGTTGGATAAGGTTTACGCAGAGTCAGAGAAGCTCGAAAGGGAGAGGAAGGGAAAGGATCCTAAGTGAACCCACACCTAGAATGGCTGCATCTTATTTTTGTGTGTTAGTTGAATTATTTTTATTAGTTGTTGGTGAAAGTTGGTGACACCATACATTGATGGAAGTGCTATAAGGAAACTAATTATCAGCCCATAGTTTGGTTTATTTTTTTATTTTTTGTGTGGATTTGAGGAAATTGTTTTTTTTGTAGAAGGTGTGAATGGTTATGGTTATTTGAATGAAGATGTGGTGTTGCCATATTTGGTGCGTTTGTGGTTTTTTAAGAATGTGTTTGTCATTACGTATTTTTGGAGAGTTGTAAGTGGTTGGATTAAGTGAATATTAAACAAGTTTGCTGTTTTGAGATGTGTGAACATAGCGATTGATGAAGTGATTGAATTTTTATTTGTTTGAAACAGAGGTTTCAGCATTGTGATATGAACGTAGAGAATATCAGTACCAATATATGATGTTATAATTGCAGATAACCATTTTATTTTGTTTTCCTTCAAAAATCGTTCCTCCAAAAGTTTTTTTAATAATACATCCGTTTGACGCTGCTTGTGCATTTCTGGGTCTTACTGCCGTATATATTGTCTGTGACATTCCATGATGTACATTATATGCGTTACCATTTATAAACGTTCTACGTACGGGGTTGAGGACGTTTAGTAAACAGAATCTCACTATCTATGGTTTTAAACCCTCAATCTAAAACAAACCCATACATGAAATAAATTAAAATATGCTTCATATTCACCTCAATTTATCAATATATTGGTATGAAATCTATTTCATATGTGGAATACACAACTCTTGTATGAATATTCATTTAAACAGTGGTCACCATTTTGGACACAGCTTATTTATGCAGTATAAAATAAATGAAATGCTACATGGATAGAAGAAGGTGATACATTAAGTAAATGACCCTGTTATAAAGGGAGGCGTGGGGTACTAACTGTGCGAATGGGGAATTGGTGTTGAAAATGAGTCATTCAACCATTGGAATTAAATTTATTTATTCAAGAATACAAGAAGTGGTAAAAAAGCAGAGACATATTCATGGAATAACTATAACAGAACATTTAATAAAGAATAAAAGTGAAACAAGAAAACAAACTTATCACTTCTCATGGTTCATAGGACGTCGTGGAAGCCATATTCTTTGCATGTCCGACACAGGCGTTTGGTTTTCTTTGATTCTTCAATGCTAACTTCCTTACCTCCTTTGATACGCTTACCGCTGCCCTTCGTACTTACTTGGGGAGGAGGTAATACACGAACTTCTGAAGGTGCAGAAGTGCCACAAAAGTTTTCAAACACTGAGGATGTGTCAGATGATAGTTTGCCATCCTGAAGTTTGTCGATTAGGGCCTCTTTGTGCTGATTTATAGTGTTGGAAAAGGCAAGTAGCAAATCAGGGGTGTGTTCCACCAAGGCAATACAAAAGTGGATGTCTGACATCAATCGAGAAACGAGAGTCTTATTTTGATCCGTAAATGATACCTTGTCCATTTCTGGGCCACCGACATCGAACATTGGTTTGAGCAAGTGGAATTTGCACCACCGGTTGGTAACATAGAAGTCGGGAATCTTTTCTATTTTCAGGTTTTTGAAAATAACAAAGATGTGCCTGCATAGCAAGCCAATGCGTTCGTAGTTTTTGCAACTGCAATGTGTGGTCCCATCGCGTGCACAGTAGCGGACAGTTGATATCATCCCACTTACATCGCTGATCTGATACTCGGAAGCATCCTCACTGTTTTGGATACATACAATAGCGCATGAAAAGCAGGATGCACAAATCTATTTTTGCACATCATAAAAGACAGAGAGAGTGAATAACGATGCAGCGTGTTTCTCAATCTGTAATGGGGTTTTGAACACTGGAATTCCCGACTCGGATTCTGAGTTCAAACGAGTAAATTTGAACCGTTGGTCCTCCATTGCACTCTAGAATTGCATTAATAATTCAACTAGGCTAAAGTTGCGGTTGGTGAAATCGTCAAAGAAACTGTTTTCACTCTCTGATCTAGACGTAGTGCGCAAAAGCCCAACCATAAATAGATCCCTGAAATACGCCGGAATCCAAAACTTACGTAATGTGTATAGAGACTTGAACCACGAATGCTCCGTGAGGTTGTAGTCTGCCATAACACTGCGCCATTGTGCTTTCCATTCTTTTTTGTCCAAGTAATGAGTCCAGACCACCTGATTAATGCGATTCATGAATTCTGTATCCTTGCTTAACACCGGACCAACTTTACCTGATAGTTTGTTCATAATATGCCACATGCAATAGCGATGCTTGGTTTGTGGTAACACTTCTTCGATTGCAATTCGCAGTGATGGATCTTGATCAATTATGATGCAGCTTGGAGCATTGCCCATCGCATTCATGAATGATCTCAACAACCATGAATATGACTCAGCATCCTCGCTTGACCGTAAGCCAAAGCCGAATGTCACACACTTTTTATGGTTGTCGACACTAGTGAACGGAGCGAATATCATCATGTACCTACAACAAGTGATAAGGACATGGATAGTGCTATGAATCAACAAAGAGTTGCATGATATATTGGGATGAGGTGAGATGTGATAAATGGAAATTAATAGATGTATGACCTGTTGGTTTGATATGTGGCATCAAAGGAGACAACATCACCAAACAGGGAGTAGCTTTTCCTGGAAGAAGCATCACACCAAAATAGCCTAGAAAGCTGGTCGTACTCGTCAACTTCATAATCAAACCGAAATCAAGGGCATACTTCTGATTTTTGGAATAATTTGTCAATGACCATTTGAGCATCTCCACCGGCAATATAGGCCTTCAAATCACGTTTGAAGTTTTTGAAGTCCACAGCAGTAGCACCAAACAACGAGTTAGAAGCCAAAGTGCTTCCAATCGCACTTGGCTTGGGCCCTTTGTGTTTGCGCATTATTTTTCATTTTAATCGATTATATCCTTTAAGATAATCGATTAGATCCAGCGCAATTTCTCAGGTTTCAACTCTTAATCGATTATTTTTTTTAAGAAAATCGATTAGCTTGGACGGAACCTCCTAATCGATTTGTTGCTTCACTTTAATCGATTTATAAGCTATTCGTTGGGCTGCTCAACCTTGATCAATAATCGATTATTTATCCTTCGTTAATCGATTAGTTCGTACCGAACCTCCTAATCGATTATTTGTCTTCATTTAATCGATTATGATTCAGTTTTCTTTTCAGGCTATTTCGCTTCTGTGTACAGTAATCGATTTAAACTTTTACTTTAATCGATTAATTTTATCTGGTGCATACTCTCAGCCTGCTCCAACGGCTTTATTTTCCTTAGCCTATTTAATCCTTCATTCTCCTTCATTTCAACACACACCTCTTGCACTCCAATATATTTCTTTGAGCTATATTCATCCTTTGCTTCATCTTCCTCATCAAAATATTATTTTTGAGAGTTAGAAATATTTCTCTTTGAGTGCTAAAGAAGTTGTCATCCATAGAGCTTAAATCTTTCAAACACTACTTGCTCAATTATATGAACTTTCATTCTTGTGTTGTAAACTCAATCTCTTTTGAGTGATTGTTCGTAAGACTTGTGTGACTCAAGTTTTGTTGTTGTAAGAAAGTGAGGCTTGTGTGATTCAAGTTCTCAAGTTGTACCGGTTTTTCAAGCACCCGTTGAAGCTTGAAGATTAGTAGGACTTTCGAGAGAGTCTCTCGGAAGACTGGATTAGCCACGAGGTGGTGAACCAGTATAAATGTCGGTGTTCTTCTTTCCCTTACTCTCTTTATTTTATTCCTGCGATTCCATTATTTCACACACGCGAAAAACGCTTATTCTTGAGAACAACTCTATTCACCCCCCCCCCCCTCTAGAGTTGCACATTTGTCTAACAATTGGTATCGGAGCAGGAAGTTCTTCGAATACGTTATTTTTCCAGGAACTAAAAGATCAAATGGCATCAAGAATGTTCAACGCAGGAGTGACCGAGGGACAATCAACCACGAGGCCACCATTGTTCGATGGAACAAACTACTCGTATTGGACGGAGAGGATGAGAATCTTTATCCAATCCAACGACTACAAGCTGTGGTTGATTGTGAAGAACGGCTGCGGAGTCCCGATGAAGAAAGTCGGTGAAGTCAATGTTCCCAAAACCGAAGAAGAGTTCACCGACGAAGATTGCAAAAAGATGGAGCTCAACGCCAAGGCAATAAACATGATTTATTGCGGTGTTAACGCGGATGACTACCGCAAAATCTCAAGGTGTGAAACCGCAAAACAAATGTGGGAGAAATTGGAGGTCACCTACGAAGGAACCGCGCAGGTTCGGGAGGCCAAAATTGATCATCTCACTCACGAGTATGAACTCTTTTCAATGAAGGAAAATGAGAAGATTGAGGAAATGTTTGAGAGATTCTCTAACATCATCAATCCCCTCAATCTTCTCGGGAAGACATACACCGACCGAGAGCTCGTGAGAAAGGTGCTGCGAAGCCTATTTCCTAAATGGCGCTCAAAAGTGGACGCAATCGAAGAAGGTCGTGACTTCCAAACAACGACCTATGATGCTCTTCGAGGTAATCTTATTACCTATGAAACCACTCAACTTTCAAAGGTGGTTGAAGAAAGGAACAAAAGGTCTATTGCTCTACCCGCAACAACATCAACCCACAACAACGTTGATGATGAAGATGATGACAGCGACGACACCGACCTCGGACTCTTTGTCCGAAAATTCAAGAAGATGATGCTCAAGAAGGGAGCCAAGAAGAACACTCCACCCAAATGCTATGGGTGTGGTGAAGTTGCACACATCAAACCATTGTGCCCAAAGCTCAAGAACGAGAAGGACAAGAAGACACCAAAGAAGCAGCGTGCTTACATTTCTTGGGAGAACGACGGCTCCGGGAGTGAAGACTCGGAAACGGAAGAAGTGGCCAACTTGTGTCTCATGGCCATTGAAGATGGTGATGCATCAAAAGAGGTAAGTGATCAAGAACCTTCTCCCAATGATCCTTTAACTCTTAATGATGTTGTTTGCATTGTAGAAGATTTGGTAAGAATGTTCAAAAAGGCCTCCAAAGAAAACAATGAAGTAAAGCAAAAAATCCTTATTTTTGAGAATGAAATCAAAGAACTCAAAAATATAAATGATAAACTTAAACAAGAAATCATTTTTTTTGAAAAAGGCCACAAGAACCTTCAACTACTTCTTCTTCTACATGCTCTAGTTGTACATCACTAAAAGCTAAGGTTGCTAGTTTGGAGAGCAAATTGGGAAAGTTCAATAATGCCTCAAACACCTTAGATAAAATACTTAAGCAAAAAATTAGTAATGGTGAAGGACTTGGATATAAGAAAAACCAACTTAGAAAAACAACATTTGTTAAAGCTAGTGGGAATAAAAATGCTAGGATTAATAATCAAACTAGAAAATCACATCCTAGTAAACCTAGAACTCATTACACTCAACCATATAGGATGAATAATCCAAATGTTATTTGCCACTATTGCAATAAGATAGGTCACATTGCACCCGTGTGCTTCACCAAAATTAGGCATTTTCAACAAACGCACACACATCGCACATATGCTAACCAAAAAGGACCCAACAATATATGGGTACCTAAACCGTCTCCTTGATATCTTTTTGTAGGTGTGCTTGAAGGCTTCGAGTACCTCTTGGTATCTCGATAGCGGATGCTCCAAGCACATGACCGGAGACGCATCCAAATTTAGGAGTTTAGAGTATTTCAAAGGTGGCAATGTTGTTTTTGGTGACAACAACAAAGGAAGAATCATTGGAAGTGGCACCGTCGGAAAGGACAATGCTACAACCGTTGAGAACGTTCTTCTTGTTGAGGGCCTCAAGCACAATCTTCTTAGCATTAGCCAATTGTGCGATAGAGGTAACCGTGTCATTTTTTATTCTAGAAAATGCATTGTAGAACGCTTGTGTGACAATAAGACTATTCTTTGTGGTAGTAGAGTAGATAACATTTACATGTTTGATCTTGAAAATTCCCCGTCTACTTTAGCTAAGTGTCTCATTACCAAAGAGGAAGAAACGTGGCTATGGCATCGTCGGATAGCTCACGTTAATATGGACCATCTTAATAAGTTGGTTTCAAAAGACTTAGTAATTGGTGTTCCTAAACTTAAGTTTGAGAAGAATCTAATTTGTGATGCATGTCAAAAGGGGAAGCAAGTAAGGGCCTCGTTTAAGTCAAAGAACATTGTTTCTACGACTAGGCCATTACAACTTTTGCACATGGACCTTTTTGGACCTTCAAGAACTATGAGTTTAGGAGGTAATTACTTTGGATTTGTTATCGTTGATGACTATTCGAGGTTTACATGGACACTCTTTCTTGCTCATAAGTATGATGCACTTAATGCTTTTAAGAAATTCATTAAATTGGTTCAAAATGAAAAAGATTGTCACATTTCATCCATAAGAAGTGATCATGGGGGAGAATTCGATCAAGATGGCTTTGATGCCTTATGTGACGAATTAGGCATTGAGCATAACTTCTCGGCCCCCCGCACACCACAACAAAATGGCGTGGTTGAACGGAAAAATAGGTCTCTTGAAGAGATGGCTAGAACTATGCTCAATGAGGCAAACCTTCCTAAATACTTCTGGGCGGATGCCGTGAGTATCGCGTGCTACGTGTTAAATCGAGCCGTCATTAGACCGATACTCAAGAAAACGCCCTATGAACTTTACAAAGAAAGAAAGCCTAACCTCTCCTATTTTCATGTCTTTGGATGTGAAGTTTTCATTCATAATAATGGAAAAGATAACTTGGGAAAATTTGATGCTAAGTCGGATGAAGGAATTTTCTTAGGTTATTCTCTTCGTAGTAAGGCATATAGAGTGTTCAACAAGCGTACTAAGACCATAGAGGAGTCTATTCATGTTGTCTTTGATGAATTTGATGCTCGCTTGGCGAGAAAAGGTATTGTTGAAAATGTTGCAGGCTCTTACGATGATGAAGAAGAAATCGTTAAGGAAAAGGAACCGGAAGAAGAGAAAACGCAAGAACAAACGGAGCTTCCTAAAGAATGGAGAACATTGAAGAACCACCCGATTGACAATGTCATTGGTGATCTAACGCAGGGAGTTTCTACTCGTAATTCTCTTAGGAACACAATTAATCACATGGCCTTTGTCTCACAAATTGAACCAACAATCGTTTTGGATGCTATTAATGATGAACATTGGTCTATGGCAATGCAAGAGGAGCTTAACCAATTTAAACACAATGATGTTTGGGAATTGGTACCTAGACCTAATGATCATTCCGTTATTGGCACAAAATGGGTGTTTCGTAACAAACTCGATGAAAATGGTATAATCACTAGAAACAAAGCTAGGCTTGTAGCTAAAGGCTACAATCAAGAAGAAGGCATTGATTATGAAGAAACTTATGCACTGGTTGCACGTTTAGAAGCTATTCGTTTATTGCTTGCATTTGCATCTACAATGGATTTTAAACTTTATCAAATGGATGTTAAAAGTGCCTTCCTTAATGGTATCATTCAAGAGGAAGTGTATGTCGAACAACCCCCGGGTTTTGAAGACTATGAGTTTCCCGAACATGTCTTCAAACTCAAAAAGGCGCTTTACGGTCTCAAACAAGCACCTCGTGCTTGGTATGAACGGTTAAACAAATTTCTTTTGGACCATGAGTTCAAACGGGGTCAAGTCGACACTACTCTTTTTATCAAGAAAGATAACCAAGACATCCTTTTGGTTCAAGTTTACGTAGATGATATCATATTCGGTGCTACTAACGAAGTTTTATGCAGGGATTTTTCCAATATGATGCAAAGTGAATTTGAGATGTCGATGATGGGAGAATTAAAGTTCTTCCTTGGGCTACAAATTAGACAATGCAAAGAAGGGACATTCGTGTGTCAAACGAAATATTGCAGGGAGTTGCTTAAGAGATTCGATGTTACCGAATCCAAATCCATTGACACACCGATGAGCACCTCTTGCTATCTCGACAAGGATGAAAAAAGAAAAGAGGTAGACATCAAACGCTACCGAGGTATGATCGGCTCTTTACTTTATCTTACTGCGAGTAGACCGGATATCATGTACTCCTTTTGTATATGTGCTAGGTATCAATCTTGTCCTAAAGAGTCGCACTTGGTTGCGATCAAAAGGATAATGCGATATCTCGCGGGCACGTTGAACGTAGGTCTTTGGTATCCCAAAGGTTCGACATGTCATCTTGTTGGCTATTTCGACTCGGATTTTGCAGGTTGCAAACTCGATAGGAAAAGTACCAGCGGTACTTGCCACTTATTCGGTCATTCGTTAATCTCGTGGTTTAGTAAGAAACAGGTTAGTGTTGCACTTTCCACCACCGAAGCGGAATATGTCGCTGCGGGAAGCTGTTGTGCCCAAATTCTTTGGCTAAAACAACAACTAGTGGATTTCGGCCTCATACTTGGTCACATCCCTGTTACGTGTGACAATATGAGCGTTATCAGTCTTACGAAGAACCCTGTTCTTCACTCGAGGACTAAGCACATAGAAATTAGGCATCACTTCATACGAGATCATGTCCAAAAGGGAGATGTCACAATTGAGTTTGTTGAAACGAAACATCAATTGGCAGACATTTTCACGAAACCCCTTAGTAGGGAGAGCTTCTTCCACATTCGGAACGAACTTGGAATTTTGGATATCTCTATGAACTAATCCATTCTTTTATTGACTATACTAATTTGAGCGTCGGAGGCGCGATAAATTCTTTTTGCAGGGCTTTTATTGTAGGTATCTCTTCCCTTGGTATTCAACCGAATTGGACTTGATGTTTTTTCCTCTGTCAACCAAGCTGTAATCGATTATTCCTTGAAGAGAAATCGATTAGTCGCCTCTGTCCCTCTTAATCGATTACTCGTTTCTTTTTAATTGATTAATATCCAAAAACGTTTTAGCGCTGATTCACCGAAATCGATTAATTTTTTTAATTAATCGATTAGACTCAACTGTCCAACTTAATCGATTAACCATCTCTGTTTAATCGATTAATAGCTTGAAAAGAGACGTTTTGGTTCTGCTTCTTCTAATCGATTAATATGATTCATTTAATCGATTTTGCCTCGGCTGTGTTCCTTAATCGATTAAATACTTTATTTTAATCGATTAATATTCGATTTTTCGCCCTATATCCAGCCCATGCTTCGTCTTCTTCGCCATTCTCTGTTAAGAAATCAGAAACCCTAACACCTTCTCCTCTTCATTTCCTCTCAATTTTCTTCCATCTTCTCACCAATCTTCTCACCTAATTTCATCAATTTCAAAGAGGAAGGATGCCAAGGTGCAAGAACGCTTCCTCGGGTCAAGAAACCGCGGCAGAGGAGAATGAGAGGCCATGGCATCGTGAAGGGAGCAAGTATATTCACATTCAAACGGGTCTCGCCTTCAACATTGGAGCTTCCGTCGAGAGGTTCCACAACATCTTCCGCACGAAGGAGATCGTCTCTCCCAAGATCGTGAACAAGGACCTCTTCAAATCGGCGACCTATGCTCCGAGTAAGTCTATGTTTCTTCAGCAAGGTTTGCTTCGTTTCATTCATTTGACGTATGAATTTTTCTGTCCAAATGTTATACGTCAATTTTATGCAAATCTTCGTACCACTAAGGGAAGTTCGCCATCTCTCATTTCCTATGTTGACGGCAAAACCGTTTTCATTGACGGTGCCGGTTTGACTTCCTTGTTTGGCCTTCGTCGCGGTGAAATTACTGAAAACTTGGATGAAACATTCCAAGATGAGGCAATTTGGCGACAACTCGGGTTAGATCATCGTGACCTCAAGTTTAGAAACTCTAGCAACCCGAGTGTCATTAATCTCACTTTAATTCAACGCGTCCAACAATACATCTTCTCATATGTTTTGTTGCCCCGTGATTCGAACCATGGCGTCGTCAACAAGGACGATATTCGTTTGTTTCACATCCTGTTGAACGATGTCAAATTTGATTGGGTTCACTTCTTTATCGTTGCACTTAGCGATGGCACTCGTTTTTCCCATCTCCGTTTTGCCATCCCCATTATGCATATCCTTGCTCATTGCAAAATAGACTTTACTCGGGACACTCAGGTGCCGGTCAAGAAGACGTGTTTCATCACTGAAGCCAAGTTTTCCCGGATCGTGTATCGAGAGGAGGGCGATGCTGCACCAAATCTGGACCTGATTGTCGCCGAAGAAGAAGAAGAAAGCCAAAACGAGAATCAAGTTGAGTCATCTCAAGCCGGAGGTAGTCGAGCCACGGAGCGCGTCACTCGTCAACGGAGGACTCGTCCGAGAGAAGAAGCACCGGAACCTTCTTGGGTGAAGAAGATCTTCGACACTCTCACGTGCATCCGAGATGATGTTCGCCAGCTCAACGAGAGGATGACTCGTCTTGAGCAATCTCGCTCCTACCGTGGCCCGCGTCACAGCTTTGGCGGAGGAGCTCATCCGGCGAACTCTCTTTGATTGTTATTTTCTCTTGACTAATTATGATACATTGTTATTTGTTATGACTCTTTTGGTGGATGATGATGTTTCCTTTCGATGATGCTAGTGGATATTATCTGTTTATGTATTAATATCATTGTTGGTGTGACAATATTGTTCTTATTTAGAACATATTGTCCTCTTGTGGCTTTTTAAAGAAAACTCTTGCCATCTTTTTCCTTCAATAGCCCGGCATTGTTTAAGGGGGAAGGTTATCGTTTGATAATGCCAAAAGGGGGAAGGAAGGATCGTTGAGAAAACTTTATTTTCAAATTTTTTTTCCGCTTATTACTCCGATAATTATTTTTGCACTTCTCTAACCTTGCAGGAGGAATTATTCTTAAAAGGAAGTATTTTCTAAACTCTTACTTTGCTCTTTCTCAACTATGTTTGTCATTGTCAAAAAAGGGGAAATTGTTGGACATGAGTTCAAACCTCTTTATTATTTTTTGGATTATTTTTGTTTCGATGAATGACAAACAGGATGATTAAATCGATATTCGAAAATTTTTTTCGGATCGAGAAAAGCAAAGAAGGGCATCAAGAAGTTTCGACGATAAAATTCACGCTCACCCCTACGCAGTTTTTTGAAGTGAAGCGAAGACTCCAAAGATTTTTTTATTGAGTCTAAGAATTTTTGTAAGGATGACATTATCTTCTGCACAATCAAATTATTTTTCTAAGGGATAAAAATTATTTTTGAGTCAGTTGAAAAATCACTTTTCCTCTGTCTAAAATATTTTAGTGAGCCAGTTTCAAAATAAGTGTGTCAAAATTTCTTTAAAACATTTTTAAGATTACACAATTTTCTTTGGTGAGAAAAACATACTTTAAATATTTTTCGTGTATTGTTTGACACACAAAATAATTTTTTGGACTCTTTTTCTCTCCCCTACTCAAATTCATTGAATAGGAGATAAAATCTCAGGAGCGTGCCTTGTTATTCTCGTTGTCCCAAACAACGAGTTAGAAGCCAAAGTGCTTCCAATCGCACTTGGCTTGGGCCCTTTGTGTTTGCGCATTATTTTTCATTTTAATCGATTATATCCTTTAAGATAATCGATTAGATCCAGCGCAACTTCTCAGGTTTCAACTCTTAATCGATTATTTTTTTTAAGAAAATCGATTAGCTTGGACGGAACCTCCTAATCGATTTGTTGCTTCACTTTAATCGATTTATAAGCTATTCGTTGGGCTGCTCAACCTTGATCAATAATCGATTATTTATCCTTCGTTAATTGATTAGTTCGTACCGAACCTCCTAATCGATTATTTGTCTTCATTTAATCGATTATGATTCAGTTTTCTTTTCAGGCTATTTCGCTTCTGTGTACAGTAATCGATTTAAACTTTTACTTTAATCGATTAATTTTATCTAGTGCATACTCTCAGCCTGCTCCAACGGCTTTATTTTCCTTAGCCTATTTAATCCCTCATTCTCCTTCATTTCAACACACACCTCTTGCACTCCAATATATTTCTTTGAGCTATATTCATCCTTTGCTTCAATGGGACAAGGTTGATTGTTATCCGACTTGGTAATCATCTTATTCAAGCTACTATGCTTACAAGGAAAAATATTGGGCAAGAAGTCGTTATCCCGCGATTGTTGCTTACCCCGTTAGATACGAGAATTCCTTTTAAGTTTCAAAGGAAACAGTTCCCAATTATGATTTCATATGCCATGACAATTAATAAAAGTCAAGGGCAATCATTGTGTCAGGTTGGACTTTTACTTAAGAAGCCGGTATTCAGCCATGGTCAGCTTTACGTCGCGCTTTCACGTGTCACAAATCGCAGAGGTCTAAAAATCTTGATATGCAATGATGACTAAAGCAAGATGAATCAAACTACCAATGTAGTTTATAAAGAAGTTTTCCAAAACGTATAATGTAATGCTTCCTTCATTTGTATTATTGTATACTTCTTCCCCTTTAATATTTCATGTTATATTCTCATTTTAATTGAATCATAACAAACCCTTCTTTTTGAGTTCGGAGTCTTCGCTCCCTATTTCCCTATTTTCAAAAGAAGGGATTAACTCAATTTATTGTTAAGTCACTTTGTGCCTAATTACAATGTTATATACTCCGTATAAAGTAAACCCGTGGTTACTTATCTCGCCATTATCCAACATTGTCTCGTCTCAGACAAGAGAGAGAAATGAGAGGAGAGTGCCGGTGTTGGTTTCATCGCCGGCTAATACCTGCGAGTGATACGACACGGACCGCGCAGGAGCTCTCTATACATCAAGGGCAACCCGATCTGTGGAAAATCGCACCTAAAGGAGAACATCTCAGGTATAAATAGGTGTAGTTTCTAGGAAAAAATTTGAACACTTGTTATTTGAAAAATTTTATTTCAAGATTTTTCTTTGCGATTTTAGATGGCAGATGAAGAGCCTAAGTTGATTTAATTTATTAATTAAATGTCTATTCAACATAAATTATGTGCATGGTCATTCCTTCAAGATAATTTTTGTTAGTAATCAGATTTTATTTTATTTCTTCTATTGAAAAATCTTATATTTACACTTCAAGTGTAATTGTACATATATTTTCTTTCTTTTTTTTCAATTTGTGCAAAACCACAAATTGATGATTATAATATGAACTTAGGCCTAAAAGAATTAATATCTATGTATCTTGAAAATTGTGTTATTTATTTGTAGGATTGAAATGTTTCTTACAAAGTTTTTCTTCTGGTTCACTGCAGTTGCATTTCAATAAATGTCATATTTTGATTCTGAACTCTGTAAAAGACCAACTTGTGGTTAAGTATGGAGTATATTTTGAGTGTGCTCTTTTATGGGTCTATGATTTTTTTTTGTAACAAAAGCACTCATCCAAGTCAGTTCAAATAGTGATGCCAATTAAATTAATTGGGCCTTTCAATGTATGTTTCTGTTTTAATTTGTGATAAATGACAGGTTCATGTATTGGCAATAAGTGGTATTGGCAATGAATAACGGGACGGCGCAGTAGTTTTTGGTGGTTCAGGTTTGATTTCCTCTTTTGTGTATTCTGTTTCATTTTTTAAGTAGTAGATTATTTCGGGTTTAAAGGACAATGTATTTAAGTATATTTGAGCAAGATATCTAAATTTCAACATGCCTTTTACGTGTGAGTTTGAAATATGAAAGCTCGTATCCTCACAGGGTATGTTGATGGTTCTTAATTTCATGGTCCTCTGCATTTGAAAAGAAATAACCTATTGCGTACTATTATTTCATTTGATTTTTTGACTGTTGGTGCATGGAATATAGAAATGACAACAAATAAGACCTAAAAGTTGTTTTCTACTTCAAACTTAATACGAGGAATAGCAAGATTTCAAAATGTAATTGTGATATGGAACATAAAAGTTTCTATCATTAATAAGTGAGAAACATACGACACTTAACATGATATTTTGGTAAGAAAATTAGGAAATAGGTACCGAAAATATGGTAGTCTTTTAGAGGGGTATTAAGACAGAAAAACAGGTTAAAGTAAGGGATTTAGGTGTTTGGATCAGGTCAATCTGTAAACATGCTTCACTCTTTCTGAATCTCTACACTCACTTTGGATTTCTTTTTGAACTGATATTTTCATTTTAATGCTTGAAGTGCTTGGGTTCGCATCAGTTTCTTGATACTTAAATGCATCATCTTTAGTATTGTTCTTACATGGAGACACATCAACTTGTTCATTCATAGATTTGCATGCTTTACTCTTAACAGATTCCTAACAATAAATGATACTTTGTTAGAACATATTAATGATGTAATAACTTATAAAATTAAAGTAATACCTGTGTGGTAGTGGATTCAGTTGTGGAATGGGCTAATATTTTCTTACCAGTAATAATCTGTTCAACAATGAAGTTCTTTTCATTCAGAGTCAATTCTGACAGTTTGACTTCAATTTCGAACAACAGTGGCTGATCAACATTGGAGTTAAACGCTTGTGGGATTTGAATATCCTCTCTCTGATTTTTAATATTTCATCACATATTTTATAATAAATCTTACTATGTACATGTAAATCAATTATTGCAAATTCTAGAAACAAACTCAGAGTATCCTTAAAAAGCTTCGGCTTGTTTTCCAAAGAGTGGAATGCAATGTTTATCCCACAACATCAACGCAAGGTCGCCGGAGTCATCAAGTGCATATACTTTTAACAGCCTCACAGTATCCTTAAAAAAGCTTCTGCTTGTTTTCCAAAGAGTGGAATGCAATGTTTATCCCACAACATCAACGCAAGGTCGCTTGAGTCATCAAGTACATGTGATTTTAAGTGGTACCTGGTTCATTTTTTTAAAGTACGGAGTAATATTTAGTAGGAAGCCTGGGAAAAAAATTAAATGTAATTTTTGAAGAAAATGGAGAGTACCTCAAAACAACACCCAACAAGGTACATTTGACACAATAATAGTTTCCATCAAAAGAGGTTAGTTTCCTAGAGCAATGCTTACATGATGTATAACACCATGAACCAAGTTGTTCAAAACTTCAAATCCAACAATCTTAACCAACACCCAGGCACGGTCCTTCTGTAATATAATAGTAATTTTAACACTTAGGGTTATGAGAAATAAATTTTCTTTGGTGGTTTACTGTTACACAAAAAGTGTGATGTTGAAATACAATCTTGTATGTGCTTATTTGTGTGTAACCAAGTTCAATATAAAGGCAACTGTAAGTATAATAATTATATTTCTTTATGTGCAGGCTTCTCGAACTCTGAAAATTGAGTTTTCAAGGGATCTGACATGGATATGAGTGCAATTTTCTGTATGAGTAGCAAATGGTTTAGTGAGGTAATCTTTCTAATTCATACAATTATCTTCTTTAACTGAATATTATATTCAAAGTGACATGTTCAAATTAATTAGTTTTAAAACAAAAGGTAAATTTATCAACAATTTTAGACAAAAAACAGATTAATCTGTTTGTTTGGTCAACATGTTCGAAAAGCACAGGCTTTTGTGTTTAAAAAGTTTTCTTTGAATCTACTCTAAATTTATGGTAACAGCGCTTTAAAGAGGACTTATTCTACATTGAGTTTTTTTTTTCGATATTTTTACATGTATTTAAACATGAGAAATGATCTTATTATGAATTAAGTAGAAAATATTAAATAGATATTCTTAGAGAATAGGTCACTGTTTGTTAAAGTGGTAATGTAGTGAGACAATATGTTCTTTAAACTGAAAATGTAAGGTATATACCTCAAAATTTTCAACAATATAATCTCTTCTAAAGTGTGTACATCAAATGTTGGAGGGCCTGTGCGCGATGAAGATGCACTCATGCTAACCACCTCTTGAGTAGAGATTCCCCTTGCCAATAACCTATACCAACTTCATTTATTTAGTGCTAGCTTTAAATTTAGTAAACAATATAGTTCAATAAGGTATACTCATAACGCTTACTGTTTTTCAAACTCTAATATAGATGGGTAATTTTGATCCAAGATGAGTTTGGTAACATAAAAAAAGTTGAAGCCTTGTTCATCTCCACAACCACTAATATAATTTCGTTAGTATTAGATGTAACTTTTTTTTATTTTAAATATGTTATACCTTGAAATACCGTTCCCTTGCAAAATAACAACAGGATGAAGTGGTTGTTCTTCAAGGAAATCCAACAATTGATCAACATAAGAACCCCATAGTGTGCATGAAATTCTCTTGCCCCTGCATTTAAACATTAATTTAAGAAAATTGTATAGCACAAAGTATACAAAACAAACCGTAGGAAATGTTGTTCATCTTCAAGGAATATATCCATCATTCTAACTTCTCCTACATGTTTTTCAAATCCATTGCTTGGTGGTTGATCAACATGCAACAATCCAATAAGATACAAAGTTTCAAAAGAGATCTATTACAAACCAAAAGAAAAACGTATCACTTAAATATAGTGTCCTCAATCTTGCCATCAACGTCCACCGCGCAATCACTTAATCATATTTTCCATAATAACCAAACATGACACCATATTGAATATCTGTGGCATCGTTGAGCACTTTAAAATTAGCAAACTTGAACCATCTCGGGGAATGGTTCATCATTGACATCTGATATAGTTGTGTCCTTAACCAATGATAACTTGTAATTATAATCAATCAAGTTTTGAGTATTTTTGGATACAAAGGGATTCTGTATTCCATGTATTTGTCCTTTCAGTAGAGGCTTAAAGCGTGATATCAACGTCTATTTCCAAAAAGCATGTATGTGATTTTCCTACAGTAAAAAAATTAGAAAGTGAATGCTATGTTTAATGATGTATTAAGAAATCAATATGAACCTGCTCATCTTGAAATTTGATTCGTGGGCATAGGCTGTGTTTTCCACTCTTTCTTAACTTGAGATCATAATGATGCAGGAGATGAAGTTTCACAGTATCCTGATGTCTAGCAGCGTGAAGCCTGTTGAGAGAGACCCTGTTCGGAGCCATGTTTACAGGAGAGTGACAATTATAGAGAGAAAAGAACAGGTCTGACTTTACAAATATATGGAAGACATCGGGAAAGAAGCGGGGGATCATTTGGCAGTTTGACGAAGAAGTTGATGCTGTGCGTAGAGGCTTGCGCGACCCTATGTTCACGCCGCGTAGAGATTCGTGAAAGGGCAGTTTTGTTTTTTTAAATTATCTACGGTTTTTTAAGGATTTGGGGTGAAAATCAAGGGCCTAGGTTTATCTAATCTAAACAAAATTAAAACTGCTACCTAACCATTCACCATTACAGGTATCACACTGGTAATTTGTTCCTCAGCCGTCATCACTCATCAGCACCGACTCCTACCACTAGATCTTGAAGATAAGCTCAAGATCACTCAAAATATTATTTATAATTTCTATGTTAACTTTTTTGTGACATTACTAATATCATTGTACTTCATTCGGTGAAATCCTGTAAACTACTTTGCTTATTTACCACACAACAAAATTAGCATTGTATTCAATACTATAAATAATACTCATGCTAATCTTGTTGTGTGGTACATAAGCAAAGTAGCTTACAGGGTTTCACTGAGTGAAGTACAATGATACGTAGTATAAGTCATGTCACAAATAAAGTTAACATAAAAACTATAAATAACTTTTTGAGTGATCTTGGGCTTATCTTCAAGATGTAGTGGTGGGAGTCGGTGCTGATAAGGGATGACGACTGAGGAAAAAATTACCGACGTGGTACCTGTAATGGTGAATGGTTAGGTAGCAGTTTTTAAGATTGTTTCTAAATTGCTCTTATTTTGTTGAATACTACAAGATCTTACAATCAAATTTAGTCCACCCAACCCTTTGGTTTTCCAAGTCATATGTAATGACCTTGTCCCTCATGATACGTTCTGCAAAGAATAAAAGAAACATAATCAAAGAAATGATGGCATGCGATACTAAATATCATATATAAAAACAATATATATGGGGCAACTTGAGAAAATGAGAAGTGCTTCAAAGTTAAATTTAAGATGTGTGTGACTCACACTAGGTAGGTATCACGTCTGAGGTAATCCCCGGGCCTCAACCATTGGTGAACCTTCTTTTAAATTCAATGTTATAAGTGGAAATGCATCATATGGGCTAGATGCAGAAATAGAAACAATGTCAATTTTAAAAGACTTCAAAATAAAAGGTACTCCCTCCGTTCTATTTATAACGCATATTTCGATTTACGATGTTTGACTGAAGTTATTTTCAAATCATTTTATATGACAAATGATATAGAGTTAAAAAATAAAAATTACATATCAAAATACTATATCATAAGATCTACAAAACTAGTAGTGACAACAATATTTTATTTTATCAAATTGCTAACGAAAATAGAGAAAGAAAGTGAATGAAGTTTGACCCTGTGAATAGTGAACATGCAATATAATTTGGGACGGAAGGAGTAATATTTTAAGCCTAGGAGATATAAAATTATCTTGAACCTTGATAGTACATGATAATATTGTTTGTCTGATATAGGAATTGGCAGAAAACTGCTCTTTGGTACCCCATATTTTGAGAAACTAATTGTCGGGTATCTCACATATTCAAAATATACTCCGAGGTACCTTCTATTTTGAGAAGCTAACTATTAGGTACCTGACATTTTTAAAATATACTCCGAGGTACCCTCTATTTTAAGAAACTAACTATCGGGTACCTCACATTTTTAAAATATACTCCAGGATACCTCTAAATATACATTAATTTTATGCCATTAATTTTAAAAAATAGAGATTTGGAATTTTAAAAAAACCAAGATCTTTTTAATTTGAAGAAAATTGGGTACTTAATTTTAAAAGCACCGAGTACAATTTTCTTCAAATTAAAAAGATCTTGGTTACTTTTAAAATTCCAAATCCCTATTTCTTAAAATTAATGGCGTAAAATTAATGTATATTTGGAGGTATTCTGGAGTATATTTTAAAAATGTGAGGTACCCGATAGTTAGTTTCTAAAAATAAAGGGTACCTCGGAGTCTATTTTAAAAATGTGAGGTACTCGATAGTTAGTTTCTCAAAATAGAAGGTACCTGGAGTATATTTTGAAAAAGTGAGGTACCTAACAGTTAGTTTCTCAAAATATGGGGTATCCAACGGTAGGAATAGGACTTGCATATGTTGAAGCACTTTGGTCCATCTTTGTAAACAAAAAAGTACAATTCAGTGTTTGGTCATAATCTAGACTAGACTTGCATATCAATTTCCATGTCACATCTTAATAATTGTTTTCTTGTCATGCAAGTTCTAGCTCTGTTAAAACATACCACATGAACTAATGGCGGAAAATCCTCCTCTTATAGGTATACAAAATAAGTTCCAAAATCAAGAACCTGTTTGGGAATAGCGTTAGAGATTAGCGTTAGCGTTTTGGATAAAATTTTAACGGTTCAGATTACTTTGAAAATACTAACGATAAACGCTGACCGTAGATAACCTTTTCAAAACGCTAACGCTAATCTCTAACGCTATTCCCAAACAGGCTCCAAGTATTGTGCGTTGGTTGCCAAAGATGTCTGGGTCAATTTGCAGAGGTTGCCCATTGATATTGATGCCTTCCACATGGACATGATAGTTCTACCTGAAAAATAGATAAGCCAAAAGGTATATGTTACACCAGCCAAATACAATGCACACTTTTGATAACCTAACTAGTAACTATGCTCACCAGTGAATGCAACAAGAAAACTCTGTCAAAGAAAACACCAATAAATACTACTCCTTTCGTACCCAATTTGATTACAAATTACGGGTTACAGAGTAAAATTTCTTATTTTTAAAAATAATTTTATTTACAAATTGGTATATCAATAAGATATAAAAATTAGATATTAAAAAACTACGTCAAAAGTTCTACAAAACAAGAAGTGACAAGAATATTTTATTTTATCAAATACTTAATAAAATCGCGTAAACAAACAAAAGTTATTGAGAGGAGAGAAAAAAAATTATAATCTATTTAGGGAGAAAGTGAGGTGGAGGTAGAAATGGAGAGAAGAGGAGGGCATAAAAAGTGTAGAAAAGAAAAAGGAGGATTATAGGCGTAAGGAGAGTGTTGATCCAGAGAAGGTGTATGCCGAAATTCAAAAATGCAAGATTATCACCATAAACTTTGAATATCTTTTCTACCCACAAGGCTTTCTTCATTACCGTCTATGAGAGTGAGGAAGAAGAACTTCTCCATTGAAGAGATTTTTGTAGGTGTTTTTCTCTAGTAGTGAGTTTAAAGACTTTTCATATTGAGAATTTGTTGTGATGGAAATGGATATGGATTGACTCGCTTTAAACAGGTTGAGGAGAGAAGAGGGGGTGGTTCACGAGTTCCATGTGGGAGGTTGGAACGGTAAAAATAAATGATTTTCAACTTCCAAGAAAAATTGAATTTTGAAACGTTGAAAACTCTTTATCATTTACCAATGAACCAAAACCGTACCATTTTCAATTGAACCAAACACGTTGGGTAAAGGGAGTAACTGTTTTGTTTTGACTAAGCCCATAAAGGTGGCCTAAAATAAAATCTATGCACTGAAGGGAAATTATTCATATTGTGTTCTCAAGATCTAAAATAAAATCTATCATTTTTCAGTCCCAAAGTTCTAAGTTCTAATTAGGACGAGGTTGTACCGAAACATAAAATTCATTTTAAAAAAATTGGCACTAATTTTTCAAGATCTTGTACATTTAAAAATCCTAAGGACCAATCCTTATGGCAAGAGAGGAAATGAACTAAGGATTGAAACTTAATGTAAGAAGGTAGATATTACACTACAAGAAATATGACTTTTTGTTACACCAACTTTTGCCACAAAACATAAAAAATTAGCCACAATAACTATTTGTAGTAATTCTTAAATTTGCCACAAAGTTGCCACAGATATCTCGTTACAAAAAGTATTTGTGGCAAATTTAAATTTGCTACAAAAATCATAGTGTTTTTGGCAAATTATGATTTGCCACTAATATTACTTTGCCACAAAAGCTAATGTTTAGTGGCAAATTTTTAATTGCCACAAATTATTATTTGCCACAAAAAAATTATATTTAGTAGCAAACTTATGATGCCACAAATTATACTTTGCCACAAAAGTTCATGTCTAGTAGCAAACTTTAATTGCTACAACTATCACTTATTCATGAGAATTGAACTTTCGTAACTAAATTTGCTAAAAACTATTATTATTATTATTATTATTATTATTATTATTATTATTATTATTATTATTATTATTATTATTATTATTATTATTATTATTATACATACTATATACGGAGTAATTATTTGTATTGTATTTACATTTAATGGTATATGTGATGTGAAAAACAATAATAACTAATATGAAATTCTTAATTAATACTCCGTATAAAACATTTATTAAGTAAAAGTCATATGTTAAGATTAAAAACAAAATATGTACTAACCATAATTCCAAACAATCAAAGGTTCACAATGTTAATATAGTAGGATTTTGAAATAAAAAACATATAGTGCAAAACATATTTTTATATATGACAAAAGTATCATAAAATTTTCCTCTAATATCCATTTAAGATCCATCTCTTCTTTTCATGTTGTCAATTCTACCTTGATTGTAATTCTCAACCAACGAGGAAAATGAATAATATTCTCACATAGAGCATTGATTTGCAAATGAAAATTAAACTAAAAAAGAAAAGAAATAAAAGAAAGCAATCAATAAATGAACATGTTAAAGTCGCTAATATAATAATTAAATTAAATAAGAAACATATAAAGACCCCCTCATTAATTAGTGTCTCATATATGCCTTTGAATGTATGAAACATATATAAAGACAACATCATTAATGAGTATCATTAGAGGAATTCTTCAAACAATTACTCGTGAGAATCTTCTCAAAGAAGCAATTATTTGACATTTTGTTTTCCCGCGAATTACTCAAGTAGCTAAAACAATAACATCCACAAAAGTTATTGAGAATTATTAGGCTAAGACACAAAGTAGGATATTTGAAACGGCTACGACGATATGAACAGACCATATAATTTCAAAGCAATTCATTATTAGTCCATTATTTTTTGTGAAATTTGCACTAAACAGGACTAAAACATAATGATTTTTCTAATATAGGATTTAAACTTTTTTATTCCCCAAATAGGACTTAAATGGATATTAATTGAATAATGACTACTTGATAATGACCAAAGGTCCTACATCGATAAATAAAAACATATGGTCATATATTGGGAAAGTCATTATGACTTAGTCCTATCTAAGTAAATTTCTCTTATTTTTTACATGTACTAGCCTACACATGAAAAACTTGAGGAAATGAAGTTATAAAATACCTTGTTGTACAGATGGGTTGACTTGAAATTCATCTCCAACACTTTTATTCATTGAGATATTTGTATTTATACCTATGTATGACATTTCAATAAATACCCACACTATTACTAAGTCTATTCTAGCAAGCGATAATTAGAAAGATATACTACCAGTAGAAAGAATTAAAATAGAAATGAACCACTACCTCTTTCATGAACTAGGAGAATATCTCTTTGTGAAGTGGCTGATCTTGTTATTGGGGCTTGTCTTTCAAATGCACCTCCATCCATGCCTCCACGAGTCCGACGTTGGTGAAAGCCTACTTCAGACACATGTCTTTCATATAATAAATAATGACAATAAATCACATACTCCCTCCGTCCCGTGAAACATGGAACATTTGCTTCTTAGGAGTGATTTAAGGGTAGTGTATTTTGGTATTGAATTTTCAATAATGTCCTTTAATGTGATGGGTAAAAGTATGATTTGATGGATAGATTATTAGTAAAAAAGTATGATGTGATAGATAGGGTATGAAAAAGTAAAGGGTAAAAGTGACTTTTTAATAAAAATGAGAAGTGTTTTGTGGGACGGATGAAAAAAGAAAGGAGAAAGGTTTTATGTGACGGATGAAGTATTTTCTAAATCAAAACAAAATATAGTACACTAAACCTACATTGAAAAATATCATACTTTCTCTAGTAAAATGCAAACAAAGTATAGAATGAACCACTACCTCTTTCACGGGCTCTAAGAAGATCTCTTTGTGGAGTGGTCGATCTTGGAGATTGTATTTCAAATGCACCTCCATTCAAATTATTTCCACGAGTATGATGTTGGTCAAGGGGCCTTCTAGTTCAGACAAAACTCTATCTTCTAATACATAACAATAGAATAAAGAATGTAATTATATACTCAAACCAACATATAGTGAAACAAAAACTTTATTAGAAATTAGCATACTTCCTCTAGTATTAAGTCCCATACTTGGTATAAGCCTGGTCATACCTCGATACTTTTTGACCTCTACTTCCTTCCCTTTCTCGACTGTCAAGATGGTCGGATGTGCTCATCGGAGTCGCCATGGTTTTGGCATTGTCCATTTCGATCCGTTTTAGGAGTTCTTTGCAGTACTTTGTTTGACAAATGAATGTGTCATCTTTTTGAAGTCCCAAAAAGAACGTGAGCTCGCCCATCATTGACATTTCGAACTCGCTAGTCATTAACTTGGAAAATTCCTTGCATAAAGACGCGTTAGTAGCACCGAATATAATATCGTCTACATAAACTTGAACCAAAAGGATGTTATTGTTTTTACTCTTGATAAAAAGTGTAGTGTCAACCTTTCCCCTTTGAAAACCAATGTCCAACACAAATTTACTCAAATGTTCGTACCAGGCACATGGTATAAATTCTTGGGGTACAAATAGTTTTATGCTTGTCACAACTCACAACATTGCCACAGAGAAATTATTGACCATGTACTCTTTATTATGAAAATAAAGACGTGTGACATTCTTTTTATGGAAAATTGAAAGAAAAAATGATAGTTAATTCGGAGCATAGAAGTATTTTTATACAAATACTAATTATTTAATAGAGGGTTTGTTAATTAACTGCTATGTACGGTTCCTTTTTTGAACAAAAGCAAATATTATTGATAACAAACTCAAACACAGCATCCCACCAAAAAATATATAACAACAGCTACAGATCAGCACACAAACTGCATAATGCTATGAAAGCTAAAAATAAAAGTAGGTAAGTCAAATATAATATCCTAGCCTCCTTTAGCAGTCAGGAATGTGCTTGCATGAAACTTAATGTTTTGGATCGTATCCTCCAGTGGAGTGAAGGAGTTCTTGTGTAGAATTAGGTTCCTTGCCTTCCAGATAAAATACTATAGACAATGGTTGAACAACTTCGGGTGTTCAATCTTCGAGAAGAAGAGAGGATGAAGCTAAAGGAGAAGGAGATGAAGCGAAAGGAGCAAGAGGACGAGATCAAAATCATGGAAACCGACCTTTTTACGTTATTGGGTTTAAAACGGATGATCTACGAGCAAAGACAAAGAGAGACCAAGGCGAAATATAATTTACATTAGTTTTTTAGTAATGTATCTTTTTTATTATTGTCGTTTTTTATTTTAATGAATGTAATTTTTAAAATTTTAAATTATTGTCGTTTCAATTTCTTTAAATTTAATGAATGTATTTTTTTATTATTTGTGTTTCAATATAATTAAATAATAAATTTATTACATTTTATTAATTTAGTTTTAGAAGATGTTTATTTAAAAATGTAAAAAATGAAGGTTTGAAATCCCAGTTTGAAGCCCTGGGGCTTCAAACCCATTTTAAGTGAATCTGTGAGGTAAGTTAAAGCTGACGTGACAGAGAGAAATTTTGAAGCCCCAGTTTGAAACCCGGGGCTTCAAACGTATTTCCAAGGGGTAGGAATGAGAGAAAAAAATGAAGTTTCCTCCCCTTGCCCATTTTTAGATCACACGAGGGTAGGGTTCATTTTTCCTCCCCTTCCCTCCAACCAAATTATGGGTGGACACTGGTCCGATTTCAAATCGGTATCGGAATTAATATCGGCAGTTCTGGCACCTGAACTGATGACGGCTGATGACGGCGAGGATTGGGAACCGGTATTAGAACCAGAGATGGCGGTATTGGTCCCGGGGTCGTAGGGTAGGTAACGGAACCGGCCGGTTCCATGTTTGGTCCATCCGGTTCCAAACCGGTAGATTTTATGTTTTTATTTGTTTATTTTTTTGAATTTAAATGGCTAAGTGGGGGGGGGGGGGGGGTTGTCTGCGCCTACCAGCGGAAGAGCCTCTCAAATGGGAGGTGGCTGTGGGGTAAAAAAGAAGAAAATTTTACCTATATAGTATTAAAACATTGATGGATTCCCTGGACACGGGGTATCCGGTCTTTGTATAATATTAACTGGGGCGGTTCAGTCTATTGGGTCGGCTCGTTAGTCATTTATTAATTATTCATTTATGGGCGGCCCAGTCTGTTGGGCCGGCCCATTAGTCGCATATTTGTTATTTAGGGTGGCCTAGTCTGTTGGCCGGCCCATTACTTCGAAACCCTAGCCCTGATTCTCCTTATTTATATCATCTTCATAGAGAAGAGGGAAAGGAGGGGGGAAAAGAGGAAGGCTCACCACTATTCATCATCTCCTTCATCTAATCTACACATATTTCTCCTTCTTCCCCTACCCTTGGGTTCTTTAACCCATCTAACATAATGACATTTTTTCAAAGAAGTACCATATGTATGCTTTTATTTCTCAATATAGTACTGATGGATTTTAGAACCTGGGCCTAGAAGACCAGGTAAGAGAGTATCGAACAAGGGTCGAGTACCTTCTGTGACAAGAGTGTAGAGTGAGTATATTTACTTAGTATTGAGTTTGTCCCCCTTCACCAAGATATCTTCAAGCAGTGGTTGCAACTCTAGTTCAAAATCAACTAAAAAATGGATCCCGACAGAAAAGTAGAGGGACACAATTGGATACTTCTCACAAGTTTTTCTCTTTGAGGCTTGGGCAGCAATCATACTTTAGAAAGATATTTTCTCGGTCAATATTTGATAGGCAGCAAGTGCTTCATAATGTCCTTGTTTCTTGTGCAGTGACTGTAGTTAGGTGGACACGGTACGGTTCCAGTTCTGGAACCGCCAGTTCCGGTACCGCCACCCCATGGCACCGGCACCGTGACCGAACCGGCCGGTACCGGTTCCGGATCCCGAACCGGCGGTTCTGGTACCAGACCGGCCGGTTTCGGCCACCCCAATTTTTTTTCTTTTTTTTTTTAAATTTTTAAAGTGTAAAATTGTAAATTTGCAATTGTTAAAGGAAAGAATGAAAAAAAATTAAAAATTTAGTTGTTATTTAAATATTATAAAATACGTAATACACGAACTGAAGAACAACTAAATTTAATATCCTGACAGTTCAAAAAAAGCGACGAGGTAAAGAACCGTAAAGAAACCCTCGAAAGAGCTTATATATCGCTCACCTAAAAAAACTAATTACATATTTACATTAACATAAAAAAGTTTTTAATATATATTCTTCAGAAGTCGGACTTCCATCTGTGGTTACATTCATGTAATGCTCCGAATCGAGTTGGTACGATGACTCTTGAGCTCGACATCTTGCCAAGAGCCAATCTTGGTTGCAAACAAGTGTTTCAAGAGATTCAGCGTTAAGAAAACTTCGGTAGTCGGTTAGAATGTTGCCGCCAGCACTGAATTCTCGTTCAACTGCTACGATTGATACCGAGACCGACAACACTTGTCTTCCTAGCATTCCGGGACATGGGAACATGTGTTCGTTCCGCTTCCACCATCCGAGGACGTCAAACTCCACGTCGTTGTCGTCGTAATTGCATGGCACCCCTTGGTACAAAGCAAGTTCGTTGTGCGAGCTTACTATTGTACCACTTGAACTAGCAGAAGGCTGAGCACACTTCCTTTTCTTTGCAAGAAGCCCACCGACTATTCCTTTAAAACTTTTTTTTGATTTGGGGGCGGAGGAGGTGTTGTTTCTTCTGGTACAGTACCGCATAACCCTTGATATTCCTTAAACAAATTCTCAAAAAGAGTTATAACATTATCTCTTTCATTTTTCCATTCTATTAAATGGGTGTAGTAATAACTATTTTCATCCAAAAAAACAAGTGTAGTAATAGTCAATTAGAATTTTAAAATTTTCAATCTTAAAGCGTGGATCACAAATAATACCTATTTTATAAATATCAGGAATGTACAAATAATAAGCACACCGTTTTTCTCTCATAGGACGGACATAAGGGTACAAATCTTCATCAACCATACTTTCACGAAAACATGTTGCGATTGTAATACATTCTTTAAAAATTGTGTTTGTAGTTGGTTGGTAAACATGTGAAAAAGTAAGAGTTGCGTTATTAAAAACTTCTAATACGGCATTCAATTTTTCAACAATAACAAAATCAAAAGGTGAAATGATTATACGAAGTTCATCCCAAAAATATTCAGCAAGTTCTTCTTTATAGCTTAGAATCTGTGCTATCAACTTGTAAGTACTATTCCATCTAATGTGGATATCTTTGGAATAGCAGCAGTATTATTAGTAGCATTATCAAAACCAAATGAAAACACTTTATCAAATAAGTTGTATTCTCGCAGAATACTCTGCAGCAATAGAAAAATATTTTCAGTAGTATGAGAATCATTGAAATCACGAAATGCAAGAACACGTTTATGCATAATCCAATCACTATCTATCCAATGACAAGTAACACCCATATAAGACAAATTATAATAAGTTTCACCCCAAATATCAGAACAAATAGCAACACGAGAATTAAAATTGAGAAAAAAATTGCCAAATTTATTTTTTCAATTTTATACTGGCGAATAATTTCTCATTTAATTGTTTTTCTTGAAAACCTCGTGCTTGAGGGTTTAAATGCCTGTTGACAATAATCAATAAATCAAACTTTTTCAGAAAACATGTATGACAAATTTTCTTCACAAATCATTTTGGCCATTTTTTGCTTATTTTGCTCGTCGCTATAAGCAAAAAGGCCGCCCTTATCCCTATTAACAAACCGAGAAATTTGGGTTTGCACTTCTTGTCGTCCCTTCTTTTTCGCCGCGTATTTGGCGTACTCCACGGGATGCCTCGACCTTAGGAGTTTTTCTAGACCGCCATAACCGCCGGAAACTCCCATTTTAATGACGGCCCCACAATACTTACAAATTCCATAAACTATGTCATCTTTTGTTTCTTTTTCAAAATGATAAACAAATAAATCTGATTTTAATTTTTTTTACCTTTGTCCGGACCTCAAGAGGTCTCGGGCTCACTTGCCACCACGTCGACGTCGTTGCTGTGCAGTGTAGGCTCCTCGCCCCCGTCCAGATTATCCTGTCCTACTTCATCAACATTCTCGAATAGACTATCAAGAGTGGGGAGATTCGCGTTCCCTCTACCAGAATAAATCTGGTCGAATTTCATCCATCATACCGTCCCCGATGAATTGATCGGGGATAGTAGGAAAGGAAGAGACGGAGTGTCAGTGGTGACGGTGCTCGGTAATGGCGGTTCCACGGTACCGTGTCCGGAAATGGTACCGTGACCGGCAATGGTACCGCCATTACCGAGCACCGTCACCACTGACCGGGACGGACCACCGGTTCCAGGAACCGGTACCGATATCACTCAATCCATCTCTCAATCTATCATTTTTTATGGATTCAATAAAAATAATGTGAATAAATGGATTCAATTTAATTTACATGAATATTTAAATAAATATAATCAAACTGACTGCTTCAATTTAAATATATCATAAAAAATATGAAACTTATTTATAAGTGAAGAAATATCTTATTAATTACTTAGGGCCAATTTGGTGAATTTTGGAGATATTTTAAGATGTGGGTTATGAAAAATCTGAGAAATGATATGGATTTTTTAATCTGAAATGATTTTATTTAGAGAGATTTAAATTCAAGATTTAATGAGTGATAAGTAAGGGCTGCTGGCAACAGGAGTGGTAAGTAGTGACAATGGTAGTGAGTGGCGAAAAATGATCAACAGTTGAGAGAGATATCAAACCTCCACATTGATATAACCCAAATTTCGAAAATATAGAGACCATTCATTTTAAAGATTTATGATATCTGGAGAAACTAAATATGATAACTTTTTTGGCTTCACCAAACACCAGAAAAGGATTAGGATATCTAGACATATCAAAACTCATATTTTTTTTTGCTCACCAAACACACCGTTAGAAGTTTTGTAATAATTGAATAGAAAAATATGCATAATTAGGAAATAATTTATTATAAAAACGAATATCTCTATTCTCTTCCATAATTAATTGTACCGAATGACTTCATACCATAGTGTTAACTTCTTACTTTCTATAATATCTTTTACGTGTTAGAAATGTCTCGTAAACAACATCACATCTTAGCTTTTAGAGACTAAAATATCAATTTTATAAATAAAGGATCAATTATAAACATATTTGATCCTTTCCAATAAGAATACTTTTAAACGAAAATATATCATTATCAACATTTTGTGTTTTGTGTATGCACTTAGTTAAAAATTTGATTCATAAAAAATGGTAGTCTAGAAATGGTCTGTGATAATACCAATTTTATATTTTCACTAATTTTTTGCTACATCATAATACGTTTTATCATAAAATTATAATTCATATAATTGTTTTTCTTTAGTAATTTTATTTCGGACAATACTATGTTTATCTTTCATAAATTAATTTTATCATAGCATAAAAAATAAATAAATGATTTGCGTTTTAAAAATAAAAAATATAAATACACAACTAATGTCACGAAGTAATGAATTATTTATTTGTCCTAGATCTTTTTACATAATTTTTTTCCAAAAATTGATTTATTATTATATTTCTATTTTAAAATAAAAATAAAGGTCAATTCATCATTAATAAAATTTTCCAGATAAGCAACCAATAAAGGCTTGCCACATCACCTTAATATAGCCCACATAAGCTTGACACTTGATGATTTTCTAGCAAAGGGAGTCTCAAATATTATATTAAAGGATTAGCACCAACATTTATTTTAATTGTGATTACATATTTTTTCATTGAGTATAAAAATTTGTTTTCCTTTTTAAGCGCAGAATTTGTATTGATTTTTTTCAAAATTATTTTTGAAAAGGTTTTTAGTTCCATATATTGTTGGCATTATTTTTGAAAAAACAAATAGTTTTATTTAGAATTATTTGTAGCTGTTATTTAAAAGTAGAGTCCAAGTATATATAGAAATAGAAAAAAAGAGAGCTTGAAAAAATAATTTTAATCCTACATGATCTACTCTTGGGCTACGGTTTCAAGTAGCATACAAAAAAAGGAAGAGCCGTATGCCAAGAGGAGAAAAAAAGGACTACATAATTGTTTTGAGGAGTAGAAAGAAAAAGACTACAGTTAAGGGTGGACACGGTACCGGTACGGTACCGTGACCGGCAACGGTACCGCCAGTACCGAGCACCGTCTCCGCCGACTGGGACGGACCACCGGTTCCAGGAACCGGTACTGGTACCGCCCCATTCTGTGTCGATTCCGGTGCCCAAATTTCGTTACCGGCACCGCCGGTACCGGTTCCTTTTATTAGTATTCATTTTTCATAAGGTATCCAACTATTCAAAATCATTAAATTAGAGGGCATGGATCTTTTTTACTTCGAACTTCTGTTCATATTATGACCCGAGACACCTAGAGTACTCTGTTTGTAAAATTGATGGTTCCTACCCCCAATCTCCATAAACCCTACCCCTGCCCCCTACCACATCACCATTCCTACCTCCCCCCCCCCCTCCATTTTGCCGATTGTGGGTAGGTAGGGGCCAGCTAGGGCTGGAGGTAGAGTTTAGGGGGGGTTAGGGGGTAGCAACCATAAATTTTATGAACGGAGAACCGTAAATGCCCCCAGTCATAATATGATTTGTCGTTCCAAGGTCAAAAGAACCATTTTGTAAATTAAAATACATTTGTGTATTTTTTTAACATATAATTCAACATATTAAATTTTTTTAAGATACTCTATTATAATTACCACACTATAGACGTATCTTTTTTCGGGCTAGAGGTGGATGTTTTTCAACTAACGCTTGAATTAATCCATACGATTGATAACCATCTCCTGTTTACGTACATTGATTTGTAGAGGATATACAAATAGAATCAACTCAAATATTTCTTGAGTAACATGTAAATCTAATAATGAATAAGTAACATGAATATCTTCTATTGTAGCGGCATTTTTATTTAGGTGATTTCATTTATGGGTATATATATTCAGACATCTATTATACTATATGAGTGGATTACATTTATGATACTATATACTTTTGACATTTACAGATATGACCCCAGAAGTTAAGGCTAGAAACCTTCCTCCTCCGTGTCTTAAAGATTCAGAGAGTGTACTCTACAAATTCTCTTCCAAGTTGGGGAATCTGGGAGGCGTTCCTTGATGTTACCGTTATTCATGTACTTTGCTCTAACAAGTTTAGCCCATAGACCTTGATCGTGCTGGGCTTTCCACCAAAGTTTGAGAGAGTATGTTGTCTCAATGTGAAGAAGGTCCCTGATCCCTAGCTTAGACCACCTGCATTCTTATTTTGGCATGTGAAGTTCCAGTTCCTCCAGTGGTATTTAGCCCTACCATCCAATAAGAATGAATATATTAATATATATATATATATATATATATATATATATATATATATATATATATATATATATATATATATATATATATATTGGTATTTAGCCCTACCATCCAATAAGCTAAGAATGAATATATATATATATATATATATATATATATATATATATATATATATATATATATATATATATATATATATATATATATATATATATATATATATATATATATATATATATTAATTTTCTTATTGAATTCAGGAAAACAAGTCATTTTCCAAAAGTTATTTTCCTTAGTTCCAAACAGACCCTTAAAATGAAATACAAGTTTTAAAATACACCAGCAACGTAAATCAAAACAAAGGAAGATCAATTCTTGGATGTATGTCTTGTTGTATGTCGTGTCTTCGAAAGTCTATGTTGTGTTAGAAATGTACTGCACTTATCTGATTTTGTAATTGCAGAATTACATTTTAAAGAAACTAACTCCCTATTTGTAGTATAAAGAAAAGAAGGAATTCAATTCAAAGTTTGAATTTGACTCGATTAAAAAAAAGGAAATAAGAGACTTAAAGTCCAAAAAATTCTATTTTCCATGAAGAAATATATAAATTTAAAATTTAAAATCAAATACGTGTTTTCCCAAAAAAATTCCGAAGTAAATCAAATTTGATATAATTAAAGTTATAAAAAAATAACAAAATAAAGAAAGATCAAAGGGATTTGCATGTACTTATTTACCAACGAAGAAAGAAAAAAAAAGGAGATGGGGTGTTGGCGCCCATTTCCAAAATCGTAGGAGATAGCGGAGTTATTCACTCAATGTCTGAAGGATATTTTTGTCCAAAGACCATTTGCATAGAAATATTAGAACCAAGAAGCGCAACGGGGTAAGTTGTAAATTATGGGGGCGGGGTAACGGTGCACATTTACATAACTACAGTGGGTGCAATAAACTCGAGCCGCATTCGACATATGGTTCGAAACAAAAATATTATGACTAAGAAAATGAAGAGAAAGAAAAATTACAAATGAATCTAATATAAGTTATTTTAATAAAAAAATTTCAAAAAATATTTGATTTGTTCTACACCTTAAAATTTTTAATTCCAACATTTTCCAATTCATTCTTATTTCATTCGATTCCCCTAAACTTTTAGTTATTTTTAACTTCTTTGTATTTATTTCATCTCTTTCAAGATTCTTGGAGGTCACTCCAATGAATAGGCCCTTATACTTGCGATGTAGAAATTTTAAGGACTATGTGATAAATGCCCTTGATTTGTTTTAATCTAATACCAAAGATGGAACGATATACTCTCTCCGTCTGAGAGTATTTGTCCACTTCTGTTTTTTTTCTGTAAAGTTGGTAATTTTTGACCTCAAATTAAATAAAAATGATATTAGATATTGGTAAAAAAATAGTTTTAATATATTTATTATAAGAAATATTTTCAAAATATTATTTTATCTAATCAATTTAAATATATATTTTATTTAATTATGGATCATAAGTTGAAAATGATTGACTAGAAAAAAGTAAAAATTGGACAAATACTCAAGATTGGAGGTAGCATTTGTTTATTGTTTTACAAAGTTGTAATAAATACCCTAACAACTTTCTAATTTGCTCATAGGAAAGATTTTTAATGCATACGTTAACAATCTCTTATCGCGGTTATAAATAGGGAAAACTAAAAGAGAAAAACATACTTCAAAAACATTAGCCCCAAAAAACAAGAACTATTTTCCAACAAAACAATCCTCATGGATTGCAAAGTGCTTTCTCTACTCTTCATTCTCATGGTGGCCGGAGTTTGTAAGTACATTATCCTTATATAATAAATAAAATAAATTAAAGAAATACAACCTTGTAAAATATAACTTCATTAAATTAGTTCCTTTGATACATTAATTTTGTAGAATGTAACTCTTTGTTTATCCTATAAAATGATTCTAGTCAATTCCTTCTATTAGTATTCATTTTTCGCAAGGTATCCAACTATTCAAAATCATTAAATTAGAGGACTTGGATCTTTTTTACTTGAAACTTCTGTTCATATTATGACCCGAGACACCTAGAGTACTCTGTTCGTAAAATTGATGGTTCCTACCCCCAACCCCCCTAAACCCTACCCCTACCCCCTACCTACTCACCCCACCACATCACCATTCCTACATCCCCCCCCCCCCCCCCCACCCCTCCATTTTTCCGATTGTGGGTAGGTAGGGGCCAGCTAGGGCTGGAGGTAGAGTTTAGGGGGGTTAGGGGGTAAGAACCATAAATTTTATGAACGGCGCACCGTAAATGCCCCCGGTCATAATATGATCTGACTTTCCAAAGTCAAAAGAACCATTTTGTAAATTAAAATACATTTGTGTATTTTTTTAACATATAATTCAACATATTAAAATTTTTTAAGATACTCTGTTATAATTACCCAACTATAGACGTATCTTTTTTCGGGCTAGAGGTGGATGTTTTTCAACTAACGCTTGAATTAATCCATACGATTGATAACCATCTCCTGTTTACGTACATTGATTTGTAGAGGATATACAAATGGAATCAACTCAATTATTTCTTGAGTAACATGTAAATATAATAATGAATAAGTAACATAAATATCTTCTATTGTAGCGGCAATTTTATTTAGGTGATTTCATTTATGGGTATACATATTCAGACATCTATTATACTATATGAGTGGATTACATTTATGATATATACTTTTGACATTTACAGATATGACCCCAGAAGTTAAGGCTAGAAACCTTCCTCCTCCGTGCCTTAAAGATTCAGATTGTGGCGACCCACATTGTATTTGTGAAGGGAATCATTATTGTAACTGTGGTCCCCTTGTGCGATTTATGCAAAGAAGTTCAAACCCAATGGTTGAACCAAGACCTGCCAAGCTCAAATTCTAAAGTTTATTTATTTATTATTTTAATAAATGAGTTGGTCTTATGGTTTTTATGATCTTTGTGGCATGAAACTATAGGAACTAATAGCCAATGAATGAAAGTTTGTTCCTTTGATTTATAACTTGTTTGACAACCACTTTAAGAAGGGTGGTGATAGCTGTACTCCCGAAAATAGTAAATAATGTCGTAAACTAAATACACCGCGGATGCCTTATTGTGTTATTATTTCAAAAACATTATATAAACGTTATTAAGTTAAAAAATCATTATGCATGAATATTTAAAATTGTTCATCATTTATTTCATTTAATTACTTTTCAAAAAAATAATATAAATTTTAATTGTAATTGTAATTCTAAAACATTGACATCTCACATTTTATTTTTTCATTAACTAAAATAACTTTTATTGCTAATACATTAAATGACCATTGTTTTTGTATAAAGAGGAATTTACTTAAATAGCACTAAAACATAATGACTTTACCTAAATAGCATCACATGTGCTTTTTTTCTTCTAATGTAGCAATTTCAGTCATTATCTATTTGTTATTATTCAAGTAAATATTCGTCATCACTGGACATTATGGACATTATTAAGTGCTATTTAGGGAATAAAATAGTTTGTGTGCTATTTATGCAAATGACTTAATTTTTCCCAATGTATTGTACCAATTTACGGTTTAGCATTTTTTCTCTATATAGTTACTTAATTATTTTAAAAATATGGTTAATTAAAAACTATTCACTATTATTTTCTTTTATTACATTTCAAGAACAAATGTTTATATAAATATTAAGAAATTTGTATTATTATTAAAAGTATAATTCACTACAAGAAAAATCCTCTATAGTGAGAGTACAATCCGTAGTTAAAACACAAAAAACCGTCATTAAAACATTTTAATGAGAAGAAATTTACTCTCATGGACCGCCATTATAGCCTCCGTAGCTAATTACAAATAATGACAGGTTACAAGTCCTCTCATTAAACTTATTTAGTGAGAGTATTTTTACCTTCATCAAAATGCTCTTTTTATGTCAAAAAATACCGTCATTAATATATATATATATATATATATATATATATATATATATATATATATATATATATATATATATATATATATATATATATATATATATATATATATATATATATATATATATATATATATATATATATATATATATATATATATATATATATATATATATATATATATATATATATATATATATATATATATATATATATATATATAGAGGGTATTGAAAAAGATTTTACTATATTAAAAAAAAAGTAATGAAATTTAATGTACAAGAAGGGAGGGCCAAACCAAAGCCCTTTGAGACAAAAAAAAAAAAGTCTAAGTTAGAAACTAGAATCCAACTCTATAACCTAAAAGCAAACTGCCCTGATCTTTAGAACAGCATCAATCAACTTCCAAAGCCAAATCTTCAATGTTCACTTCCACTTAGAGTTCAACATATAACAACGACGACTTCAACTTTGTCATTGTCCTTATCAACACCATTCTCAATTCTTTCTTAGTCGCAATTCAGGATTTCACTACAAAAAGAAAAACATTTAATGTTGCCCTGTCATCCCCAAACATGTATATTCATGAAAAACACAATCACATGACAAAAGAAACAATGTTATATATACACAGCAGTAGTTGAGTGAACCTAAACACAATCCGCATAGAAGCACCAAAAACCTCATGATCAATCAGTTAACCCTCTGCAACATGTTTAAAAATAACTAATGCTCACACGACCCAAAACCAGCCTCTTGCAATAAGCAAAGCAAAAATCAAAACTAATTTTCACACGACCCAAAACCAACCTCTTGCAATAAACAAAGCAAAAACCAACCTTGAAACTTACAGTTTGGAAGGCAAGGCTGCCGCTGCTCAGAGGCGACGTGGGGTGGTATATAGCGGGGTGGCACAACACAGGGTCTTCAGTTTGCATGACTAGCACAAGGAGTTATGTCCGGAGGTAGGTGAGATGGTGAACAGCATGCATGGAAGGGCAGCAAGGTAGCAACAAGGTGGCTACATGTGTCGTTGAACGAAGTTTCTGAAGATGGTTAGCCTGTAGAGAGACAGAATTCAAAATGTGAGTGAAAACACATACATTCACCATCCCAAATGTATACTTTTGGATGAGTACCCAATTCCTTGATTATAACGTACTTTGTAAATATGTAGCTCACAAAAGAAATACCCCGAGGCATTAGAGTTAATTAGTTGACAGAAGGGATCTTTAAGCCCCTTGTGCTGTCGTGCCGTGCTATAAATATGATATTCAGAGTATAATATGTTAACAAAATCCTTTATATATACTAATTCCCCACCGGAAATTGATTATTACAAAATATAATACTCCCTCCGTTTTCAAAAACTCTTCCTCTTTCATTTTTTTTACTTCCAACAAAACACTTCCACTTTCTTTTAAAAAACCACTTTTACCCTTACTTTTTCATACCCTACCTATCACATAATACTTTTTCTCTAATACTCAATCCATCACATCTTACTTTTACCCATCACATCAAGGGCAAAATTGGAAGTCAACTACAATTTAACACTTCCTTATTTTTACACAAAGTCAAAATAGGAACACTTTTAAAAAACGGAGGGAGTACCTTTTCAGGAGTCTGCCTCGAGAAACTTATTCTTACACTGCCACATCTCTCAAGAATATTGTGCAAAGACGTTATCTGCTTGGCAAGGTCTACACCATATTTGCAAGGTCTTCTCCGCTGTTAATAAATACTCTAAATCAATTATGAAACAGGTCCGAAGAAGAAAAATGAAAAGAAATGCAAAATGATAAGAAGTTTGCAAACAAACCTGGATAACAAACACGTTAATTTTCAGATGCCAATCTTTTAAAGGAGCTTGCAATTGATATTGTATTTCTACCTGATGCAACCACCAGTAAAAGACCATCCCAGAACAGTGTAGGAAAGAAAGGAAGCATACACTTCAAACTAACATCCATGATCACTTGCATAGTACCAACCTACAAGAATCTTCAAAACAGAATAGAACAACCAACACCCATGGCAAGTTGCCATTTACCAATTCAAGCAGAAACTCAATAGTCACAAAGTCCTTATCCCAAATAATACCAAAAGGTAAACAAATAAGCAAAGAATCACATTAAAGGTAAAAACGTATTCATTAACCATAGAATCCAAACAAAATAAAAAATAGAATCCAAAAAAGATTGACACCGTCTTTATATTCTTTGCTTAGACGATCGTTGGTATTTTCTCCACCCGTATTTTGAAAAGCGTAATTCAAAAAAGATTTAACACTGTCTTTATATTCTTTGCTTAGACGATCGTTGAAAAAACTCATCCATTTCTTGTTAGGAGCCATCCAAAAAGACAATAATACCTTCAAAAGACATATTAAAATATTATGTATAAAATAAAGATTACAAGTATAACAAGCATAATCAATAGAGAGAAAGCTAGAAAATATGCCAGCAATTCTAGAAAGCCAGAAAATATAATCAATAGATAGAAAGCTAGAATTCTTGAGAGCCAGAAAATATACCAGCAAATAAAAAAGAAGTGTTGAAACATTAGAATTAACATGGACTCAACAATGGCTTTTCCATTTCAGTTTTTGTTCATAGAAGGAAGTTAGGGTTGCTGCACCAGTAGAAAATTTCTACAAACTTTCATAATGTAATAGAATACTTTAGAGGGCCAACAGTCCCACACCCAATGTTTGAAATTGCGTATTGCGTAAGCCTCGAGGCGTATTGAGGCGTAAGCCTCAATTAAATTGAAAAATTACCACAAAACAATTTAAAACTAAAGATAGAACATAATATATAACATAAATAATCCAAAAACATTAAAAAAGCACATTATCAAAGTAATACATTGCAAACACACCAAAGTCTAACATAGAATAAGACATAATATTGCTCAAAGTGATGAGCTTAAATTGAATAATTGAAAAAAAGTTCATCAGTGTCTAACATCTTGAAATTAGGATCAAAAGATTAGCACAACAATTATCAAAAAAAGAATAAAAAAGAGATTAACAGCTAAAAAAATGCATCACTATCCAACTACTTGACAAAAAAACACCAATTATAAACTCCAACCATAAAAAGGAAAATTGAATGCTCATGTACTTCATAAAATGATAACAAATAAAAGTAATTAAATAAATTTATCAAGATAATAAGTTAATAGTAGATCATAAATCCTCCGACTATCATCCATCTATTCTTATACCATTTACCGGAAAGAAAAAAAATCGTACCTGCTCTACACACAGAAAACAAAGACGCACAAAAGATGAATCGCACCTGCTATTGCGTTGGAGATGAATCGTAGCTTGGAAATCTCAGCAATTAGGGTTGCAATTAAGGTCATCGAAGGTAATTTTAAAATATATACACTTAATTGGGATAATTGACAACTTTAACATTTGATTTCCAAAATTTTACACGCTAAATTGCGTATGCCACATTGCGCGCCCCAGTGCGTACGCCCCATGGCGTAAGCCTTTAAGCAAATTGCGTAAAATGGCTAATTGCGTGAATCGGAATTCGCACCAGGGCCTTATTTTCAAGAAAAAGTTTCATTGCGCGCCTTGAGGCGGGTTTGGGTTCTGCCTTTTCAAACATTGCCCACACCATGGTTTTAAAAGGCGTTCGAGGCGGACTGCCTCGAGGCGGTAAGGCCGTGAGGCGAGTCTTTTAAGCCTCTGAAGAGTAAACCTCGATAGGGTATGTGAGGCGTATGCCATGCCAAGCCGAGGCAGAATGAGGCAATTGAGGCGGAGAGGCGAAACTGAGGAAGTAGCCTTGCTTCAAATTAAAAGTAAAGAATGTGCAATTGCTGCAAGTCATGTGTATTTTTCAAGCAAAACATCTTAAATATATCAATTTGGAAAAATACATACACTATTTAGTGCAAATTTCACTTAAATGTTCATTCATCATTTATGAAAATTTATTTATGATAACCTTTAAAATATGATGAGTTTAAAACAATATATTTTGTATTAAAAAATTATGGACTTTTGAATTTATTGAAAATTATGTAAATGAATAAATGAAATTTTTCAACAAAAATTAAATAAATTAATCAACAAAGGAAACTAATCATGATTAGCTCGGGTGTTTTTCAAAAAAACAAAAATAATATCAAAAGTCTTTTGATTAAAATATATTTTTTAAAACAATTATTAAATTATTCTTTTATTAAAATTTTTTGACCTAAAATATACTTTGGAGTAGCTCATCTTATACCACTAATTAAAGATGAAAAATTTATTAAAGAAAATTAGTGCATTATGGGTTTATGTATATTAGATAGTCTTTAACATGAAAACTTTGTGGTTTAATTTATTCAATAACTTTTTTAATAATTAAAATTTCCTTAAATATATAATAGGGAGTAAAAATATCTATCAAAGTTTAAATTTTGTTTGAGATATTATAAATATATTCACATCATGGTATTGATAGTCTTTAAAAGTATTTATTTTTGATATAAACAATGTTTATAAATAATAAAATTTTTGTCTTTAAATGAGAGTATTTTCATAAAGGAAATATCTTTATCTTTATATATCAAATTTGAGAGTTAAACTCCTAAAATAGTGACAAGTGGCGAATCTACATTGCAACATTTTAACAAATCACCCGTCTCCTATTAACGATTGAATGACGTGGCAATTTTAACCGAAATATGGGTAGATCCAATATAAGTTGTAAACGGTGTATATGTCTTATGCACATTATCGCTATAATTTTTGGAAAAAAATTCTCTGTACTAGAAAAGGAATAAACATGGAGAAAATACCAAAATAAAAATGCAAATTTTTTATCTCCAAAATAGGACCTACCAAACATTAAGAGATTCCTTAGTTTCAAAAAGAAGTCATTGGTAATGCATTTCTTTCAAAAGACAATGTTTGTTCTATATATCGAGGTTAAAGTATACAAAATTGAGAAGAAAAGTCAATTGAGAAGATCAAATCCAAACACAGAGCGAGTATTATTGAAGAAATTAGAACCTACATGAGATTTTATGAAATTAAGTGAGAACTAAAATTATTTTTTTTATTAAAAATTTTATAAAATCAACTTCTAAAAAAATTAAAATAATCGTATAAATTTTTAAAATCAACTTCTAAAACAATAGTTACATTTTTCATATAGTTTTTTAAAAAATTATCAGGTAAAAATAATCACAGGTATTTTACATCCAATTTTTTTTCACTATATATGAATTTATTTTTAAACAGCAAAACAAATATAATTGCAAGGGTTTTCACACACACAAAAAAATACAAAAGCTTTGTAAAATAATCATAGGTATTTCACTTTTGAGTTCATTGAAGTCACAACTCTTTTTGTAAAAAACAAAATATTTCCGCATGGGTTATATACAACAAAACTATATTCGAAAAAAACGAATCACGTATTTTTCATACGTGAATTTTATCAAAATTCTACATAGATATGAACATGTGTGGCTAATAGAGGGATACAAAACATTACGGTGCCCCTAAATGCGCAATTGGGATAAAATTAGAATTATTATAACGGATACTTGAATTAGAAAAAGTTAATCCGAAAGGGTCATTTTGAAATATTCTCTACATTTAAATGTTGAAAATACATAAATTTCCTCCATTGGACATCCATTCAACAAGCGTATATGGAGGAAACTGAGTGAATAAATCTCAACTATAAAGTACTACATAGATAATTAATGCTTAATAACACTAATTTTAGAAAATACCTTATTTGAAAAAACTATTTTTATATTAGTCAAAAAAAATCTATAATTTATAAAGACTTGAGACTATATTTTCTAAGAAAATTATGCGTGTTATGATTATGTACTTTATTTTTAGGTGACTAAAAGACTTAAGATTATATTTTCTAAGAAAATTATACGTGTTATGATTATGTACTTTAGTTTTAGACAAATGGATAATATATAAGTATACTATGAGATTGACTTAATGCATATCTTACCTAAAACTTTTGTTTATGGTAAGATGACTAATTATGATATGAAATAAAAGTATTTCCATACAATTTGACTATTTTTAAAATATTAAATATTTAAAACAAAAAAATTAGAAAAAAGATTTAATAAGACTTTTATACTTTATCTGAGTAACTCTATTTACTATTTTAATCAAAATAATCTTATATGGGAACTTACGATTTACTTAGTACATACCTATATTGTGTTACAATACAAAAATATTTATACATAAAATTAAGAAATTTTGAATGAGAGGACTTACTTCCTATGTTTTCGTTTATGCAATTGTAGATGGAAATTTCGTAGGATGATATTTTATGAGACGACACAGATTTTTGTAAAGAAGATCAAGGTGTGGATGGGAGCGTGAGAAGATTTGTGACAAATGAGATTTAGGATAATCAAAAAAGAAAGAAAAATTGCGCTGAAAATCCAAGGTGCAATCGCTAATAAGTTTGAGACTCAGATACAAGTTACAACCAAATAAAAAATACAATTTCCAATGTGTAATTATTTGTATTTTGATAGAACTTTTTATATCTTGACTAGAATACTATCCTGACAAAATCATTGGAGCACTAACATTTTAATGTTTTTAAAATCAATATGGGGGAGAAGAAAAATTGGTTCTTAATATTTTTAAATTAAAAATTTTAATCATAGAGATTTAGGGTCACGAATTTAAGATTTTATTTTTAATAATGCAAGAAAGAATAACAATTTTTTTTATGATCATTGCATGGGGGGCAGTAGTTGGGATAATGGATGAGAAGAATCCTATTTTTTAATTACTGCCTCCATCCTAGAGTATTTGTCCAGTTTTGACTTTTTTTGATTAATTGTTTTCAACATTTGACTTATAATTAAATAAAATATATATTACATGTGATGGGCTTGTAAAACTAAGGTAGTGATTCAGTTATGAACCCATTGAAAATATGTGAGAAGATCTAGCTTTACATGTTGACCTAAGGACCACAATAATACAACTCTCTTTGGTCAAAGAGAGTAATACCAAATATGGATATATAATCCACTCCGTATTATTTATTGTTTTCCCAACTTATACGGAGTAATAAATGCCAATTCAACAACTTTCTACTTGGGTCATAGGAAAGTTTTTTAATGTACTCCGTATACATTATGAATCTCTCATCGTGGTTATAAATAGGGCAAACTAAAAACAAATATACTCCAAAATCTTTATTCTAGCTCAAAACACAAATACTATTTTCCAACAAAACAATCCTCATGAATTCTAAAATGATATCTCTACTCTTTGTTCTCATGGTGGCCACAGTTCGTAAGTAAATTATTTAATATAATGAATAAAATAAATTAAAGAAATATATTTAGATTTTCCCCTTCTATTAATATTCACTTTTGGTTAGGTGCTAATTGTTGGGCTTTGTGGAGGCTTGTTTGTCGGCCCGGCCCAGTTGTGCGTAGCCCTAGTTTTTTTCCCCTATATATAGAGGGCTTGTACTTGTAATCTGTACCACAAGTGAAATAAGAAAATCCTCCTGTTGCAGCCGTGGATTAGGGAAACCGAACCACGTTAAATTCTTGTGTGTCGTTTGTGTTCCGTTTCTCTCTTGATTCTCGCAGATATTTGTGTGTGTTGCGTGCATAATCCCCAACAAGTGGTATCGGAGCAAGGTTATTCAACACGAGCACAAATTACGAGAAGATTTGTCACCTAGGGTTCTTGTGTGAAGAACCGTGTGGGATCCAGATCGTCCGTGTGTGTGGCCGTTCAATTGAAGGAGCGACAGGGACCGGGTGCAAAGATCTAGTCGTGCAATCGAAGCCGCCGCGCCACATTGGGGAACCGCCGCCGCCATCAATAGCAGATCCAGGGTCGTCGCCGTCCTTAGTTGTCGCCGCTGTGAGGGTCGCGCCAGAGTGAGTCGCGCAGCAGGGGAGAGAGCTGCAGCCTTGGGGTTGCCTCGGTGCCGCCGTCGCGCAGCCTTGGCCTCCCGCCGACCGCCGCAGTCGCTGGGTAGGACGTCGCGAGCAGCAGGCCGCGCCGCCCAGGACCCACCTTCCGAATCGCCGTCGCCGTCCAGATCGCCTCCGCCGCTGTCCGTGTTCAGTCATCCACGCGCGGCCGCAGGTTCAGGTTACGCCGCCGCCGAGCCGTTGCTATCCAGCTGGTGTTGTGGCCGCCCCTCGTGACCGTGAACAGTCGCCGAAAGGAGAAAAGAAGGGACGGGCAGTACTGTGATTCTTGGTCTTTTTTTATTGGATTTGGACTTTTGGTTTGGGCTAATTTAATTGAAGTGGTGGACCTGTTTTTCTGACAAAATTACCAAGATCTAAAATTTTTGTACTGGGTATCTCGTCCAGTCGTTTGAGATGGCAGAAGACGGGAAGTTCCGAATTGAGAAGTTCGATGGTACAGATTTCAGTTGGTGGAAGATGCAAATTGAAGATTTGCTGGTTCAGAAAGATTTGGACGTGGTTTTAGGTGACAAGCCAGAAAAGATGTCGGATGCAGATTGGGCAAGTTTGGATCGGAAAGCTATGTCCGTGATCCGTCTCTCATTGACCAAGAATGTTGCGTTCAACATTCTGAAGGAGAAGACAGCGAAGGGAATTATGGACGCGCTGTCTAACATGTATGAGAAGCCATCTGCAGCAAACAAAGTTTTTCTGATAAGAGAGCCGGTGAACACAAAAATGAAAGAAGGCACTTCAGTTATCGAGCATATCAACAAGTTGAATTCGATCTTAGCCAGACTATTGTCAGTGGGCATTAAGTTCGATGATGAAGTTCAAGCTTTGCTACTGCTATCGTCTTTACCTGATAGTTGGTCTGGAACGGTTACAGCAGTTACCGGTTCAGTGGGACCCGATGGATTCACCTTTGATCAGATTCGAGATCTCGTTCTTGGCGAGGATGTCAGAAGAAAGAGTTCAGGGGAGTCATCTGGTGAATTGCTTCATGTTGGTAGAGGTAGAAGAAATAACAGAGGTAGTGGGAGCGGGAAGAGACGAAGGAGTCAGTCGAAGACTCGGGATAGCTCAGGTGTAACGTGCTGGAAGTGCAAGGAGGTGGGGCATTTTAGGAATCAATGTCCGAATGATAAGAAAGTAAACATTGCTCAAGGCTCTGCGAGTGACGAGGAGGTCGCTCTGACTTGTTGTGAGGAAAGCAATGTGGATTCCTGGGTCATGGATTCTGGTGCTTCATTTCATGCTACCCACAGCGGTGAAGCATTGCAGAATCTAGTTTTTGGAGACTTTGGAAAGGTACGACTAGCAGACGACAGAGCTCTTGAGGTGACGGGCATGGGTGACATGGTGTTGAAGACCCTAGTCGGTTTCTGGACTTTGAAGGATGTCAGAGTGGTTCTAGCCTTGAAGAAAAGTTTGATTTCTGTCAGGCAGTTGGACGAACAGGGACACGAGGTGAAGTTCAGAGATGGGCAGTGGAAGGTCATAAAGGGAAATCTTGTCATGGCCCGCGGAAGAAAGAGTGGTTCGCTGTATATGGTCGAGTTACCATCTGAGGGAGTGACCGTCCCAGTTCAGAAGAAAAACGAAGTCCGGTTCACAGAGTCTCGTGGGCAGAATAAGGTTGTCTGTGCAAGAGAGAAACCTAGAGCCACTGGTCAGACTCAGGATGAACGAGTGTGGAAAGGTTCAAGGAGGCCAGTCAGAGGTATTTGTGGCAGTGGGAGCTCAAGAGGCGCTTCAGCCAAGTTGCCTAGAAGACAGTGGGTCAGGAGAACCAGTATTCCAGCTGTTGGGACATCTCCAGAAAATTTCTTGCTAAGTACGGAGACTGTTTGTTCTCAGGATGTTCCAGGATCCGGTAGTGTGCGTCTACAGTGGGAGCCGGTAGGGACCGAGGACGAGTCAGGGGTAGATTTTGCCGTGACTGATGTGTTGGAGCTTGGGAGAGCTTCAACGGGCCTTTCAGTTGTCTCATGATAGGGCCGCTACAACAGGAGAGCTGAGAAAGATTACTCGATGTACAGGCGATCGTAGAGGATGGCAGTTGATGATTATCAAGCCTCCAAGTGGGAGAATGTTGGGCTTTGTGGAGGCTTGTTTGTCGGCCCGGCCCAGTTGTGCGTAGCCCTAGTTTTTTTCCCCTATATATAGAGGGCTTGTACTTGTAATCTGTACCACAAGTGAAATAAGAAAATCCTCCTGTTGCAGCCGTGGATTAGGGAAACCGAACCACGTTAAATTCTTGTGTGTCGTTTGTGTTCCGTTTCTCTCTTGATTCTCGCAGATATTTGTGTGTGTTGCGTGCATAATCCCCAACACTAATGTCAACCTATTGGAAAGCATTAAATTTAAATACATTTTTTGTGTTTGTTTTTAACATATAATTCGACATATTAACTTTTTTTAGAGGAATATGTTATAATTACCAAACTTTATGCATATCTTTTTTCGCAATGGAGGTAGATGTTTTTCAACTTAAGTCGAATTCTATCCTTATGATTAACAACCATCTCCAATTAACATATATTGAGTTATAGAGAATATACAAATTGGATCAACAAAATAAATTTTGAAGTAACATCCAAATATAAAATTGAATACGTAACGTAAATATCTTCTATTGTAGCGACATATTTTTTTTTAGTGATTTCATTTATGGGTATATATATTCAGTTATATTTTATATGGCAGTGAATTATGATTACAGTATTTTTGACATTCACAGATATGGTCCGAGAAGTTAAGGCTAGAAACCTTCCTCCTCCATGGCTTAAAGATTCAGATTGTGGCGATCCACATTGTATTTGCGAAGGGAATCACTAGTGTAATTGTGGACCACTTGTACGATTTATGCAAAGAAGCTCAAGCCTAATTGGTGAACAAGGATTTGCCAAGCCCATTTTCTAATTAATAATCAAGTTCATTTCATTTTAATAAAAAAGATGGTTGTATCGTTTCTATGATCTTGTTGGCATGAATTTGTACTGGAATTTAAACTTAAAACTAATAGCCAATGAATTAGAGTTTGATGATTAGATTTATAAATTGCCTGACAATCCCTACAAGAAAACTGCAATTTTGGCACGACAAAATTAGCACAACGTCTATTGTATCTAAACAAGAAAGAAAGTCCATACGGTGAATGTGAACTTATTACAAATTTCAAAGACCATAATGTGCCAAGATCTCATGCCTAATATAAAAAAAATTAGAAATATGCATGGTACTTTTTTATAGAAAATTCAAACATGTATTATTGTAGAGAAAAAAACATTATTATTGTAGGTCAATATTATTTTCACATTATTTTTACATTAATTCGGTTTGAATAAATGATTTAAAAACGTAAATCAAGGATTATGCACCTTGAATAAATCAAACTAGTATTCTAACACGTGGGACGCATGGGGTCAGACTAAATTTTTGTCGATTCTGAAAACTTTTCAACGCAATATTTTTTTCAAAAAACTTATATAACTCTGACATGATTTTTAATACTATAGACAAAAATGCCAAAGTAGAATAAATAATATTTAAGGAATTGAATGTGTACTAACAAATCTTTTTTAATACTAATTTTTTTGATAAATTTTAGGGTATATAACAATTTTGCTATGGTTGCAATGGTTTCATTTGTCATTTGGAAACAGTATTTTTAATTCTGTCATTGTCATGGCTCTTAAAAAAGCAAAATAGAGCTAACCATCAATGAAGAACGAATTGGTTAAAAATAATCCAACAAATGACAGTGTTTGACATTGACTTTTGCTGATAGTCATTGCAAAGATAAGACTATTGGAAATTATCTTCTCTAGAACTTCAAGAGTAATTAGATCGGATGGTACCAAATTCATCTACGAAATGTAAACTTTTTCCCCGACTGAATTTCCCAAAACCATAAAAGCATTGATAACGCTCTTTTGCAGCTCTTCAATGATTAATCTTGTAACATTACATAATCTAGATGTTTGGTCAATGTTCCCCAATAATATAATTGGTACCCCCTTTTTAAAAATTATTTTTGTGGTTTAGGATCTTTGAACATTTGAATTATTCAAAAACCCAACTGTTATCTAATCGTCTTCAACACCTAGATCTGAATGTGCCTGACATGAAGAATCAGAACTCGGACACACCATTGCATCTTTGGGAATGAAGGATATGACATTCATTTACCATTTCTATAACCTCAAACATGGATGCCAGTAGTGCTCCATCCTCGAAAAAATAACTTTCCATTAATCACTTGTCATGTCCAACCCAGGACTAGCCTCGAAAAATGAAAAAAATGAAATTGGCCCGGTCCAACATTTATATTTTGGTCCATATTTTTCCATTTTAGAATACTTATGGTTTCAAAATAATGATGAATTTAAATATATGAGGCCCTAAAATTTTAGAGGTCTTGTGTGGTTGGCCACTTTGCACACCCTTCAGTCCACCCACGGGTCCAAGCTTTTTATCTTCAACTTTGATTATCCAATTAGAAAAAGCTTGTGTGTCCCTATCTGCGCAAGAGGACGTCGGTGAATACAATCTCATATTCTTTTTCAACATATAAAGTTTATAGTATGACAATATTTTTGAAGAATTGATGGTAGTATCTACAATTTCCTCTCTTGAAACTCTGGGTAAAACAGGAAGAATTTTCCAAATATCACCTCCCTATACAACTCTTTTCCCTCCAAATGGTTCATTTCTCGAATTTTTATTTGAGAAACTCATTACATCTCTCATTGTGTGATCTAATGTCTCAAAAGCAAATATATTTGTTATATATATACTTCATCCCATATGATTAGACTTGTTTGTTGGATTAGCTCTGCTTTCAGACTCCTTTGTTTGATGGCACACGTGGAGCACTTGGTTAGTGCTAGAAGGATTGAGAATCTCGAGTGTGTTGTCCTCCCCCAGGCAAAAGCAATGTTGCAATCCCACTAGATCGTCATTGAAGACAACCTTACCATTTGACCTCAAAGAAGCAGACAATGATTTTCCTAGAAATATTTTACTTGCTTTAACAATTTGTCTAATCTTCTCATGTTTTATAAAGTTTCATTGTAGTTCTAAAATAAGTTTTTTGTTTATTAACTTACATGAATATTTAAAAAAATATAATCAAACTGACTGCTTCGATTTAAATATATCATAAAAAATATGAAACTTATTTATAAGTGAAAAAATATCTTATTAATTACTTAGGGCCAATTTGGTGAATTTTGGAGATATTTTAAGATGCGGGTTATGAAAAATCTGAGAAATGATATGGATTTTTTAATCTGAAATGATTTTATTTAAAGAGATTTAAATTCAAGATTTAATCAGTGATAAGTAAGGGCTGCTGGCAACGGGAATGGTAAGTAGTGACAATGGTAGTGAGTGGCGAAAAATGATCAACAGTTGAGAGAGATATCAAACCTCCACATTGATATATTTCAAATTTCGAAAATATTGAGACCATTCATTTTAAAGATTTATGATATCTGGAGATACTAAATATGATAACTTTTTTGGCTTCACCAAACACTAGAAAAGGATTAGGATATCTAGAGATATCAAAACTCATATTTTTTTTGCTCACCAAACACACCGTTAGAAGTTTTGTAATAATTGAATAGAAAAATATGCATAATTAGGAAATAATTTATTATAAAAACGAATATCTCTATTCTCTTCCATAATTAATTTTACCGAATGACTTTATACCATAGTATTAACTTCTTACTTTCTATAATATCTTTTACGTGTTAGAAATGTCTCGTAAACAACATCACATCTTAGCTTTTAGAGATTAAAATATAAATTTTATAAATAAAGGATCAATTATAAACATATTTGATCCTTTCCAATAAAAATATTTTTAAATGAAAATATATCATTATCAACATTTTGTGTTTTGTGTATGCACTTAGTTAAAAATTTGATTCATAAAAAATGGTAGTCTAGAAATGGTCTGTGATAATACCAATTTTATATTTTCACTAATTTTTTGCTGCATCATAATACGTTTTATCATAAAATTATAATTCATATAATTGTTTTTCTTTAATAATTTTATTTCGGACAATACTATGTTTATCTTTCATAAATTTGATTTTATAACATAATTAATTTTATCATAGCATAAAAATAAAAAAATGAATTGCATTTTAAAAATAAAAAATATAAATACACAACTAATGTCACGAAGTAAAGAATTATTTATTTGTCCTAGATCTTTTTACCTAATTTTTTTCCAAAATTTTATTTATTATTATATTTCTATTTTAAAATAAAAAGAAAGGTCAATTTCTCATTAATAAAATTTGTCACATAAGATACCAATAAAGGCTTGCCACAGCACCTTAATATAGCCCACATAAGCTTGACACTTGATGATTTTCTAGCAAATGGAGTCTCAAATATTATATTAAAGGATTAGCACCAACATTTATTTTAATTGTGATTACATATTTTTTTTTCATCGAGTATAAAAATTTGTTTTCATTTTTAAGCGCAGAATTTGTATTGATTTTTTTCAAAATTATTTTTGAAAAGGTTGTTAATTCCATATTTTGTTGGCATTATTTTTGAAAAACAAATAGTTTTATTTAGAATTATTTGTAGCTGTTATTTAAAAGTAGAGTCCAATTATATATAGAAGTAGAAAAAAAAAGAGCTTGAAAAAATAATTTTAATCCTACATGATCTACTCTTGGGCTACGGTTTCAAGTAGCATACAAAAAAGGAAGAGTCGTATGCCGAGGGGAGAAAAAAGGACTCCATAATTGTTTTGAGGAGTAGAAAGAAAAAGACTACAGTTAAGGGTGGACACGGTACCGGTACGGTACCGTGACCGGCAACGGTACCGCCAATACCGAGCACCGTCTCCGCCGACCGGGACGGACCACCGGTTCGAGGAACTGGTACTGGTACCGCCCCATTCTGTGTCGATTCCGGTGCCCAAATTTCGTTACCGGCACCGCCGGTACCAGTACCGTTTCCTTTTATTAGTATTCATTTTTCATAAGGTATATCCAACTATTCAAAATCATTAAATTAGAGGGCATGGATCTTTTTTACTTGGAACTTCTATTCATATTATGACCCGAGACACGTAAAGTACTCTGTTTGTAAAATTGATGGTTCCTACTCCCAACCTCCCTAAACCCTACCCCTGCCCCCTACCTACTCACCCCACCACATCACCATTCCTACCTCCCCCCCCCCCCCTCCATTTTGCCGATTGTGGGTAGGTAGGGGCCAGCTAGGGCTGGAGGTAGAGTTTAGGGGGTAGGAACCATAAATTTTACGAACGGAGGACCGTAAATGCCCCCAGTCATAATATGATTTGTCGTTCCAAGGTCAAAAGAACCATTTTGTAAATTAAAATACATTTGTGTATTTTTTTTAACATATAATTCAACATATTAAAATTTTTTAAGATACTCTATTATAATTACCACACTATAGACTAGAGGTGGCAATCGGATCAACCGGATCGGTTTCGGGTTGGAGTTTTTCGGTTCGGATATCTTTCGGTTATATGTTATAATCGGTTCGGTTCGGTTCGAATTTGATTTTGGTTCTATACATTTTTTGGTTCGGTTCGGTTTCGAGTCGGTTCAAATACGGTTCGATTGTAAATCGGTTCAGATAAATTCCGATTTGGATACAATTTGATACGGATATATTTCGATTTCGGGTCTAATTCGGTTCGAATATATTTTGGTTTCGGATCAAATATATTTTGGATATATATTATTTTCTAATTAAAATTTAACTATCCGTGTTTCTTTTTATGTTTTATCACATTTATCAATCTATCATCAATTAAATACCTCATATTATTTTATATTTTTTTCTAGTTATATTATCTCTACCCTAAATAATCTTCCCTTTTTGACTTTTTAGTCATATTTTACAAATATGGACTACAAATTATGAAAACATCTATATTTAATTATGATATAAGTTTAATATAATTAAATTGATTTTAAAATTTAGTTTTGAAATATCAAATTTTTCTCACATCTACTAATGTACTTATGTATATAAATGAAAGGATAAAAGATAAATTCAAATAGTCTTATGTTCCATTTGAATACAATTTGGTAAAAATTGAGTAAAATTGACTGAAATTAAGTGAAATTTATTCAATTGAGTGCAAAATTTGTAAATTATTGAGTATATTTGGTTGAAAATAGAGAAAATTAAATTTAATAGAGTTAAATATAATTAATTTTACATCTAAATGCAATGGTGTAAATCAAATTTGAAAATGATAACAGTAAAGGTTGCCGCTAGAGAGTCTTCTCAAAATGCTAGCACTAGCATCTAATTTTATTGACTAATATTTAGTGAATTGGTTTGAAACTAATCAAATTAACTTTCAAATCAATAAAATTTATTGTAATGAGATGAAATTAGGATAAAATCTAGTTATTCCATACAATTCATCATATATTCCTTCCATCCCAAAAAGAATATCACACTTCACTATTTAAAAATTACAGAATTTTTATTTGTTTATGCGTTATCATTTATATGTATAACTTATCTTTAATTTTTACATATAATGAATTTAAGGCATAAAATTTTATACTTTTTTCAAGAAGATAATCCATTTTATGAGGGAATGAGCAAGTAATGTAATTAGTTCAAATGATAAAATAAAAGTAAAAATTTAAAAATATAATATGCTTATTGAAAGGCAAACATAGTTCTGAATTTATCGATTTTAGTTCTAATCGGGTTCGGATATTTTCAGTTTCAGATCTAATCGGTTTCGGATTTTATCAGTTTCGGGTATTATCGGGTTCGGATCTAATCGGTTTCGGGTTTAATCGGTTCGGATATTATCGGTTTCGGATCTAATCGGTTTCGGATTTAAATCGGATATGAATTATTCAGTTCGGTTTTGGTTCGATTCGGATCATTTCGGGTTTTTGGTTATAGATCGGATCTTCATTTTTCGGGTTATTTCGGTTTCGATTTCCGATATTTCGGTTCGGGCAATCGGTTCCGGTTCTGTTTTGCCAGGTCTACTATAGACGTATCTTTTTTCGGGCTAAAGGTGGATGTTTTTCAACTAACGCTTGAATTAATCTATACGATTGATAACCATCTCCTGTTTACGTACATTGATTTGTAGAGGATATACAAATGAAATCAACTCAATTATTTCTTGAGTAACATGTAAATTTAATAATGAATAAGTAACATAAATATCTTCTATTGTAGCGGCATTTTTATTTAGGTGATTTCATTTATGGGTATACATATTCAGACATCTATTATACTATATGAGTGGATTACATTTATGATACTACCTCCGTCCCATTGTCTTTGTCCAGTTTTGACTTTTGGAACTGTTCATCTAAGCACTTTGACTAATCAAATTCTCTCAATGTGTAAGCCTAAAAATAGTCATGTGTGATCTTGTTTGATTCGTCTTAACATATACTTCCTCCGTCCCATAAAGTGTTACCCATTTTGACTAAAGTAGAAATTAAGGGAGAGATAATTTTGTGTTGACTTTCCAAAAATACCCTTGATGTGATGGGTAAAAGTAGGATGTGATGTGTAGATTATTAGGAAAAAGGTATGATGTGATAGGTAGGGTTTGAAAAAGTAAAGGGTAAAAATGGTTTTTTAATAGAAATGGGTAGGAGATTGTGGGACACAATTTTTTTGAAAGGTGTAAATCTTTTTGGGACAGAGGGAGTAGATTATTAATATATACTTTTTATAATTTTTTAATATACAAATTGCAAGATAAAATGGATTAAAGAAGTGCATTGGATGGTGTGCCAAAAGGTAAGTGGACAAAGATAGTGGGACGGAGGGAGTATATACTTTTGACATTTACAGATATGACCCCAGAAGTTAAGGCTAGAAACCTTCCTCTTCCGTGCCTTAAAGATTCAGATTGTGGCGACCCACATTGTATTTGTGAAGGGAATCATTATTGTAACTGTGGTCCCCTTGTGCGATTTATGCAAAGAAGTTCAAACCCAATGGTTGAACCCGACCTGCCAAGCTCAAATTCTAAATGTAGCACTTTTAGTCATTATCCATTAAGTGAATGTTTGTCATCACTGGTCATTATGGACATTATAGAGTGTTATTTAGGGAAGAAAACAATCTAAGTGCTATTTAGAGAAATGACTTAAGTCTTAGTGCTATTTAGTGCAAATATTTCATGAAAGTTTGTTCCTTTGATTTATAACTTGTTTGACAACCACTTTAAGAAGGGTGGTGATAGCTGCATTCCCGAAAATAGTAAATACTGTCGTAAACCAAATACATCGCGGATGCATTATTGTGTTATTATTTCAAAAACGTTATATAAACATTATTAAGTTAAAAAATCATTATGCATGAATATTTAAAATTGTTCATCATTTATTTCATTTAATTACTTTTCAAAAAAATAATACTCGGTACTTTTTAACGAGAGGATGTAGCGGCAGCAGCGGAAGTATCAAAGTATCAAGATTGTGAAGAGATGATGATAAAGAGTTAGCATGATCACCATATTTTGCTCTTTTGCTCTGTGACGTGATTTTCAGGCTTATTAGAGCTTTGAGAATGCCATGGAAAGATGTGCAGCGGGAGCACAGTATTATGGTAATGATTAGAAAGAGATAGTGAATCCCTTGATGGAGACGGGAGGGAACTTCGAGTGCAGATATCGTGATTGGGGGAATAGGCCATGTAAAAGTAAATATAATATTATTAATAATGATTAAAATAAAAAAAGATAACTTAAATTTGTAATTGTAATTTTATGAACTTGAAAATATCATTTTTATACTGCTAAAAATATTTGAGAATTAAATTCGTGATTTAAGTATTTAATTATTAGTTTTTTGGAAAAACAATTTTGGTAATTTTGTAATTAATTCCCGAAAATTACATAATTAATTTTAAATTATGTAAATTTAATATTTGGTAATAATATCATATTATTTTTAGAATAATGTTTTATAGAATAATTATGATGCACGAAACATAATTTTAGAAATTTTTTATACATTACTAAATAATAAATAGAAAGTACCAAAAATAAAATTTTAAAAAAATCAGGAAATTTAATTTTAAGATTTTATATGATTTAAAACCTTTATTTTTCAGAAAATATTGATTTTTGGTATATTTGGAATATTCTAAATTAATTTTGGAATTTATTTTAACTCTATTGGAAACAAATTTCAAAATACTGAAAAGAAAAAGTATGTAAAACTGAAAATTTGATTTTCAGAACAATACTAACCTAAAGTAAATAGTTTTGGAAAATATTAATTTTTAAAAATTTGAAATTAATGTTTGGAAAATTATATTCGATTAAGACTCTTTAAATAAAGAATTTCAAAATTTTATTTTCAAACTTATAAAATCAGAAGACACATTCGGGAATTTATTTACTAGTTTTCAAAAGGTATAAGTATTTATTTCAATTAAAAATCCCAATTTTGAAATTAATACCTATATTTACGGTAATTAATTTTTTTAAAATTGAGGAAAATTAAAAATTAAACTTTGGATATTCTGGAGTTTTAAAATAAATTAAATGAAATTATTTGATAGTTTTTAGGCTTGTACTTTATTTTTCGTAGAATAAACTAGGTCTGGGGCGAGCGCGGCTTACCCGGTGTATGTATTTTTATACATGTGATGTATGAATGTTTGCATAGTGCATGGTTGTGGCTTAGAATGTGTGGTTTTTAAATATGGCATGTGTGTCATACCTCATCTCTAAATTCTGGCTGTAAATCTCTTCTTAAACCTCATACTTGTTGCTTACAAAGCAAGAATTATTTTCTCTCGATTAAACAAAGAAGTTCATGAAGAAGTAATGAAGATAAATAAGTCAAGATGAAGAGGACATTAGCAAGAAGGGCTATACATGAATGCTAAGGCGGCACTCTTAAAGAAAAAAGGTGAAGCTGGGGATAGAGATTTTAAGTGAAGGCTTTTTCGTTAGTTTCTTTAGGAGGCCACAACCATGTCACGTTTTATTCATTATAAATGTTTGTATGTTTGAATGTATGCTTGTATGACATTCGCTAGTGTATGTGCGCGGCACATACCATAGGTGAGACCACGTTTTAAATCCCTTGTAATATTAAGTTTGTGCCTTCCGATGCCTACTCATTCGACATTACCAGTTTTAACTAATGTTCTAAAAACCGGACCGGAAGTCGACTCAGATGAGGTATTGGGTCAAGGGTTGATCAGTCGAACCAGTCAAACCGGGGGTCAACAACTCGGTCAGTCAACAGCTCGGTCAAAAGATATTTATAATAATAATATTTTATATTATATATTAGATAAAAAATTTAATTTGTTTTTTTATTTTTCCATCTAGTTTTTAGTATCACTGTGCATATGCTATTTCACACCTTTTATTTTGTATTCGATTATTTTTATTATTATTAAAAATTGATAATGAATTTCTAATAAATATTTAAATAATTGGGCAATGCACATATTCTCAAAAAGTAAAGACTAGATAGCGTATTGTTTTATGCAATTGACATTTTAAACATTATATTTAGCTGAATAAAATGATTGGAAAAAAATTAGGATATTAAATTATAAACACTAAATATTACTTGAGTTTTAAAAATAACAATAGTTTTCAAGTATTAAATTTACAGTGTATATTTGATTTTGAAAAAAAAAATTAAATAATTCTTAATTTTTTAAAACTATTTAAAAAATACATAAAGTGAATAAAATATAAATGCACACTTGCAAAAAAAACGTACTTGTATTAGTTTGTTTTGTATATCACATATGTAAACTGTAAAGTAGTATATATATAGCATCGCTGCCAACATATTTCCACAAGACGTGAATAGCTTGCTTGGTAATAGGCCCCTGCTTTGAAGGCAGTTGATCTTTGCTTCGAAACCTCCCATTCCGCTTATTTTTTAAAATAAAAAAGTAGATTTTGGTCCAAACCCGTGAACTGGTCGGACTGACCCGGGTCACCCGGTTCTCTGGGTCTGGCGGGTTTCGGCAGGTCAATTGGAAACTGGGTTTATCAATTGGATCGAAGACCGGCCGGTCCGGTTTCCTAAACACTAGCTTTAACTAGTCAACGGACACGCCAAAAGTGGGACGCCTAGCTAACATTGGTATGGTGCGAAATCCATAACAATAGATACTGAGTACGCCTCGGGATGGACTTAACTAAGTTAAGGTAAAAGGGTGAATAATTTAGAGACACATGATTAGGTTAATAAATAAAATCAAATTCATCTAGCCTAGAGTTATAAATTGTTACAATTGGAAATAGTTCCTACGTGAAATAGTTTAACTATAGGGCAAGATGCAAAACACAATTATAGTTAGATTAAATAAGGATCTAGGCCCAATATAGGATTTTATTTAGAAGAACCTAGCAAACCAAAGATTGTAATTGGATTACAATGGGAAATAAGTTCCTACCTAATTAGTTCAACTATAGAGCAAGATGCAAAGCACAAATATACTTATATGTAATATGGACCTTGGCCCACTAATATATCTCTTTAGGAGAAGTCTCGAATCAACTGTTTACGTACTTTAGGCTAGTTGATTTAGAAAAATAGTAGGAGAGTTATTAGTTAAAGACGTAGCTAATTACTTAGGTTCTTGATATTAACTATCTTGCAAATTATATGTAGATGTTTAATAACAACCATAACCTCACTCTTTGCTCGACCATCGACAAAGATAAGTTGACCAGCTCTAACTTCTTAGACTGGCAAAGAAACCTCGTTATCGTTCTTTGACTTGAGAAGAAAGAATACGTGCTCGACCAAGCCATTCCACCTGCCTCGGTCGCCAATGCTCCTAGAGCAACCAAAGATGCTTACGAAAAGCATGTCGATGATGACAATGAGGTGACATGTCTCATGTTGGCTACGATGACTTCTGACCTTCAGAAACATCACGAGAGTATGTAGGCGCAAGATATGATCATACACCTAAGACAACTCTACCAAGGACAAGCTAGGCATGAGAGATTTAAAATCTTTAAAGCTCTCTCTAGTTGCAAGTTGTCTGTTGGAAGCCCCGTCGGTCTGCATGTTCTCAAAATGATTGGCTATGTCCAAGCTCTTGAGAAATTGGGTTTCGAACTAAGGATAGAACTTGCAACTGATTTATTCTGCAATCGTTGTCGGAGTTGTCCAAGCAGTTTGTGGTTAATTGCGAGATGCATGAACTCGATAAACCACTACTAGAACTTTTGAAGATGCTGCAAACGACTAAAGAGAGCTTGACGAAAAGAAAGGGAAATTCTATCCTTTTAGTTCAAGGAGGAAAAGGGAAGAGAAAGTTCAAGAAGGAGAAGAAGAATGGACCTAAAGGCAAGAGTAACACCGAGCCAAAGTCCAATTCTTCTAAGCTAAAGCCTAAAGGGGGAGTGTCCAAAGATTCCATTTGTCATCACTGTGGTGAAGTTGGCCATGAAAGAGAAATTGCAAGCAGTATTTGGCAACCAAGAAAAAGGGTGAAGCTTTTGGTTCATGTACAATTGTTGTAAAGACTTAATCAAATCTACAATATCTTCAAAAGTATTTGATACTTATAATATTGCAAATCGTTGCGGGAAATGAAGAAAAGTCGGAGTGTTGATCTTGAAGATGCAAGGGTTGCAACTTAATGGCGTTAAAATTAACATTAATAAGCACACTTGATAAAGATCAAGTAATATTAATGCCAAAATTAGGAAAGCAAAAGGTGATATGATCACGAAATTCACGTTCCCTCTGTTAGAATAAGTGCTCTTCACTAGAGGGGGGGTGAGTAGTGAGGCACAAGAATGTTTAAAAATTTTCGTGGAATAAAAATCGTAGGGATAAAGTAAAGAGCGGAATAAAAAAGCGTAAGGAAAGAACACACCGATTTTACCCTGGTTCACCACAACGTGTGGCTAGTCCAGCCTCCCGAGAGACTCTCTCGAGCTACACTACTTCCGTTAAGCTTACGGGTGCTTAACAAACCGTTACAACCTGAGAACTCGAGTCCCACGAGCCTCAACAACACTCGCTTGGAGATACCGCACTCCAAGACTTCAACTCGAAGGAATATGCCCTTCCTTCGTACAACCAAGGGAACAAACCTCCCTTTAAGTGTTCACAACACTCAACCACTCAAGAACAAAAACTCTCTTAAAGAGTAGAATATGAGTAAACTAATTTAAATCAAGAACACACTCAATTCCTCATGAAATGGCTCTAAAAAGCTATGTAAAAAGTTTATGGAATGATGCAATGTAAAGCTATGAAATGTGTGAGGAATGGTTGTGAAAAGTATACCCAAAAGACCCCTATATATACCCAAAATGATATATAACGAATGGGAGTTGATTGGGGTTTAATGGCATGATTTGTGGAAATCAAATAAAAGTGGATCTACTGAAATCTGGCCCAACATCGATGTTCATATAGTGAACATCGCTGTTTTGGCTTTCACTTTCCTTTAAAAATGGCTAACGGTCATCAAAACATCGATGTCTAAAAGTCTACATCGATGTTGGGGTGATTGACTTTCAAAAATGGAAAGATTTTGTCTTAAACAGCCCAATGGTCATTTAAAAACATCGCTGTTCAACAATGAACATCACTATTCAAAAACCTACTGCCAAGGATTTCTGAATGCCTACATCGCTGTAAGGATTTCCTACATGTATGTTGGGCTGGTTTGCTAGAACCATGGTTTGGCTGCCAACGCTGAAAATCGATGTCAAAAACCAAAGTTCTCCAAAATGAAAACCAAGTGTTGGAAACTCTTATATAATGTATTTAATGTAGAAACCAAGTATAAAACCTTAAAAACCACTTCATTAAGGTAAAAATCACGGCTAGCCAAGTTTATGTCGTTTCACATGGTTTTCACCAAAAGATCAAAAACGAAAGATGGTTTTTAACATGTTTTTGTTGGAGAACTATTTGGATATTTCTAGAAGTAAAAACAAATCATAAAATCTTAAAAACCACTTGATTGATTTGGACGCCAAAAACCAACACCGATAACCAGCGCCGAATGCCGATAACCAACGCCGAAAAACAAAGGTTATGGTTTTTGAGAAGTAATGATTTGGAAAACCTTTAAATGTGTCCAGAAGCAAAAACCAAAGATGAAAACCCAAAAACCATTTGGTTAAGATCAATGCCAATAACCAATGCTGAAAACCGAACGCCATAGCCGAACGCTGATAACTGATGGTTATGGTTTTGGTTAAGCAAGAACCATGGATTTTAGAAACTTAAAAACTATTTATGAAAACACTCATTTGATGCATGAAAAACGTATTTTGTTTTGAGCCATGACGTAGAGAAATTGAATGAGCTTGTTACAATAAAAACCTAAGTCTTTAGAAAACGTCTTCAAAGCGCCAATGTCGCCATCTTTAACAACGTCAATGCCTTTCTTGTGCTTTTTGTTTCTTCAAAGAACTTTTTCTATCTCTTTGAATCTTTTCATTTTGTTTCATGTTCCCGACGGTTTGTCAATATCAAAACCTAAACGGAAACAAAAATTATCATTAGCAAAATGTCAAAGTGAAAATGTTTTCCAACACCCTCAAACATTATCTAGATAGCGTGACTAAAATAGTTAGTCTAATAAAGAGGATTGTGTTACCATGCCAAAATACTACTGCACCTTAAGACCAAAATACTTATTATAGACTCTAAAAGAAAAGGATATTTGTAATCTGTTCCAAAATGATTCCTTCCTTAAATACAAGTAATAAAGGCATGTCTCATATGGAATAAAGACACTTTAACACTTGTTTTGGGCGAGTCTATCAAGGATAAAAGAAGGGTTTCGAATTATCTATAACTAGTTATAATACTTATATGTCTAGGATAAAAGTCTTATAGAAGACTAGTAGGAGCACGATAAGTATGTTGCATGTCATTGACAAAATTAATTAAAAACTTATCAGTCATGAATGCAAATAATCGTTACGTGCTCAAGTCTAAGAATCCATATAGATGGATCAAAGAACTAAGGATATTCTAAGTCCAATACATACATATATGGTGGGGGGTTTAGAGAGGGTGTAGGAACCATCAATTTTGCAAACAGGGCACCAGAGGTGCTCCAAATGGTCAAATGTCATCTGTTGGCACTAGGTGCGAGTGTCAACGGAACCCTACCCATTTGAAAGACATGAATTTGTTTGTTTGGATTCTGGTGTGTGATATTCGGTACACACTTTACATCTCACTAAGAAGTCATATGTAACGATTAGGGAATCTAATTCAATAGACGCACACAGCTCCCTTAGCATCCACATGCCAGCCTAATCTAATTCATTAATTGAAGGTGTTTCGACAATCATGGTTTTTTACTCTAGCTAGAATAGAATAAAATGCATTCAAATTGCGACCTTATTACTCGGTTCCTAAACGATACGCTTAAATTCAAGATAATGAAAGATCTAAGATCGTTACAGTTAGTCAACTATCATAAGCACCCTTAACCCTTGAATTTGCAATTAGGTTGTATCATTTATATTTGGTTCTGTTAAGTTCTAGTGTGCTTTTACTATTCTAACCATTATTTCCAATGAATAGTACTGGACCACCAGGGATTTGTTATATCGGATATGCAGGGTATTGAAAGGATCATTTCTTCAGCTCATTCAAACTACACATCCCCGGTTTAGGTTAGCATTTTAGTTGTCATAGATATGGTAGGTTGGTGGCTAAGCAAACACTTGAGCATGCTAAGTAAATTAAAAACAAAAACATTTCACAGTGGCTTTTTCTCATGGGAGTTTCCATGAAATTGTGGGATTGTGTGTAACTTTGGCAGCGTCGAATTGATCTCATGCAGGTTATGGTGCCTTTCAATTATTCAGAGTTCATTGATGATCTCACTTCCCTTGTAAAGAGCAAAATTATTCCATCGGATTGTAATGATGATGCGGTAGAGAGGATTTTCCTAGTGAAATTCAACGTGGGACTCTTTGAGGACCCTTATATTGATCTATGTCAGGTTGAGGAGGTTGGGAGCCAGGTAGGTTACTGGAATCTTGTTTAAACTTTGTACTATAAACTTTTTAGCCAGGTAGGCGAATTACCATGCTTGAAGTGTGGATTTTTGGCTGTTAGACATGTGTGCCTATATTTGTGTTTGTCCCATCATCAATTTTTGTAGATGAAGGGTATGATGATGTCTAAACAGGCACATAAGAATCTAGCAAGAGAGAAGCAGTTAGGAAATCACTTGTATTACAAAAAAAATGGGAAAACGGCTGATGACACATTAAAGATTTATTTGAGAATAACGTTAGAGATTAACATTAGCATTTTGGATATAAAACACTAATACTAAACGCTTCTCATAGATAACCTTTTCATAGCGGGCGGTAAAGCTAATTTCGAAAGCTATTACCAAATAGTCCCTAGAACCACTTCCTGCACAAAATCTGCAAGAGATTTCATTCCGTCTCAAATGTGCTAAGAAAACAGAAACAACAAAGTAAAAAATGTGTCGAACTCTGTGAGGAAGATACAATATCCGTTGAAGATCTGCTACATGCTAAGAGAGTCCGTCGCATGTAGGATTGAAAATTAAAATCCCCAACCTTATCTTCCGTGTTTCAATCCACATCCACAAAAAAATTGAATTCGAAGCCCTTCCCCTGTTCCCTGTGCGCCCTGCGTCAAACCTCCGCAGACCAGACGCGCACCCCCATCCTAATTCCTAACCTCCGCCTCCGCTCCTCCACCAGCATCCGCCGGCCAAACGTGCAACCCCGTAGCCAGTGACGAATTTGTCCGTCGCAGATTCACAGAATTCTTGTAGCGAGAAAGTGCCCAAAATATTGGTTTCTGGTAGCCACGCTGATAACTTGGGTCACCAATGTGGGGGATGGACAATTATATGACAGAGTTTTAGTGGTAACAATGGTACACGAGGTAGGTTTCGTTTTTTCATGCCTTTGGCTGCTTAAAAGTTGAAAATTTTCAGTCCTTGTAGACCTTGGGAATTTTAAAACTTTCATCAATGTGCAAAAAAGTATGATTAGCAACCACATGTCATTTTTCCAAAGTCTGATTGATGTTTGATGTTCCAAGTAGCAATCTTGTGATTTCCTTTTCAGGAACTAACATCCTTAGTGCCATATACTCCACAGTAGACAAGAACACTGAAGTTGTTTCCAGGGAGAATCCCGATTCTGGTTTCTTTAAATCCAACAACTTCAACTACGCAGTTGTTGGTGAGTACCCTTATGCTGAGATGAAAGGGGATAATCCAACTCTTGAAAGAGCAGATCCCGGGTCCACTGTCATTATCAATGTCTGTTGATCAGTGAAGTGTGTTGTGGTCATCATATCTGGATGCCCGCTAGTGAAACAACCTTACATTTCATCAATCTATGCACTTGTAGCAGCCTGGTTGCCTGGCACGGAAGGTCAAGGTGTGACTGATGTCCTCTTTGGGGACTATGGTTTTACTGGCCAGCTTTTGACAACGTGGTTTAAGACTGTTGATGAACTTCCAATTAATGTTGGTGACTTGCATTATGATCCACTGTTTCCTTTTGGGTTCAGGCAAACAACTATGCCCTCAGTCTCCAGGTAAATATCCATCCATCACTAAGGGTATGTCTTGGAGGCAGAAAAAAAAGCTTGATAACTTTTACAAACTGATGGGTCCATTGACAATGGAGCTGAAAGAATAAGTTTTTTGCAATGTTCTAACTTTGGAGAAATAGTGAACTTGATCAAATGACGCATTAAACTTCCTTAGCTTCTTGCTTTTGATGAAGTTTTAGATAATAAATGCATCAATACATCAGGGATTTGATGGAAACAGCCTTACTATTTTTACAAGGGTAAGGTTGGGTACATCTTGACCCCACACATCAATGAAGTCGGGAGTATATTGAGTTTGTTGTTGTTGTAAAAGATACAAAATGATAAGTTAGTATAAACCATATATAATCACCTGATTCCTAAAATAAATAATAACCCTTCCCCATTACAACTGTCTCCCCAAACATACCCTGGGAATAGACTACTTATGTATATCTATTGAATTTATTTTGAGTCATTTCCTCTTCACCTCAGTTATTGCGTTTGCTTCTTTGGGCTGCTTCATTACTTCATGTACTCTTCTTAGCACCTCATTTTTTTCTGACAGCTTTATGCTTCTTCACAAAGTTATAATATATCATTAATTAAATATTGATCTAGTGTTACCATGTTTTTCTCCATCTCTGTCTGTGCCATTTGCTATGTGGGCACTAATTAGCTTCATTTCAGTTTTATGCAGAGCAGAATCGGCTGGTGTTGATATGAGGCAACACTTGTTTGTCATTGCTCTTTCTGTATGTATTGGATGTTATTACCAAGACATTTCTCTTCTTTGAAACATGTCAACATCACAACGGAAGTAAGTGATCATCTAACCCAATCTGCCTGTGTTGTCTATTCTCTTTGGCATGGGAACCTGCAATTTTTTTTGTAAATCACAATCAATAGATTTGCTCATTGAGGTTTAGCACTGATGTTCGACCATCTCTTTACATTAGTTAGAGAGAGAAAGTGGATGGAGTCTAGAGAGAGAAGAGTAGAGAGAGGGCATTCCCCTGCCGGTAGCCACCTCCGGTGGCTGGAACAGCCTACATGTAGTACAAATCGGCTCTTCTCAGAGGTTTTGAAGGGAGACAATAAAGTCTATGGGCAAATCAAAATGGAGGGTGACAATGGAGCAGTTCTTACGTTCCCCAACAAGGAAACCCAGGTGCTGTCGTCATAGTACAAGTATGCTGTGGTTGGAAGAATGGCCAAATTTATTGCCAACAGTATTGCAGACTCTCAAGAGGTCAAGGTTTGGGATGGTTCCAAGTCAGCATCCTAACTCGCTTCCAGGTACTTATCAACTTTAAAGATGAAAGTGATTTCTACAGATTCCTGAGCAGAGTACATGGTCTGTGGATGGAAAACATTTACTCGTATATCTTTCTAAATGCTCCCCAAAATATTTGCTTTTGGAGGATAGCCCTTTGGTTACCCTATGGGTCACTCTCAAACATTTCCCTATTTATTTTCAAGACCTTAGGGCTTTACTCTCGAATGCTAACATGCTTGGAACTCCTGTCATGATGGATGAACGAAGAACGCAGAGTATCTCAATACTGCAAGGGTTATGATTGAGGATTTGAGGTGGATGTTTCAAAACATCTACCCAAACATATAAAAATCCGATCTGGAGATACTATGGAATTTATAACGGTCATATTCCATGATGTTCCTTCATACTGTACTAAGTGCTGCATGCTTGGTCATGAGTGTAACTCATCTGGCCGGAATCGTAATATTATGGCTACCGGAAAAATCCCCGGCTGTGGGAATGGGCCCAAAAGGGGTTGCTCTAGTTCAATGACAGCTAATGGAGGTTGGATGGTCAAACAACTACAACTATATTCAGAAAAGCCCCCCCCCCCCAAAAAAAAAAAAGCATCTCGAGATGCCCTCTACCTCGGTCCAATTCAATAAGGGCAAGGGCCACGTGACAGCACATGGAGGACACCCAACAAATATTCCATCGACGTCCAATGCGACAAGCCAAGCCTCTTCACTCGGTGTTCGTGGCTTCGTGCGAACAAAGATGTCAATCAACATTCCCCTATTCATCTAGCCAGTGGGCCACAAATGGAAGACAACATCCCCGAAGGTCCGTCGCACACAAAGAGGGTCATGGAGAAACTTTCACCTTCTATGGTACTCAGAGTTGAATGGATCAAGTTTGCGAATGCTTCTTCCTCATAATATATGATGGGTGATGATGATGGTGTGCTGAAGAACGTGTGTACAGGTAGCAAAGATGATTTGTGCTTAAACCTAAACAATTTAGACTCTGAAGGGTTTGTGCAAGAATGGTTTTGTCTGAGGGAGGCCAACCTGGAAACCATGAAAGAAGCATGCATGCAGTCCGAGAATGATGGTCAAGAAGTTATGGACACATCAATCCTAGGACCTTTGGAAGTGATGACTCCCAAAGCCAATAGTTCATCCATGATTCTTTCTAGAACTGGGAAGGTTAAAACTCCCTCACTTAAGCTTTTAGTCCAGACTAGGGGAATGAAAGCTGCTCTAGATCCCCAACAAAAGGGTGGTCAATGAATCTGCTTTTCTGGAACAGTTGTGGAGTGAGTGGTGCCCTGCCCAGGCTATTCACTTTCGTTAAGTTACATAGGGTTCACTACCTTGCAGTTTTAGAGCCTTTTGTTAGGTAGAACTCATGTGCTTCCAAGTTGGGTTTGAATCGCTACACAGTGGCGCTGAAGAATAAAGCTTGGATTTTTTGGGATGACTCTCATCTATCCTTTAAAGAGAAGCTTTTAGATGATCAAATTAGCAGCATACTACAGAATAGAACTACCCCAACTACAAAACATGCAAATCCAGAACATTATGATGTTTGTCTACTAACTACAAAATATGCAATAACATTTCACTGAAATGTACCATATCTGCTAATGAAAAACACCAGCATTATTCTTTACTCTTCAAAAGAGAAACAACAATCGTATGACAACATTGCATTCTTCAAAACCAACTAACACATCTACCAACATATCAAGCTGCATAGTATCAAAATAACAATTGCTAAAACCAATATGCTAAAAAAATATTGAGACCAGAAATATAAACAGAATATTTACCATATATTCCTTACTTACACACAGAGGCACCAATTCATAACAACACACTACAGAATTACAACTGCAATGTGATACCATACAATAAAAAACACATCATGCACCAACCAACAAACCTACTTCAACTAACAACCATTCTGAAATCATTTTTCTATGCAATACAACTACAATTTCCACCCCCATTAAATAATCAAATTCAAACAACTATGACCTAATTTGCAATGAAGAGGACCCAACAACACATATTCCTTGTATATTCATTACATTTAAAAATCAATTCTTCACACATGCACACAAAATAGTTTAATGCTAGAACACAAATATACTCATACCCAAAAACATTTTTTTCACAGACTAAATCCCTACACCCAAATTCCAAAACCTGTTTCATAAAAGTCAAGACTATTACACTTTTTTTATAAAATGAAGCACATTACCACTGCTCTTAATATGTCAAAAACCAATCCATCATGCAAATCGGAAAAAGTAATTACAGATGCACCCAGAACTCACAGAGAAGAATGTCGAAGACCCTTTCGAAATTAAAACTATAGATGCATTAATCAACGACATGCAATACAAACAAAAAAGCAAATCAAATAGACCCTTTCGAAATTAAAAACGCATACCTTCCACCACCACCGCTGATTTCCCCGCAGTAGTCATGCCTGAGAATGCAATTTCTAAGAGCCTCCACCTTCACGAGGTCTCCTTCTTCTTAAGGCGTGCACTGCAACTTTCTCTCACTTACCAATTTCACTCTGAACGAAGCTCTGAAGAATGCAGCGCCGGCGGAAGAAAAGGGTTATGGAAGAAAGCAAAAAGACTTCTATTCAAGGCAAAATGCGTAAGTGGCGGGATATTAAAGATCTGCACCTTTTTTACGCTTATTAATGTACTTCTCCATTTCCAGAAATGCCCTTCCACGTGTCTGCCTCATTTAACATACCCAATAACAATTCCCCTTTCCTTTTATAAAATAATTTATGTTGCATATTGGAGACCGCACGATGGAGTAAATCTAATGGATCTAGATCATTCTCATTTCTTTCACAGCAACTCATTCTCACTTGATCTCTCCCCTATATATATATATATATATATATATATATATATATATATATATATATATATATTCCCAGAAAAAGATGAGCCATATCCTCCGTTGTAGTGTCACAAATATGGAACTCAAGAAAAATCTCCATGAATTTGCTAAGATTGTCCTTAGTTTGAACCCCTTCCCTGTCCAAGAGAAGAATTTGTGTTTAGGGATGATGAGATTATTCCAAACAATTTTAGCCCACCAAACCTAAGGCCCTTAACCAATCGACCAACTGTAGCCATCGCATATTAGGATTATTAGCCATACCAATTCTGTTTTGAATAGGTTTTTTCCAATATTAAACCACGTCGGGACTTTACATTACAAACACTTTTTAGGTTCGTGCCCGACCCGGCTTGCATAGCGAACGTTACATATGAAACCCGAGCCCGGCCTGCACGGGTACCCGAAGGCTTCAGACCGTCCCAACCCGCATTGATAATCAGTTTTAAACCATTAAAAAATATTTTTAAAATAAATTAATGTCTAAATATATAAGATATTTGATATAGAAATTAAGAGGAATACTCTATCAAAGAAACAAATAATATATGCAACATATTTTGTGTTAAATACATACAGCTATTGAAAATCATTATTAATTTATGATGATCAATAATAAAATATATTCATTCGATTAAATAACCTTATAGTTCTCTTCTTTTCTTTTTAAAAGTATACATGTGTTTATATAACCGCAATAATAAATATTCCATATTATTATTGTTATTAATATTATTGATTGTTTTTTATTATTAGTATTATTTTTACTATGACTATTAATTATTTTATGTGTATTATTATTGTTAGTCAATCCCACCTAATGGGATAAGGCTTTGTTGTTATTTGTTGTTTGTATTATTATTATTGTTGAAATAATGGAATAACCGATTTACTCAAGAAATCATTATACATAAACTTTGAGAGTAAAGCTTCTAGAATTGTGACATGTGGCGCGCTTATTGGGCAATTTTTTTGGCATGTCAGACCGTAGTGGAATATCTGGCTATTATGTAGCTGATATTATCCATTTGGATGTTATTAGTGAAAATTCTGCCACTTCTAGCACGGCTTCAGTCATTTTTGGGTGAGTCTTCTTTAAAAAATATAATAAATCTATGTATCTTAATGTTACCGGAGTACTTTCCAATTCATAGTGTTCTACACTTCTATTTATTGATTATCTGCTGACATGACAGGTGTACTACTTAAAACGACCAGGTGCTGGATGGGATTTTGGGATTTAACCAAAAAACCATGTCAATCATCTCACAACTCTCCTCCCCAACATGCTGTGCCAAAAACTTTCTCTCACTGCCTAAGATGAGGTTTTGGGATTTTGGGGTTTTTTGTGCTTGGTGAAGTTGTGGAGTTGCCTCTAACTTATACACCACTCCTTCCGCCAAAGTATGTCTTCAATTTAGTAGATGTTAATATTGTTTTTTTAGACTCACACTTTATGTCATTCAACAGAGTTTTCTTGTTGCTTTCACTAGTGAGCATAGTTAGGTTATCAAAAGTGTGCCTTGTATTTGGCTGGTGTGACAAATACCTTTTGGCATATCTACTTTTCAGGCAGAACTATCATGTCCATCTGGAAGGCATCAATATCAATGGGCAACTTCTGCAAATTGACCGACATGTTTGCCAACCTGTACTTGATTCTGGAACTTATTTTGTATACCTAGCAAAAGAGGTTTTTTCTCCATTAGTTCATGTGGTATGTTTTAACATAGCTAGATCTTGCAAATGACTGAACTGGAAATGACTTGCTAAAATATGTCGGACCCAACCAAACATTAAATTGCCCTTACTAACACTCGCTGAGATTAGATCTTCTTTTCAAAATAGCATACTTTAATATGAAGTATAAAGCCATATAAACCATTTTATCACTTTTTTTTACTCTATTACATTGAATAAACTTATCTTTTCTAACCAGTTGTAATGATGTTGCATCATCATCTTACTTTATATAAAAATTGTATATATTTAAATTTTTATTTTATATATAATATTTTGGTATATATCTAAATTTATACAGCTTCATAATATATTTAAACCATAGCTCGAGTTTCAATCTATAGCATGACACTTAACAATCATAACCATTCATTAGACGTGGCATGGAAATTGATATGCAAATCTAGTTTAGATTATGATGACCAAACACTAAATCGTGCTCTTTTTGTTTACACAGATCTACCAAAGTGCTTCACCACATGCGATCCCAAATCTTAGATCACATAAACTATGTTATGATGTACAATCAATGTTCAAAGATCATTTTATGTCTCCTGGCCTGGGCTTACTAGATTCTATTACCTTTTATTTTGAAGTCTTTTAAATTTGACATTGTTTCTATTTTTGCATCAAGCCCATGTGATGTTGTTTGGGGTAAACCGGGGGTTTTATCAAGTTGATAATTTAGTGGCGGATGTGCGGAGGAAAATGGAAGGGAAATAGTGGGCGAAAGTATGGAGGGTGTTTTAGGAGTTTTTTTTGGTATTTTATGGAAGAAAAAGAATAGGATTAAGAAGGAGAAATGGAGGGATATGAAATGGAAGAAATATCACGGATGGATAAAACCAAGTTGGTGTTAGGAGATATTACACACTCTTATCCTAACTTGGGGTTTGAATCTGGAATTCAATTAAGATATTACACACTTAATCAAATATCTAGAACCTAAAACTCACACTTAAGATAACCACTCTTAAGATATAGAATTAGGAATTTGGCTAAAATAGCATCACACTATTTTAATAATACTCAAAGAGTAAATGGTTTTCAATATTCAAAGATGTGTTACAATGGCCATATGGCCTGAGTTATATAGGGAGAGGGGAAGGGGAAAATACATAATACATTGAATGTGAACATGAGGAAGCTTCCTAGCAACATCCACTTCCAAAGTATGGGGTAACACTCATTGAATCTTGTCTCCAAAGTGGGATAAAATTCAGGAATGGGGCTGGGGTTGTGGGGGTTTTGAGCTTTGGTTTGTAGTGGTTGGTTCCTGGGTTTTAAGGCTATTATTTGGGTAAAAATGAGGGGTTGTGTTTGGCCAATAAAAGGGGACAGGGCTGGGCAATATTAGGGGTGGTTTTGGACATATAGGTTTGGGTTATTTGTGGGGGAACATGGGCAGGGATTAGTGGTTTGTGGTGGGTCAGGATTTTGGCTCTTTTTGGGTGTTATGTTGGGGTTGTGAAGTGTATTTTGTCCAGGGGATGAATGGAATAAAGGGAAGGATTTATTTGTTTAATAAAAGGCTTAAAAGAAGGAAAATAACAACAAACAAAAGGTTTTATTTTACACACTTATTTTCTGCCAGGGCTAAAATAAGAGTAGGAAAAGCTTTATTTTGAAATGAATTAAATGGCAAGGAATTTTGGATGTTTAGGGTTGGGTTGGACGGAGTGGGATTTGGTCTGTGGAAACCTTGGGTCCGAAGTTATTCAGGCCTCTCTGGTTGAAGGACCTGGAATTCTCACTAAAACGGATCATAATGTTTGAACGTAAGTCCTTTGGTTTTTGCGAGGGTGTAGGACATGGGGGAGGGTATGATAGGGCCAGGCCCGGGTATAACAGATGTATTTCCACCTATTACATTGAATTTAAAAGGAGGTGCATCAGCGGTCGGTTTTGAGGCCCAGGGACTACCTCACTCGTGATACTATTGTGAGTCACACAAAACATAATTTCTTAAATATATTATAATCATGAGTCTAAAGATGTAATCATAGTTTTCATGCACCTAATGTAGAGTGGAAGCACTGATTGGTGTTCGGGATTCCTCCCATCTCGATACCCAGGACTGCAAATTTTAGGAGGTAAAATATTCCTCAAAGTGATTAGTCACAAAACTACCATTTTTGTCTACATCTAGTATATAGTATCAAAAGGCATCATTTGTTTGATTATGTTTGATTTTTTTTTCTTCGCAGAACTTGTCATGAGGGACAGGGTCATTACATATGACTTGGAAAACCAAAGAGTTGGATGGACTGAATTTGATTGTAAGGTTTTATAGTATTCCATGAAAATAAGAGCAATTTAGAAACAATCTTAAAAACTACTACCTAACCATCACCATTACAGGTTCCACGCCAGTAAATTTTACCTCGAACCCCATCAGCACCGACTTCCATCAGTACATCTTGAAGATAAGCTCAAGATCACTCAAAATATTATATATAGTTTTTATGTTAACTTTATTTGTGACGTTACTAATATCATTGTACTTCACTCGTTGAAACCCTGTGAGCTACTTTGCTTATGTACTACACAATTAGATTACCATGAGTCCCTACATTATACATGTATTGTTCGCTCTTGGTTGAGAGTAGAATTTCTATTTTAACCAAACTACTTCAATTTTCCACTTCCAAAAGTCTTAATCGCCTTCTTAAACACATGGATGATCAACAAAGTATCCCAACAGCTGGTTCAAATCTTCACAAGCAGTTATAGGAAAATTAACATGCATAGAATGATTTTGGACATTGTAGAAAATACTTCTTGACTCCTCTTTGATGTGTATATAATTATAAGAAAGACAATATTATGCCAACCATGAAATTAAACAGAGCATTAAACGGTTATCATAGTTTTGGCAGTGTTTCAACAAGTACAAAGAAATCCACGTATTAGCTCAACAAAAAAGTGTTGTATATTGAAATTTTATACATTCTACCATTATGATAGGATGTGTTTATATGAGAGGAATATGTCTAGAGTTATACTTTGTACATCAAAATGTCATTTTCTTAAATTAGGTATAATGTACAAATATTGAATATCTGTGTGTGTGTATTCTGCGGGTGATACTGAAACTTATTATAAATCCAATATATTTCCTCAGCCAAATTTACCAATTCTATAAAGTACCAAAAACATACTTGATAATTACCTCTGCCAATAGGTGGCTTCTTTCTCAGCTATCACAGTGAGGCCAACAAAAGCAGAATGTTGAAGGCTAATCATCCATTGACAGCTGGTGGCATTTCACCCACTGCCTCACAAGTCACAACAATGTGTGCAAACTTACAAAATTAATCTAACATACAATCTTAAAGTGTTGCATTAACATCATTGATTAGCAAATGTCTGAGGTTTGTATTGTTCATAAAAATGAAATCTGAAATCTGAATGTTCATAAACTTTATTTTTAACCAAAATGCACTTTATTAAACACTCCTGTGGAAAAGCACACCAGGAGGTAGATCAAAAGACAAGGGTTTTACAAAAACCTCAATCAAACAAGTCTAAGGAGTAAAAAAGAAACTACTCCATATAACAGAGGGAAATTTCATTTGGATCTACTATTATTAATATAGGAACAAAGTTTGAATTTAACATGAGCAAAAGCTTCTTCAACATCGATACCTCTCCTTCAAAATAAGCAATGATTTCTGGACTTCCAAATAAAGTGAGTAGTAGGCCCATGCAGCACAGTAGATTCCTCTATAGCTTCTTCCTTGCACCTGCTTTAGCCACAAAAAGATCTTAGAATTAAAGTGATGCATATATTTACATTCCCAGAAAAAAATTTACGGATAATGAGAGTCTATGTTGTTCACGCTGTATGCTGGTGTTAGATGCTGGTTCTTGTTATTGTGTATTTCGTTTTTTTGTTGTACTCGGAACTGTTCTTTGGAGTTAATATATTTTTGTGCTTTGTTCAAAAAAAAAAAGAGATTACTCCAATGAGTTTTAGCCCAGCAAACCTAAGGTCTTTGACCAATCAACCAATTGTAGCCATCACATATTAGCCATACCCGTTCCGGTCTGAATAGGTTTTTTCCAATACCAGCAGCAATCTGGTTTAAGAATGTAGTTCCAAATGTTATTTCGCTTAAGGACCCATTTAACACATAAGAAGTCTTTCATATTAGAAATGTCCCATATCAACCTTAGCACAGTAGCTTTACTCCAGTACAGTATATTCCTGACCCCTAACCCCCATTGTTCTTATGCATACAAACGTCTCCCAGTTGATAACAGGTCTTTTACAACTGTTGGCACTTGGTAGCCCCACTCCACACAAAAATCCTGAATACGGCTTGGATGGTTTTAAGGGCCATACTTGGCAAAATTACTATCCTACTCCTAAACCAGACTAAAGGCATCCTTAAAGTGCTGCAGAGCCTCCATGACACACTGGAACAACAATAATATCATACGCAAATATAAGATTTGTAATGTGCAGTTTGTTTCATAGAGAGCAAAAATTCATATATATATATATATATATATATATATATATAGACATATATATATATATATACACACACACATACACACACACACACACACACACACACATATATATACACACACACACACATATATGTATGTATGTATGTATGTATGTATGTATGTATGTATACATATACATATACACACACACACACACACACACACACACACACACAAATTAAAGAAAACTAAAAAAATGTTTTGACTTTCTACATATGCCCTTGAATAATTGAAAAAGTTAAATAAAGTGAATATGAAAGGTTATAATTAATGGGTAAAAGTTAGGATAGAAATGTCGTTTAGAAAAAAGTAGTTGCTAAAAATATACACTAATATCATATATCAAAATTTATAACATGCTACCTCAAACACAAAAAAATCTACAAAGATGAATTCTTTTTTATCTAAAATTAGTTTTCCCTATATATATATTTTTGTGATTATTTAATTGAGTGTTTTTTAAACATTTTTTCCCAACTCCTTCCAGTTTTTTCGATCTTCCTTTTACCTCCTAGCTGTTTCTTCCAACTTCTTCTGGTTTTTTCCGACACCCAACTCTGTTAATACAACCTAAACAAACATAGCCTAAAATATTTTAAAATGCATGTCTTGGATTTTAAAAATTTAAAAAGAGAATTATGCTCAAAATTAAAGTAAAAATAAAAATGTAGTGTGAGGGTTTGAAGTGCACCGGCCCACCATTTTCTCCCCAAACGCTAACCCGCCTACCCGTACAACAATTATGCCATACTCAGTCTGCGCCACTCTACCCTCTGCTTTATCTTCTTTTTTCTCCCGATGAGCCGCCCTAATGTTTCTGTTGGGGAAAACAAAGATAACGTGGATCAATTAGTGAGTCGTATAGCACTTTTAGATTAATTATTTTGGGTGTTCAATCCAAAAATCAACCGGATAAAACTCAAATTTGAAAAGAACAGATATGCATTTTTATGACACTCGAACTGTGCTTTTGCGACCAAGGATACGCGAGATTTATGGAACCCCGGAAGGAAAGAAAAGTTGTAATCGTGTCTCCCATATATACTTTTATGGGAGTTGCGACCAAGGATACGCGGGATTTATAGTGTACCTTTATATACTTTTTACTTGAACTATTACTACTTCAAATTCTAGACTACCTTTGTTAAAATGTTTAACATTTTGGATCTGAATTTCTTCTTGTTAAGTTCTCTAAGCATGCTCCTCAGACCTTGGGTAGATGCCATATTCATCTTGTTGGTATGTGGTGGTTAATGTAGACAAATGAAGTTTTGGTATATTTAACCCCAAAAAATTTGAATCTACCATAACAATAAATGGATTGTCTTTTAATATACAAAGCTGACCAAAGGAAAATCCCGAGAAGGCATGAACGAGGCAAGAAAAAAGGTCATTACCGACCACTAACAGGGAAACCAGATATTTGAGGATTCATTAGTTTATAGATGAGCATTTCTACTGTAATAGTAAGTGTAAAAATATTTTGAAAAGCACTGGTCTCAAGTTTGATGATCATGTGTAATACTTTTTCTTTTTGCGTGGGTCTCAAAATATTGTGTGAATCTACATCATTAATGCCCAATAGACAGTCATGTCAATCGAGGTTGTCCCGCACGATATCCCATTAAGTGGTCTATTAGATTAGCCTAATACAGGCTGTCCCACACGGCAGTCCATAAAGAGGGTTAATCGGTTAGCCCAATACAGGTTCTCCCACACGGTATTCAATAAAGTTGGTTATTTGGTTAGTCCATATATGGTCCTAAATGCCAATTTAGCCCATGCTTGGAACCAAATTTCTAGGCGGGAAAAATTACTACTCATGTTTCCCCTTTGCCTTTGTATATTAAAAGATGTTTTTGGCAGAGGCTAGAGTAGTGTTTTTCCTCCAAAATAACAAGCCTTTTTCGTTTAAAAGGGTTACCTAGGAACATTGAAGCATCATCCTCAATGTGTTGAATGTTGATATGCTTTTATGATTCTTTACCAGTTTGTGGAGTCAGGGAGATTAACTTTATATCCCTCTCTATGAGTTACGTACTTGGCTTTCATGTATGCAGTCCACAAATTCCCCACATTGTTGATTTTCCACAGTAATTTCAAGGAGTAAGCCATTTGAACTTCATTAAGATCTCTAATCCTCAAACCCCCTTCATGTTTGGGCCTGCACAACAGCAGCCAAGTCTTCCAGTGATGCTTAGGATTACATTGTTCTAACCCCAGAAGTTACTCATTTTGCTAAGTAGAGCCTTAATGATTGACTTGGGCAAATCACTAACAGCCATATGGTGTAAAGGAATTGATGAAAGTAAATGTTTGATCAAAATCAGCCTGCCCATGGGGTTAAGATTCTTGCTGTACCAAGTGGAGAGCAATCTGTCAAGGTGATTCAAGATGGGGTTAGAGTTTTCCTTCTTTAGCTTCCCCTTGGTTATGTTAGCCCCCTAGATAGGTAGAATGGCAGTTTCCCTCCTTTCATGTTTAGAACATTTTCTGTTTGTTGAATCTTAAGGTGGGATATGGCTACCCACATAGAACCTGCTTTTTTGGTAATTAATGTCCTGTCAGAGGCAAGAAAGTAGTCCATAATAGCCTTGAACCTCAGTAAGTTTCTGGTATTAGCATTAAGAAACACCACCAAGTCATCAAAATGTCCAAGGTGGCTAACAAGTGCCCCCCTGCCACTGTTGAAAGAATTGATGAATCTTGAATGTATCCCATGCTAGATAGCTTTGCTCAAGCCTTCACTCCCAAGAATAACACCCCTGCCCATACTGAAGTAACCTTTTGGACTGCCATTAATCAGCAATCAGAAATTTTGGTTGATTGAAGGTTGCCCATCAGAAGTGTGGTGACCAAGTTGCTGAAGCCCATTTTCTGTAGGACAGCTTTTAGATTGTCTGATAGTCCCACCTTATTCTATCAAAAGCATTGGCCATATCAAGCTTGATGATGTTGTTGCCTCCCACCACCTTTCTTTCCTGCTGGTGAGCCATCTCCCGGCAAAGAGAATTTGGTCATCGACTGACTTACCTTTCTGAAAACCTGCTTGTTCAGGTCAAACAACTTTATGAAGCAAAATGCTGAGCCTATTTGCCAGAATTATTGTACTAACCTTAATCATGAAGGTAGAGAGGAAGAGGGGTCTGAAGTCCTTCCATCTTGAAGGATTATCTACCTTAGGGATAAGTGTTATGAGTGTACCTCCATATGAAGCAGGAACTTTGATCCCAGAAAAAACTTTTGACATGCTTTAGGCAAATCAGAGCTGATGATGTTCCAGTACTCCCTGGAAAGTTTGCATTTAAACCATCTGGACTCCCTGCTGCATCCTCATTGAGTGACCAAACCATAGTCACATAAATCGCGGTACGTTTCGGTACGGGTACGCGGTATGGGTACGAAATTCGCTAGAGGTAACGAATTCGGTACGAAGGGGGGTAGGTTCATTTCGGTACGAAGTGGTACGAAGCGGTACGGTGTACCATGTATTCGGTTCGGCGTACCAAAAGTCAAAACATAAGTAAACAAAAATAGATATGAGCATAAGTGCATAACATTACAAAATCCAATTGAAAAACAAGACATTATGGGCTTTATTATTTTTGCCAAAAGCCATTTAAAAAAGAGAGAAAAAATTACTGGATATTGAGGACTTTAGGTTGGGTTGTGGTGAGACTTGAGAGGGTGAGACACACACACACACACACATATATATGAGGATACTGCCTAGGAAAACACGAAACTCTTACGGAGAGAAGTCACAGAACAATCGAGAAACAATCGAGACTTTGGGGAAGTGCAATCGAGACTGGGAACGACTCACACGACACTTTGGGGAAGTGCAATCGCGAATTAAATTTACCGAGAGAACAATCGCAGATTGGAAGAGGGAAGGTCGCGGAAGAAACGAAATTGCGATTTGGATCGCTAGACCGCCGGTGATTGGCACTCCACATTCTCCGACTTGGTGCGACGTTCGAGGGCATCTAGATCGCCGTACCTTCGCGAATTGGAGCGCCGTACCATGGCGATTTGGATCGCCGCACCGGTGGCGATCGGGTCGCTGGCGAATTGCGATTGGGTACGATTCGTACCAATTCGGAAATCGAGGCTGGGTGTACGAATTCTGTAACTATGGACCAAACTGCCAGCTTCACCTCTTCCATGCCAGGTAGACCAGCCATAAACTAGTTATCCTCATCAGTGATTGTTGTGGGAATAAATTGAAGGACGGGATCTAAAGTGGGAATGTGGACATTGTTGTTCAGAGAGGAGAAGTGCTCAACTACCAAGTCACCAATAGCAGTCTCATTCTAATGTTTGTTTCCCAAATCATCTTTGATAGGGCTTATTATGAGCTGGGCTCTTTTTCCTTTCACATAAGCATGATAAAACTTAGAGTTAGAGTCCCCTTCTTTCATCCAAGTTTATATTTGATTTCTACTTCCAGAAGATGACCTCCCTCTTACATGCTTGAAGATGTTTAGCAGCTGAAAGATTTGATAAAGATATCAGCTCATCACAAGGATTCTCCTCAAATTTAGCTTGGGCCTCAGTAGCTTTCAACTTCACCATCTTAACATTTTTAAAATATCACTGAAAACAACTTTATTCCAGCCTTTGATCAGTCTTGAGATCTTTAAGTTTCTCAGCAAAACCAAACACGCCACACACATTTCTCCTTTTCTCCCAATGTTCTTTCACCATGAGTAGAAAACCATGATGAGTTAGCAAACAGTTTTGAAACCTGAAGTTTTTGGAGCCATGAAACTGCAAGTTGGAACTCTTAAGGAGTATAGGTTTGTGGTCTGAGCCACTTTTAAAACTAAGGTGAGTTAAAATAACATCTTCAAAAGCCCCCAGAAACAAATTGTTGACCAGAAATCATTACAGACGTCTCCACACTCTACCTTGAGATCTACATCCAGTCCAAGTGAAGATCCCCCCAGAGGGGTCCAGGTTGGTAAGCCCACAACACTCAATGAACTGGTAACAATTAGCGATCACCTTAGCAGACGGTGCTACTTTGCCTTTATGTTCCTCTTGAGATGCAATGACATTGAAATCACCACCTCCCGCCATATCTTGTCATTAGGCACATGGGGCACCATGGCTCTCCAAAGCTCCATTCTGTCTCCATCAGAATGCTTGCTGTAGACAGTGGATATTTGGATCTCTTTGTTAAGTAGGACCGACTGGGAAATTATGCTGCTAATTTGATCATCTAATAGCTTGTCTTTAAAGGATAGATGAGAGTCATCCCAAAAAATCCAAGCTTTATCCTTCAGCGCCACTGTGTAGCGATTCAAACCTAACTTGGAAGCATATGAGTTAATTTTATTCTCCCTAACAAAACTACAAAAGGCTCTAAAACTGCAAGATAGTGAACCCTATGCAACTTAATGAAAGTGAATAGCCTGGGCAGAGCGCCGCTCACTCCACAACTGTTCCAGAAAAGCGGATTCATTGACCACCCTTTTGTTGGGGATCTAGAGCAGCTTTCATTCCCCTAGTCTGGACTGAAAGCTTAAGTGAGGGAGTTTTAACCTTCCCAGTTCTAGAAAGAATCATGCAGGAACTAGTGGCTTTGGGAGTCATCACTTCTAAAGGTCCTAGGATTGATGTGTCCATAACTTCTTGACCATCATTCTCGGAGTGCATGCATGCTTCTTTCACGGTTTCCAGGTCGGCCTCCCTCAGACACAACCATTCTTGCAGAAACCCTTCAGAGTTTAAATTGTTCAGGTTTAAGCACAAATCATCCACCTCAATCATAACCCTTGCAGAATTGAGATACTCTGCGTTCTATGTTCATTCATCCATCATGACCGGAGTTCCAACCATGTTAGCATTGGAGAGTAAAGCCCTAGGGGTGTTGATAATGAATAGGGAAATGTTTGAGAGTGACCCATAGGGTAACCAAAGGGCTATCCTCCGAAAGCAAATATTTTGGGGACCATTTAGAAAGATATACGAGTAAAATTTTTCCATCCACAGACCATGTACTCTGCTCAGGAATCTGTAAAAATCACTTTCATCTTTAAAATTGATAAGTACCTGGAAGCGAGTTAGGATGCTGACTTTGAACCCTCCCAAACCTTGACCTCTTGAGAGACTCTGCAATACTGTTGTTGGCAATAAATTTGGCCATTCTTCCAACCACAGCATACTTGTACTTTGACGACAGCACCTGGATTTCCTTGTTGGTGAACGTAAGAAGTGCTCCATTGTAACCCTCCATTTTGATTTGCCCATAGACTTTATTGTCTCCCTTCAAAACCTCTGAGAAGAGCCGATTGGTACTACGGGTAGGCTGTTCCAGCCGCCGGAGGCAGCTACAGGGAATGCCCTCTCTCTACTCTTCTCTCTCTAGACTCCATCCACTAATGTAAAGAGATGGTCGAACATCAGGCCCTCGTCCATCCTTGCCCTATTGGTCATCTCTCATTCTCTCGGTATGCTCTCCACCCATACGTGATTATGATCTCTCTTCAATTTATAGATGCTCTCAAATAGTAGTTGGAATATAGGAGACTTCATTCCAAATCGACTTCTTTAGTTCTATAGCGATCCACTTCTTCCCGGCCTTAGTTGCACTTGCACCTTCAACATATGGTAGGCAGATAAAGCCTAAAGGCTTGTGTGGATGTTAGCTCTGACGTTGGCAGTTTATGTCAGGTGAATAAGTGTTTAGTTCAGCTACTTTGACAGGTTAGTTTAGCTAGTTTGACAGGTAGAATGAATTAACTGATCGTTAAAAATGTTTGATAAAATTAGCTGTTTAAAAATAGTTTGTTTATACACACACAGATTTTATATATATATTGTCACACGATACTTATTTTTTATTTTTATACATGTAAACGTAAATCTTATTAATATACAACTTTTCAATGATTTTTACTTTTTATTTTCTCATTTCATTTTTTTGAAATTTTTAATTTTAAAATTTTATGTTTTTCGGTATGTAATTTTTTTAACTTTTATTTTTAATTTTAGTTTTTACATATATTATAAAATATCTTTCAAGAAAAATGACTTTAAAAAAATTAATTTTCCTAACAGCCAAGTCCAAAAGCTACTCCATTTGGTATTTCAGATTTTGGCATTTCGGATCAAAATGCTAAGTAAAAAAGCCATTAGTCAAATAATGATTTTGGCTGTTTGTTCAGTAAAAAAAGTCAAAGTCAGCCAAACATGCCAAAAGCAATCTGAAAAGCTGTTTTCCAAACTCAGTCTTTATCCTTTATCCCAACTCTCCACTCAATCTCAATCTCTTTTTAGGTCATTGTCCAAGTAAATTTCACGTATGGTACACCAAATTTGACGCTTATTTCACTTCGGTATACAAACTTTGTTTTCTATCAAAAAAGTATATCAACTTACCAGTTTCTTTCATCGACAGAATTTTAGCCGGTTTCCAGGTACTCAACCGGTTACCAATCCTACGTGGATGCCTACTCAGCGCACCCACTTATGCCTACGATGATGATGTTTTAGAGGAGAGAGGAGAGAGAAGAAGAGAGTGATTTAAATGCGTGCGCTGAGTAGGCATCCACGTAGGATTGGTAACCGGCCTGGAAACCGGCTAAAGTACCATCGATGAAAGAAATTGGTAAATTTATGTACTTTTCTGATAGAAATCAAAGTTTGTATATTAAAGTGAAATAAACGTTAAAGTTGGTGTATTATATGTGAAATTTACCTGTCATTGTCCTTTTGTTTTGTTCCTTCCTTTATCTTTTTTTCAACACTTTTTTTTTTGTTTCTTCTCTTTATCTATTTAGCACATAAATTTCATATGGGTCAAGTGTAAACTTGGCCCAATCTCCCTTCAACTAACACGCAGGTATAGTGGAAATTGGTATGGGTCAAGGGTAATGTCTTATACTCTTATCAGGGGCGGATCCAGTGCTTAGCTATGGGGCAGTGGCCCCCAGTGAACATATTTAAATATTCTATTAAAAAGAAAAAAGTTGGGGTTGATTTCATTGATGCCCCCAATAAAAATTTCTTGGTGCCCCAGTCGAAATTCTTGGTGCCCTAGTCCAAACGTTAGTACACGGCCCAACTCTATTTTTTTATTAGTAAAAATTTTATTTTATAGCCAAAAGCCCCAACTAAGTTGCCCAATTCTTTATTCCTCAATTCTAGTTAAAAAAAGACAAACAATCCAATGGCTAATGGAAACTTTTGAAGCAAAAAAATTGATTTTTTTGTCATTTACTATTGTCATCTAGTATCCGTCTAGTTTGATATTAACGAATCAAATGAACAAACTTTGATCAATCATTAAATAAAATTTGTATAAGATATTAGTACAAAAATAATTTTACTAGGTTTATCTTATCAAAAACTATCAGAAACGTATTTCTTTATATTAATACACTACGATCTTTGACCACGAATTATACACCCGAGTATTTGTCTAGTTCAGACTTTCTGAAGTTGGTCATTTTCGATCTTTGACCACGAATTATATAGAAATTTTATGATATATTTAGATAAAGCAATATTTTAAAAATATTATATGAAATAAATCTAATAAAATCATTTCTGTATCAATATCTAATATTAATTTTATTTAATTAGTGGTCAAAGTTTGTCAATTTTAACTACAAAAATTCAAAATTAGACGTATAGTCATGGACCGAGGTAGTGCAATATAAACTTAATATAATTAATTTTTAAATTTCGTTCAAATTAACTTTTTTGATTCAAACTAGATAAATACTTCAAGGCGGAAGAATTACATTGCATTAAAAAAATTTGTAGATGTGTTGCCTCTAAACCCCGTCTTGCTCTTGCTGCTATTCTTTTTCAATGGTGCCCCCAGTGATATGTTGTCCTAGATCCGCCACTGACTCTTATTCACCCCGCTCTAAGGGAGAAGGTATATGGAAATGTTCTGGGTCAAGAGTTAACAAGTTGGACCGGATTAAACCGGGTCAATGACTCAATCAATTGTAATTAAAATAAAAATATTTTTAATGTATTAATATTTTTAATAAATTAATATAGATATTTTTACATAATAAAATTTCATAGGGTACTCTTTCACACTTTCAAATTTTAATTTTTATTACTTTTATTAATGTTTTAGAATTTTTAGTGTATTGAATAGACTTTTTAGTTGATTGAAATAACAAAACAATACAAAAAATAAGAGAAAAGTGCACCGTTTACCCTCGAATTCTTTGAAAATTGCGAGATTTACCCCCGAACATTAAAAAGTGCACCAAATACCCCTGAATTCTTTAGTAATTGCACGCTTTACCCCTAAACAATAAAAATTGCACCAAATATTCCTAAACTCTACGAAAATTGTACTGTTTACTCCTGTACATTTAAATAAAGACGACAATTTTGGGGAAAGGTACTTTGGAAAAATCACAAGGGTCAGATGAATCATATTCGCAATTGTTGTGCGTGGAAGCAACGCACTCCCTATCTAATAGTTTAGGACCAACGATGCAACGGTTTAATTTGTTCAAGGGTATTTGGTGTATTTTTTAGTATGCAGGGGTAAATCGTGCAATTTTCAAGGAGTTTGAGGGTAAACGGTGCAATTTTTATAGTTCAGGGATAAAACATGCAATTTTGAAAAAGTACGGGGTAAACAATGCACTTTACTCCAAAAAATAATGTTTATTTATTTTTTATAGAAAAATATTTTGAAAATTCTTAAAATAATAACATTACACAAATATATCTCTATTTTTTAAAGAAGGCAAAATATAACTATCTTGATAAAATTTTGGAAGTTTTCTACAAATATACATTAGCTTGGTGTAGACCCGATCACAAGTCCAAGTATGCGGCCCGCCCGCAAAATAGCGCATTTGGGATTGACATGTTAGGGTACGGACCGGGCTTGGGCCTTATAAATGTCAGCCTGAAAATTTTTGGGCTGGGCTCGGGTTTATCCTCAAGCCCACGGGCTGGCCCAGCCCGAATAAATTAAAATATTTATTATTAATATAATTATAGTAAAATAAAAATAAAAACATTAATAATAATAATAATAATAAAGAATAAAACTATTTCAAATTATTATATACACACATATATACTTCTATGGAGAGAAAAAATAAATTTTAAGTATATATAATGAAATGAATACATCTTTATTACTCCGTATTGGTTGCAACGTATCACACATTGATTATGCTATTCAAATAAATTTTCATATTCCATACATAGTAGCAATATCAAACAAAATACATTTATATATTAATTTTTCTTTCATTTACTCATTATAGTTTTTATATCAAATATCTAATATATTAACTTGTTACTCTTCTATTAAAAAAATTATTTTAAAAATTATTTAAAAGTTTTTGTCAGGCGGCCCAAGTCGGTTCGAAGCCCGTGGGTATCTATGTCGGCTGGGCTCGGGCTTCAATTGTTAGGCCCGTTATACGGGCCGAGCCAGGCTCAGGCCTATAAAATTCTCGTAATGTAGTGTCTCAGCTCGGACTAGCCCACACTTTGATCATGTCTATTTTGGTGCTATCCTAAAATGAATTGGAAGGTTTTGCAATGAATATAAAAAACATTTATACACATATAAACAAGCAACTCCAGTAGTGCAGGTGGACGGAAATGGTAGTGCTTGCGCTAGAAGTTCAGGGTTTGATTCTTGAAGGTGTAAATTTTTGAAGAAAAAACAAAAGTTACCTTAGACCCATGAACCGTCCGGGCAGAACCGGGTCGCGCAGTTCGACAAGTTTGACAGTTCTCTATGGGTCAATCCAAAAACGGGTTTTGATTAAGGACCGGACCAAACACTTGTCTAGGTCACGGCTCAACCAGTTGGACCGTTTGATTCGATCTGAGTTTCAAAACATTGCTTTATGGTACAACCAGACCTACCTAGAGATATGTACATTCGGGTAGTACTCATTCTGATGTAGAGTAGTACTCATTCTCGCTCAAATATAACTATTCACTAGTTTTCAACCTCGTGCTTCGCACGGGTTGGGGTTGTATGCAAGTGTTTAGTCTTTGTAGTTGTGTTTGGAAATTAATTTTTAGGATGTGAAGTTAGATTTGTTTAAGCAATAGTTAATAAATCAAAACACATTATAACCATGATATTGTAAAGCAAAAATTATGTTCTATAAAATTCATTTCTAGTCTCCCACTTCATTTCAATGGTCAAAATCAATAAAGACTGGTGTATGTCACTTTTACTTGGTAAATCATTTTTGGGTGCATTGGCGTGTTTTTAGATGTGGAACCATATTTCAATGTTTTCGGAAGGTGTAATGCCCCGAAACATACCCTAGAATTATTATTAAATAATTATTCGATTAAACAAATTTGTTTTGATTATTATTGGGCTTTGGGCCGATATGAAATATTTTTTAATATCCAATATCAAAATCTGGATAAGTCTAATCGAGATAAATCCAATATGTGGACTACTTGTGTGGAACCTGAGTACAGACCCAAATCAAGAATAAATAAATTAATTAATTATGATGTGAACTTTGTAATGATTTATTGAAATAAATCATGAGAATAATTGATATGAATTAAATGAGAGAACCTTTTATGAGAAAGGTCAATTAAACCAATTTTGACTCTGTTAAAGTCAAACACTCAAAAATATGATGTCGGAAAAAGTATTACAAATAATTATGAAAAGTATATCGTTGGATAGAGCTCGACTGTCTGATCGCAACGGTGCAAACGGATTTCAATTTGGAGAAAGTTGGACCAAAAAGTGTACCCCGACTGGAACCAAAATAGGTCCCAACCAGGGAACTGTTTAGACGGCGCCTCCTTCCCCACTACGCCGATCGCAGAGTCACCTTCTTCTTCTCTCCTTCTCATTATATAAGAAAACCCAACCTTCTCATTTCTTCACCATTCTTCTTCATTCTTCTTCCTAAATGTTCATGAAAGTGTGAGGAGTGTTGTGGTGCTGTCAATTTGGTGTGAAGTCGCTGGAGTTGGGAGAAATACTCGCCGGAAGTTTCGCCGGAAAATTTCCAAAACATCCATTAAGCTTCGAGGTAAGCCCCTAGATATATCTAATGACTAGAATGTTCATATAGGTCGTTTCTACGTTCATAAATGGTCATTTGGTTGAGTTTTGTGTTTGACATGCTTGAAGAACTAAGAATCATAAACCATGAAATTGATGTTAAAATTATGAATTAATGATGCTAAAATGATCCATGAACCTTGGAGAACATTTTTATATACTTTAATTGAAGTTTGGTGAGTAAAAGTGACATTTCCGCAAGTTGGCTCGAGGTAGAAGACGATGGATAATCGATTATCAACTTGAAAATCGATTATTCATCGTTCTGCAGATTTTTGTAACAAAGCTGAGCAACAGTCGATTATCAGAATGTGATAATCGACTGTCAGCCCTCTCTGAAGTTTGATAATCGATTATCAGAGTGTGATAATCGATTATCAGCCCATTCTGAACATCAGACAGTAGATTATCAGAAGTGACAGTAGACTGTCTCCCTACACTATTGAAGAAAATGAAGCTAATAGCTAATAATTGAATTTCCTATCATATGTTAATCAATTTTTATTTAGAAAACATGATTTTTGAGTTATGGAATCCTATATTTTGATACCAAACCATTATGATTAATAAAAGGATGATTTCTTGGAATAAAGATGGTGTTTTAACAACTAAAAGGGATCTTATGTGATGCATGACGGTAAGCTAGGGTGTTAACACTCGATGCTAGGCCGCTGATTGTTATTAGATTGTTCATTTGATGAATATTATGGATTATTAAATGATTGTTGAACTAAGAATATGAATTGATGAATAATGTTGTTAAGGATATCTAGAAGAACTCTAAAGATATACCCACTTGTATAATGATGATGATTATTAAGGATATCTAGAAGAACTCTAAGATATACCTCCTTGACCAATTCATATTTCGGGGTTAAAACGTACGTACGGGATCCAGAACGGATATCACCCACCCGACAAATCATTGTTCGGTTGGTACGTAATCCACACGACTCAGAGGGTGGATTATCGATTCTTGTGTTCTGCATTAAACTATTTATAGTTTAAGGGCCTGGTTATGAATGTTGCCTTAGACTAGGAATAGCTAAGAGCTGAATATAAAATGATGTGGCCTTAGATTAAGAATAATTTAAGAGCATTATTGATATATTGAATATCAAATGACTTGGAATAAAATATTGAAAATATTATGAATGTTTGAACCATATATTGAGTGCATGATGTCAAATGGTTGATTATGAATTGAGATTCAATTTATGTGGATGTTCGACGTTTTAGATATGCTTACTCAGCTTCACCGCTGAGCGTGTAGTGTGTTTCATTTGCTACACGCAGGTAAACAGAAAGATTAATGTGATTCAAGCGGCAGATGGGGCGAGATTGTCAGGATGGATGTGACAAGTTTTGAAATAATTTATGATATGTCAATATTAAATTCGCTTCTGCAATATTGTTAAATACTTCGTACTGTATATGTTATGAAAAATATTATTGAGATTAATAAAGTGTGTTTGAAAAGTTTTAAATTTTACGATTACCAAGTTAAATACTTTAGTCCGAATGGGGCTGCATACCTGGACGGATTAGGGTGTTACAAAAGGTGTATTAGAAAATTATATACATGATTCATAGTGAGGCAAGGGTTCAGTGGGAGGGGGGGATAAAACATGGCCCAGGTAAATGTAAATGATTATTGCCATAAAATTAATAATCTCAAACCTCATATTTTTGGCATCAGACCAAAAATTCATCACACCTTTTACATAGTTTTGGCATCAAACAAATAATAGAATTAGAGATAGAGGAAAGAGACATTGCTATTATAGGCTCACCATCTTTTGGATTTTTTAATCAATTATTTATAAGCATATATCGGATACACTCCCTCCATCATGGTTTAATTTGGACACTTATTTTTGTGGAATATCCCAAAAAATAACACAGCTTAGATGTCACCAGCCCCTTATAACTTTTGGCCTACTCGGCAAAACAATCCAGGAATGCCTAAATAAATCTTGCAGGGAAATATATTTTTCCAACCGACGTAAGCTTCGATAATCACCCTGGTGGGAGTGGAAAAGTCCAGCTTGGTCTCCCGTCCTGCTTTGTGGATCAATCCATTGATGCCCAAGTTTGAATTGATAAAGGACGAAGAAGAACAGATATTTGTGTAATTCTCGTTGAACATGAAACCTCTAAAATGTTCAACTGATCAGCTCTAGTTATATAAATTATAGAATTTCATGGTTCAATGTATAGTTAAATACCATTTGATTACTGACTTCCCATTTGTGCATTTTCCTTTTTTTGATTGCTTTACGATTATGACCACTTTCCTTGATTGCACTTTCAATCCTGCCTTATCAAACCCTAAACCCGTTTCTGCATCGGGTTTCTCCTGCCGGTCTTGAATTTCATATCCCAAATTGGATCACAGCCGCTGGAGTTTGCAGATTCTCATTGGATGGATTTGCTCAAAAACTTTTAATTAGATTACTTTATTATTATATTTTGGATAATCAAGACACAAATAGCACCAAGGGATTCATGAGGACAACAATAAAGAGAAACGGAATCATAATTTAAAAAAATTAATTAAAAATAATAAAACTGACCTGAGTGAGTCGAGGCTAGCGAAGGACTCTGTACTCTTGATGAGTCATGAATGTGTTTCCATTGGAGAAAAAATTAGCAATTGAAACCGAAAAATTCAGTCCCTAACCTGGACGGAGAAGAAGATTGAAAATAGATGTAGTATGGTCGTCCACTCCAATCGTCCGGATGCTTCCACTCCAATAGCAACTCCAAAATGTGAGGATGCTAAGGAAACACACACCCAATTAGCAAATATAACATGTTGAGCCTTTTGAATGCCACACACAAACTTGATCTTTTCATCCGGCTTCACACCAAAGAATACCTGCAAAACACCACTATTTCACATTTGACTACTTGGGAAAACAATACTTCCTCCAGGGTCTCTCTTCTGGCTAGTCAAATCATAAACCTTCTTCCTCCTTTTCTTTATTGTAACCTACTATCTTTACCCTCTTCCCTCTCCGTAGTCTTCACATTAAATTGCAAACCATAAAATCAGAATAAATGTACAATAAATTTATACACATGAACAGACCATTTGTATTTTATTAATGACGTTTCTTGATTTTGAATCTTTGAAATCATCCTCAGCCTCTATACCACCTCTTTCTTCACTCTCATAGTCTCATATGCACCATAGACACAAAACCATAAAATATTCAACATAAACAAATCATTCACATCGTACGTTCCAAATAAACAAAAAAAACAAACAAACAAACCTTTTTGGGTCTTAGATTTAGAATCTGAAATTTCATCTTCATCATTTTTCTTTTTTTCTTCATCTTTTTTCTGATTCACACTAATATTTATCAATTCACTCCCTCCAATTGATGAAAATGTCGCCTAAAGAATGATTAGAAGAAGTTGTTTTTCTGGGCGGGGGATATCAACAAACACTTGGTATGCTTCACGGTTCCAGCTTTGGGAGCAACTGGCTATCCATGAAACTTCTCCTTAAAGTCTACAATTAACTATATGAGCTTTGTAGATATAAATCAAATGACTTGGGCCTAAATAGGTGGTACTTACGATGAAAGTTGAACATCAGAATTAGAGAAGAAACTGGTTCAGCGTTTGTACGACCTTGGAGCTTCCTTCACTGCTCCTCTAACTCTGATAGTTGCGGCAGTTCATTGGCCTAATTTTCGAATCTGGTTCAAATTATAATTTGTTCATTCCTCAACTACGCAAGACTCGATCTCCCCTAGTCGCTGCAGTTCCTTCACCTGAAAATGGGTATGGATTGCGCGAGAAAGAAACTCAATCGTTTTTTTTCCAGTGGTAAACTGGTAAGTCGTAACCCTAGAGAAAGATAATCTAGGAAGAGTTATCATCCACATCAAGTGCCACGTTGGAAGACAGGTGTCAACCCCAAAGCTAATTAACCCTACTTTATATATATATATATATATATATATATATATATATATATATATATATATATATATATTATATATATATATATATATATATATATATATATATATATATATATGATTTTCAAATAACGTGGTATTCATTCTAAAATAACGTAGTACTTATTCTGAAATAATGTAGTACTCATTTTCACACATTTATTCAATATAGTTATAATATTCATCTACAAATAAAGTAGTGTTTATTCTGAATTAAACTCATTATCAAATAACTTAATGCTCATTCTCAAATAAAATAAAACTCATACCATTCGCATGATTCTCCTGCACAACCCGACTCGTTTAGGTTTTCATCCCCACGCCTCTTCTCCCATCTACCGCAGCTTTCTTCCTCGATCTATGCGACCCGACCCGCAACCTCAATTTGTAACGCCGTTGCAACCTTCTCCTTATATCTTCCTTCTCCATCGTTTTTGCTAGATTTTTGCCACCATCGCTCCTTGTCAACTTTGCCACAGATACCCCGTTACAAAAGGTTTTTGTGCCAAATTTAAATTTGCCACAAAAGTCATAGTTTTTGTGGCAAATTATGATTTGCCACTAATAAAAATTTGCCACAAAAGTTCATGTTTAGTGGCATATTTTAGTTGCTATAATTTATGATGCCACAAATTATACTTTGCCACAAAAATTCATGTTTAGTAGCAAATTTTAATTGCTACAATTATTACTTTTCTGTGGCAAACCTAATACTAGTTAGAATCATATTATTATTATTATTATTATTATTATTATTATTATTATTATTATTATTATTATTATTACTATTATTATTATTATTATTATTATTAGTATTATTATTATTATTACTACTATGATTATTTGTATTGCATATACATTTTACATTTTATGATATATGCAATGCGATGTAAGCAAATAATATAACTAATATAAAACTAATATACTCCGTATTAGTTAACTAATATAACTAATAATATAATATACTAAGTAATACTCGTAATTCAATTCCAAACAATCAAATGTTCACAATTGTTAATATAATCGGGTTTTGACATAAAATAAATGTAGTAATAATAAACATGTTTTAGGACTAAAATATCTTATAAGGTTCCTCTAATATTCATCTAACTAGATTCTAACCCGTGCGATGCACGGTAAAAATATGATATAACGAAAAAACGAAATGAAATATATAAAAATCCATGATTAGGGATAAAATTATAAGTCACTAAACTTCATTATATACTCCATAAATAATTGGTAGTATAATATAATGTCTATACAAAGTAGTATATCTCATCGACCCATACCGCATGATTTTAATAAAATAGAAATATAATCATTAATTTTGGAAAACATCTTCATATACAACATTCTGAGTATCTTCCAAAGGTCATATACAACATTCTGAGTATCTTCCAAAGGATTTTTTTCATCGCAAGTCAATATTTTTAATCTTTGACAACAAAAAAATAATAGTCTATATATAATATATCAAAGACACATATATTCAATTCCAAACTATACTATGCAGCCTTACAACATATTGATTGCAACTCAAATACTGGGGACCATAGTAGTGATAATGGAAATGATGAGCATTTTTTTGGGTGAGCAATGCATAGTTTCACACTTATCAAGTCTTTTAAAACAGATGCCACGTACTAATCTATAAAAAATACACTAAGAGCAGAATAAAACTAATAAGTTTCCACAGACTTAAATATGCTACCCAGACCATGCGTGATGAAAAACAGGCTTAATGCATACACTGTATGTCTCAGCTGCATTTTTACTCTAACCAACTAAAATACTCCACCATCATTGTATCATTCATTTCTTTAAAACTTCATATACCTCACTTTTAATATTACATTAGTTGTTCACTGCAAAGTGTTTCTCAGAAAATGCTTTTGAACCAACATGATAACATATACGTAGTACTCCCTCCATCAAAGTTAATGGATGTAGTAACTTTATTAAATCAACTTCTAATCCAAAAAAGAATCTAGCAAGGAATAAAAAGAAATTGCTTTGGGTCTTAGCAATCCAAATAGAAAAAAAAAATGATCTGTTGCTCATTATATTAAAGATTCTTGTATGTTTTCTCATGCTCCATCGGGACTTTAGCAGAAACTATGGCCTTTGATCATCTGCAAACCTCATTAGTGTGATTGTAATTATACTAAAATATGGTATAAATTAAAATAATCTTATAATGAGTATAAATATAGTCAAACATCACTTCAGTAATGGAAAGTCATCTACTTATAGACTTGAGATGGTGACAATTACAAATCGAGCATAAAAGACAGTCAAACACCACTTCAATAACCCCCAGATAACGTTCATATCTTCTTGTCGTATTAAAACTATCTACTTTGATTTTATTTCTCCATATTGTTAGGAGAGCTTATTGAGAAAAATGGCAGCCAACTTTCTTCAATTAAGAAGGGAGGGGGGATCTCAATAATCTTAAATTAGCAACTAAAAAGGAATTGAAAAAATAGTTAGAATTTATAAATTCTTTTTCACTAACCTTGTGATGGGTCTTTGTGCTGGTATAGAGTGAACATTGTTGGTGATGTATTTCATAGTTGAAGTAATAAGATTTAGGATTAGAGAAATACCCCTGCTGTCCTCTTTTATAGAGGACAAATGAACATGGATGAGTTCCTTAAATCTGATTAATCAAATCCAGTGCTCTCTTGTTGTTCATGTTATCCATTCCAAATTTTCTCCTCATAAGTTGCTTTCGTTGTCTCCTCTTTAATCTCATTGGATCTGAACAAAAAATGTATCTTGAAGCATGGACTCCATAAGCCATCTAATCTAAAAGATTTTGGAGTTCTACAGTTTTTTGCACGGAAAAACTTTCTAAGAGCTAGTTTCAAATTGCTAATAGGAATTAAAAAAAGTCACATCAAATTCTTCTCTCCAATGTAAATTACAAAATCTAAACATCATGTTGGGAATGTTATTAATTTTAACTTACTTTAGCCATATAATCGTCCAAAATGCGCCCCCACCTACTCCAACTTTAAAGAAGAAGAAGCTATCGCCACATCCCTTTTGCTTCTGAATGTTATTCATGTTATCATTCCGCCGCTCCTCCTAATTTGCACACAATACAGTCAATGATCAATAACAATGCACCAGATATTTCTATTTTTGCAGAAGGCAGTGACATGGAAGATAGAAGAAATCAAGAGTCCTCTTGTGTAGGCCAATGATCTTATTTTATGAAAAGATCGATCCAAAGTTAAAATCAATAATAATTAGCTAATTTTGGATTGACTTACAAATAAATAAAAGATTGAAAGAATAATCCATATTCTTCCATAATGCAATTCATAAGTTCATAGATCCATAATGCAATTCATATACAGCAATGGTTTTAAGACAAAAGGATCCCTTAGATTTTGGTATAAATCTACTTATTTACAAAGACAGCAGGAAAAAATTCCCGCCTAAAACACTGGGCCAATTATAGTACGAATGGGCCAATAATATTTTTGGGCCTCAATATTTTTTAGAACTCCTTCCCAACTGATTGAAAACTACATACAGTAAAATCTAAACCAATTACTGAGTAACTGCACGCCACCATCTCATCGCCCTCTCTCACTCTCACTGTCTCACATAAATGCGCATCAGAATCTCATCCTTTGCGCAGTAGAGGTCCGTCGTCAATCGTCATTCATCATCTCTCTCCACATTAAAACCACGGCTACGGTACATCCAAATTTCAACATCCAAAAAAATGGCGGATTGAAAAAAAAATGACAATTGGATCCCTTAGATTTTGGTATAAATATATGTAAACTGACAAATAAATTTTAAAAATGTTAAGTATGATTTATGATTCATGCCAAGTGTACCTTACAAATATTATTAAACCCATTTCTGTTTATGAATTGCCTTATGTAAACTTAAATTGATACCCATATCTGTTTATGAATTGCATTATGCTAATTTTGGATTTACTTACAAATAAATAAAAGGTTGATATCACACTCAAATTTTGGATTTCGAAACCCATTTCTATTTATAAATCATACTCCCTCCGTCCTAAAACTTTCTTCCCACTTCCCCTTTTTCTCCGTCCTAAAACTACCTTCCCATTAGAAAAAAAGATGACAAATGACATTAATACCCTAATGTATTTACACCAATTATCTTCTAACTCTATATTTTGAATGATTGCAAAAAAAATCAAAAAATCTTTTTTAAGAAGGGTAAAATTTGAAGTCAAAGCCAAAAAATTAAAAATGGGGAAAAGTCAAACTGAGAAGAAATTTTTAGGACAGAGGGAGTACTTAAATAACAAAAAAACTGCTAAGTACCATTTATTTCTAAATAATGACTGCTGGGTACCTCTAATTTTTAAAATATACTTATGAGGTACCCTACGGAAAACTAATTGAGGGGTGACTTTCCATCCATTGCTCCGTTATCTCCAACTACTTCCGTCGTCGTCGTCATCACCACCACCACCATCATCCCCTCTTCATATTCGCCCCTGCCTTCATCTTCTTCTTCTTTTTCCTTTTTCCTTTTCTTCCTTTTTTACTTTTCTTCTTCCTCCAATCCAGCCCCCACCCCACTCTCTCCCATAATTTTCTTTTTTTTTTCTTTTTATATTATTATTATTATTCAAAATCAATTAGTAATTTCACACCCTAAAAAAAGTAACATGGTATCAACAATGAGTGATTAGGAAATAAATAGTAGTAAGGGGCTATCTGGAAACTTCTGAATAGGTAAGTGCTGAACCAGTAAGAGGTCTGAACCATTAGTATATTGCTTAACAATTGAGAGGCAAATGTCTGATCAATTCAGATAAGTGGTCTTAACCATTCAAACTATGTATAATACTTAACCATTCAGAGGCAAATGTCTGAGCCATTCAGACATCTGAACCATTAAGAGGCTGAAACAAACAGTCTGAACCATTAAGTGCTGAATCATTCAGACATCTGAACCATTAAGAGACTGAAACAAACAACCACTAAATGGGTATATGCAACTAAAAAGACAATGTAACTTGGACAAAGAAAAATGGCAAGGCCTAATGACAAATGAAGTTACTGAAGTATTTTTTAAAGGCTTAATGAGGTAGTTTAAGGCTTTACTCTCTTAATTTCAAGCCAAATGAAAAATGATGAATTAATATCAACACTAAACAAAACTCAAACTTATTTTTGGTGATAAGTCTACAAAATTGATTAAATAAATATGAAATTGATAAGGTGATATACATAAATGATAAGAAGATATATTTGAAACCCTAAGTATGAAAGATAAATGAAGAAATTTATGTTGAAATTCAGATATACCCTGGGTCAGCGGCGAGGAAGATGATGAGCATTTGGTTGAACAGATCTGTCCAATATAACATCACCCGTTAATAGAGTTCCACAAATATATCCTATATATACAAAATTAAAAAAAATCAGTGTAGTAAAACAAAAACAAAACATGTTAAGAAATCAAAATAAATTGGATTGATTAGGGTTTACTTATAAAAATGGATCTAAACAAAATCCAAACTTGTTTTTGAGAAGAAACAACAAAATTGATAAAAATAAATATGAAATTAATATGAAGATATATAAGAGTATAAATTGGAAGATGATAGATTTGAAACCTTGATTACGAAATTAAAGAAAATAAAGAAATTGATGTTGAAATTTGGATGTACCGTAGCCGTGGTTTTAATGTGGAGAAAGATGATGAATGACGACCTATGTTGCACGGAAACTCCATATAGGCTGCCGTACCCGTTTCGGACACCTTGGACACGCCGACACGCCACGGAGACGTCTCGGAAACTCCACATGGCGTTTCTATAATTTTAATTTTTAAAAAAGAGAAAAAAATGCCAAGGAAACGGCTGGGACACACGTGTCTCTTTTGGGAAACGGCAGGGACACATCTTTTAAAAAAATGGGGTTCATTTTATAAATTTTAAAAGTTTTGGAACTGACTCAAATTATAAAAAGTATTATCTGGCCCTAAATCTTCATCGCTCTATGTTACGCGGTTGTCATATTCATCGACAATAGACAGCAGCCCTTTACTCAACTGGTTGGCCAATTACTCGCCGACAAAGGGCGCGACATCAGGTGAAGTATTCTCTCCAAATAAGCTTCTCGCCAACAAAGGGAGAAACTTACGCCGCTAGTCAGTGACTTCTGGATTTTATGTTATGTATTTTGAACTTATTTATGCTTTAATATGTTTTGTAATGACTAAATTATGATATGTCTTGTGAACTTATACTTTAATGTGTTTTGTAATGACTAAAATATGTTATGTATTGTGAATTTGTTTAAAGGAATATTTCATTGAAATAGAAAGAGGGAACAAAGAAAGTACAAAAGGTGGGGGGTTGGCCGGACCCCTACAAGGCCTGAAACTCACTGCACCAAGGAACTAAGAGAGCCAAAACAACAATAAAACTACAATAAAAACAGAGGAGACCGGACAGGGGTGGGGACGTGGGGTTCTCTAGTCATGCCATTTATCCATAGCCTTTGTGAGATATTCAAAAATGCAACAATTAAGGGAAAGCTTCATTCATACTTCCCATGATTGGACCTTAACGTGCGCGCGCAGTACATTTAGTATTGAATGAAATAGAATTCACAAGGTCGATCTGCAGATTGAATCGTGCTACTGCCCAGGGCCTCGAGAGGCTAATACGCATACCAAATGCCCTGTGGTGAACAAAAGGCAAACTAGAACAAATTCCCTAAGATGGCCTGTAAAACCATTAACCTGTCTTGTATGAAAGCCCAGATAAAGGTACTCAATGAACAAATGTATGTATGTATGTATGCATATATATATGTATGTATGCATATATATATATATGTATGCATATATATATATATATATATATATATATATATATATATATATATATATATATATATATATATATATATATATATATATATATATATATATATATATATAGTTTTAAAAAATGTTTAAACAACCGGTTTGACCACTTGAACCACCGGTTCGACCAGTAAACCAGTGAACTAGTACCGAGACCGGTCCGGTTCTGAAAACTATGCCTACAACCATATAAAACCATACATCCAACGAAATAACCGCGAGGGATACCCATTGGCTAAGGTCCAGTCATCACTAACATATTCGGAGGGGGGGGGATACCCATTGGCTCCCCTACAGGGGCTCCAGGCCTGATTGCGAGTCCTAAGACATCCAGTCACCTTAGGGATGGATGGGTTCCCCTTGACACACAGGAAGTTACATAAATAGAAGAAATGGAGAAAAAGACAAATCCGATATACAAAAAAGAAGGAAACAAAGCAAACCCACCTAGAAAAGGGAACAAAGCCGCCCAGATATGCTGATCCCAAACAAAATTCCATTCTGAAATCAGATGAGTCTCCCAAAGTCAACCATGAGGGACCTGTGAGAGCCCTAAATCCTGATGGGTTCTTCAGAGAGGATAGTCAAAGCAGCTATGAAATCAGAGAACACCCGAAAATCAGTGGCAATTCAATTCAAAATAAAATAATTGTTTGAGATATCTGCAATATTAGAGACAGCTGTTGTTAGATATATCTGCAACTAAGTTTTGAAAAATCAGTTTCTGATATCTTTACTTTTTTGCCAGTGGTAAAGCATTACAATCCAAATGCAGAGGAAGGAGTTTATTTAAACAGATCATTAACATGTAAACATACACCCTGCACTACTTTGAGGAGATAAATTTGTTCAAATGGAACCAAGAAACACACCAACCAGAAAAATATTACAGGTTCTGAAGCTCTAGATTGAGACACTGTTTGGAATGCCTTTGCTAGTTAGATCGGCTTCGCTTGTAGGGAAGAGCAACGTGTACGGTACCTTCACAGGCCCTGTCCTGTTCTTCAGTTTTACATCTGTGTTCATTTTCATTATGCCATCCTCAATATCCCCAAGCTTCTTTCCAAATCGTGCAAATGCGTCACGAGCTTCCTGGTCTTTTGTCCACTCAGGGGACTCTCTTTGCCCTCATCCGAAGGATGCCTTGACAAAATCTCAATAAGGGAAACACCTAGCAGTGTCTGGAGCTGAGCAGTGATTGTTCTTAGGAAAACATTTTCTGGATCAGTCTCAAGCTCCTTGTACTCGGTAGTTCCAGGCTCCGGCATGAATCTGCGGCACAGAGTTGGGCGGTTTGGGAGATAACCAGCATAGGGATATTGACCAAAGTTCACAGCTGCATGAAGAGCAGATGCTATCCAGATGATAATGGTACATGAGTCAATCAGCTCCTGGACTGTCTGCATTTTAGGCCACCATGGCTTATCTTTTAAATCACCATGTCCTTGCTCTCGGAGTTCCTTCCACCAAGCCTGAAGTTCAGTATCTTTCAGTACCATGCCATCTTATTTGTAATATAACTTGCAGTATTCATCTACCCATGTTTTGATAGATGACCATATTACTAGCCCATCAACAGCATACGGGTAGTCCTCAATTAGTAGGCGAACACCATGTGGGGAATTCGGGTCTTCTACAGCCACACCTCTAAAACAACATATAGAGAAACTGTTAAATCACATGCATTGATATATTATGACACTGAAGTTGGCAAAATTTTAACAAAAAGTAAAGTTAATGACGTGTACAAGATCAACTAGTGGCATCATAATGACATATCATTGTAACTGAGAAAAACTCCACTGAGTTTGTGATTTGAATGTTTTGGAGGCAGTAAGCCAAGACATTGATTTATGTGGGGATCATGGCATACCTCTTTACAAGATCAGTTGGGAGTGCCTGGTCAGTGAAAACCCAATCCTTGTAAACTACAGCAGACATTTCCATGGCATAGCTGTCAGGGAAAACTGTCTTCTCAAGAATTCAACCAGCATTGATCAATATCTGGCGAGCCAAAGCATTGATAGTCATGGTGTCACGAAAATGGGGATGCAGAAGCTTATATATTGGGTGAAGTGCGCTCAATTGCCTATTTGTTGCAATAACGAATGGCTCAATCACAGCATGTGTGTTCAACCTATGATGGAGATTCAAAATAAAAATTTAAGGAATAAGTAATATATCCAACAACAAAATTTTATTTCTATTTGATTTTATAAACGGAAATATACATACCCAGTGGCTGACCAACTGATGAACCCCTGAATCATTCACAGCAACATAAGCTTTAGCTAATTGCCACACACCATTTTCAACACCTTGTTCAGCTGGTGTGTACACTTTGCTTTTAGAATATTGGGGTTTTACAAATTAAGTGCAACCAACAAACAAAATGAAGTTACCTAAAGACCATCTAATCTGCCTAGGATATTCTGTTTTGTGATTTTACTTTTTGGTGGGAACTCCTGTAATAAAAAATAAACAATAGAGAATTCATCTTTAATAATTTAACTGAGGATTCACACGCCAGCATGTAATTTTCATTATCTGTTAAGAAGTTTAAATAGTCCAATAAAGTTGAGGTACTTGGAGGCGACTAATGATGACAGGGTTCACTCCAGCCAGCATTTCTCTTCCAAATTCATCATCGGTTCTCCATTCAGTTTTATCCTCTATTTTGCAGCATACACAATTTCGGAATTATAAATGATGGGAAAACATAAGTAACACAACTATATAAAAAAAATTGTACAAATCCCTTGGATAACCTGTGGGGTTGGGAATTTAAAGAGCCCCTCACCATCACTGCGGAAGAATTCCCTGAGTCATGATATTATCACACCAAAAAAGTTCATCCCAAATAAGAAAACCTAATTAATATGTAAGGAGCAGTTTTATAGAGTTAGAGAGGAACCCTAATTTCAACCAAACAGATAGACATGAAGATGAAATTCGTACCTGGTTTGCGAAGAAGACGCGGTCGTAGTTGTATTTGGAAGCCGGATAAACCCAAGAGTGGCATACAAAGTGGACATCGCCATGATTGGGAAGGTCATGAAGGGTAATGGTTTTGAGGAAGAACTCGTTGGGATGATTGTTCTTGATGACGAACGCTCCCGGAACCCCAAAATCTTCATCCCACTCGAAGCCAAATTCGAACGCCGACTCCTTGTGACATATCAATGGCCAACCCGGAGTCTTGGCCTACAGACACTAGCCGTGACCAAGGTAGTCATGAGGGACGTTGGGCCACCCGGTTAAATGAGAGAGATGGTGATAGTTCATATGGTAGAAGGTTTTCCCACTTTAATAACTAGCTTTTGGGTGTGGCTATACTTGTGTTGTATTAGATTATTCGGTGGCACTACGCTCCACTAATCACGTCATGTTTTTATAAATTTTCTTGTGTTGTATTAGATGAACCTTTTTAGTACCAACTATGAAATATAGACAGAAGTAAAACAAGAAAGCAATCTAAAACAATATCCCAGAAATATTACCGGGCAGCGTAGAGGTCGCAAGTTCCTTGAACCGGGAATTGAACCGCAATCGCGTCCTCCATATCCCTCCCCCGTCCGCAGACGCTGAATTTGAGAAGCAAATCGGACGTTAACGGGTTCAAAATCAATCCATCTTGTCTATTCAACCTTGATTCCTCAACAGCGAATCCGCCGCAATTCTCGACGGCGTTATGGCAGAGCCTCGAAATATATCCAGAGGAACACGTCTCGAATCGAGGATGTTTCCATCGGGTCACAGTGTCCGAAGGTGTTACTTTGGGAAGGAACCCGATCCTCCTGATCTCCAACCTCCTCCTCAGGGCGGACTAGAAAGACTTCTCGCCCGATGGCGAGGGGCTTCTCTCTTTCACAAACTCACAGCAGACGTCTCCATACCACACCAGGGAGAAATGAAAGAACGTAGAAGGATGATGGTAGGCATTAATGGCACGGGCTATTAATGTTGAACATACTATTTTTTGCAGGAAAAACCTGTGATTCAAGAAATTAGAGAATTAATGAAGACTTAGAGGACTAGCAATAATATCAACCGGTCAAGAATCCAAAGTACGAAGATTGAAGATAGCACTCGGAGGACTTATTTACTTTTTTAAGTTGATATTCTCACAACTTAAAAAAGTGGAAGACTTCTTGATGGGAAATAATACGTGGCTCGGCCCATATTTTCCAATTATTTGAGAAGAACAGTCAAACCAGCCCTGTTTAATAAAATGGAAGAATAAGAGAATTTTCCTCCATAAATGCTTCAGCTACTGCTATAAAAGGAGGGCTCCCCCTCAATGTTAAAGGAGGGTAAAATTTCACTCCTCCCCTGCTCATTGCAATTTCTCTTTCTTGATATTTCTAGAATATATTTTTCTTCTTCTTCAAGAGCTCCTAGCTCCACCATTAATGGCTTCCAAGCTTAAATTATGTACCGTGTACAACCCCGATATTAATAAAAATCCCCCGTTGGCAAGGTACCTCCAAAAAAGGCCCGTGGCTTCCTCCCGATTTGGTTCCCACGTCAAAGTCTCTGTGTTTATATTTTGGTGTATTTTTTAGACTAGTTTATCGTTTTTGCCCGGTAGCGTAGAGGTCATAAGTAACTTGAACCGGGAATTATACCACAATTGCGTCCTCCATATCCCACCCCCGTCTGCAAACGCCGAATTTGGGAAGCAAATCGGACATTAACGGGCTCATAATCAATCCAGCTTGTCCAGTCAACCCCGATTCCTCAGCAATGGATCCGCCGAAATTCTCGATGGCGTTATGGCAGAGCCTCGAAATAGATCCGTAGGAACACGTCTCGAATCGAGGACGTTTCCGTTGGGTCACAGTTTTCGAAGGTGTTACTTCGGGAAGGAACTTGATCCTCCTGATCTCGAGACTCCTCCTCTGGGCAGACTGGGAAGACGTCTCGCGCGACGACGAGGAGCTTCTCTCTTTCACAAACTCACAGCAGACGTCTCCGTACCACACTCAGGGAGAAATGAAAGAACGTAGAAGGATGATGGTTGGCATTAATGGCACGGGCTATTAATACCTAGGGGACTGCTTCGCTATTAAGTAATAAAGATAGTGGAGGGGCCGCCAATAATTGCTTTCCTGCTTCTCAAAATCTTCACCGAGCTCCTCGGTGAAGATAATAAGTTTTTGGGTACGGCATAGGCTAGTAAAAAAAAAGTTGAACATATTATTTTTTACAAGAAAACCTCTGATTCAAGAAATTATAGAATTTATGAAGACTCGGAGGACTAGCAATAATATCAACTGGTCAAGAATCCAAAGTACGAAGACTGAAGATAGCACTCGGAGGATTTATTTAATTTTTTAAGTTGTTGATTCTCACAACTTAAAAAAGTGGAGAACTTTTTTATGGGAAATAATACGTGGCTCGGTCCACATTTCCCAATTATTTGGAAAGCACAGTCAAATCGGGCTTGTTTAATAAAATGGAAGAATAAGAGAATTTTCCTCCGTAAATGCTCCAGCTACTCCTATAAAAAGAGGGCTCCCCCTCAATTTTAAAGGAGGGCAAAATTTCACTCCTCCCCTGCTCATTACAATTTCTCTCTAGATATTTCTTAAATATATTTTTTTTCTTCTTCAAGAGCTTCTAGCTCCAGCATTAATGGCTTCTAAGCCCAAATTAAGTACTGTGTACAACCCCAATATTAATAAAAATCTCCCCTTGGCAAGGTACCTTCAAAAAAGGCTCGTGGTTTCTACCAATTTAGGTTCCCACGTCAAAATCTCTGTGTTTATATTTTGGTGTATGTTTTAGATTAGTTTATTACTCTTGCTCGACCAAAAACGATATACCAGTCGATAATTTACACCATCATTTTGGGATGTGACTCTCCCTTGTGACATATCAATGGTATTAGCCGTGACCAACGTAGCTATGACAAACAAGGATGTTGGGCCTTATGGGGGTCGAATGATACGGAATGATTTCATTGTCCCACACCGGTTAAATGAGAGACATGGTGATGGGTTTATATAGCTAAGGGTTCTCCCACCTTAATAGCTAGCTTTTGGGGTGTGGCTATACGTGTGTTGTAATAGATTATTCGGGGGCACTACGCTTAACTAATCACGTCATGTTTTTATAAATTTTCTTGTGTTTTATTAGATGAACCTTTTAGTACCATGCCTAGTACTGGGAATTAAAACCAACTATGAAATATAGACAGAAGTAAAACAAGAAAAGCAATGTAAAACAATATCTCAGAAATATTACTGGGCAGCATAGGGGTCGCAAGTTCCTTGAACCGGGAATTGAGTGACACCGGCACCAGGTGAAACGTGCTGCATTCTTCTGTTTTTTCTTGCGCTATTAGGTATGTAAAGCTTTGTTTGTGCAGGGTTCTATGAAGTGGGGAGGGTACCAATGAAGAGATGAAATGGCACGGGCTATTAATACCCAAAAATTATGGACTAGTTCGCTATTAAGTTTTGATTAACAATAATTACTTCGCTATTAAGTTTGAAATGACACGTATCTTTATTACAAAGTGACAAAGATAGTGGAGGGGCCAATAATTGCCTTCCCTGGTTTTCAAAATCAGCAATTAGCATAAAAGGGGTTTGAAAGATAATCCCATGTTTTCTTCTATTCTGAGATATGTTGTCTTAATCACAAGGAACATATTTATATATCCAAATTTTGTACACTATTTGTACACCAAAGGTATGCACCAGTATTTTGATGGTTCAAACTAACACAAAGTGTTGGTAGGTTAACAAAAATTTACACTGACACAAAGTATTGGCATGTTAACAAAAATTTGACACAAAGTATTGGTGCGTTAACAAAAATTTACACGGACACAAAGTGTTAGCATGTTAACAAAAATTAACATTACACCAACACAAAATATTGGTAGGTGTACAAAATGGGGTACAAATTTTTGAGGTACAAATAATTTTATCGTAGTCACAACTCACAACAAGGCCACAGAGAAATTATTGACCATGCACTCTTTATAATATTATGAAAATAAAGAAGTGTGACATTTTTTTGTGGCAAATTGAAAGAAAAAAATGAGAGTTAATTCAGAGCATAGAAGTATGTTCATACAATTACTAACTATTTAATATAGAGGGTTCGTTATTCAATTCCAACTCAGAGTGGTGGCCTAGGGAAACTAGCCGTGACCAACGTAGCTAAGACCAACAAGGACGTTGGGCCTTATGGGGGTCGAATGATACGGACTGATTTCATTGTCCCACGCCGGTTAAATGAGAGTCATGGTGATGGGTTTATATAGCCAAGGGTTCTCCCACATTAATAGCTAGATTTTGGGGTGTGGCTATACTTGTGTTGTATTAGATTATTCGGGGGCACTACGCTCCACTAATCGCGTCATGTTTTTATAAAGTTTCTTATGTTGTATTAGATGAACCTTTTTAGTACCACGCCTAGTACTAGGAATTAAAACCAACTATGAAATATAGATAGAAGTAAAACAAAAAAGCAATCTAAAACAAAATCCTAGAAATATTACCCGGCAGCGTAGAGGTCGTAAGTTCCTTGAACCGGGAATTGAACCGCAATCGCGTCCTCCATATCCTTCCCCCATCCGCAGACGCTGAATTAGGAAAGAAAATCGGACGTTAACGGGCTCAAAATCAATCCAGCTTGTCCATTCAACCCCGATTACTCAGCAACAGATCCGGCGGAATTCTCGACGGCGTTAAAGCAGAGCCTCGAAATAGATCCGGAGGAACACATCTCGAATCGAGGTCGTTTCTGTCGGGTCACAGTGTCCGAAGGTGTTACTCCGGGAAGAAACTTGATCCTCCTGATCTCCAGCCTCCTCCTCCGGGCGGACTGGGAAGATGTCTCGCATGATGGCGAGGGGCTTCTCTCTTTCAGAAACTCACAGCATACGTCTGTGCACCACACTCAGGGAGATATGAAAGAACATAGAAGGATGATGGTAGGCATTAATGGCACGGGCTATTAATACTCAGGGAACTGATTCGCTATTAAGTAATAAAGATAGTAGAAGGGCCGCTAATAATTGCCTTCCCTGCTTCTCAAAATCTTCACCGAGCGTCTCGGTGAAGAAAATAATTTTCTAGGCACGGCATAAGCCGATCAAAAAAAATGTTGAACATATTATTTTTTGCAGGAAAAACCTCAGATTCAAGAAATTAGAGAATTAATGAAGACTCGGAGGACTAGCAATAATATCAACCGGTCAAGAATCCAAAGTACGAAGATTGAAGATAACACTCGAAGGACTTGTTAGAATAAGTGCCCTTCACTAGAGGGGGGTTGAATAGTGAGGCACGAGAATGTTTATAAATTTTCGCGGAATAAAAATCGCAGGGATAAAGTAAAGAGCGGAATAAAAAGGAGTAAAGGGAGCATACTAAGATTTACCCTGGTTCACCACAACTTGTGGCTAATCCAGCCTCCCGAGAGACTCTCTCGAGCTACACTACTTCCGTTAAGCTTACGGGTGCTTAACAAACCTTTACAACCTGAGAACTCGAGTCCCACGAGCCTCAATACACTTGCTCGGAGATACCGCACTCCAAGACTTCAACCCAAAGGAATTTACCTTTCCTTCGTACAACCAAGGGAAACAAGCTTCCCTAAACGTGTTTACAACACTAAGAACACTCAAGAACAAGACTCTCTTTAAGAGTAGATGTTGAGTAAACTATGTACGCTCAAGAACAACTCAAACTTCACAAATTGGCTCTAGAAAGCTATGGAAAATAATGTTGTTTGGATGCAATGATAATATGAATAAAGTGAAGTGAATTGATGTGTAAAGCAGACCCAAACACCCCTTTTTATAGTGCCAAAAAAGGCTCCAACGGACGAATACATTAAAGGGGTGATTGGCTTGATTTATGGGATTGAATAAATTTGGGATCTGCAGGATATTGGCTTCCCATCGATGTTTAGACTCACCCATCGCTGGTAAGCCAAATTTCCTTCAATTTTGAAGCCAACGGTCACCTACCCATCGATGGGTAGATGCTTCGCATCGCTGGGTGGGAGGTTGACTTTCAAATAAGGAAAGAATTAGCCTTAAATGACTCGTAACGGTCATTCCTAACCATCGATGGTTAAGCCTTCCCATCGCTGGGTTCCCATCGATGGGTAAAGCTTCCCATCGCTGGGTAAGGGCATTCTGCCTTGTGGTAATGTTGCACCAAGGCTTTAACAGCGATGGGTAGAACTTCCCATCGCTGTTTGGCATGGTTCTGGAAATCAGTTTCGTTGAGGGACTGCTTACCCATTGATGGGAAGATCTTCCCATCGCTGGGTGGCATGATTCTGGAATCCCGGGATCACTTACCCATGCATGGGTGAAATATACCATCGCTGGGTAGATGGCTAGCCCAGAACCATGGCCTAGCTGACCGGCGCTGAAACCCGACCGAAAAATGCAAAGTTCTCCAAAGTAAAAACTAAGTATATAAAACACTTATTTAATGTATTTTGATGTCAAAACAAGCTTTGTAAGTTGAAAACCACGTCGTTAAGGTAAAAACCACGGTTGACCAAGTCAACACCGTACACGGGGTGGTTTTCACCAAAAGACAAAACCGAAAGGTGGTTTTCATGATGTTTTGATTGGAGAACCATTTAAATTCATTCAAAAACAATTCCCACACAAAAATACTCGAAAACCACTTCATTTAAGTAAAAACCACGGCTAGCTAAGTTAATGCCGTTTCACATGGTTTTTATCAAACGACAAAAAACGAAAGGTGGTTTTTGATGAAAAACTATTTAAATGTGCCCAGAAGTAAAAACCAGTCATAAAAAGTTGAAAACCATTTGGTTAGTTCGGACGCCAAAAACCAACGTCGAAAACCGAATGCCGAATGCCGGTTTCTGAAACCCGAACGCCGGATGGCTTGGTTTTTGGTTTGGGCGAACACCAAGTGTTTTTAATGTTTTATACATCTTTGAAAAACATTTTTATGATGTGTGAAATGCATTGAAAAGAATTTTAGCCTAAAGAGCCAAGGTGTAAAGATTGGGTCGGTCTTGATCACAATTGTGACCGACTCAACGACACTAAGACTACGGTCTTCGTTCTTGGTCTTCTTTTGTCCCTTGTTCTCTTTTTTCTCATCTTTGTTTCTCGCCTTGTATATTCAATGACTTGTCTCGTTCACGACGGTTTGGCATTATCAAAACCTGTCATAACAACGAACGCGGCTTTAGTACGAAAACGTGATAAACCCGTGTTTCAACAGGACTTATTTACTTTTTTAAGTTGATGATTCTCACAACTTAAAAAAGTGGAGGACTTCTTGATGGGAAATAATACGTGGCTCGGTCCACATTTCCCAATTATTTGCGAAGAACAGTCAAACCAGACCTGTTTAATAAAATGGAGGAAGTAGAGAATATTCCTCCGTAAATGCTCCAGCTACTCCTATATAAGGAGGGTTCTCCCTCAATGTTAAAGGAGGGCAAAAATTTCACTCCTCCCCTGTCTGTACCGATCTATACATGGAATTCTACTGGGGGTGAACCCATAAGAACTCGTGTATAATAAAACCTAAACAAAAGTAAAAGATTTGTACGGATAACTTTTTAAAGAATGGAAGTTAAAATCTCAAAGTACTGAAAGTTCAGAATATATATATATATATATATATATATATATATATATATATATATATATATATATATATATATATATATATAAATGAAGCTAGCTTTTTATTAATTAGCATAAGAAAAAAAGCATTACATCAGCTGTGATTGCTCCCTGAACATGTGGGGGAGCAATGAAAAAAGAAATACAAGGAGTAAAAAGGTTATGTTGGCTGGCCCATTTAGCCAAATGATGGGCTCCCATATTTCCCTCTCGAGGTATGTAGGAGATCTTTTGACCCGAATGTGAGAAAGCATGGAGAAGAGTTGTCCAAAGTTCATGGTTGACTCCCGGGTTTTTGCGACTAGAAATTGACTTGGATAGACTTTTGCAGTCAGTGTTGGCCCAAATATATCTTCCAAAATGTGCAGCCCATTGCATGCCAATGGCTAAAGCTTTTGCCTCGCCTTGTAAGGCAGTTGTTTCTTCAATCTTCCATGTTCCCGCTGCAATGAAAGTGCCATTTCCTCTGCGTAAAACTGCACTTGCCACCCCGTAATTTTGATTGACTGCTACATCTGTGGAGAGGTGTAATCCGCTGTCCGAGGTGTTGGTCCATATATGGATTCTAAGGGTGGGGTTCCTTTGCTGCGAGAGCATAAGTTCAGGAGGAAGTCTCCAGGCGTCGAAGTACTTAAGCTTTGAAGGAGCCCTTCCAAGAACCCACTCCTGTACTTGGGCAGTACAGTCTTGAAGTAGTCTCCCCGAGTCTTTGCTGATGTTTTCATGGATGCGCCGGTTTCTTTCCTTCCAAATTTGGTGGGAGATGATTCCAGGTATGATACCTTTGAGCCATCCTTCTAGAGTTTGGTTATGGTATTCTTTCCACCACTTGTGGAGGTAGGCTCTCACACCGTGTGTTTCTTGCCACAGTATTTTGAAAATCCATTCGAAGTAGCTCTAAATGGGTTTAGCGTAGGGGCATTGAAAGAGAGTGTGATAGTCTGTGCAGGGAAGGGTAGCAGTTTCTGGTGAAGGCGCCACTGGAAGAAGGAGATTTTTGGAATTTGCTTCATGTTCCAGATGATTTGCATATGTTGGAGAGGTTCGACATCCTCTTCCTCTTCCTCAGGTTGGATTGCAAGGTAAGCTTCTTTGAAAGTAATTTGCCTATTTCTGAAAAAAGCTTCTTGGTCTTCTTCTCCTGCAAAAAAAATGTTAGTGGCTTTTTCATGAATAGAGCAAATTCTTTTCCATATGGTAGAGTCAGTAATTTTTGGGGTGAAGTTGTTGTTTCTGGGATATCTCTCTCTCATAAAATGGCTCCAAGTGGAGTTGTTAGCATGATAGTTCCACCAAAGTTTGAGGGTGAAGGCCTCTTGGATAGCATCCAAGGATCTGACTCCTAGACCTCCCTTGCCTTCTGTCAAGCAGATTCTATCCCAAGATGCCTAATGATAGCTATCTTTCCCTTCTGTGTGACCCCAGAGGAAGGTGCACATCTTGTTGTGAAGCAGATGGATGATAGATTTAGGGAGTTTGTTGACTGCTAGGGTGTGAAGGGGAATGGAGTTTAGGTTGTGTTTGAGGAGGATAAGTTTGCCACTGTGGCTGAGGAGTCTGCCCTGCCAGCCCTTCAATTTATTGTTAAATTGATCCATGAGTGTTTGGCAGTAGTGAGCTCTGTTAATCCCTCTAAATATTTGAACACCCAAATATTTGAAGGGTAGAGTACCATGGTTCATTCCAAGGGTGCTGCACATGTAGTTGATTCTGTGGTTGGGAGTTTTAGGGGGGTGAAAAAGTTGCTTTTATCTATATTGACCTTTTGACCTGAGCACCTTTCATAGTTCCTCAAAAAGCTGTGAACTTGTTTAAGATTAGGACCAGAGCCATTGGTGAAAAGAATAAGATCATCTGCAAAAGCAAGGTGGGAAATAGGATGGTAGTTTCTTCCCAAGTTGTAGCCTGCAATTTTCTTGGTGAGGACAAAGTTGTTCAGAGTTCTACTGAAACCTTCTGAGGCAATGATGAAGAGAAAAGGAGATAGGGGATCTCCTTGTTTTAACCCCCTGAAAGTCTGAAAAGGTTTGGTATTCTTTCCATTGATGTTGATAGAGAGAGAGGTAGTGGCCAAGAGGCTGTGAATAAGGTGTGTGGTTTGGTTTGAGAATCCAAATCTCCTCAAGACTCCAAGTAGATAGTCCTAGGACACTCGGTCAAAAGCTTTAGACATGTCCAGCTTGATGGCCAGATTTCCCCCCCTGCATTTATTAGCAAGGCCATGGAACATTTCTTGTGCAATGAGGATCTGATCTTGAATAAGAGTGTCTTTCATGAAGCCAGCCTGTTCAGGGCTGATGATTTTGGGTAGGAGAGGGGACAGTCTTGTAGCCAAGATCTTAGAAATGGTTTTGGCAATGAAATTGGAGAGGCAAATGGGTCTGTAGTTAGAGAATTTTGAGGGGTGTTCAGTTTTGGGAATAAGGATGATGGTGGATTGAGTGAGGCTTTTGGGAGGGGGAATGCCTAGGAAAAACTCTTGGCAAGCTTTCCACAAATCTTCTTTGATGGTATCCCAGGTTACCCTGAAAAAATGGCCAGTGAAACCATCAGGTCCTGGAGAGCTGCCTGGGCAGAGGTCCCAGATTGCAGTTTTAACATCTTCCATGGTGGGGAGGCTGCAAAGGGAGAGGTTGTCATTAGGTTTTAGGGTGAGGGGAATATTGTCCAGGATATCTGGGCATAGGTCAGTTTCCTCATGTGTGAAGAGGGTATTGAAAAAAGAGGTGGCCTCTAAAGCAATGTCATCCCACTTAGTAAGCCAATTGTTATCAGTGTTCCTGATTTTTTGAATCCTTTGAAAGTTTCTTTTGTTTTTGACAAAGGCTTGGAAAAACTTGGTGTTTAGGTCCCCCTCTTTTACCCATTTCAGATTGGATTTTTGCTTCCAATAGGAATATTCTATGGCAAGGCATTTATTAAGATCTGATCTGGCTTGTTGCATCCTGGTGTTGTTGTCATGAGTTGGGTTGTCATTGTAGGCTTCTTCAGCTAGTTTGAGTTTATCCTCCTGCTTAGTTCTGTTCTTGAGGATGTTCCCAAAGGTATTTTTGTTCCAGGCTTGAATGACTTTCCTCAAATTCACCAGCTTGTCCATTAAACCTCTCATTCCCCCTCCCCTGTAAGGTTCCCAATTGTCTTTAATAAGAGTGAGGAAAGAGGGGTTGGCAGTCCAACAGTTTAGGAATTTAAAGGGAAAAGGACCCTTAAAATTACCATTAGTAATTTTGAGGAGGATTGGGGAGTGATCAGAGCCACCTTTGGCTAAGTGTTCAGAAGAGATTAGGCAGTTAAGGTTGTCCAGGTGGGAGTTGAGGAAGAGTCTGTCTAATCTCCTCCAAATCTTTCCCAGGCTTCTAGACCCATGCCAAGTAAAAGGAGAGCCAGAAAAGGGGGGGCTCAATCAGACCATTTTGAGTAATGCAAGTGTCAAATTCCATAATACTAACCATGCAGGGGGTGCTTTTACCCTTGTGATGAGAGAGTGAGCTGATAGCATTGAAATCCCCTCCAAGGAGCCATGGTTCATTAATAGATCCAGAGAGGGTGGAGATGCAGTGCCATAAGTCCCTTCTTTCTTCCTTTGTGTGCTTTCCATAAATGGTTGAAATATGAAGTTTTGTTTGCAGGGCTTTGCTTGTGAAAGTGAGGTGGCCCAGCTGAGTGTATGAGAAAGAGGATTCTAGTGTCAAGGAGTCTGAGTTCCAGAAAGCCCAGATTTGATTGTTGCAGAGTTGAAGAGCAGAGTCAAAACCCAGTCCAAGCTGAAATTGGGTGAGTTTATTGCCAGTGCATTTAGGTTCAATGATAGCCACAAAGTGAATATGTAAATCTGTGATGAGGAATTTTAATCTTGGGAGATTTGAGGCTATGCCTCTAATATTCCAAAAGAGGACATTCATTATTGAAGGAGGGAGAAAGAATTTTGAGAAGAAGCCTTTTCTAGGAGCCTAGCTGATCTCCTTTTGGTTTCTAAATCCAATGTTCTGATTGATGTGTTTGGTTCCTTGTTAGCAGGTTTGGGACATTTTCTGGGAAAATTTTCTCCTTCTGAGTGGTAGTGTTCATGTTGTGGGTTGGGCTGGTCTGCCTTATGGAGAAAACTTTTGAAAGTTTCATCTCTAACTTGTGCAAAGATGCGGAAAAGGTTATTAAAAATCTCCTCTTGAAAGTTGTTCTCGAATAGTTCCTGATCAGCAGGGAGAGAGGGTGGGGTGTTGGGAAGAGGATTAGGGATGAGAGAAAGGGACTGATTAGAGGGGGTTTTGCTGGGATCTGGATGGGGGTGGAAGACTGGGCAAGAGGTGGGACGGTGGGAGGGGTGGCTTGATTGTGATTACTTGTTTGGTTGGATGGTTTAGATCTCAGGGTGTGAGTAGTGGACACTGGGATTGGGCTCAGGTTGTCAGAAGAAGGCATATGAGAAGTAGGCACTGGGAGGGCTGCAGAATTATGTGTTGAGGTGGTATTTGTCAGGTTGTTGTTGTTGGTACTGACAGGCCTGTTGGCCTGTGGTTTAGTGGAGGGGGTAGGGACAGTGGGCTTTTTGGGTGGTAGCGGCTTGGAGGGATTGGTTTGTAGCTGTTTAGAGGAAGTATCACTGTGATGGGATTGTTGACTGGGAGAGGGTGTTTGGTTGCTGTTTGGCAGGGGAATCTTAGCCATTGGAGGAGAGAAGTGCTTGCAGGAAGCTGAATGTCTGTTAATCCCTTTGCAGATTTTACAGAAATCAGGGAGGTTTTCGAATTCTGCTTGCAGAAGTAAGGGAGTATCTCCATTTTTAACATAGAAGGAATTCTGAGGGAGGCTGGAAAGGTTCATTTCAACACAGAATCTGGCCACTGAAGGCCTACTGAAGTTTTCTGTAGTTGAGTCCAGTGTAATAGGTTTTCCAAAGATATTTGCAATAGCCATCAGTGCTCTATGATCATGAAGGTGAATGGGCAAGTTTGCAATGGAAATCCAGACAGGAATGATAGGAGTTACCTTATTGGGGTCAAAACCAGTGGTCCATTTGGTGATGTTCATGGTTGCTCCTTGGACATTCCAATCTTTGCGCAAGAATAATCTTTGGTAATCCTTTTCAGACGAGAAGTTGATGAGGACATGAGCAGGGTGGAGGAGCCCAACAGAAAAACCCACAAAGCCTATTTTTTCCAACCATTTCCTGATGATCTCCAGGGGTGGCCTTTTCCCAAAGAAGCTGCCCACCAGGGCAAATTGAAACCTGGAAGCCAGGGAAAGGACTTCTTCATTAGAGAAGGAAATGCAAGGCAAGCCTTTGAATTTTTCAATCTTCTTGGTATGAATTTGTGGTGAAGAAGGGCAAACAGCTTCCTTGAAGCTTTTGGTGGCAGGAGTTGTGACAGAAGATGATGGAGGAGTAGTAGCCGTAGCTGTGGACGACGACCCAATGGCCGCTGCCCCTAACGCGGTGGACATGCACGAGAGATAGTTTAGAGAGAGATGTATGTTATATCATACCTACATATATATATATATATATATATATATATATATATATATATATATATATATATATATATATATATATATATATATATATATATATATATATATATATATATATATATGCAAGAACTTTTTGTGGGGAATAGCACCCAAATATATGAAGTTGCCTCTTGTTTCCTAGGAAGAGGTATGTTTGCCTAGAAATTTTGGAGGTTTGGGTCTAAAAACATGGTTATGTGGAACAAAGCCTGCATTTTTAATCTATGTTCGGAAATTAGTATGAAAAAGGATATTCCGTGGACACTTTGGGTTCATATAGATATATAAAGGGAGGGGATATATGGAATTGCTCTCCTGGTAATAATGTATGTTTTTATGGAAGAAAGATATTCATATCAAGAGCCTTTTCAGTACCATGCCTAGTGATGGGAATTAAACCAGAACAACTATGAAATATAGACAGAAGTTAAACAAAAAAGCAATCTAAAACAATATCTCAGAAATATTACCGGGCACAATAGGGGTCGCAAGTTCCTTGAACCGGGAATTGAATGACGCCGGCACCAGGTGAAAGCTGCTGCATTCTTCTGTTTTTTCTTGCGCGATTAGGTTTGAAAAGTATTGTTTATGCAGTGTTCTGTGAAGTGGGAAGGGTATAGATGAAGAGATGAAATGGCACGGGCTATTAATACCCAAAAATTATGGACTAGTTCGCTATTAAGTTTTGATTAACAATAATTGCTTCCCTATTAAGTTTGAAATGACACGTATCTTTATTACAAAGTGACAAAGATAGTGGAGGGGCCAATAATTGCCTTCCCTGGTTTTCAAAATCAGCAATTAGCATAAAAGGGGTTTGAAAGATAATCCCATGTTTTTTTCTATTCTGAGATATGTTGTCTTAATCACAATTAACATATTTATATATCCAAATTTTGTACACTATTTGTACACCAAAGGTATGCACCAGTATTTTGATGGTTCAAACTAACACAAAGTGTTGGTGCGTTAACAAAAATTTACACTGACACAAAGTATTGGCGTGTTAACAAAAATTTGACACAAAGTGTTGGTGCGTTAACAAAAATTTACACGGACACAAAGTGTTAGCATGTTAACAAAAATTAACATTACACCAACAAAAAATATTGGTACATCCATGTGGTGTACAAAATGGGGTACAAATTTTTGAGGTACAAATAATTTTATCGTAGTCACAACTCAAAACAAGGCCACATAGAAATTATTGACCACGCACTCTTTATAATATTATGAAAATAAAGAAGTGTGATATTTTTAAGTGGTAAATTGAAAGAAAAAATGAGAGTTAATTCGGAGCATAGAAGTATTTTTATACAAATACTAATTATTTCTTATAGAGGGTTCGTTATTCAATTCCAACTCAGAGTGGTGGCCTAGGGAAACTAGTCGTGACCAACGTAGCTAAGACCAACAAGGACGTTGGGCCTTATGAGGGGCGAATGATACGGACTGATTTCATTGTCCCACACCGGTTAAATGAGAGTCATGGTGATGGGTTTATATAGCCAAGGGTTCTCCCACATTAATAGCTAGATTTTGGGGTGTGGCTATACTTGTGTTGTATTAGATTATTCGGGGGCACTACGCTCCACTAATCGCGTCATGTTTTTATAAAGTTTCTTATGTTGTATTAGATGAACCTTTTTTTAGTACCACGCCTAGTACTAGGAATTAAAACCAACTATGAAATATAGATAGAAGTAAAACAAAAAAGCAATCTAAAACAAAATCCTAGAAATATTACCCGGCAGCGTAGAGGTCGTAAGTTCCTTGAACCGGGAATTGAACCGCAATCGCGTCCTCCATATCCTTCCCCCATCCGCAGACGCTGAATTAGGAAAGAAAATCGGACGTTAACGGGCTCAAAATCAATCCAGCTTGTCCATTCAACCCCGATTACTCAGCAACAGATCCGGCGGAATTCTCGACGGCGTTAAAGCAGAGCCTCGAAATAGATCCGGAGGAACACATCTCGAATCGAGGTCGTTTCTGTCGGGTCACAGTGTCCGAAGGTGTTACTCCGGGAAGAAACTTGATCCTCCTGATCTCCAGCCTCCTCCTCTGGGCGGACTGGGAAGATGTCTCGCATGATGGCGAGGGGCTTCTCTCTTTCAGAAACTCACAGCATACGTCTCTGTACCACACTTAGGGAGATATGAAAGAACATAGAAGGATGATGGTAAGAATTAATGGCACGGGCTATTAATACTCAGGGAACTACTTCGCTATTAAGTAATAAAGATAGTGGAGGGGCCGCTAATAATTGCCTTCCCTGCTTCTCAAAATCTTCACCAAGCTTCTTGGTGAAGAAAATAATTTTCTGGGCACGGGATAAGCCAATAAAAAAAATGTTGAACATATTATTTTTTGCAGGAAAAACCTCAGATTCAAGAAATTAGAGAATTAATGAAGACTCGGAGGACTAGCAATAATATCAACCGGTCAAGAATCCAAAGTACGAAGATTGAAGATAACACTCGAAGGACTTATTTACTTTTTTTAAGTTGATGATTCTCACAACTTAAAAAAGTGGAGGACTTCTTGATGGGAAATAATACGTGGCTCGGTCCACATTTCCCAATTATTTGCGAAGAACAGTCAAACCGGAACTGTTTAATAAAATGGAGGAATTAGAGAATATTCCTCCGTAAATGCTCCAGCAACTCCTATAATAAGAGAGCTCCCTCTCAATGTTAAAGGAGGACAAAATTTCACTCCTCCACATCTCATTACAATTCTCTCTCTAGATATTTTTTGAATATATTTTTCTTCTTCTTCAAGAGCTTCTAACTCCACCATTAATGGCTTCTAAGCCTAAATTATGTGCAGTGTACAACCTCGATATTAATAAAAATTCCCCGTTGGCAAGGTATCTCCAAAAAAGGCTCGTGGTTTTTTCCCAATTTGGGTTCCCACGTCAAAATCTTGTGCTTATATTTTGGTGTATTTTTTAGACTAGTTTATCGTTTTTCCCGGCTAAAAAAGATATAGCGGTTGATAATTTACACCATCATTTTGGGATGTGACTCTCCCTTGTGACATATCAATGGTATTAGAGCCAACTCGGAGTTGTGGCCTAGGGAAACTAGCCGTGACCAATGTAGTTATGACCAACAAGGACGTTGGGCCTTATGAGGAGTCGAATGATACGGACTGATTTCATTGTCCCACACTGGTTTAATGTGAGACATGGTGATGGGTTTATATAGCCAAGGGTTCTCCCACCTTAATAGCTAGCTTTTGGGATGTGGTTATACTTGTGTTGTATTAGATTATTCAAAGGCACTACGCTCCATTTATCGCGTCATGTTTTCATAAATTTTATTGTGTTGTATTAGATTAACCTTTTTAGTACCATGCTTAGTACTAGAAATTAAAACCAACTATGAAATATAGACAGAAATAAAACAAGAAAAGCAATCTAAAACAATATCACAGAAATATTACCGGGCAGCGTAGAGGTCGTAAGTTCCTTGAACCGGGAATTGAACCGCAATCGCGTCCTCCATATCACACCCCCGTCCGTAAATGCCGAATTTGGGAAGCAAATCGGACGTTAACAGGCTCAAAATCAATCCAGCTTGTCCACTCAACCCCAATTCCTCAAAAACAGTTGACGGCGTTATGGCAGAGCCTCGAAATAGATCTGGAGGAACACGTCTCGAATCGAGGACATTTCCGTCAGGTCACTGTGTCCGAAGGTGTTACTTCGGGAAGGAACTTGATCCTCCTTATCTCCAGCCTCCTCCTCCGGGCGGACTGGGAAGACGTCTCGCGCGACGGCGAGGGGCTTCTCTCTTTCACAAACTCAGAGCAGATGTCTTTGTACCACACTCAGGGAGAAATGAAAGAACGTAGAAGGATGATGGTATGCATTAATGGCACGAGCTATTAATATCCAGGAGACTGCTTCGCTATTACGTAATAAAGATAGTGGAGGGGCCGCCAATAATTGCATTCCCTGCTTCTCAAAATCTTCACCGAGCTTCTCGGTGAATATAATAATTTTTTGGGCACGGCATAGGCCAGTCAAAAAAAATGTTGAACATACTATTTTTTGCAGGAAAAACTTGTGATTCAAGAAATTAGAGAATTAATGAAAACTCGGAGGACTAGCAATAATATCAACCGGTCAAGAATCCAAAGTACAAAGACTGAAGATAGCACTCGGAGGACTTATTTACTTTTTTAAGTTGATATTCTCACAACTTAAAAAAGTGGAGGACTTCTTGATGGGAAATAATACATGGCTCGGTCCATATTTTCCAATTATTTGCGAAGAAAACAATCAAATCGAGCTTGTTTAATAAAATGGAGGAATAAGAGAATTTTCCTCCGTAAATGCTCCAGCTACTCCTATAAAAGGAGGGCAAAATTTCACTCCTCCCCTGCTTATTACAATTTCTCTTTCTTGATATTTCTTGAATATATTTTTCTTCTTCTTCAAAAGGTCCTAGCTCCACCATTAATGGCTTCTAAGACTAAATTATGTACCGTGTACAACCTCGATATTAATAAATATCCCCCGTTGGCAAGTTACCTCCAAAAAAGGCATAAGGCTTTCTCCCGATTTGGGTTTCCACGTCAAAATCTCTGTGCTTATATTTTGGTGTATTTTTTAGACTAGTTTATTGTTTTTGCCTAGCTAAAATGATATACTAGTCGATAATTTACACCAACGTAGCTATGACCAAAAAGGACGTTGGGCCTTATGGGGGTTGAATGATACGGACTGACTTCATTGTCCCACACCGGTTAAATGAGAGACATGGTGATGGGTTTATATAGCCAAAGGTTCTCCCACCTTAATAGCTAGCTTTTGGGTTGTGGCTATACATGTGTTGTATTAGATTATTCGGGGGCACTACGCACCACTAATCATGTCATGTTTTTATAAATTTTCTTGTGTTGTATTTGATGAACCTTTTTAGTACCATGCACAGTACTGGGAAATAAAAACAAACTATGAAATATAGACAGAAGTAAAACAAGAAAGCAATCTAAAACAATATCCAAGAAATATTACCGGGCAGCGTAGAGGTCGGAAGTTCCTTGAACCAGGAATTAAACCGCAATTGCGTCCTCCATATCCCACCCCTGTCCGCAAACGCTGAATTTGGGAAGCAAATCGGATGTTAATGGGCTGATAATCAATCCAGCTTGTCAAGTTAACCCCGATTCCTCAGCAATGGATCTGCCGGAATTCTCGACAGCGTTATGGCAGAGCCTCGAAATAAATCCAGAGGAACACGTCTCGAATCGAGGATGTTTCCGTCGGGTCACAGTGTCCGAAGGTGTTACTTCGGGAAGGAACTTGATCATCTTGATCTCGAGCCTCCTCCTCTGGGCGGACTGGGAAGATGTCTCGCGCAACGGCGATGGGCTTCTCTCTTTCACAAACTCACATCAGACGTCTTCGTACCACACTCAGGGAGAAAGGCAAGAACGTAGAAGGATGATGGTAGGCATTAATGGCACGAGCTATTAATACCTAGTGGACTATTTCGCTATTAAGTAATAAAGATAGTTGAGGGGCCCCCAATAATTGCCTTCCCTGCATATCAAAATCTTCACCGAGCTCCTCGGTGAAAATAATAATTTTTTGGGCACGGCATAAGCCAGTCAAAAAAAATGTTGAACATTTTATTTTTTGCAGGAAAAACCTCAGATTCAAGAAATTAGAGAACTAATGAAGACTCGGAGGACTAGCAATAATATCAACCGGTCAAGAATCCATAGTATGAAGACAGAAGATAGCACTCGGAGGACTTATTTACTTTTTTAAATTGATGATTCTCACAACTTAAAAAAGTGGAGGACTTCTTGATGGGAAATAATATGTGGCCCGGTCCACATTTCCCAATTATTTGTGAAGCACAGTCAGATCGGGCGTGTTTAATAAAATGGAGGAATTAGAGAATATTCCTCCGTAAATGCTCCAGCAACTCCTATAAAATGAGGACTCCCCCTCAATTTTAAGGGAGGGGAAAATTTCACTTGTCTCCTGCTCATTACAATTTCTCTCTCTAGATATTTCTTAAATATATTTTTCTTCTTCTTGAAGAGCTTCTAGCTCCACCATTAATGCCTTTTAAACCTAAATTAAGTACCGTGTACAACCCCGATATTAATAAAAATCCCCCGTTTGCAAGGTACTTTCAAAAAAGGCCCGTGATTTTCTCCCGATTTGGGTTCCCACGTCAAAATCTCTGTGTTTATATTTTGGTGTATGTTTTAGACTAGTTAATCGTTAATGCCCAGTCGATAATTTACACCATCATTTTGGGATGTGACTCTCCCTTGTGACATATCAAAGGTATTAGAGCCAACTCGGAGTGGTGGCCTAGGGAAACTAGTTGTGACCAACGTAGCAATGACCAACAAGGACGTTGGGCCTTATGTGGGGTCGAATGATACGGAATGATTTCATTGTCCCACACCGGTTAAATGAGAGACATGGTGATTGGGTTATATAGCCAAGGGTTCTCCCACCTTAATAGCTAGCTTTCGGGGTGTGGCTATACTTGTGTTGTAATAGATTATTCGGATGAACTATGCTCCACTATTCGCGTCATGTTTTTCTAAATTTTCTTGTGTTGTATTAGATGAACCTTTTTAGTACCATGCCTAGTAATGGGAATGAAAACCAACTATGAAATATAGACAGAAGTAAAACAAGAAAAGCAATCTAAAACAATATCCTAGAAATATTATCGGGCAGCGTAGAGGTCGTAAGTTCCTTGAACCAGGAATTGAACCGCAATTATGTCCTCCATATCCCACCCCCGTCCGCAAACGCCGAATTTGGGAAGCAAATTTGACGTTAACGGGCTCAAAATCAATCCAGCTTGTCAACTCGGAGGACTTATTTACTTTTTCAAGTTGATGATTCTCACAACTTAAAAAAGTGGAGGACTTCTTGATGGGAAATTATACGTGGCTCGGTCCACATTTTCCAATTATTTGCAAAGAACAGTCAAACCGGGCCTGTTTAATAAAATGGAGGAATAAGATAATATTCCTCCGTAAATGTTCCAGCTACTCCTATAAAAGAAGGGTTCTCCCTCTCTCTCTCTCTCTCTCTCTCTATATATATATATATATATATATATATATATATATATATATATATATTATATATATATATATATATATATAATATATATATATATATATATATATATATATATATATATATATATATATATATATATATATATATATATATATATATATATAGGGGCGGTTCAGGTGAGAATGCACCTTGGTGAAAGAAATAAGAATAAAATCTAGCCTTTAGATTTGATGCATCGTGCGGCTCAGATTGCATCCTGCACTCAGATTTTGAGATTATGCATTTTCAAGGGATTATGGTGCATTTCTACATGATGCATTTTCAAACCATTTTGGTGCATTTAATTTTGATGCAATCCTAACCCTTAGATCTCACAATCTAATGCACCAGATTCATTCTTATTTATTTCATAAGATCGTATTCTCACCTGAACCAAACTCTATATATATATATATATATATATATATATATATATATATATATATATATATATATATATATATATATATATATATATATATATATATATCTATGTATGTATGTATGTATATGTATATAAGTGATTGACACTAGTGAGATGACACATTACGGTGAGATGACATGCTTCGGTGAGATGGCACAAAGCTCACCACATTACACTGCGAAGCTCACCAATAGCCAATGTAAAGCTCACCTGGATATAAAGCAAAGCTCACCACTTTGAACACCAAAACTCACCTTTTTTTTAATTTTGAAAATTAAAAAATTAATAAAAAATAAAATAACAACACCGGTCAACCACCGGTCAGCGGTGGCGGTGCGTCGGAAACCGACGGCGGCGGCGGCGGAGGTCACCACCGGCCGGGCGGCGGCGGCGGTGGTCGGCGACGGTAGCCGGCGGTGGTCAGCGGCGGTAGGGGATACAATCATGGTACAAAATATTTTTAACAACATCAGGGCAAAGGTTGATATGCGAGTACCAAAAAATTTGCACCGGAAATGGTACCGAGCGGGGCGGTGCCAGTAGAGACGCTGGTACTGGTACCGTGTCCACCCCTAAATTTCAATTAGGTAGGTTACGTGTTTCCTTATTATTATTATTATTATTATTATATTTTAAAATCTTTATATTTATTTATTGAACTGTAATGTTTATTTTACTCACTACGGTTTATACATAAGTTTGAATTTGACAAACTATATATCGTTGGTCACCATTTTACGAGACCTACCCGAATAACTTTACAAATAATTCATATTTTTGAGTTTAATAGGTATTATATCTATTTTTATTAAAATAACGGCTAACTACTAAGCCGCTTTTCGGGTCTTTACAATAGTAGTAAAATATAAAAAATATAAAAAAGAAGTTCTACGTCTTTATCCTAAATATAGAAGTTACAATGAAAATAAAATGTCAATCATGAAAGAAAAATAAGTTTGATTATATTATGTGACATGTCTGATATATATAAAACAAAATCTTGTACTATATAAAGTATAATTACAAATATATTATTCCTAATAAATACTGCATAAATAAATTGAGGTGCAACATAATTACAATAAATTTTTAAAATTTAATATTTTGATATGTATGCTAACTTTAAATTATATTTATTATTTTTTGCAAAAATAGTTTTTTGTGTTTAAAAAATAACAATACTTTTTTATCTTAAAGACATTCATTAAGATAACATGATGATGATGATGATGATGATAATGATAATAATAACTATAATTATAATAACAATAATTTATAACAACAAGAACTTAAAATAAATATTTTTAAAGTTTTTTTAGGTTTTCAGTTTCTTCCAGTTCTTCCAATGTTTTTCAGTTTCTTCCAGTTTCTTCCCGTTTTTTCCAGTTCTTCTAGTTTTATCATGTTCCTTCCAATTTCTTACAGTTCTTCCAATTCCTTCCAGTTTTATCCAGTTTCTTCCAGTTTTTTCCAGTTTCTTCCAACATCCACATCTTTCTTTACATTCCTAAAGAACAGGCCCTAAATATACCATTTTCGTTTAAATAAAAATTCACACTCAATCCATCTCTCAATCTATCAATTCAATCTCTCAATCTTATTATCTTTTTTCAATTTTTATATAATTTATATACATAATAATATATAAATACATTTATTATTCATATTATCAATTATCATATACTATTATTTACGAATACTATAATTTCGAAATTTTCAAAATTTAATATATAATTAATTTTATAAATATTTAATATAGTTTGAAATAGTCAAAAAAATATTAATATATAAAATAATTTTTTAAAAAATATGATTATATTATCAATTATCAATAAATTTTTTTAAAAAATATTAATATATAATAATATATAAATACATTCATTAGTCATATTATCAATTATCATATACTCCCTCCGTCCCAGAGTATTCGTCTAGTTTTGACTTTTGGAACTGTTCATCTAAGCACTTTGACTCATCAAATTCTCTCAATGTGTAAGCCTAAATATAGTCATGTGTGATCTTGTTTGATTTGTCTTAACATATAGATTATTAATATATAATTTCCATAATTTTTTAATATACAAATTACAAGATAAAATGGATTAAAGAAGTGTATTGGATGGTGTGTAAAAATGAAAGTGGACAAATACTCTGGGACGGAGGTAGTATTATTATTATTTACTAATATTATAATTTAAAAATTTTTGAAATTAAATATATAATTAATATTATAAATATTTTAATATAGTCCTTTTTTATCAAAATATATATATATATTAAAATGTCGAGAGAGTCCGGTAGAAGGTCAGTGGATATAGGCGCCGTGAACCGAAGTTCAAGCGGAGGCAAAGCTAAGGCCACCTTCGACGGTTCGACCTTAAGAGAACGCGGTTCTCAAGGAAGACACTTCGTCATCTCGTGGGCGACGCTTTGACGGATCAAGAATTTGAACATTATATGAGAGGTAGAGGCGACGCCAATCTTGAAAGTTTATTCGAGGACATTGATAAAGCAGGAATGGATGTGGAGCCTACACCGCACAACAACAATCCTACCGACGTTGACGAAAAGGCAAGTGAGCCCGAGACCTCTCAAGGTCCAGACAAAGAAAAAAAATTAAATTCAGATTTATTTATTTATCATTTTTCAAAAGAAACAAAAGATGGCATAGTTTATGGAACTTGTAATTTTTGTGCCACCGTCATTAAAATGGGAATTTCCGGCGGTTATGGTGGTCCAGAAAAACACCTAAGGTCGAGGCATCCCGTGGAGTACGCCAAATACACGGCGAAAAAGAAGGGACAACAAGAAGTGCAAACCCAAATTATTCGGTTTGCTAACAGAGGTAAGGGCTGCCTTTTTGCTTATAGCAACGAGCAAAATAAGCGAAAAATGGTCGTAAAGATTTGTGAAGAAAATTTGCTATACATGTTTTCTGAAAAACTTGGATTTATTGATTATTGTCAACATGCATTAAACCCTCAAGCAAGAGGTTTTTCAAGAAAAAACAATTAAGCGAGAAATTATTCGATAGTATAAAGTTAAAAAAATCAATTTGGCAATTTTTTTTCTCAATTTTAATTGTCGTGTTACTATTTGTTCTTATATTTGGGGTGAAAAATATGATAATTTGTCTTATATGGGTATTATTTGTCATTGGATAGATAGTGATTGGATAATGCATAAACGTGTTTTTGCATTTCATGATTTCAATGTTTCTCATACTGGTGAAAATAATTTTCTATTGCTTCAGCGTATTCTGCGGGAATACAACCTAGTTGATAAAGTATTTACATTTGATTTTGATAATGCTACTAATAATACTACTGTTATTCCTAGACTTAAAAAAATTTGCCCCGTACTACGAGTATGGGTTAGGGGTGTGCACAATTCGGTAAATCGACCGAACCTTACCGAAACCAAAAATTCGCCACGTACTGAAACCAAACCGAATAATTTGGTTTGGTATTTGGTTTTTCTTTTTGCTAAAATTCAGTTTTCGGTTCGGTTTGACTTAGTAAATCGGTAATTCAGTTTTTACCGAATACCAAATTATTACTCCATTTTATTATTTTAAATATTTTGAAGTTTAAATTCTAACCTTGAGTCCTATCAACTCATATAGTGGTCTACCTTATTTTATCCTTCCTTTTATTCACAATTTTAATTTTTAAAAAAAGACTTCATATCTTGCTAAATTTTCTCTTGCTTACTATTTGACTCTTTCTTTTTCACTTTTTTGTTTCATTTATTCTAAATGATCAATACATTGACCTCATTTCGTAGGGCAATAAATTACCGATGGCTAAAGGTAAGATATTTTAAACATTTTGATAGCATAATTTTTATATTTTGAATTTTTGATTTCTTTTTTTATATTTCACTTTTTTACATGATCAAAATCATGTGCTTCGATAATCTTTTAATAATATGAAAATTTAAGTAATTGATGACTAACTATAGCTAAAAAATATGAAGTATTTCTAATTTATTTAAATGTTGAATGAGATTGCTTGTGGTACAAATTGAAATTTTTGGTTTTTTTGGTATTACCGAATACCAAACCGAAATAATTTCGGTATTAACCGTACTGAACCGATTTAATACGTTTCGGTATTCGGTACAAATATAATATTACCAAAATTTCGGTTTACCGAAATTTCGGTTCGGTTCGGTACAGTTTTACCGAATGAACACCCCTAGTATGGGTACATTTCTTCATGAAAGATGTGCTTGTCATATTTTTAAGTTATGTGTTCAACAGGGATTAGAAGCTATGGGGGGTTTGACAAATATTAAAAATGGAATTAGAAGGATTTGGGATAGTCGTCTTCATTCGAATTCCTGGAAGACATTCTGTAAGTCTAAGGGTAGAAGAGCAATAACATTTGCCAAAGATATCACCATTATATGGAATAGTACATACAAGTTGATAGCACAAATTCTAAGCTACAAAGAAGAACTTGCTGGATTTTTTAGGGATGAACTTATTTTAATGATTTCACCTAATGAATTTGTTATTGTTGAAAAATTGAATGGCGTATTTGAAGTTTTTAATAACGCAACTCTTATTTTTTCGCATGTTTACCAATCAACTACAAATAGATTTTTAAAAAAATGCGTTACAATCGCAATATGTTTTTGTGAAAGTTTGGCTGATCCAAATTTGTACCTTTATGTCTCTCCTATGAAAAATAAATGGTGTGCTTATTATTTGTACATTACTGATATTGGTAAATAGGTATTATTTGTGATCCACGCCTTAAGATTGAAAATTATAAAATTCTAATTGACTATTACTACAGTTGTTTTTTAGATTAAAATAATTATTACTACACCTATTTAATTGAATGCCAAAAAGAAAGAGATAATGCTATTACTCTTTTTGAGGCTTTATTTAAGGAATTTCAAGGGATATATGGTAATGTACCGGAAGAAACAGCACCTCCTCCGCCGGTTTTAAAGGAATAGTCGGTGGGCTTCTTGCAAAGAAAGGGAAGCGTGCTCAGGCACTCAGCATTCGACGAGCTCAGGTGGTACAACTGTAAGCTCGCACAGCAAACTTGATATGTACCAAGGGGTGCCATGCGATTACGACAACGACGTGGAGTTTGACGTCCTCGGATGGTGGAAGCGGAACGAACACATGTTCCCATGTCTCGGAATGCTAGTAAGACAAGTTTTATCTGTCCCGATATCAACCGTAGCAGAGGAACAAGAATTCAGTGTGGCGGCAACATTATAACCGACTTCCGAAGTTGTTTTAGCGCTGAATCTCTTGAAACATTTGTTTGCAACCGAGATTGGCTCTTGGCAAGACGTCGAGCTCAAGGGTCAGAATACGATTTGAATTTCGATCATTACATGAATACAACCCAAATGTTTGTGAAAATGGCTCTAATAATATTGGTAAGCATTCTGAAGGTGGGCTGTGATGAAGGCCTAACAAGGCAAAATCGGGTTGCCAGTCCAATTTGGTTGCTATCCTTAGTAATGTGGATGCTCAAAGTTATCTTACAAAAGCAGGGGTCTTTATTGGTTTCCTCTCTTTCTTTTCTTTGTTTATGTATTTTGGACCCTTTTGTTTTCTAATAAAACTTACTTAGTCCGTCCCTGAGTCTTTGTCCACTTTTGACTTTTGGAACTGTTCATCTAAGTACTTTGACTCATCAAATTCTCTCAATGTGCAAGCCTAAAAATAGTCATGTTTGATCTTGTTTGATTCGTCTTAACATATAGATTATTAATATATAATTTTTATAATTTTTTAATATACAAATTACAAGATAAAATGGATTAAAGAAGTGCATTGGATGGTGTGCAAAAATGAAAGTGGACAAACACTCTGGGACGGAGGGAGTATTTTTTTAAAAAAATAATTGCAGATGGACCCAAATTTTAATTTCCATGTGAATGTTGTTAATCACGGTCCCTTTTTTGCTTTACATGAAGCCATTCAGATGGAAAAATTCTCAAAATACAAATGTGATGTATTTGTATATTGTAGATGATAAAGTTTCTGTAAACAATGGTGAATTTAAAATATTTCGTGATACAATTGTATATGAGTTACATGCATGCCGTTGTACAAGTCCTGATACTATAGCCTTGGTAAGGTTGTTTTTTTATTCTTTGAAAAAAGGCTTTATTGTGATGTAACTTTCTCTTAAATTTTAAAAATGTACACCGCCAACACTTTCGATGTAGGCTCTCTTCCCGGTCATGCAACAAAAGTGGTGCAATTTGATTGATATTCTGCGGAGTAATATTTATTTTATGGATTCTTGAACATTACAGTGACTTTGTGCCACGTCGTTTTTTGAATTGGTGAGTGTTGTGTTTCATTCGCATTATTTTTTGTCGTTTTCCCATTCAAAGTAATGTATTTGTATTATACATGTAATGGAAACGAAATAATATTACTCCTCAAATAAAAAAATGTACATTAGGGGAGGACTACAACCACATAAAACCATACATGCAACGAAATAACCGCGAGTACTTGCGGGTACTCTCAAAAAAGACAAATCGAATATACAAAAAAGAAGGAAACAAAGCAAACCCCCCTATAAAAGGGAACAAAGCCGCCCAGATATGCTGATCCCCAACAAAATTCCATTCTGAAATCAGATGGGTCTCCCAAAGTCAACCATGAGGGACCTGTGAGAGCATCTGAATCCTGATGGGTTCTTCAGAGAGGATAGTCAAAGCAGCTATGAAATCAGAGAACACCTGAAAATCAGTGGCAATTCAATTCAAAATATAATAATTGTTTGAGATATCTGCAATACTAGAGACAGCTGTTGTTAGATATATCTGCAACTAACTTTTGAAAAATCAGTTTCTGATATCTTTACTTTTTTGCCAGTGGTAAAGCATTACAATCGAAATGCAGAGGTATTTAAACAGATCATTAACAAGTAAACATACACCCTGCACTACTTTGAGGAGATAAATTTATTCAAATGGAACCAAGAAACACACCAACCAGAAAAGTTTTACAGGTTCTGAAGCTCTAGATTGAGACACTGTTTGGGATGCCTTTGCCAGTTAGACCAGCTTCACTTGTAGGGAAGAGCAACGTGTACGGTACCTTCACAGGCCCTGTTCTGTTCTTCAGTTTTACATCTGTGTTCATTTTCATTATGCCATCCTCAATATCCCCAAGCTTCTTTCCAAATCGTGCAAACGCGTCACGTGCTTCCTGGTCTTTTGTCCACTCAGGGGACTCTCTTTGCCCTAGGTACACCTCATCCGAAGGATGCCTTGACAAAATCTCAATAAGGGAAACACCTAGCAGTGTCTGGAGCTGAGCAGTGATTGTTCTTAGGAAAACTTTGTCTGGATCAGTCTCAAGCTCCTTGTACTCGGTAGTTCCAGGCTCCGGCATGAATCTGCGGCTCAGGGTTGGGCGGTTTGGGAGATAACCAGCATAGGGATATTGACCAAAGTTAACAGCTGCATGAAGAGCAGATGCTATCCAGATAATAATGGTACATGAGTCAATCAGCTCCTGGACTGTCTGCATTTTAGGCCACCATGGCTTATCTTTTAAATCACCATGTCCTTGCTCTCGGAGTTCCTTCCACCAAGCCTGAAGTTCAGTATCTTTCAGTACCATGTCATCTGACTTGTAATATAACTTGCAGTATTCATCTACCCATGTTTTGATAGATGACCATATTTCTAGCCCGTCAACAGCATATGGGTAGTCCTCAATTAGTAGGCGAACACCATGTGGGGAATTTTGGTCTTCTACCGCCACACCTCTAAAACATCATATAGAGCAACCGTTAAATCACTTGCATTGCTATATTATGACACTGAAGATTGGCAAAATTTTAACAAAAAGCAAAGTTACTGACGTGTACAGGATCAACTAGTGGCATCATAATGATATATCATTGTAACAGAGAAAAACTCCACTGAGTTTGTGATTTGAATGTTTTGGAGGCAGTAAGCCAAGACAGTGATTTATGTGGGGATCATGGGATACCTCTTTACAAGATCAGTTGGGAGTGCCTGGTCAGTGAAAACCCAATCCTTGTAAACTACAGCAGACATTTCCATGGCATATCTGCCAGGGAAAACTGTCTTCTCAAGAATTCCACCAGCATTGATCAATATCTGGCGAGCCAAAGCATTGATAGTCATGGTGTCACGAAAATGGGGATGCAGAAGCTTATATATTGGGTGAAGTACACTCAATTGCCTATTTGTTGCAATAACGAATGGCTCAATCACAGCATGTGTGTTCAACCTATGATGGAGATTCAAAATAAAAAATTAAGGAATAGGTAATATATCCAACAACAAAAATTTAATTCTATTTGATTTTATAAACGGCAATATACATACCAGTGGCTGACCAACTGATGAACCCCTGAATCATTCACAGCAACATAAGCTTTAGCTAATTGCCACACACCATTTTCAACACCTTCTTCAGCTGGTGTGTACACTTTGCTTTTAGCACCAAATTTATCTCCAAGTGGATTCGGCAAGCTCAGCTCAATTGCTATAGGCATCAAAGTGCCATCAGTTTGCAAGAAAAGCATAGTTCTTGAGGCGTAGATTTTGTTATTTGTTGAATTTATGCGCCTCAGATATGGCATAAGCATGTCATGATGGTTCAATATGAATAACCGGTTATTCTTGATTGCCTGTACAAATGTACAATCAACATCACATAACATCAATATTTTAGAATATTGGGGCTTTACAAATTAAGTGCAACCAACAAACGAAATGAGATTACCTCCTCAACTGAAAGACCATCTAATCTGCCTTGGATATTCTCTTTTGTGATTTTACTGGTTTGGTCACCATAAACATTAGGATCCAGTTTACTTTTTGGTGGGAACTCCTGTAATAAAAAATTAAACAATTAAAACATCATCTTTAATAGTTTAACTGATGATTCACATGCCATAATGTAATTTTTGTTGTCTGTTAAGAAGTTTAAATAGTCCAATAAAGTTGAGGTACTTGGAGGCGAATAATGATCACAGGGTTCACTCCAGCCAGCATTTCTCTTCCAAATTCATCATCGGTTCTCCATGCAGTTTTATCCTCTATTTTGCAGCATACACAATTTGGGAATTAGAAATGATGGGAAAATATAAGTAACACAACTATATAAAAAAGAGATTTTACAAATACCTTGGATAACCTGTGGGGTAGGGAATTTAAAGAGCCCCTCACCATCACTGCGGAAGAATTCCCTCAGCATCTCAATGGGAATGTTATCAGTAATGGCTTTGAACAAGGGCCCTTGTGGCAATCTGATCCCTCCTTCATAGAGGTTAAGTACATCTTGAATGCTGTCAAACTCTTTCGGGGTAGAATCAAACAGAGACTTAAACTCAGGGAGAAAAAACTGAACCAGAGATTTCAATGCATAAGTAAGAAAGTCTGCCAATTTCAGATGCCCGAACCTCTCATCCCTTGGAACATATATATCTAAGCTCATCAAAAGCGGAATCCTACTTTCAAAATTAGGATCTAGCATGGAAATAAAAGAAGTTTAAAAAAATGCTAAACAAAAAACTCATCAAAGGGTGAAAAATATACAATTTATACAGCCATATATGCATTACCCGTCTTTGTCGGGGATCTGCCTGTCCTTCCTCGACGAGGATAAGGATACTCTGAGTTTCCACCCAAAATAGGTCTAGCAAATTCTTCACCTTTGTCTGGATCACCCAAGTCATTGTAGTAAGCATAGTCATACACTCTGTCCCATTCCTTAAGCTCTCCACTTCCAGTTCCTCTCAATATTACTAGTTCTTGTTCTCTATATTCCTTCAACAGGGCAGGCGTTTCGCTCGGAAGTAAGGCCTGCAGTAATGAGCTCACGAGTCATGATATCATCACCGAATGATTCATCCCAAATAAGAGAATAAACCTAATTAATATGTACGACGAAGTTTTATAGAGAGAGAGGAACCCTAATTTCAACCAAACAGATAGGCATGGAGAAGAAATTCGTACCTGGTTTGCGAAGAAGACGCGGTCGTAGTTGTATTTAGAGGCCGGATAAACCCAAGAGTGGCATACAAAGTGGACATCGCCATGATTGGGAAGGTCATGGAGGGTAATGGTTTTGAGGAAGAACTCGTTGGGATGATTGTTCTTGATGACGCACGCTACCGGAACCCCAAAATCTTCATCCCACTCGAAGCCAAATTCGAACGCCGACTCGCCGGAGGCTAAAAGGGGGTTGTTGAGCACCCAATTGTTCAAAGAGGTGGCCTTGCTGCGCTTTCCTTTCAAACCATTTCATGCAATTTCACCATTCTCAGCGCATTTAAAAATGAATAAGTTAAGAAGAGTTTTAGAATAAGTTTTGAAACCGTGATCCCAAAATTAGGCTCTGACATTGTAGTTAGTGTTATGGGAGGATGATACCAGGGCCTCTTTGGGAATAGCTTTAGAGATTAGCGTTAGCGTTTTGGATAAAAATTTAACGGTACAGATTACTTTGAAAACGCTAACGCTAAACGCTGCCCGTAGATAGCCTTTTCAAAACGCTAATCGCTAAAGCTATTCCCAAACAGGCCCCAAGTAATTTTGTTGTCCCACCCCCATTAAATCTAATTAAATGAAGAATTTGGTGATGGATTTATATAGTTAATGATTCTTTCACCTTAATGGTAATTTTTAGAGATGTAAGAGCATCTCTAACCCCGTTTACTATTGAGTATATTGACTTGTTTTTATATTTTAACAATTGAATAGTGATATTTTGTTTCATCCTCCAACCATGAATTGCTAAACCATTCTACAATTCTTGGCTTCCTATAATTTGGTTTAAATTTGGGAAATGAGTTTGAAGTCTCAGGTTTCAAACCTTTATTTTTATTTTTTAATAATAACTTTTTTACCCAAATTTATTCATTTTTTATAATAATTTATTAAAAATTACACTTTTAAATTTTTAAATAGTGTATAATACATCATCTGTACCTCATAAATCTTCCCATTAGCCATTTTTATTTGTTACTAACTAGCAAAAAAATGAAATGTAATTATCTTCCCTATGTTATGAGGTGTGAAAACTGACCTAAAGAATGGGGCAGAGCAGAACTGATGAATTCAACAGACACTTTGCGGCCGAGAAAATCGGAGAGATTGTCGACAATGGAGGCTTTGAAGTCGTTAAAGTCTAAAGCATTCTTCTTCGCCAAAACCGCCCTTCCCTTTATCTTCTTCCCCTGCTGCTTCGTTGTCAATAATGAACCAAGCAGCAACATTTTCACCCAACTCCATTTCTGACGGGTCTGTCTTCGGACCAGATCGATGAACAGAGTAATTATAAACCACATGATTACCCCTTTCTTTTTCTTTTTTATTTGTGTTTGGGTAGTCGGGAGAGACGGCCGCCGGCGTATTTATTGCCTAACTGGGAAGATCCGGCTTCCCCATCTCCTTTAGTATTTGAAAAAAAAGTGAAAATTTACCATAATACCCGTGATGAAAAATGGATAGAGTGTATTAAATGAGGTGGGTGAGGTTAATAAATAAAGTAAGTGGGGGTAATTGTGGTATTTTAATTGTTAAAAAATGAAATTAGAAGATCTATTGTGGACAAAGAAAAAGAGCTATTGAGAAGATCTATGGGGGACGGAGGGAGTAATTTTTTAAATTTATTTTTGTTTCTAGTTTAATTCATTGTAATTTTTTAGTTCTAATTCTGTTTTTTTTTACTTTTTACTTCGGTTGTGATACACTGACTCCCTGTGTGTTTTTTTGGGTTGAAATTTCAAAGTTGGATACTAGAAGAAATGAGAAAGAGTTAGAAAAATCGAAAGGAATTGAAAAAAAACTGAAAGAAGTTGGAAAGTGTTGGAATAATTAAAGTGTCAAAAAGTCACGCAATAATGTGATCACCCAAATAAATATGTAGGAAAACTTTAATTTTGGATTTTAAAAAAATCTATGCTTCTGTGGGTTTGTGGAGGTTTGTTATGAATTTGGATATATAATGTTATAAGAAATGTCCTTGGCAGAAGTAAAAAAAATTTTGAAAAATACCAAAATATGAATCCTATGTATTTTAAGATCAAAATAAAAGTATGATGGCAGTGTGGTCTAAGAAAATGCATTGATAATATAATGGAAAACTAATGACAATGTAATAAGCCAGTGTGATCAGTCAACCATCGGTGGTCTACGTCACTCGAGTGGCTGGCAGCGTCGGATGGCAGTACGTCGTTGATAATGTGATAATGTGGTGAATGTGTCATTGTATCAAAGACGGTGTGAACTTCTATTTTAATTTTGAAAGACCTATGACTTCTATTTTGATATTTTTATAGTTTTTTTACTCTTATCTAATGAGTTCTTTCTAGTGTTATTGTATGTTAATTATATATAAATAACTTTTTTAAATCATTGTTGAAAGAAACTAAAAAGATTTAAAAGAAGTTGAAAAATGTTAGAATTAATTTTTTCATCCCTAAAGAACAAGGATTTAGTTGTAAATTTTGGCACTTTTTTTCATTTTAAATCTTATCTTGCATTCTTAACTTTTAAATTTTTAATTAGTTATGTACTAGCGCGTTAAATTTTTGTATGTACTTTTAAATTTAACAATAATTAAATAATTAATTAGTTAAAATACTCAGAAGTTTAAATTGAATTAATTATGTGTTTAGTTTGGTGTAAAATATTTTTCAAGAAAATTTTGATTCTATTTTCACGTGTTTGGTGACATTAGTGGAAGAAAAAATTATTTTCCTACCAAACAATGAATTATATGATTGAAGAATAATTTTCTTTAGAATTATTTTACTTTGAAAAACACTCTTCAAAGAAAATATTTTACCCCAATCAAACACAATATAAATGTTAAAAAAGTAATAAGGAGACCCGGAGTATTGAAAAATGAAAAGAAAGAGAAAGCGAAAGAGAAACGCATCGAATAAAGGCCGGGAGAGTAATAGAAAACGATGATTTGGTCGTTGGAAAAAAAAGGGGGGAGGAGGGGAACCACCCTAATCAATTTTTAATTGTTATTATGAGGCCCTCATGTTTTTTATCAATTCATTTATTTCATCTTTTTTCTTCCACCATAATGTTAAATCAGATGCTCCATTAGATGAAACAAAATTGTTGAAAACTATTTTCTCTGTTTTAAAATGTCTTTCCAACTTATTATTAACGCTGTCAAATTTTAATCACTTTTTTTTACTTATTTTTGTTAGTTATTTAATAAAATAATATGGTTTTTTCACCTCTTACTTTGAATAAATTTTAATGTAATATTTTAAATATATAAATTTTAAGTTTTTTTTTACACCTACAATCAAATAAATTGACTTAAAAATAAAATCGGCCAGACATTGTTAAAAGAAAAGAGAAAAATGTTTTAGGATGGAGGGAATAATTAAGACCATCTTATGATTTAAATATAAAACAAAAAAATTATCAATTAAAATGAAAGATCGAACGCTAAAAATAAGATTAAAACAAAATATTTATTCTCAAAATAAAAATGACATGTTTAAAAAATTCATTCCCCTATATAGTCTATCACTTTATCCTTCCACCCAAGTTTTCCAATTTTTTTCCTACACCTATATATCTTTCCCTAAAAACCCACAAGCTAAGAGAAGTATATGAGATTTAAACTCATTTTCTCCTCATATTCTTGCGTACTGCGTAATCTTGCATAAAGACCTAATCCATACTTATTGGTATCTAGATTTACAAGAACTTTAGTAAAGATTTATCTACGGAGGAATTTACTTGAATAACACTAAAACATAATGATTTTCCCTACATAGCACGGCCACATGTGTTTTTCTTCCCAATGTAGCACTTTTAGTCATTATGCATTACTCATTATTCAAGCAAATATTCACCATCACTGAACATTATGGACATTATTAAATACTATTTAGAGAATAAAATAATTTAAGTGATATTTAGATAAATGACTTAAGTTTTAGTGCTATTTAGTACAAATATTTCTTATCTAATTTATTTGTAAAGCTTAGGCGTATTATTTATGGCAGATTTTCAAAATGATGATTTCTTAGATACCATTAAAATATAGAGTGGGTGTACTTTGAGTGCATATCACTTTTGTGCACTTTATCACATATATTTTTTTAAATTTTTTATCAAAATAAATGCTTATTAAGGTAGTTAAGATTTGTCTATTTGGATTATATGTAGGTCCGTGGTGAACCTTAACCTCACCATATAATTTGCCTAAAATATAACCTCTTTCTTCACAACGGATTCAAAGTGTTTTATTTCCAATATAATAATTAATAAACTAATTAATTAATTGTATAGTTATTAATTATATAAATGTAGATTTGTACTTAAATAACCTTAAGATCTATCCACATGTGAAATGTGGACCTTCACACAATCTTCATGGATTTGCAAGGAGAAATTTTCTTTTTTGTTTTTGTAAAAAATCAATTTTTTTATTATATCAATGCATTAATGTCTATAAAACAAACATTGATTTTAAGATTACGTGTAAATTTGCCATTAATGTAATTACGCATATATCCTTTTTCATATCATAATTTTGAACTCAAATTCAGAGCTAGCTTTTCGCTCTACCTCTGTACCCTCACACAGTCACACTTGTCCCAACTCCTCGTCCCACCATCCATATTTTGACACATAACCCACCCCTATTCATTTTCGCAACATCGGGGTGGGTGGGCTATGTGGCGAAAATGAATGATATGCTAGCCCTTCCACCACTATCAAATATATGAAGTATATGTACACGCACACAGACGCAGAGAATATATATAGATTAGGCGATGGAAGCTAACCGAAAGAAGAATCCCGATGGGGCAGAGAAGAACTGATGAACTCTAAAGACACCTTGTGGCCAAGAATATCAGAGAGATCGTCGACAATGGAGGCATTGAAGTCGTTCAAGTCCAACACATTCGTTTTCATCAAAACCGCCGTTCCCATCACCACCATCTTCTTCTTCTCTTCCCCCTCCTGGTTCGTCGTCGTCTTCAACGCTGCATCAACCACCTTTTCGACCACCATTATTTTATATATATTTAATTTCCCAAACTTCAATATAATAAAGAATGTAGTTTATGCAGTCAATCTCTTTAATTAATTGTCAAGATCAAGATGGATAAGAAGATCGAGCAATAAGTTAATGGACGTAATATATATATTTTTATAGGTTGAATAATGAAGGAGATGGCCATCTATTTATAGGTGCATGCATGAAGATTTTGGATCATTGAATAGGATGTCGACTTTATTATTATGGCTTTTGCTTCTTTTCTTTGGTCGTCGACGATGTGCTGGCGGCGGCGTTCCTTATAATTATCATTATCAATCTGCATGGAAGGAAAATTTATAGGTGCATGCATGAAGATTTTGGATCATTGAATAGGATGTCGACTTTATTATTATGGCTTTTGCTTCTTTTCTTTGGTCGTCGACGATGTGCTGGCGGCGGCGTTCCTTATAATTATCATTATCAATCTGCATGGAAGGAAAATTCCATGAAAGTTAGTAATTTCCACGTACTTATTATGCCTTCCATTTCTTTAAGAAATACGGAGTATTTGCCAATGTGTATATATCGATAGATGAAGAGTCAACCCTTTGAAAGTCTTGCTATCATTTTTCAATTCAAACATATAGTCTATTAGGATGTCTTCCATGGAGTTTTAAATCTTAACTTGACATTTTCCCATTCAAACATGTTCTTTAAATATTTCAGAATTCCTTCTAGTTTTTTTTTAAAAAAGTTTTTAAAATTCTTGATTACACCTAAGGTCCATAGTAGAATTTCATACAAGTCAAATGAACAATTATTACTAAAGATAAACATTTTGTAAATTTAGAATTTTTTATGGTCAAATTTATACTCGAATTGTAGGTCTCGAAAGACGAGTTCAACAACATATTCTGCGCATGAATCAGAGTTACGAAAATTAATGTCTTAACCGCTCTTAACGTATGTCATTGGGTAGGTCTCATGAAATGATGACCAATGATATATTATGTGCACAAAAAGCACTCTAAGAAAATCTCTCCATCATTGGAGAGAAATTTTTAACAGCTCGTTCCACTGGTTTCTTATTCTTCCATCTTTTTTTCAATCTCTTTCTATTTTTATCAATCCAAACAATAATACGAGTATATGGTCTCTTCGTTCTCTCTATTTTCAATCAATCCATACAATAAATTGAGTGCACGAGATATCTATAATACTAGAGACCATGAAAAAGAACGAACTACACTCTGTATCAGAAAATTGAGATGATAGATCAATTTACTATATCTCGAGATAAAGGGCAAAAAATGTGTATCTCTATTATCTGCACAAAGTTACCTAATTAATTTGTTCTACCTAAACAATAAAAATAAATCTTCTCAACCTATTTGTAAACTTTTAATCATGTAAGAAAATTCAAAAACAATGAACGGAAATGCAAAAACCTATGACTAAATTGGATCTGATAATATTTTAAGCATTACAGACTTCATATGTAATAATGTAATGAGAGTTTGAAACTAATTTTGAGAACATGCTAAAAACCAAGCAGCGTTGAGAAATAAATTTACCAATCAACCAAAAGCTCTAAAACTCAACCATAGCTTGCTGTGGCAAATATTTACATACAATCAATTGTACTATTTAGGAGTGCAACACTGATTTAGCATTATAATCACTATTGCAGAGAAACGAATTTATTTAGACAGACCATTAACAAGTAAGCATACACCCTGCACTGCTTTGAGGAGATATTTTTATTCAAGTGAAACAAAGAAACGCACCAACCAGACAAATGTTACGATGAAGCTCTAGATTGAGACACTGTTAGGAATGCCTTTGCCAGTTAGACCGGCTTCGCTTGTAGGGAAGAGCAACGTGTATGGTACCTTCACAGGCCCTGTCCTGTTCTTCAGTTTTACATCTGTGTTCATTTTCATTATGCCATCCTCAATATCCCCAAGCTTCTTTCCAAACCGTGTAAATGCGTCACGTGCTTCCTGGTCTTTTGTCCACTCAGGAGATTCTCTTTGCCCTAGGTACAGTTCATCCGAAGGATGCCTTGACAAAATCTCAATAAGGGAAACACCAAGCAGAGTCTGAAGCTGAGCAGTGATTGTTCTTAGGAAAACCTTGTCAAGATCAGTCTCAAGCTCCTTGTACTCGGCAGTTCCAGGCTCTGGCATAAATCTGCGGCTTAGTGTTGGGCGGTTTGGGAGATAACCAGCATAGGGATATTGACCGAAGTTTACAGCTGCGTGAAGAGCAGAGGCTATCCAGATAATAATGGTACATGAATCAATCAGCTCCTGGACTGTCTGCATTTTAGGCCACCATGGCTTATCTTTTAAATCACCGTGTCCTTGCTCTCGAAGTTCCTTCCACCAAGCCTGAAGTTCAGTATCTTTCAGTACCATGTCATCGGATTTGTAATAAAACTTGCAGTAATCATCTACCCAAGTTTTGATGGATGACCAGATTTCTAACCCATCAACAGCATATGGATAGTCCTCAATAAGTAGGCGAACCCCATGTGGGGAATTTGGGTCTTCAACAGCCACACCTCTAAAACATCATATAGAACAACTGTTAAATCACTTGCATTGCTATAGTATGACACTGAAGTTGCCAAATTTTTTTTTATAAAAAAAGCAAAGTTATTGACGTCTTAAAGATCAACTAGTGGCATCAAAATTACATATCATTGTAACGGAGAAAAACTTCACTGAGTTTATGGTTTGTTATGGAGGCAGTAAGAAAAGACAATGGTTTATATGGGATCGTGGCATACCTCTTTAGAAGATCGGTAGGGAGTGCCTGATCAGTGAAAACCCAATCCTTGTAAACTACGGAAGACATTTCCATGGCATATTTGTCAGGGAAAACTGTCTTCTCAAGGATTCCACCACCATTGATCAAGATCTGGCGAGCCAAAGCATTGATAGTCATGGTGTCACGAAAATGGGGATGCAGAAGCTTATATAATGGGTGAAGTGCACTCAATTGCCTATTTGTTGCAATAACGAATGGCTCAATCACAGCATGTGTGTTCAACCTATGACGGAGATTCAAAATAAAAATTTAAGGAATATATAATATATCTAACAACAAAGATTTAATTCTATTTGATTTTATAAAGGCCAAAATACATACCAGTGGCTGACCAGCTGATGAACACCTGAATCATTTACAGCAACATAAGCTTTAGCTAATTCCCACACACCATTTTCTACACCTTGTTCAGCTGGTGTGTACACTTCGCTTTCAGCACCAAATTTATCTCCTAGTGAACTGGGCAAGCTGAGCTCAATTGCTATAGGCTTCAAAGTCCCATCTGTTTCCAGGAAAAGCAATGTTCTAGACGCATAAATTTTGTTACTTGTTGAATTTATGCGCCTCAGATACGGCATAAGCATGTCGTGATGGTTCAATATGAATAACCGGTTATTCTTGATTGCCTGTACCAACAACATCACATAGCATCAATATTTTAGAATATTGGGCTTTTACAAATTAAGTGCAACCAACAAACTAAACGAAATTACCTCCTCAACAGAAAGACCATCTAATCTGCCTTGGATATTCTCTTTGGTGATGTTACTGGTGTGGTCGCCATAAACATTAGGATCAAGTTTACTTTTTGGCGGGAACTCCTGCAATGAAACATTTCACAATTAAGGATTTGTCTTTAACAACTTAACTGGGTATTCAGACACCACTATGTTATATATATTATTACTTTGTGAAGAAGTATAAATAGTGTAATAAAGTTTAGGTACTTGGAGGCGACTAATGATGACAGGGTTCACTCCAGCCAGCATTTCTCTTCCAAATTCATCATCGGTTCTCCATGCAGTTTTATCCTCTATATTGCAGCATCCACAATTTGGGAATTAGAAACATCAGGAAAAAGAATGTAACACAAGGAAATAAACAAAAGTTGTACAAATACCTTGGATAACCTGTGGGGTTGGGAACTTAAAGAGCCCCTCACCATCACTACGAAATATTTCCCTCAGCATCTCAATGGGAATGTTATCAGTGATGGCTTTGAGCAAGGGCCCTTGTGGCAATTTGATCCCTCCTTCATATAGGTTAAGTACATCTTGAAAGCTGTCAAACTCGTTCGGGGTAGAATCAGACAGAGACTTAAATTCAGGGAAAAGGAACTGAACGAGAGATTTCAATGCATAAGTAAGAAAGTCTGCCAGTTTTACGTGCCCGAATCGCTCATCCCTTGGAACATATATATCTAAGCTCATAGTAAGCGGAATCCTACTCTCGGAATTAGGATCTGGCAAGGTAGTAAAGAAAGTTCAATACAGTGATGGATTAAGGAAAACTCATCAAAGGATGAAAAATACAATTTCTAAAACCATATATGCATTACCCGTCTTTGTCGGGGATCTGCCTGTCCTTCCTCGACGAGGATAAGGATACTCTGAGTTTCCACCCAAAACTGGTTGAGCAAGTTCTTCATCTTTGTCTGGATCACCCAAGTCATTGTAGTAAGCATAGTCATACACTCTGTCCCATTCCTTGAGCTCACCACTTCCAGTCCCTCTCAATATCACTAGTTCTTGTTCTCTATATTCCTTCAACAGGGCCGGCGTTTCACTCGGAAGAAAAGCCTGCAGTAATGGATTCAACACTGTGAATGATATAATCACACCGCATGCTTCTGCCGCAATAATATGTACGGAGCAGTTTCATAGATAGAGAATGTTAGAATATAAATAACTGTTCCTGGGCCACAACCATAAGCTTGAGCTTTTGGTTGAGTTGGTTTCTTGACATGATATCAGAGTCTTGTTGACTAAGATGTCACGGGTTCGAAACTCAGCGCCACCCAGTTTAAAAAAATTAAGGTTTCAGGTACAAGGTTCCAAAAAGACTACGCCTGCACGTGAGAGGGCGTGTTAGAATATAAATAACTGATACTGGGCACAACCATGAGCTTGAGCTTTTGGTTGAGTTGGTTCCTTGACAGAGAAAACCCTAATTTCAAAGAAGTTGAAACTCCACTGAAATTGAAGTGAAGAAAACTACGGAGTACAAAAAATCAACGAATGGACTGTGGATGAGATGAAATCCGTACCTGGTTGGCGAAGAAGAAGCGGTCGTAGTTGTATTTAGAGGCCGGATAAACCCAAGAGAAGCAAACAAAGTGGACATCGCCATGATTGGGAAGGTCATGGAGGGTGAGGGTTTTGAGGAAGAACTCGTTGGGATGATTGTTCTTGATGACGAACGCTCCCGGAACCCCAAAACCTTCATCCCACTCGAAGCTAAATTCCAACGCCGACTCGCCGGAGGCTAAAAGGGAGTTGTTGCGCACCCACTTGTCCAAGGAGATCGCCTTGCTGCGCTTTCCTTTCAAAGCATTTACTGCAATTTCACCATTTTCACGTCTGACGTCTCTATACAGATTCTCTCTATATCCTCCCTTCCCACCAATTAATTGGACAAAGGAAGGGCGAGAAACAAATAGAATATACCTTTTAATGTACCTTAAACATTTTCCCCCAGAATAAGACGAATTAATTAAATTTTGTCTTCAATCTCCAGTACTCTGCAGTTCTTAGTTCTCATAGTTCTCCCTTTTTTTCCTTTTTTCTTCTTTTCTTGCATGCGTGTGTATTTATACACTTAGGAGGATGTGACTTGTCTTGGAGTTATGTGTAGGAATTAGGAATAGATTAGGAAATTAACTAATTATTATTACTCCTTATGTCCCCAATTTGATTACAAATTGCAGGTTACGGAGTAAAATTTTTTACTTTTAGAAATCATTTTATTTACAAATTGGTATATTAATAAGATATAAAAATTAGATATTAAAAAATTACGTCAAAAGTTTTACAAAACAAGAGGTGACAAGAATATTTTATTTTATCATATACTTAATAAAATCGCGTAAACAAACAAAAGTTATTGAGAGGAGAGAGAAAAAAATTGTAATCAATTTAGGGAGGGAGGAAGTATTATATTATAAAATCTTTATATTTATTTATTGAGCTGTAATATCTATTACATTCATAACTCTTTACATCAAAGTCTAAACTTAACAAACTATATACTGTTGGTCACCTTTTTATGATATCAAACCAATTACTTAATTTTTAAATTAAAAGATTGATTTTACAAATAGTTTATATTTTCGAGTCAGAAAATAAAATAGGACATTATATTTATTTTTTATCAAAATAACGGCTAAACACTAAGCCGACTAATTTTTTTACCCAAAGTTAAAATATTGTCAATAAATGATTCTTTTAACTATACCGTGAAGGGACAACAACAAAATCACATCTTAAACTCAGTCCATAGACAAACACAGGTATTGCTACCTTGCTCCTGAATATTTTTACGTGTATCTAATTCACAACTCAAATAGTCTCATTTGACATTCTTAGGAAGAAAAAAAACTTGATGATCATCACCTTTAAGTGTTGCCTCAGGCCCATAGTGTGTCAAACAAGATCACACTTGATGGCAAAATTCTTAATCAATAAATCTATGAGACCTGATTAACACCTTGTATATATATGTCAAAATTCTTAAGCAATGAATAGAAACTCAATAAATTGCTACACTGAAATGTCCATACTGTGTCAAACAAAACCACATTTAACGCCACATGTAACCGCAACAATCATGTCATTGTATAAAGTCATACATGTAAATGCATAATGTTAAACAAAGAGATATTGTCAAGTATGACAATGTTGTGCCACACTTGGAAATGTATAATGACTGCCAATATATAATGTTACATATCACACATATGTTAATGCATAGTCTCAAAAAAATTAAACATCAAGAAACTCTATTTGCCAACACAATAATCCTTTAGTTTCAATATATGTTTTACAAAATAATTTTCTAAGAAGTAAATTTAGATTTAAAATCAAATGTTACAACTTTTGTGAAATTGAATATAAAGTTGAATCCTGGTTTCAAACGCACACAAGGCTAAAGAATTAGTACCAATTTTACAAAATAATTCCCTAAGAAGTAAATTTTTAAATTTAAAACTAAATTTAACTACTTATGTCAAATTAAATATTAAATTAAGTTCAAACTTAACCAAGGGGATAGAGGCATCGGAGTGATAGACAATGAAAATGGTGGAAAGGGTGGAAGAAAATTGTGTGTATGAGAGAAAGGAAGATGATGGAGAGTGTGGTGGAATCATTGTCACATAGAGGAGATGGCAGCAACGAAGAGGGGCTAGAGATTAGGTTGTAAGCGTTAGTAACTGTGATTAGAATGAAGAAGGAGACCAGAGAAGGATGAGATTGGAAACGGCCAGGTAACTTTTTCGATTGCACACAGTTGGGATGTGGTGTGGTTTGTGCGGAAGAGTAAGTTTGAACTATTTTAAGGATATGACATATGTTTTACTCTTATTTAGGGAGTTTCCTTTAATTAATAATGGTTACCATTTTTTAATTTCGTAACATACGGGAGAAGAAAAACATTACCAATATTCTCAATTATTTGGTGGGTATGAAGGGTACGGAAGGTCTGGTGGCAGAAGAGGATTATGATAAGTCTACCAAATCACCACGTCAGGTAATTTAATTTCTAGTCATATCACTTCAACCAATTCATGGTCGTCGTACTGTTTGTCTCCAGCCACCTCCTCCGGCGGTTGCACGTACGGATCGAAGGGGATTGATTTGGAGATAGAAGAAGAAATTAGTGGGGTGAGAAGAGGGGTTCTTCTCCGGTAATTTTCTACGGAGTAGTATATTCTCTTTCTCTTTACAATTGTTTTTCTTTTTCATTTTATTCTTAATCTTCATCTTCAAGGTGCTCGAAGATACAGAATTGTTAGCTGGATTGGGATTGATCCCGAGGATGAAGACTTCAATGATCAAATGATGACAGCTATAAGGGTATATGGTGTCATCACTTGATCATTGAAGTCCTCATCCCAGGGATCAATCTAAGTCCAGCTAATAATTCTGTATCTTCGAGCACCCTAATGATGACTATTAAGAATAAAATGAAAAAGAAAAAAAAATTGTAAAGAAAAAGAGAATATACCACTACGTAGAAAATTACCGGAGGGGCACCCCTCTTCCCACCCCACTAATTTCTTCTTCCATCTCCAAACCAATACCCTCTGATCCGTACGTGCAGCCGCCAAAGGAGGTGGCCGAGACAAAGAGTACGACGACTCTTCTTTGCCATGAACTGGTTGGAAATGATAGGACTAGAAATTAAATTACATGATGTGGTGATTTGGTAGATTTATCATAATCCTCTTCTACCATCAGAACTTCCGTATCATTCATCTCCATTAAATAATTGACAACATTGGTATTGTTTCTCTTCTCTGGTATATTACGATATTTGAAAAATGGTAACCATTATTAATTAAAGAAAACCCTCTAAATAGGAGTGAAACATATTTACTTTTATTTTTTGTTTTATCTTATTTCTTACTCCTTCCGTCCCTTAAACTTTTTCCCTTTTCTTTTTTGCTTGTTCCACAAATTTATTCCATTATCTTTTAAAAACCCACATTTACTCTAACTAGTTATTGCCATACCCATAACATCATACTCCCCTCGTCTTAAAATGTTTGTCACATTTCCTTTTTCAACCATCGTGGAAACTTTTGTTTATTTGTACGTTTTCATTGATTATTTCATAAAATAAAATATTATTGACACCTCTTGTTTCATAAAAAATTTCACGTAGTTTTTAAATATGTAAATTTTTTTTCTATACCACAATTTAAATAAAACAAATTGAAAAAATTTGATATTTTACCTCGTTTTCAGAAATGTGGTAAAGATTTAGGGGCGGAGAAAGTGTCTTTTAACTAATAATCTATCCATCATATCCTAATTTTACTCACCATATAAAGGTTATTTTTAGAAAGTTAACATAAAAATATCATTCTCTTAAATTCTAAAAAAGTCAATAAGGGGAGAACTTTAAAAAATAGAGGGAGTATATTTTATTCCTCAGTTTTTAAAGTTCTCAAAACAAGTTTAAATTTCTTTAGTTTAGAAAAGAAAAATAAAATTGTTAATCTCATATGTACAAATGCATTATATGTTTATTTCATTTTCAAACAAAAATAATTTTAAATTTTAAGAACACTATAAAAAAATTTAAAAAATAAATTTAAAAAAATTTTGATTAGTAAAAGAAATAAAAAAAAGTTCAAAACAAAAAATGAGAATTGAGCACCGAATCCTCATATGGTTTGAAAAATAGACATCAATATCTCGTTCTTTGCCAGAAAAATGGTCAGAAAATGATCAAAGGTGGTATGAGTACAACAATTTGAAACTACGGGGACTTATGAAATAAACTTTGAAAATCGCAAGGTATTAGTGCTTAGTTTCTAAACCACGTGGGGGGGGGGGGGGGGGGGAGTGATGCTATTTGGCCAAATTTATCAATTAAATTGTAAGGTAGAAATTTTTTATATTACGGAGTAATTTGTAATTTCTTTATAATTTGGTGTACAAATTAAATACTTCGTATAAAATGGGGAAAACCTATAGAGTAAAAAATAAAAAGAGTAAAATTTCATAAAAGATCTCCAGTTATAGTTCGTTTTACATCTTTAGTCCCTACATATCAAATATCAATAATTTAGTCCCCAAAAGAATAATCCTTTATTAACATTTCCATTAAAAACTTAGATAAAATTAAAAATTCACACTTCTCTCTCCTCAATTAAGCTTCCTCCCTCCTCTTGCACTCCTTTCCCAAACCCGTCGCTGAGTTTGAAGTTTTGAACCTAAAACTAAAATCATCACTTTTCTCTCAATTCTTCATCTTCGGTGGAATCAAAGATCAAAACCTGTAACCTTCATGGATGAGTTTTAAGGTTTGTTTTCTTTGCAATTTTCTTAGACTAACTCATTACACTCATCCATGAAGGTTATTAGATTCGATTTTGGGTTGCACCAGGAAGATGAACAATTGAGAGATGAATGATCATTTTGGTTTTGGGTTTAGAGCTTGAAACTCAGCGATGAGTTTGGGAATCAGTACGCGAGGAAGAAGGAAGCTTACTTGAAGAAAAAGAGATGAGTGTGAATATACAATTTTATCCATGTTCTTAACGAAAATGTTAACAAAGAACTATTTGTGGAAAAGAAAAAATAATTTGGGACTAAATTATTAATATTTGATATGTAAGGACTAAATATATAAAACAACTTATAACTGGAGACCTTTTATGGAATTTACTCAAATAAAAAAGTACCAGTACGATTTCTATATTTTAAATCATCAACCAAAATAAAAGTAAACATAATTCTTTTTCATAAGGACACAATTCGAATGACATTAGTTATCAATGTCACCCTATAATATTAGCTCCAATTCTGGATCCTAATGTGTCCCATTTGGTAAAATTAACGATTCTTATGCTTTAGACCTGAACAAACTCGGGCCGACCCATGCAACTCGCACATCTCGCCTTAAAAATGGAGGGATATGGACAACTATCTGAACTCATTTGGGCTGGGCCGACCGGCTAGCACACAATATAATATGGACGGGCTTAGACATTAAGTTTATCACGCATGAGCCGGCAGACCAACATAATATAGTAATATACACACATATGCTCTCTATTGTATTATGAAGTAATATATATTATACTCCCTCTGTCTCTGAATATTTGTTTATTTTTGACTTTTTTGTCAAAATTGGTTAACTTTGACCTCATAATAAATAAAAATGATACAAATTTTGATACAAAAATAATTTTACTATTATTTCAAATATTTTCATAATATTATTTAATCTAACTAATATACAATATATATTTTATTTAATTCTAGGTCAAATATTGAAAATTGTTAACCGAAAAAAATCAAAACTAGACAAATACTCATAGACGAAGGTACTACACAATATATTATACAGATATGTGTCTTTCTATAACAATATAATATAATATGAAATAGTTCATTATAACATGAGGTAAAATAATAGATACAAATACTTTATTCATATACTTTGTCCAATTTTTACTTTTTGCATTCAATCATTTTAAATTTGACCTATAATTATATAAAGTATATATTGTATATTAATGAGATAAACTAATACTTTGAAAATATTTTATAAACTAAATCTATTAAAATTATTTTTATTTCAATATATAATATTACTTTTATTTAATTTATGGTCAAAGTTTACCAATTTTGACTAGAAAAAAATTAAATATGGACAAATACACAAGGACAAAAGAAATTTTATATTTACTATAATATGAAATAAAATGTTAAATAAGAAAATTTTATATATTAAAAAGTTGGGGGCAGGTCGCGTTGTGGCCCGTATGGATCAATATCAGGGGCTAGGGATGGCAACGGATCGGGTTTGGGTCGGATAGTACTATGCCCGAACCCGACCCGACTTTTTAAACCGAAACCCAAACCTGACCCGAAACAGACATTTCAATCGAAAACCCGAACCCAACTTTTAACCAATAATCAATTCGACGTACCTCAATAATTTTAAAAGGATTAAATCAAATTTTGTCTCTTTTTTTGTGACTCATTTTTTATTAAGGAATTATAAAAATGATTATGAAAGGCATACTTGATAAGTTGATATAGTAGCACTTTGTCAAGAAATTATACAGAGTGCTCATTATATCCATAGATAGGCTTTTATATTATAAAATATTTGGGTTTGATCGGGTCGGGTGCAGATTCGGGTCGGGTCGAGTAAAGTTATAAACCCACACCCCTTCGGGTAAAAAATTTCGGGTCGGATTTAGATTATTATATTCTCGGTTCGGGTTTGGATATTTTAATGCTCGGTCGGATCGGTTAAGATCGGTTAAGATCGGGTTCGGGTTGAATTGTGCATGTATATAATATCGACTCTTAACCCTTCAATTGCACCCCCAATTGGGATTAGTAAAAGCTATAGCGTTATACTAAAAGTTAAAAAGAGTTCATCAACTACATACACTAGACACGTATCACCAAATTTTTAAAATTGTGAGATCTGAAGAACACTATGGAGTTCCTTAGGATCTCCATAGTGATCCACACCCATGACTTCTGTGATCCGGCATGGAAATGTCATGTATGTTGGATTTGTAGGAGGAAGAACACTACGAAGCAGTGTTAAACGAAGAACACGATAGTATAACGAATCGCGTACGAAACGCTTTCAAATTAAAGTTATTTCAGGGTATACGAAATACTTCAATCAGATAAGACGCTAATCAAGAACGAGCACTCAAAAATCGGTCCCCCAATCCATACCATGAGACCCTATTTTATAAAGTCGAAAATTTCCATGATCGGACATGAACCTTCGCGTAGACATACGCGTACGTTCGCGCAGAGAAGAATAAAAAGGCGTGAGTTTGAACGAGGAGTCTCCTACTGTTTTGGGGTGCATTTCAACGTTTATCCACTAGTTCGAGTCCTTTACTGTTTTGGACTCTGAACACGAAAATCTTAAGGATTTTCATAAAGAAATAACGTCCGAAATAAAAAATTTCCAAGCTGACCCCGGACAGGGGCTCTGCCCCTTGGACCCCGCCAGGGGCTGCCGCCCCTTGGACCTCGCTACCCGGGGGCTGCCACCCCGGACCCTGCAGTGAATTTGTAATATCGTTTAACAAGCGCGCACTCCGCAGCTCCTAACTCGTTTAACAACATCTATTTAAATTCTTGTCCGATCTAAGTAAATTCAATTATACAAAATAAACCGATGACACTAAAATCACCAACAATGTATGTCGTGATCACAGTGAACACAGTCCCTTCCTCATTATCGAATCGCATGGTTAGTGGCGTGGTCATGACCAAGGAGAGGTAAGGCAATCTTTTTTACTCTTTGAACTGTCACTACTACAAATATGAGCAAATGGTCTGCCACATTTAAATCGATCGCATAAAAAACCGATGCAATTGACTCTTTTTTCACCAACCGCTTTTTATTTGAATCCGTTATTTGTAATAACTGATTCAAATAGTATTTGAATCAGTTATTTGTAATAACCGATTCAAAATATCATACCCAAAAATGGCGCCAGTTCTGGGTATGAGTTTTTGAATTGGTTGTTCAACCAATTCAAAAAGTGTTTACACCAATTGCATCGTTACCTTTTGCATCAGTTTACAACTGATTTAAAAGATTAAAAACAACCGATTTAAAAAATCCTAATTTGTTATCCTTAAGAGTCCTTCAAAACTTGTTAGACGATCACCAACACATATGAAAGCTCTATGTGACATAATTGTTTCCTAGGGCAGTTAACTAGCTATTCCCTCCATTCTTGAAAAAGTTTCACTTTTGACCAAGTGATAAAATAAGAAAGTGTTAAATTGTAATTGACTTCTAATTTTGCTCTTGATGTGATTGATATTAAAAAAAATATGATGCGATAGGTAGAGTAAGAAAAAATAGAGGTAAAAGAGATTTTCTGATAAAAAGTGTAAATATTTTGTTGAAAGTGAAAAAATAAAAGAATAAGTGTTTTTTAAAAATGGAGTAGGTTTTAGTTACTTGGAATGATTAAGGGAGTTAATTGTGAGGTTGGGATCAATTGTAAAGTGATGTTTGGTTGAGTGTTCGTTGGGTTCATCAGTCACATCATTTGTTAAGCCATGTGCAACCCTGCAACAAGTATGGAATACCATATACTATTGGCATATTTGTAGAATAAAAGCGATATGAGGTTTGATCATTCCGGATACTACTATAATCTGTTTTTGGTATTATAGATGATTTTGAAGCGTTTATAAAAGAAGAATGAGAACTTAAATATAAAATGGAAATATTTTAGTCAATACACATAAAGATATATAAATTTTTTCAATTCATTTATTTTTTTATTTCAAACACAAAAAATAGTTGGAGGGAGTGCATGAACAATGTTTTGAAACAATTGAGATTTTAGAAATAAATTTTGAAAAAAATAAAATATTAATGCCTATTTTTTTAACCACAAGAGGCACTGAACCTATTTCGCCTATTTTCTTATTAAAATCTTTACTTCAAAATGATTTATGAAGTATTTAATATTCACCATCGCGCAAAAAGATTTACGTTTTCTATTTTTCTCCATCCAAATTTTGTTTTTGATAATATTAGGAACTGGGAAATCAAAAAAATTACACCGTAACAATTTTCTTAAACGATGTAAAAGTCAAATAAGTGAGCTTTTAATGGCACTGAAAGAGTAATACTCATTTAACTGCCATCTCAAAAAAAATATTCCCTACTCCAAATGAATTACACTTTATACAAAATGAAGTGAAATTCCAAAAATTTTTCAATTTTTTATTAAAAGATTCGTACAAAAATAAAAATAAAGATTACACATTTAAAAAATATAAAAAAATTAAAAAATAAAAAGTGATAAAGATTATTTCATTTTATCAAATAATAAATAGAAACATACAAACAAAAAAATTCTCCTGATTTTTAAAGAGTGAAAAGGGTAAATCATTTTGGCGAGAGAGTGAGTATTTCCCCTCGAGCCAATAAAAAGTGTCAATTATTCGAAATAGAATCCGTTAGATGACGCATTATAACATTATATTCTCTCAACATTAAAGAAAAAAGAACATTCTCGAGTACTCTACGACAAATTAGAATAAAACAAAACTACTCCTTAGTCTTTAGTAGCAAAGAAGATACGAGTTTTGATATCGGATATTTGGTGAAGTTAAAATAGATTTCAAACTTGATATTTCCATATATCATAAATTTTCAAAATGGATGATATCTTTCAAATTTGTGAGAGATATCAATATAGAGGTTTGATATTTCTTCTAATTGTCGATCATTCTCTGTCACCGCCAATCACCCCTTGTCGGTCAACTCGGTTTTATCACTAATTAAATTATGATTTTAAATATCTATTCAAACAAATTCATTTCGAATTTCAAAAATTATATCATTTCTTCGAGATTTTATAACTCATATCTTATCATTTCTCTCAAACTCAGGCTATTCAAAAAAAAATCAGACCGGAGTGAAACAGATATCATGTGAGTAAATATAATACTAGTATAAGGGGTTAATAGCATGGGCACCCCCTGTGGTTCACAAAAAGGGCGTCAAAACTTTCCCTGTTTTCAAAAGTTATTTGTAAAGTCTCTGTGGTTTCTAAATAAAGCACACATGCCCCCTTACCTATTTTTTAAAGCAAAAATGACATTTATGCCTTTTGTTTTCCCCGATCTTAAATTTTTCCGATTTTAATTTCCTTTATTATACAAATATATAAAATAAAATATATACTTCTCATCTCAAATTAGAATTTTTCATAATGTACTTTTGAAAACAAAATATTTTTTGGAGAATGTTACAAAAAAATGAAAAATAAAATATTATGTACATAGCCATAGGGGGTGCCCATAGCCATGCTATTTAACCCCTAGTATAAGTAAATGGGTGATTGAAGAAATTATGCAAAACTGACCAGAAATGGAAGAGTCTCCTTCTCCTTCTTGTGGTTGGGGGAGGGCGGAACTGACGAACTCTAAGGACACTTTGTGGCCGAGGAAATCGGAGAGATCGTCGACAAAGGAGGCGTTGAAGTCGTTCAAGTCCAACACATTCTTCTTCATCAGAACCGCCGTCCCTTTTATCTTCTTCTTCTTCTTCTCCTCCTCCGCCGCCGTCTTCAACGCATCGACGACCAGTTTTCCGAGCAACATTTTCTTTTCTTTTTTTTTTGAACAGAAATGTGAAAACCGGCCAGTAGTTGTTGTTCTAATCAAGATTTAATTCGATTGGATCTGTCTCTTTCTGCTCTCTTTAATATAATGGTGATGGGAGGGAGGGAGGGATAAGAGAGGAGGAGGAGGAATAAATTGAAGGACGCAACCCCCTTTTGTGTATAGAGTTGGTTGGACGAGGGAGACGGCTTATTTATAGGTGTGTCCCCATTTCTCATCATTATTCTACGCGGAATCATTTAAGAGGTCTTCTTTTGTTTCTTCTTCGGCCATATATACAACACTAACCAATCAGATTCTTCCAAATAAATTTTGATCTAATCTGATTTCATTTTTGAAATACGTTTTGATCTTCTGTGGTCTGATTTGATTTGAATCTAGTTATATTTAAAATCATTTCTAAATTAATTTAATTTGAATATAATTATATTTAAAATTATTTTTTATCTGATTTTGGTATAACTCTAGTAGATGGCCTACTAGGCGCGTTTTGGGTTCTCTGCCTCTCAAAGGTAAATTCGGCTTACACTTTACGCTTCCACCCCACTTTTCCTTTATTTTCCCCTCAAAAGCCACAACCTATGACTCTATCACAATTCACAACTTCTCCCAATACATGACATGGGTCATCTTATAATAACATCCAAAATTTTATAAAATAAATAGTATTCTCCTCGTCCTAAAAATATCTTCTCATTTGTGTTTACGAGGTTTGATCAACTTTATTTTTAATTTAATTTATTTGATTGTAGGTGTAAAATTAAAAATTAAAATTTATATATTTAAAAAGAGTAAATTCCATAATTAAAATTTATATACTCCGTATTTAAAAAGAGTAAATTCCATTATTTGATTGTAGATATTATATATTGATACAAAAATAGTTTTATTAAATTTATAGTATAAAATATTTTTAAAATATTATTTTATCTAATTAATATACAATGCGTACATTTTTGTTTTAATTTTTAGATGCTACGTGCATTTTTACTTAATTAAAGTTCAAAAGTTGAAAAATGTTGATTGAAAAAGTCAAAACTAGATAAATACTCTGGGACGGGGTAGTAATAAACAATGGAAGAGAAGGAGATGAAAAAGGATTGCATGAGCACCAAGGTTTGAAACTCGGGAAGAACAAGAATTACTTCACGAGTCTCATTTTAAGTTTTCTATTTTTATTTCTAATATTTAACTGATAAATTTATTTAGATTTTTTAGAAATGAAATAAAATCTCAATATTTAAAAACTAAATCAAAAGTTCTACAAAACAAGAAGTGACATGACTATAATATTTTTTTCAAATGAGTAACGAAAATGAATAAAAAATCTTATTAAAATTTAACCATGTGAATAGTTAAACATAACTTAATTCACCAAGATTCCCATGACATTGGGAACCAATATCATGGGATGACCCGGGGGCACTCCGGTACCCCGTTCGTAAAATTAACAGTTTCTACCCTCCCTAACCCCCCACCCCGACCCGACCCGAACACACACCCCCACCCCCTTCAATTGCACCTCACAAGTTGATTTTTACTTTGGAGTCCAATGTCATGGTAACTTTGTCCAACTTAATATGAGAGATATAGAGTATTTAGTTATGTCTGTTACTCCGTATGATCGAAACCTTGTTACTATGACCTAGACCTGATCAAAGTGCGGGTTGGGCCGGGCCGAAACACTACTTTATGAAAATTTTCTAGGCCTGAGCCCGGCCCGGCCCGTATAACGGGCCTAACAATTGAAGCCCAAGCCCGGCCCGCATGATTACCCGCGGGCTTCGGGCCGGGCCGGCCCGATCGACAAAAACTTTTAAATAATTTAAAAATATTTTTTTAAAAAAAGTAACAAGTTAATATATTAGATATTTGATACTATTATGAGTAAATGAAAGAAAAATTGATATATAAATATATTTTGTTTGATATTGCTACTATGTATGGAGTACAAATGTGTGATACGTTGCAAACAATACGGAGTAATAAAGATGTATTCATTTTATTATATATACCTATAGTTTATTTTTTCTCTCCATAGAAGTATGTACGTGTGTTTATAATAATTTGAAATAGATTTGTTTATTATTATTATTAATGTTGTTATTGTTATTTTATTATAATTATATTAATAATAAATATTTAATTTATTTGGGCTGGGCCGGCCTGTGGGCTTGAGCATAAACTCGAGCCCGGCCCTAACATATTCGGGCCGCCATTTATAAGGCCCAAGCCCGGCCTGTACCCTAAAATATCAAGCTCAAGCCCGCTATTTTGCGGGCGGGCCGGATACCCAGACCCATGATTGGGTCTACTATGACCGTTTAGAGTCTTAGTGTGAGTAAACCTCCTACCTAGATAGGCTTGAGTTTCGCTCATATAGTCACATAACGCGGATGCTTCATGCCTAAAAAGTTAATCCCCACTTACAAATAAGCTTTGTTTGTTAGGTTGTAAAAATAGAGTTGATGAGTGTGGGAAAAATTAAAAAAAGATGAAAAAAAATTAGAAAGACTTAAAAAATTAGAAAGAGTTACAAAGAATTAGAAGGTGTTAGAAAAATTAAAAAGAGCTGGAAGAAAATGAAAAATTGTAAAAGAATTACAAAAAACTAGAATGTGTTAGAAAAATTAGAAGGAATTAGAAGAAAATAAAAAAAATTAGAAAAACTAAAAAGAATTAAAATGTACTCCGTATTTGAAGTTAACAGTAAGCCCGAAAGAAAACATAAAAGAATAGAGTCTTAGCCATACAACAAGTTACTACTCTTAGCATTTTATTAACAATAATTTGTAAAATTTAGATGTTTCGGGTTTCTTTTTGAATGCTACTACTACTCCCTCCATCCCGCAAAAAGTTCTCCTTTTGTTTTTTTTCATCCCAAAAAAATTTCCAATTTGTTATTAAAAGTCCATTATACCCCTCTATCCCAAACCCTAACAAAACTAACCTAACTTTTAGACAATAAAACTAATATTACTTCTGGTAGTATTGGTTATGATAGTGTTTCATTATTAGTCAGCTTCCTAATCCTATTTGTAGTAGATGTTGTATGTTAGTTAGTTTCCATTCCCTATTCCTAGTTGTGTTAGGAATCTCTTCTATATATATTTTATCATGTATTCCATAATTAAAAGAGCAATATTATTATTCCAATATTCCAACATGGTATCGGAGCAAGTTTTGAATTCTTGAGACCTCAAACACGCTTCTTCTCCTGCTGGTGGGCATACACAATTCAATGCCTACCGGCGGGATATTGTAATTTTAGATTTTCTTTTATTGTTCTCCCTCACTAAAGAATATCATGAACTCCTTCAATGAAAAACATTGTTGTCGAGGAATCTCGCCCAACCATCAATCTTGAAGAAGTTGTCCGAGAAGGGTTGTTCTACAGAGACAGACAACTCTTTCCTTAGCAGGCAATAAAAAAAGTCGGTGTTCAGGGTGTTCGAAAAGAATGGTGTTCCCCCTGTTTGTTCGAATATGGTGAAGGTTCGAAAAGAATGGTGTTTCTTTACTCGACTGATTATTCGGCGGATTCGAAAAGCTTGGCGTCTCCGTTGAAGAAAAAAACTGAAGTGTCTAGATGACACTTGGACAACAATGGCAGCGGCCTCCTCAAGATTTGTTTCTTTGTTCAATCTTTTGATGTCCAAGCTGTGCATGTTGAACTCTCATGCTCCAGCTTGAGGGCGGTGTTGGCGACAGAAGAAGGAAGCTTGAGATTCAGTTTAGTATCTTTTCTAGTTTGCTTAGTTCTTGTTATAGTAGGAATAGAAATATGGTAGGAATAAAACTTACTTATATGCTTTACTCTCTTCCTATATAAAGAGGGTTAGACCTTTGTATTCAAAAAGCCAATTCAATATACAGAGAATTTTCTCCCAAATATTTCGACATGGTATCAAAATCTCAAACCCCAATCCTTTTTTCCTTCACCAATTCTTAATCCACTTTTTTCTCTTTCAAATCACTCATTCTAATCATCAATCTTTCTTCTCTTTTTCTTTTGTTACCCAAAATATTCCAAAAAAAACAACACAAAAGCAAAGCAAGAGAGGAAGTAGTGAAAGAGGAAAGAATACCTCTACAACCCTTTAAGAAAGAAATAGGGCATTGCCCGGATCCAAGAAAAAAGACAAAGAATGTCAAGGATCTTCAGTCAAACAGGCACCTCCAGTAGCCTTCTCTATTCTTTTTCGACGTCAACAGCTACAAGCGCACGTCAACCTTCTCTCCTCTTCTTCGACGCCAGCAACTACCAACCCACATCAATCTTCTTTCTTCTTCATCGACGTCAGCAGCTACCAACGCACGTCAATTTCTCTCTTCTCCAACGACGTTAGCAGCTACCAGTGCACGTCATACTTCTCTCTTCTCTAACGACGTCAGCAGCCACCGGCGCACGTCAGACTTGTCTCTTCTCCAACGACGTGAGCAGCCACTTGCGCATGTCAAACTTCTCTCTTCTCAAACTTTCCAGTTTCCAGTTTCCAGCTAGTGTCCAAGCTTTCTCTTGCTTCAGCCAGAGTTCAGCTTGAGGAGGGATGTTAGACAATAAAACTAATATTACTTCTGGTAGTATTGGTTATGGTAGTGTTTCATTATTAGTCAGCTTCCTAATCCTATTTGTAGTAGATGTTGTATGTTAGTTAGTTTCCATTCTCTATTCCTAGTTGTGTTAGGAATCTCTTCTATATATACTTTATCATGTATTCCATAATTAAAAGAGCAATATTATTATTCCAATATTCCAACACTAACCCACCCCCACCCGTTCGAATCTTCTCTCTCCTCTTTGCCTCTTCCAATTCCCAGACTTTCTCTCATCTTCTCTTAGATGTAACCTCTATCTCTCTTCTCCTCTCTGATTCGATGAAAAGTCGCGACCCTACGATGCCCTCGTTTCAATTACTGAGCGATAGTGATGAGGAAACATCTTTTCCTCGTCAAAGATCCCCTCCACCAACAATTTCGAAGAGGAAGGATGAGGAGATTTGGGGATCTGGCTTGGATGGAGGTGGATCTGACTCCTCTGAGACGGATCCAACTTGGAGTTTCCGTAAAAAGCATTTAGGGGGGTTATTACTCTGACCCTGAAAGGAGTTACGAAGAAGAGGATGGAGAAGAATACTCTGAATCTGTGACATCTGCACAAATCTTGGAGATGTCTGAGAATGAGCTCAGTTTCTCAGAAGCTACTTCAGACCCAGCTAAACAAAATCGTTTCAAATCAAGTAAGATATATCTACTTTGATTTCCTTGCATGCGGAAATTTTTAATTTTTTTGGCAAACTAATTATGCAAACATGATTAATTCTGAAAAGAGTTCAGAATATGTGTGGTTTTTGTTGTAATGTCACCACTTTCATGTGGTTTTTGTTGTAATGTCAGCCCCATACCTAGGCCTACCCACTGCTGCTAAAAACATTATTTTTGGTATGTGTGTTTTAGATTAGATTGTTCTGTGTGGGTCTTCTTCCTTTGGCAGTGCATAAAAGGTGGCCTTTTCCTTTGTGATATTGAACCATTTCTCATCAATATGAATATAATCATAAAAATTGTGAAATGTTAGGTTCAATGGAAGTGATGAGGGAGAAATATGGTCCAAACAAAAGCTAAGTCTTTTTAGCTTACCTGAGTCTGACAAATATGGCTTGATTGCATTGGAATGTCTCCTTATGGTCTTCCTTTTTAGCCATCTCTGAACAATTGATTTGGACACTTCCATTGCATACCCAAGGGCACGATGTTCTTGTGCCGAATGGAACTGCCAACATCTTTGGAATGTCAACAAGCACTTCTTTTCTGCTAGAAGTGGAGGGTGGGGGTGGTTCTCACTGGCAGAATCATCCCCTGATTCCGGTGAGACTTGCTCATCAAAAGATAAAGATGAAGAAGAAAACTCCATAAAGAAGAGAAGAAAAAAAGAAGAAAGCATTGAATGCATCCCATGCATTCAATGCTTTTTATTTATAGAAGTCTTGCTATTTTTGGGTTCAAGAATCTAAATTTCTTCCTCCGTCCCTAAATATTTGCCATACTTGTATGTTCGAGGCAAAATATCAAGTTTTTTCAATTCATTTTATTTACGTATTGGTATAGAAATAAAAAATAAAATTTACATATCAAAAAACTACATGAAAAGTTTTTAAAAATAAGAGGTGTCAAGAATATTTTATTTTATAAAATAACCAATGAAAACGTAGAAATAAACAAAAGTTCCCGCGACTGCTGAAAAAGCAAACGTTGCAAATAATTTAGGACAGAGAGAGTAATTTGTAATGAATAGTGGTGTAATGATTGTGTTGATTTGATATGTTTCATTTCCCTTATTTAATTAAAAAAAGTACACACACTTTCCTTACATTTTTCTCTTTTTTCATTTTGGGTAACTCAAAGCTAAAATATCCCCTCCTTATTTTGGGGTACTATTCCAAATGAGAAGTTTTATATGGGACGGAGGGTGTATATGACATGACAAAAAAAAATTAATTTCATCTCAAACAAATATTTACGGAGTAAATAATTAATTAAAAAATCCAAAAAAAATTCTTATAATTTAGTATTCATATTCTACATACTTTGGTAATGTTACAATGAATAATATAATACTTGAGAAAGGATTGTGTAAGTTCAGGGATTTTTGTGAAAGGATTTGAAGTTCAGGTACCACTTCGAAATTCCAGCTAAAGTTCAGGTACCATTTGTGAAATTTACCCTATACTCTCTCCATCCTAATTTAATCTTTCTTATTTCTTTTTTGGACTATCCCAAATTAATCTTCTTCTGTCCTTTTTTGAAAAGCTATTTGTAGCTCAATTTTTTTCTCATCTCATTACTTTCAATAATCATAGAATTTCACTCTACTTAAATTCCATGTAAAATCAAACCGTGAGTTTTACACCACTAATTTCAAATTCAAATATTTTAGTGCTACCAAACACCGGAATTAGAATTGAAGTCCTCAATTCCAATTCCACGACTTAAATTCCGTGTACTAAACAGAGCCTGACATTAAATTTGGGACAATGGAATACAATTATTAGAATCTACTTAAAGACCCGAAAACAAATCGGTGTACATGAAAATAAATTATAAAAATCAATAAACGGTACAAGGAAATACAATTACATACAGTGTATGATCTTTAGCATAAAACAAATTGTTGAAAATCATCCCAAAAATGTTACCACAAAACATTTATTTGTTTAAATTAAATGTCAACAATATTAGTATGCTATCTACTAATACGTATACCGACGGAACACGTTTCTACATAATCTACACACATGGCTGAGATATGAAAATGGTGTAAAAGCATTTAATTGAATCGTTGCCTAAACTGAGGTATTTTGGATCATTGAAAACTAAGGGACTGTTTGGCAACTTCTGAATATGTGAGTGCTGAACCAGTAAGAGGTCTGAACCATTATGTGTTGAACCAGTAAGATGTCTGAATTATTAAAAGCTAGTATATTGCTTAACTATTCAAAGGAAAATGTCTGATCAATTCAGATAAAAGGTCTTAACTATTCAGACTTTGTATAATACTTAACCATTCAGAGACAAATCTCTTAACCATTCAGACATCTGAATCATTAAGAAGCTGAAACAAACAGTCTGAACTATTAAGTGCTGAACCATTCAGACATCTGAATCATTAAGAGGCTGAAACAAACCGTCCCTAAGTCTTTGTTTGGATGAGAAAAGGGAAATGAAGGGAAGGAAAATGATGAGAAAAAAAGGTGAGAAGAGAAAATTGTAAGAAGGTGAAGGAAAAAAAATATTGTTCAGATGATAGAAAAATGATAACAAAATAGATAGGAAAAATAGCAATTTTGTAATTTGAACATGTTCTCTTCTTTATGGTACGGTTTCCTCATTTATGTTGTTAAGAAATTTTTTGGCATGGGTCCCACACAATTTTTTTAAATACGTGTTTTCTGATATGCCTTTTTCTTTTTCACTCTTTTCTCACCAACAAAACAATGGGTAAATAAACAGTGGAGAGAATAATCACCTTCTTCTTTCCTGTGTATAATTATATCCCGTCCCATAAGAGAATTTCTACTTCACCGTTGTTTGTCAAATCACATTGTTTAGAGTATATTTAGTACCGAGTATCTCCTTTATTAATTAAAATCAAACTCGGACTTGCTCGCGATCTTGTTTGAGAACAATATTTTCGATTAACGTTTTGAATAAAATTTTAATCATACAGATCAATTTTGAAAATGCTAACATCAAAGGTTATCTTCTGATAACCTTTTTAAAACGCTAACCTCTACCAAACGGGACCAACGCGAGTAATCCAATACCTAGATCAAAAATACTACTTCCATTCTATACTTATCTTCTTACTCTCTTATTTGAATCATCCCAATTTTTTTTCACTTTCTTTTGAAAATAAAAGTCATGTGGTGTTAATCATCTCCTTTTCTTCTATACAAATTATAATTACACAAATTTTACTTTATTAAAAAACCATGTCAACTCAAACTCGCAAAAATTTACAAGACAAAGGGAATAATTTACACCATTACACCGAATTTTCCTTTTAAAAAACAGATTCATAAAAATTGAACACGTACCATTTTTGCTCATATAGTCACATAACGCGTATGCTTTATGCATAAAAATTTAATCCTCACTTAAGCTCTAGTCATTTTAGTTATAAAAATAGGGTTAGATATTTGAAAGAGTTGGAAAAAATTAGAAAAAGTTAGAAAAGATTGGAAAGAATTGGAAGAAAAAGAAAGAGTTAGTAAAAATTAGGAGTTGAAGAAATTGGAAGAAATTGAAAGATGTTAGAAAAAAATCAAGAGTTGGAAAAATTGGAAAGAGTTGGAAGAAGAAACAGAAAGACGTTAGAAAAACTAATAGTTGAAAAAAAACCGAAGGAACTTGAAAAATATTTGAAGTTAAGAGTTAAAACATAAAAGAACACGAGCCTTAGTCGTACACCAAGTTCCTACCTGTAGCATTCTATTAACAATAATGTGTTAACTAATTTGTGCAAAAGGTAACAAGGTCCATCCACCTTGTCACACAAACAAGAAGAATCAAAACATGGGTTCCAAATGTTGAAATTTCATAAAGCCCCGTTTGGTACACGGAATTCAAACTATGGAATTGGAATTGGGGACTTCAATTCCAATTCTGGTGTTTGGTAGCACAAAAATTATGTGGATTTGGAATTGATAGTGCAAAAAATGAATTGGAATTATCAGAATTCAATTCTATGGAATTGAATCTCATGGAATTTCAATTCCAATTCAATTCCAATTCTATCAATTCCATATACCAAACGGACCCTAATAGTCATGGAACAAAATCATAATTCTTCCTTACATAATATCAATCATGCTTGTATCTACTAATCTACCTTTTCTTATACTCCCTATTTCCTGTATAGTGTTCTTGATTCAGCTTACGATATTTGATGTGAGTCATTTTCTATTCAACTTACTTAATTACATATTATGAGCTTCAATCTGCATTTCAGTTCAGACATGTCAAACATTAGACAATAGACAATACACAGAATTGAAATACATTATATTTGAAAGTACAATATCAGCCCTAGGGAGGTCAGGAGAGACAAGAATGGCATAAAGGACTTTACTGCTCTGGTGTTTTGATTGAATCAGAAATTCGGCCTCCATGGGATTCTTCCAGATTTACTTCAAATGAGGATGATATTGCATATCTGAAACAACACAGCTAGTTGATTCCAAAATCAAGCCAGGCCAACCCGCCTTTCCCACCTTAGATCATCTGAAAATTGTGCAATGGCTGTTCGCGGATCGCCATTGGACACTGCCAAGTAGTACTGAGCAGTCCCATCATCAACTTGCATGCTCCTCCTCAGGGAGTCAATCACCATTCTTTCACCATGTCCAGATGCAGCGAACTCTCTCGACAGGCATTTAGGCTTTCCAATAGGGCCTCCCTCAAGATACAGCACTGCCACTTCCCTTTTTGCATAGGAATCCAGCTCCACATAGCATGTGCCATCAATCAGCACATCACGATTGCTAATGGGAATGAGTAACCTCTCCCTTGAGTATATTCCATGGTCACTAATCATGTTGTTCAAACGTTTTATATCCATAACCTTCACACAATAAAAATGAAATTTTTTTGAAGTGTTTCCTTCATAAAAGTTGAAATGAAACTCGATATTGTATATTTGTATTTACTGAAAAAAGAAACTATTGGTTGCCCTTGGATATTGGAAGTTTAACGATAAGAAACTATTGGTTGCCCTTGGATATCTTTAGCACCTTAATCAAAACTAATTGAGCTGGTGGCATTAAATTTATAGTGCTGACTAATTTTATAAAAACTAGTTTACATTTTAAACTTCCAATTCAGTGAAAAAAACATTATCAGCAATGTTATGTTGGATGCCCTTCCAAACAACTCAATATGGAATAAGGAATAGTGAGATTAAACTTCTAAGACTGCCATCATCATATGTCATTTCCACATGCATGGAAAATATCATGAGATGACAAGAGATGGAGATATTTGCTATTGACATGTGCAATACATGTCTCATATTGCAAGACCAACATGAAAATAATAGAACATGATCAATGCTTGATTCTATAACAGTCGAGAAGAATAATACCTAAGACCCCTTATGGCCAAATTCATAATCCTCCTCTTTGGTGATTAAGCTTACAAGTGACGATTGTAAAGTTTGCAACGTATGTAAAAAAAACTAGAAAGCATTCATGTTTAGGTATGAAGAGTTGCATGACATACTAAAGAGCTTGCACGCTAATCTGATCGACAATTTTGTTCAATCACATCATGTTGATCAAAATACCATTTCAGGGATTTTCAGCGCGACAATCAAGGACGGAAATCCGGGGTAAATATGTGTAGTATATGTTATGCTAGTGCATTCTAGCCACCTACATCATAAACTTCGAAAAAATAATATTTCCTCTTACAAAATTTATTCCTCGTCAATCCTTCTTCATAGACCTAAAATTGTGAATATTTGAAAAGTATGAAAATACAATGAATGTTCGAATCGTTTGAAGTTACTCCAACAAGCAGAAGATCACAGTTATTCAGAACCAAAGAAGTAGAACAACAAATCTGTTTGACCTAAATCTAAGCTCAATAAATTCCAACAGTTCAACCATATAACGAGCAATTATTTCATGAATATACTCACATTTACACAGTACCTTTAGCTTGCAATCAACCTTCAATAACTGCTAATTTGTTTGATTCCGTCTAAACACATGTTTAATTCATATGGATTACCTAAAGATGAAGGAGGAGAGCAAGCGAGAGAGAAAGATAGAATACATGGACAGAGTACTTGACGGCAAGGCTAGCAACACTATCAGAGCGGAAAATCGGATGAGAAATGGCGAATTTGGAGATGCTATTGTCTCTCCAGAAAGTGCCAGAGCTAGGGTTTCCGATGATGTTCTTGAGCTTCCAGGGAGCCATGAATGCCCGGATCCTCATCTCCGGGTCGGAGGCTACCGTATTCCAGAGCCAGCAAACGCACGCGGCGCGGGCCAAGTCAGGCACCGGGAGCTTCTCCAGGATCGCACGGAGAGTGTCCTCGCATTGCAGAGCTGGGAAATTGGAATTCATGGCCGACATCGCGGCGTCTCCGCAGTAGGCTTCGGTCGTGAAAGGGGAGGCGTTTGGAGGGTTTCAGGTTTTCTTCAATGCCCGGAAACGGAGCTCGCCTTCTTCAACACAACATCCATTTTTTGACTCCCCGATCTATTGAGCATCCAAAGGAGCTGGCTAGGACTTTCTGTGGCTGCCAATTTTTAATCAAAAAATTCTTGGTTCACAAACAAAATGATCATAAACTTCAGAAACTTACTATTTATGAACTTCAATAAATAAAATTAAATAGTTTAAAATAATTTTAAAATGAAAATTTAAACCCTAAATAGTAAGTTTGTGAACATAGCATTGCTCTTTTTAATTTATAAGTCTAGTTTTGACTTTTGGAACTTTACATCTAAGCACTTTGACTCATCAAATTCTCTCAATGTGTAAGCCTAAATATAGTCATGTCCGATGTTGTTTGATTTGTCTTAACATATAGATTATTAATATATAATTTCTATAATTTTTTAATATACAAATTACAAGATAAAATGGATTAAAGAAGTGTATTGGATGGTGTGTAAAAATGAAAGTGGACAAATACTCTGGGACGGAGGGAGTAATATGTTCATCTGTATTTATAAATTGATTTATAAGTTCTTTATAAGTCAGGAAAAATAAATAAATTTTAATTAGTTCTTTTTAAATTAGTTTTTTGGTTTTTTTCATTTTGGTTAGATTATTTACAAAAATTATCCACCACAATTTATGGAAAAAATATTTAATATTTCAAAATTACATTTTTAAAAACTATTGATCTAACATATAGAGTGGTTGAGAGAAAAAAATCTCACTATTGAGCAACAATCAAAACTCCAGATTAATTTCAAAATTATTACTCTTCATTTTCTCAAATAAGGTAGCTATCATTTAAGTTATTTTACTTACACAAAAAAAATATTTAACTTATAAAGAACTTATAAGTTAAAACTATGGAGTACCTATCAATAATAAGCTAATACGTACCAGCAAAGAGAACACACCCTTTGTGGTGTTTCTTTGTACTTATAAACAGTTCAAAACTACTTAGAAGCAATTTTAACTTATAAGTAATCTGATTACATATTTTTTTAGACTTATAAGCTAATTTATAAGCTCTTTATAAGCTAGAAAAAAAAGTAAGTCTTGATTCTTATCTTTAAGATAATTTTTAGTTTTTCTGTTTAAACCACATTACTTATAAAATTGTCCCTCACTATATATGAAAATGTTCTCAAATGACTTATATATCATTTAAGTCATTTTAAAAATATTTGGCTTATAAGTTAAAATCTATTTACGAGTTAAAATCTATTTACGAAGGAGGGAAGTAGATGTGGAATGTCATGGAGCAGCCAAGGGCTGGGCTGTAGTGCTTGTATCTCTTATTGTAACCCCCAAACATCTTCGTGCTGCTGATTTCTGTGGGTTTCGTCTCCATCCTTGCCGGCGAGTGCAGTGGCCGCCGATAGTTTTTTTTTTAGGGTGCAACTGGGAAGCGATACTATCGTTTACTCTGGAACACTACAATCGGTCTAATCCAATTTTTTTACGGACTATAGTGAAATCCAATTTGGGAAATGCATTCCCAAATGGTGAAGGTGTGTCTGACAACGTGCAGGGTGGTCAGATTTGATGCTTAACAACACTGGTAGTACCGTTAATTTATTTTTTTTAGATTAACGGTAGAGCCAGTACCGTTAATCCTTGGGTTATTTATAAATATGAAATGTAATACTCCCTCCGTCCCCAATTTGATTACAAATTGCGGGTTAGGAGTAATTTTTTTTACTTTTTTGAAATAATTTTATTTACAAATTGATATATCAATAAGATATAAAAATTACATAAAAATTACATAGTAAAATTTCCTATTTTTGTTAGGTGGATTGTATGGTGTAGGATGGTTAGTGGTAATAGATGTGTTTTTTATGTTAGGTGCATTGTATGGTGTATGATGGTTCACGGTGTTAGATTAGATTTTTTTTATTAGATAAAAGCATTAAATTTGAACATTAATAAAATTTGAACATTAATAGAATTTTTATTCATTGATGCACTACTACTGAAATTAAAAAGCATACAAATAAAACTTGTCGTACATATTTAAAAATCCCACATTGAAATTTATAATTTAACTAAGTACTCCGACGATGTCTTCGTGCTCGCATATCCATATTATTTATGAAGTGAGTGTTCACTGGCCGACCGGCCTACGACCTTTGCCCTATAAATGGATGGACTAATTCATAACCAAGGGTAGGCCATTCAATTTCGTTTTGTAGTGGCATAGCACTTCCAGAATATGCATCGAGGTAATTCCAAAGTGAGAACACTCGTGGAATAAGATCATCAACATTAATGTTGCAATAACGACATACGGCGTAGACATGCACACATGGCATGTGCAATGTGGCCCATTTCCCGCAACTGCACATTTTTTTGCCTAGATGCACGACAATCTCATCTAATCTACCAGTAGCTCCAGCGTTGCCCTCAACAACAACCCGATAAATCCCTTGTTGCGGATGATGGGGGATAACATGGCAATGTAAACGATGGTCTTCCATGTGTCTCACCTCGTTCCAAATATATTTTGGGAACTTAAATCCCGTTTGTAGCCATGTAAATCTGTTTGTACGCCTTTCTGCAAATAATTTTACTAATCGCTCGTACGTCGTCTTCACAATAGCGTATACCGGAAGAGACCTACATCCCTTAAGCACATGATTGTGGCTTTCCGAAAGATTAGTGGTCAGGATTCCATATCGAGCCCCACCATCGGAACAGAGTGCCCACTTCTCTATTGGCAAAGCCAACAACCAGTCATATGCTTTCTCCCATTGTGACTTAATTTGTTGCATTGTTCTATTGAATTCATAGACATCTGGGGTACTGGCTGCATGATACATCAAACCTTTCAGTTTTTTGCTATTGAACTTCTTCTGAAAATTACTTCTCAATTGGCGCAGGCAATATTTCCTGGTGACAAGCTGTTCCAATAACTGGGGGATAGTATTGAAAGCTACATCAATTCCCCCGTGCCTATCAGAAATGATGCACACCGACATATCGTAAGGTACTACATAATGCATTAAATGCATCATGAACTAGCTCCAACTATCCCCGTCCGTACAGTCGTTGAATAGCATTCGACTTAGCCAACCAACATTTCTTGTACGACACAGAAACATGAAATAAGTCGTATATATCTTTAATGATGTACCTCACCTTGTAATCAGCATCAGCATCAATTTTAGAGAATATAATTCCGGAGATGAGCTTGCTTGTAATAAGCTTATCGTCCTTCTCTTTCGAAAAGTCTGGTCTGCATAAATGTTGACTTCTGTACTGTTTGACAGTCCAAACAGATGCAACCTCTGCAGCCTGGATGAGCCATAGACATTGTTCTGGATACGAGCACTTCGTCAGCCAATAATTGCGATGCTTTGAAGAAGTCTGAAAGTGTCTATGCTCTGCAATATTGCGTAGCGCCACTGCAAATTGAAGGCTTTTGAAATCATTGTACCGATATCCAATCTGAATTTCAGGGATACGGAACGTTGGTGGTAGTGAGACTTTTTCAACGTGCCTAGGGATCGGAAATTCTGGAATTTCTTGTTCAGCAACGTTAATAGGTTCCTCTGTGTACACGTCCGTTGTGTAGATAGAGACCCATCCAGATACTTCAGACTCATCTGAAGAACTTTCTTGATCAGAATTAGCAACATACGTCGGATCCTCAGAGTCATCTTCATCATCCATGTCTCGTGCCGTGTTAGACGGCCCCACCTCATCAACTTGGTGGTGGTGATGAACTTGGTGGTGATGAGCCTGGTGGTTTTGCTCTTCCTCCATTTCTTCTTCCTCGTTAGCCAACACTTCAACTTGGTGTGCATCTAGGTAAACCTCAAGTTCATCATATTCCTTCTTTGCCTTTTAAACGAAACACCTCCATGTTCGCTCCTCAGAAATGGGGAAAGGGCGTGAAGCGGCATAAACTCCATCCTTGTATTTGGGATATTTTCCCCAAATGTTTTTGATGGAATTGAGATTATCTTCACCAATAACATCAAGGAGTTCATTGAAGACCTCCTCGAATGAGATATGTGAGAGTAAAGCTCGGTAGTGAGATTGTGAGAGTTAAGCAAGAAATATATAGATGAGATATTTTTTTAGTTTGGTGGATTGTATGATGCATGATTGTTTGTAGTGTAATTGTAGGATGGTTCATAGTGTAATGTGAGACATTTTTATAGTTAGGTGGATTGTATGGTGTAAGATTGTTTGTAATGTAATGTGAGATATTTTTTTAAGTTAGGTGGATTGTACAAAAAATTGCTGCTGGATACCCTCAGTTTGTGATAAGAACTCGCAGGTCCCATTATTTTTCAAAATGTACTCCGGGGTACCTTAAAATTTAGGAAAAGTTACATTTGCCGTTAATTCCCATTTGCCGTTAACTTTTTTTCTTCTTCACCATTCTTTCGGCCATCTTCTTCCTCTTGTTTCTTTTCTTCTTTCTTCATTTTCTTTCTTTCTTTCTTCTTCTTCTTCTTCTTCTTCTTCTTCTTCTTCTTCCTTCTTCTTTCTTCTTCTTCTTCTTCTCCTCCTCCTCTTTCTCCTTTGCCTTGCCTTCGGATCAGATCCAGCCTAGCGCCTACTTTATTTCTTCTTCTATTTTTTGTTTTGAATTCTTTTTTCTTCTTCTATTATAATTATTATTTGTTATTAGTTGTTATAATTATTATAAAGAAATTAATTAGTAGTTTTACTATTATTAATTTTATTTACTATTATTAAAAACTATTTATTAGTTTTACTCTTCTTTTTTTAAAAAAATAACAATAATTGTTATTTAGAAAAATAGAACTTCTTATAAAGTACTTTATTACTTACTTTGTATTAATTATTATCTATTTCTTATTATTTTCTTTTTCTTCTATTGTTGTTATTTATTATTATTATTATTATTATTATTATTATTAAAAATTAACTAGTAGTTTTATTACTCTATTTTTAAGAAAATAAAACTAATTATTACGGAGTATTTATAAAAATAGTACTTATTATTTAAAATAACACTTATTATTATTATTATTAAAAAACTAGTAGTAGTTTTACTACTCAAATTTTTTTGACATTTGATGTCTTTCACATTAGTTATGCAGTAGCCATCGGCAACCGTCATTGGTAGTAGTGAATCCCGAAAACGAGAGGACCTGAAACGAGAATAAGATGAGCAAGTGTCTCTAGATTTTTTTTAAAGATAATTTGAAATGATAAAAAATAGTTTTAATTTCATATTATTATTATTATTATAAATTAGGACGTATACTTTATAACCAAGTGAATAAATAATCTTAATTTTATAAACTATACATAAATACTCCCTCCGTCCCGTGAAACATGGGACTTTTGCTTTTTAGGAGGGATTTAAAGGGAGTGTATTTTGGTATTGAATTTCCAAAAATGTCCTTTGATATGATGGGTAAAAGTATGATTTGATGGATAGATTATTAGTAAAAAGGTATGATGTGATAGTTAGGATATGAAAAAGTAAGGGGTAAAAGTGATTTTTTAATAGAAATGAGAAGTGTTTTGTGGGACGGATAAAAAAAGAAAGGAGAAAGGTTTTATGAGACGGAGGGAGTATATTACTAAAACTAATTTTCAAGTAAAGCTTTAGAATATTTTAAGTTTTGTTAATGCAAGTGAATATTGAAAAAAAGTTAATGGGGGCACACACAAATTTTTTTATGGGGCCTTAGTAAAACTGCTATTTAAAAAAATAATAAATATATAAATAAATAATGATAATAATAATAACAAATACTTACAAATAATAAAATAATACTCCATAATATCCAGCAACAATTATAATAATAATATTAATAATAATAATAACAACAATAATAATTAATACAAGAAGAAGAAAAGAAAAAAATAGAAGAAGAAAAAAGGGAAGGCTGGATGGGATTGGAGGGTGTAGACGGAGGAGAAGAAAAAGAAAAAAAAGAAAAGAAGGAAGGCCGAAAGAATGGTGAAGGAGAAGAAAAGGCTAACGACAATTACGGATTGACGGAGAGAGTGACAGATTGTCACCTTTGAGCAACTTTTTGTAAATTTTAAGGTATCCTGGAGTACATTTTGAAAAATAATGGGACCTGCAAGTTCTTATCACAAAATTGAGGGTACCCCGCAGCAATTTTTTGTGGATTGTATGGTGTAGAATGGTTAGTGGTGTTAGATGAGATATTTTTTTAGATGGATTGTATGGTGTAAGATGATTAGTGGTGTTAGATGAGATATTTTTTTGTTAGGTAGATTATATGGTATAGAATGGTTAGTGGTTGGGTTTTGGAGATAAGGATCCAAAATACCAATTTTTTTAGATGTAACGGTACTGGCTGTACCGTTAATGCCTTTGAAATTAATTTATTTTAACATAACGGTACAGCCAGTACCGTTAATTCCTTTTTCAATTATTTTATTTTAACTTAACGGTACTGGCTGTACTGTTAATTACTTTTTCCACTGACAGCACTGAACGGGAACACTTTTTCAATTTCTTCACTGAATGGGAATTAATTCTGTTTTGCATTCCATGTAAACAAGTGGTCCCATTGGAAACACTAGAGTGTAACTCATTTCTATAACATGTAATCACAGAAATTAGGAAAATGCTAGGGGTACACCAAAAGTGTACCCCAAACATCCCCCACCCCCTCCATCACCACACAAAAAAGGTAAGAAATTTTCAAAAAAAATTAAAAATAAAAACAAAATAAAATGAATGGTTAGTAAAAGGGTGGTGTACATTTGGAATACACTTTTTGGTGTACCCTAGCATATCCCCAGAAATTAAGTGTCTGTTTTTGCATGAGTTTACAAATGAGGTAGTATTTTTTATATGCTAATGTGCAACATTTGTATTTTAAAATGACCAACTTTGCAGCAAATTTTAACCTGTTTTTAAGATCCAAACACGCTTCTTTGAAAAAGATTATACTTGCTAAGTTGATGGGCAAATTTAAAAAATCTTAAATTATTTTTCCTGTCTTAATAGATTTTCTCATTACGTATTACGAAACTTGATCGACTTTATTTTCAATTTAATTTATTTAATTGTAAATATAAAATTTAAAATTAAAATAAACATTACTCCGTATATAATAAAAAGAACTTTGTGAAAAGTTCTACTCGTATAAAATAAGAGATGACAAGACTATATTATTTTATAAAATTAGTAAAATATATAAACTAATTTTGTTTAAACGACAAACAGCATTATACTGATGAACAAAACGAAATCCTAATATTATAATTACATAGCAAGTTTATGCATATACTTATACAGAGCATCGACTGGACACTTTTTCATTTATTCATCTGGTTTTCTTTTAGTATGTTTTTGACAACTGGATAGGTGTTTAAGAAGCATAACTACTAAATTAGGGTTGAAATCAAATTCATAAACACATGGTACTAATGTCATATCCAAATCCAAATTAGGGCTAAATTTGAAATAATGTTAGTTCAAATGAACCAAATTCCCTATTGCTCATCGAATTGTCCGCTACGATAGCGAATTTGGAGATGCTATTGTCAACCTCAAATACCCCATTTGGTACCAAAGTCGAACACTCAAAACAATTTTTGAGTCGTCATCAGGGCGATTAGGCACTGCCTAGCGCCTAGACGATTGCTTAGCCACTTAACAATGCTCCGACCTAATATGTGATATATTCCCAAAACAAGAAATTTAAACCTTACAAAAATAAACCCTTTAATATACTCAAGTAAAATTAGATGGTGAAATGATGCAAAGGGGGATTCAAATCAAAGCAGTCATGAAGAAGCGGCAGACGGTGATTACAGAGAGGAAAAGAGAAAATAGTAATTGTTAGGAGCCTCACAAAAACGATAAACTACCTTGTGAGAGTGGACACAGAATGGTGCTCCAAGCAACACAGCACTTGCATGATCATCACTTCCAAGCTACAATAACAGTTCTTGCACAACAAGTATCATTTAAAAGAGGGAACCCAGTTGCTCATTCAATGGTCAGGGTAGTCTGATTCTATGTCTGATTTTCTGGAGTGGATGCCTGTCCCTCCAACTTGTACCTGGGATGCATTACGTGTCGACAATGTGAATTAATGCAAGGTTCTTTTCAAAAAAAAAGTGGGAAAAAGAAGTCGGGCTTCGATGAGAAACAGAGTCCAGTTTCTGAGCAATAAAGCCCGCCCAATCACATGGCCCATCCATGCCCAAGCCCATATGCATCCATATATCCAGCATGGGCATGACCATGATGGGCATTATAGTGCTCGTGCCCATGATTGTGGTGGTGGTTGTCGTCGTGACCAGTGTCTTGTGCTTCGTTGATCATCTTCTGAACATGCTCGGGCACTGTTTCTTCCTCAGACTGTCTAATGGGTTTGGGTAAGGAAGAAACAAATTGATGAATGCTCTCAGCTATCTCATCAGCACTGTGTTCCTGAAATCAGTGAATTGCTCTTCAGTGTTTGGACAACAATGACAAAGTAATAGGAATATCTATTGCTTAGGATGGAGAACAGGAGACCCAACACTCTAAATAGATCATGCATTAATTAATACTCCCTCCATCCCAAAGTGTTTGCCCAAATTTAACTTTTATCCGTCAACCATTGACCAATAATTAAATAAAATTATATGGTAAATTAACTAGATAAAGCAATGTTCTGAAAATACTTTACAAGATAAATCTAATGAAATTATTTTTGTATCAATATCTAATACTACGTATTAATTTTACTATTAATATTATTTAATTTATGGTCAAACTTTGACAATTTTTACTGCAAAAAATCAAGATTGGACAAACACTTGGGATGGATGGGAGTCAGCATACACAGTAAGGCAAGTTTTAGAAATGCCATTGTGTAAGCATTCAGCATTCACACGATTTTCTAAGCATAGTATCAAGATGTACAATATTGTAAATGATTCTCAGATAATTGTCCAAGTATGACCCCTCAATCTTCATGATAAAGCACAGTGTCACGTATGCCGCGTGAAGAGATTAATGGAGGAGCTGAAGACTTGGGCCCCATGTCAAGTTATCCTTAGTTGTGATATATCAAATAGCAATGTTTTTTAAAGTATATTTTAAAATGTAATAACAAACGGCAAGCCATGTCAAGAAAGTAAACACTAACATGAAGAAATGAATTCAATATAAAAACGTCAAAAATTGTTGGTTTAAAGTGTTGTCTACAAAAAATGAGTTAAAAGCTTTACACAAAGTTGTATTTGAACAGTTAGTAAGTAGTAACGAAGCTGAACTGATAAAGGAACAAAAACATTTTAAAAAACACTGTTTGGTTCAAGGAATTTGGCAGTAAAAGAAAAGTAAATGGATTTCTTTCATTTTCCTCACCAAAATGGGAGGAATTTGGTTTTCCTTCCTCTTAGTACATTTTGCCTTCTCATTTTCTTTTCCTTCCACTTTTCATCTCTTTTCCTCTCTAACCAAACAAGAAATGTATTTTCCTTTCCCTCTCAAATTCCTAGAACCAAACATAGTGTAAAACTATTACAGGAGCACAAACATCTCATAACAAAACAAAACAAAGAACAAAAGAATCAAGAAAGAAACAGGAAGAATTAATGGCCACTGGCGAGTGGTGACGGTGAACTGATCTGAAGCCTGTGAGCGCCAACGCCAACAGGAGTGTGTTTCTCTCTACTCCAAGTTTCTTTTTCATTCAACAAAAGGGGCCTAATCATCTTCTGGGGTGACACAATGACAATTATACTTGCAGTGTTTGGGATATACTAAAAAAATCTTTACGCAAGAGTTGAATTTACTCTAAGAATCTTCAAGCATTCATTGTTTGGTGCATCTTCAATTGTTCATTTGATTTCAAACAAACAACAAATTATAGTAATATCCAGAAAACAACAATTCATTGTTTACGAAAATTTCAAATAACATGGGCGTGCCAACAAGATTCCAATTAGGGTGCCTAATTGTGTAAACGTTGAGGGCACCGACGCACTGCCTAGATCAAATTCTAAAATAATGGCCAACTGATATACTACCTGTTACCTGTTTCCCAAGTAGCTATGTCGTTTTTATACTACAAAGTTTAATTAATCTTCAACTCTTAGCACATTTATGAGTAACTTCAACACGAAAATGATTAAGAAGCAAAATTCACAATGTCATCTCAACACAACCAACACTTGATGCAATTATAACTGGGGAAAAAAACAAAGAAATTAGTTTATCCTCACCTGGGGCCATCTTCCACCAGAATGAGTTGCGAATTTTGCGCGGGGAAGTGAAGCAGCAACACGGCGCCCCTTCTCAATCCATTCATTCGAAAACCCTGTAGACCAAACTACATGCATAGGCAGTTCCTTCACCCCAGCAGAAGCACTCCATTCAGCCAAATCGAAACTAGAGTTTAGTCTCTTTCCCGTTCCAACAATAGCTCTCCTTGCATCTCTTCCCATTGCAAGAGCCCTATGTGCCTCAACATCTGACTTGCTCACTGATGGAGAACAACACTTCTCAAGGAGTCTCCTGAACAAGATTTCAGAATGCAAAACAACCTCCCTGATCACTGGAATTTCAAAAGCCCACAAGGGCAAGGCTGTTTCTTTTGGTTCGCTGTCAAGGATGGTGACACTCCTCACCAATCTTGAATTCTCCAATACCCAGTTGGCACTCAAACCCAATGCGGAATCGTGAAGCACCAGGTCCACGGGTGCCAATCTCAGTGCTTCAATCACTTGTCCCAACACCTTTCCCATCTCTTCAGGTCCCAACTCAATGGCCTTAACACTCTTCCTTTTTGGATGTTCACTTTCCTCATAATTAACATAGCCCTTCTCAACCAGCTGATCAAACCCCCAAAACAGGCCCTTTTCCATGATCTCATTATACACATCCCGAATGCCCTGTAAGCCCCCTCCACTTCCACCCTCTACCTCCTCCACAACCATTGACTTATCAGAGAATCCAAAACCGGGCTGGTCGAAAGCAATGGCATGAACCCCTTTCTGACCTAACAGAGCAAGGATTTTCTGAAATGCGAATGTGCTACACCCAATCCCATGTACAAAGAGAACATTTTCTAATGACTTGACGGGCCCTTCTTGGATTAAAAAGACTTCAACTTGGGGGAGATTGGGCGCAATCTGGACCTTGATGGTGCGGCCAGTGGAATAGTGGCGGCGCAGATTGGGAGGCAGGCGGAGGAACCATGCCCTGGGATCTTGCGGGGAGAGTGAAGACAGCAAGATGAAGATGAAAGTTACTAGAGACACTAGAACGGTGAAATAGAGCCAGAACTGAAATGGGTTAGCGGCGTTCTTGGTGGTGGGTGGTGGTGGTGTGGGGAGCTGGGTGCGTGGTTTGGGGGGTGGAGAAGAGGTATGGGGTTTAAGGGGTAGGGTGGGCGAATCTGGTTCTTCGGTTATGATCGCCATGAGAGAGCTGATGATTGGTCAAGTGTAGTGGCATTAGATCGATCAAGCCAGAAGGTGGATGAATAGCTGGAGGCCTGCACTCCCGCCGAGCTAAAAGGCCAAAAAGCGAGGGACCAGTGCCACCGTGGCACCCTACTGGTGCACCCTAGCATTTACCAAAAGCCAGAGGTGGAAGTTGCACACTTCCACCCCTAAGTCCTACATCCTACTATTCACAATGCTATGATGGTTTTGTGAAGCGTGTTTCCGCCAAAACAATGGGCTGCTTACTCAGATATGGGCTGACTACTCGAATATGGACCTGACGATTTGTGTCTAAATAAGGGGTGGCGTCAAATTAAATTTTGGTGTGTTGCTCAAGGGAAGATTTGGTGCGTGGCTCAAGGGATATGTATGGGCTCCCTTTTCAATAAAGTAAAAGTTGGTGCGTTGCTCAAGGAAAACTTTATATCAAATCAAATTAAATAAATAGATTTATCAAATCCAAGCATTTAATGAATATGTTCGTAGATTCATTGTCCAATTACTCCGTATTATATATACTGCTTATATCGAGTAGGCACTTCCTCACCATCTCATCCCAAACACTTCCCCCTTTTTTCGAAATATGTCTCAAAAATATATATTATTCTATTTATTTATTCTAATCCTCCTATATACCGTGCTAGGATGTGTCAGTGAAAAATGCTCCCGCCAAAAGAATTGCTCAATGAAATCGGGTTAGGGTCCGGACATCGAGGCTGACTGGCGATTTTGAGCCAGGACTTATTGGTTCTCGAATTACCTTCATAGTGTCAAATCATTGTGTGACTCAAGAATTATTTGGTGCATTCTTTCATAAAGTAGTACATTCTTCCATAAAGTAAAAATATTTGTCGAATCTATTGTGTGGCTCAATGAATGCTTTATGTCAAATCTATTAAATATATTGATTTGCTTTATCCAAGCATTTAATGAATAGATTAATAAGTTCATTTTCCAAATCTTGTATATACTTCTTCTACCATTTAATCACTAACTCACAAATTCATAAAAGTGAATTCTCCTTACATTCGAAATGTCTCAAATGTCTCAAAAATGTACAAAGACAATGTGGAATCCGGTTGCAGAGCTTGACAATAATCGGACCACTTGGATGCTCAAGTTAAGAGTAATGCATGTTTACTTTGTTCTGGTTTGGACAAAAGGCGGAGATTCAATGGAGAACATCTTTCACGACGAACATGTATCATATTCTTAATTTTATTACAATCATTTATTTTTTATTTATTCTAATCTAGACTTTTCTCTTTTTTTACAGAGCACGAGGGTTCACGCTCATCTCAATAAACCGGAAAAAAACCTTTTTAAGAACACATCGTTGAAGAAGTGATGACATTTAATGTGATGGTACATTTATGATTATTAAACATGCTTGGTGTGTTCATAAATGTTCAAGATATTGATGAATCTGACCTTTTCTATCCTTTCACACGTCAATTCGAAGTTAGAAATTAAAATGAGTATGTTCATTACCCTATTAAACTCATTAAAATATTCAATGCATTCCTTATCAACAAATGATGAGGAAGAAGTTAGTTCCCAAAACTCATTTACTTCTTTTGAAAATCAATTTACTTTTGAAGAGTTAAGGTAAGCATTTGATGAGTGCCAAGAAGACCTTTTTCGAACCATTAGGGAGAAAAAGGAACTCAAAGTGGCTCTCGAAACCTCTAGAGATGAAAACAAAGATCTAAAACTTAATCTTGAGAGGCTTCAAAACCAAAATAAAGATTTCAAACGAAAAACCGAAATTTTGATTAAGGAAAAAGACAAAGCCAAACGAGAGGCTTTGAAAATGTTTTATGATAGCTATAACTCAATTAAGGAATGGGATAACCAACCAAAACTAATGAAAGAAGGTATTGGTTATGGTCAATCAATAAATTTAATGAGCATGGCTAAAAACCATTTTAATACCGCAAAAAATTCGCCACCAAACAAAGCCTCAACTTCTAAATCAAAAGTACGGGCTTGCTACTATTACACGCAAATTAACCATATTGTGACAAATTGTCCTAATAAAAGGTTAGTTGAAATGCATAAACTAAAATGGGTCAAGAATGGGTTTTAACCGGTCGAAATCCAAGAGAATTGGATATCAAAAGAAAAATTCGATTACTTCTTTTTACTGTATGTGTATAATATAAATTCAAGAAAATGTTTATGAAGAAATATCTTTATTACGCGATAAAAATTCAATTATTTTTCGTTACATTTACTATTTTTAATGGTACATAAAATAAAAAAAACTTAATAATTTGAACTTAACTACCGTATTAAATATTAAAGTAATACTCCGTACTACACACTTTATTTCATCACATAAATGTGCATAAGTAATGTTATATATATATATATATATATATATATATATATATATATATATATATATATATATATATATATATATATGCGCAAGATGAAAATAATATATGTATTGTTTAATATATCACACAACAACGTGAAATTGCCATACATACATACATATATATATATATATATATATATATATATATTATATATATATATATATATATATATATATATATATATATATATATATATATATATATATATATATATATATGAGAGAGAGAGAGAAAGAATAAATAAAATAATATATATTAATTTTTCAAAAATATATGGATTGTGTAATTTTTCTGTTGTATATATAGTATGCTTTTAATAAATAAGTACGAATTAATAAACATGTATATTTGTGAAGGACTTGAAAATTACTCCATCTGTCCACCATAGATTTTCCAGCCACTATTCACAGGGTCAAACTTTACTCACTTTGTTTACTCAATTTTACTAGTCATCTCATAAAATAATATATTCTTGTCACCTCTAGTTTTGTAAAACTTTTCATGTAGTTTATTACTATATAAATTTTATTTTAAATTTTACTCCTATAATCAATTAAATTGAATTGAAAATAAAGTCGGTCAAGCTTCGTAACGCGTAATGGGAAGATCATACATGGACGGAGGGAGTAATAATTAATAAATATGAGTAACACAATCCAAATTTTAATGCATGCGGCTCCTTTATTTGATAGGACTTCGAATATAATCACATTTATTACAATGACACATTATCTAACTATATTTAAATAATCACATTTTTAAATAGTATTCCCACCTAAATTAATGGACTAAATATGTAGCATATTGATATGGAACGCGCGTAGTATTGTTGGTGCGTGGCTCGATGCAAACTTTATGTCAAATCAAAATAAATAAATAAATGGGTATTGTATTACTATAGAAACGCGTGCGTAGTAAAGTTGGTGCGTGACTCAATGCAATCTTTATGTCAAATCAAAATAAATAAATGGGTAGTTGTAGACATATTATTAGAACTGAAATTGATGAATACATTGATCACAAATGCCTTATTCATACAAAAATAACTCTAACCTAATTTCAAGCCCACTAACAAGCCCAATAATACCAAAATCTCATTACATCTGCTAACACTCTCCTCAAGTTGAGCACAAGGTTAACGAATGCACAACTTGAACAATAATTAAACATAAGCTAGAAAAAAACAACCCATGATAACCAATTCGGACTAAACTTTCTTCATACTCTATGTGTTGTCATAAACTCTTTCGATAGTATCATACATTTAGTAGTATTTCTCAATATTGTCTTCTTCTTCATCACGTTTTAATAGGTGCTTGTAAGGTACTATTTCCGTCCCAAAAATAATGTCTTCTTTAGTATTAACGTCTTCCTTAATTAGATATACTGATATATAGACATGGTGTGAATTTACACAAAAAAATTGTTTATTAGGTTACAAAAAAAGAGAGGAGAAAATGCACCAAACAAAAAGAAAATGATTTCAGGAAAGTCAATGAACAAAATAAACCTATTCTATAGTGCACTTAAGGTTCACTAAGAACCTACATTATGAGCAAAATAAATATTTCTTTACTAGTTAAATAAATATTTATTTATTTTTAAATAAAAAAGTTTTTTTAGATAAGAATATCCATAAATTTATATGGGTACTTCTCAAACTAGTATTTTCCTGAAACTATTTTCCAGAAATTCTTCCAAACTGGGTTTTAAAGCTCTAGAAAAAACACTAGTCCATCTCTTTCTTCCCGTTCGCCTGTCATCCTATGAGCGGAGCTCGTGAACACGGCGGCAACTACCTCTCCGATGTCTCTATCGACCACCATGATCCTCAGCTCCTCTACCCTCTTGCACCACACTCGCCAATTCCTCTTCCCCTCACACTCCATTCAGATTCTGCGGAAACTCCAATCGCCTTTCAGTCTTCCTTCAAATCCACCAAATTGCCGCGTTCTGATCGTTCGGAACTCCGGCGACATCTCTGCCAAGCCTTCCCCGGAGTTACGGAAGCAGCGCTCCGATTCTGTTCAGGACAACAAGCTTCACGCCATCCGCCAACTTTTTTCTAGGCCTGGAATCAACATCGACGCCTATATCATACCTTCACAAGACGCCCACCAGGCGAGGCCTCGTTATATAATCTAATTTCTCTTCGTTTCTGTCTCTTTCATGTTTCAATACATCTTGGATTTTGCGCATTTACGCAATTTATGTTAAATGAATGTTGAATACTTGCAATTTCCTGAGTGATTGCTTCGTGAAGCTCATTACATTTCTACTGATTGATCATCTAGTCCAGTACTACTATTAACAGTGTGTTTGGATTGGAGGGGAGAAGTTTCATAAGGTAAGGGAAGGGATAGTAGTATAAAAGAGAGGAAGGGAGAGAGGAAGGGAAGGAAGAGTAGTATAAAGGAGAGGAAGGGAGATGATGATATCTTGTTTGGAGTGCCTTATACTACGAATATGTTAGCAGTGCCAGTCATTCAGTGGCAATATTAGCAAGGAGTAGTTTTGTTTCTCTGTGGACTAAAGAAAAGATAATGCATTTTTTTGTTGAAATTTGGGAAATAGACTAAAGTAGGAGTAAAACATTCAAAAAATACCAAACTAGGAGTTCTATGTTTTTATTCCCGAACTAGGAGTTAAAATGCATTTACAATACCAATCATGACTATGTACATTACTAAAAAGTATAGTAAAATGCCCATGTACAGTGCTTCATTACCCCAATGCGAACTCCTATTTAGGAAAAAAAATAATAGGAAACTCCTATTTTGATACTTTCTCTATGTTTTACATCTATTTACAGTGATTTGTTTTGTGATTTTTAATAATGAATTTACGATCGTAAGTAGCACTAGCTTGAAACACTTCTTAGTGACTATAATCAAAATACTTGGTTATTACACAACTCCAAGAATGGTGGAGATATTTCCTAAACTTCTCGGAGAAAGGAAGTCTGTGATTTAATGTTCATCTGGGTTCTTATTATTACTGTAGTAATGACAATAAAGACATTTCTTTTAAAATTTCTAGAGTGAATTCATTGCTGAATGTTATATGCGGAGAGCATATATATCGGGTTTCACTGGAAGTGCAGGAACTGCAGTTGTCACAAAGGACAAAGCAGCCTTGTGGACAGATGGACGCTACTTTCTGCAGGTGTGAAAGTGAACATGATCAATTTGTACCACATGACTTCTATTTTCTATGTGTTGGGAGTGTTTAGTAGCATGATGGTGGGTATAATAATAATCAATTTTCATATTGCTGTTGACAGGCAGAGAAGCAGTTGAGCTCTAGCTGGATTCTTATGCGAGCAGGTAATTGGGGAGTTCCTACAATGAGTGAGTGGCTCACCAGTGTTCTCCCACCTGGGTGTAGGATTGGAATTGATCCTGTGAGTATTGCTCAAACTTGATCTGTGCGATAGTAATATGTCGCATCATCCTGTAAAAACAAAATTACAATGTGTTATATCCTTATATATACTTTTTTGAACAAGTAGAATTAGAATGTTTTGCTTCACAAAATTGTGCCGAACATAAAATAGATATGTTTGAACATTTTATTATCTCCCCAACATTTAAATATTCTAAAAACCTTTATTATCCATGATGAGTCTGTAGTTAAGTAAATTAACTGAATAGGTACCTTTAGCGTGCTCTTACTTTGAGTTACTTTCAGTCGTGCACATTCTCTTTTTGTGTTGTTATCAATGAAAATGAAAGGAGTATGGTTATTAGATTTGAATGTTCAAGTCCACATAATGTAAGTTAGACTATGAATAACTTTTAGCAACTGGCGTTGAGCAACTCTGTGTTGAAAATGGTTACCAATTACTCCGTAAAAGAATATGCTGAACATCGTTCATACTTTGAGGGCATTGTGATACATTAATTTTCATAATTTCTACTCCTATTATATTTGACGTGCAGTTTTCTAGAAATCCATTATGTTTTGATGTTGCACATCTTTAATTTTGTGTTTTCTACCTCCATAAAACATTTTATTTTATGAAACAATGGTATTTTGCTGATAAGTTGCTTTGGTTTTGGCTTTTCCCAAGGGACCAGTTTCTTATTTCTTCAGATGCTGCAGAAAAACTGAAAGAGGACATATCTACAGGAAGTCATGAACTGGTGTTCATATCCAAGTTTAACCTCGTAGATGAAATATGGAGAGAATCAAGACCACAGCCTCCAAAAGAACCAGTTAGGGTGCATGACCTAAAATATGCTCGTGTAGATGTCTCATCCAAGTTAATTTCCTTGCGGTCTAGCTTAATTAGTGCGGGTTCATCTGCAATTGTTATTTCAGTTCTTGATGAAATTGCCTGGTTGTTGAACTTGGTAAGCAATCATAGGCTTCATAGCCTTCATAACACCTCTTTTAATTGCAGTGTTGGGACTTTTTTCTTTGTAAACATGAACTGAGATTATTCAAGTTATGCATTTACCTGGGGTTCCCCACTTCCCCTTTTAATACAGTAAATTAATTTTAGAAATTGAGAGATGCTTGAAAGAGAGACATTGCAATCAGTAATAGCGTTGGTTGTATAACATGCTTTGCCTTTCCTAATGCAATGTTCATTTTTCATTGCTCATTGTCACTGAGATAAAGACTGACATTAATAACTCATTTATGATTGTACAGAGGGGGAGCGATGTTCGGCATTCACCCGTAATGTATGCATACTTGATTGTGGAGATTGATGGAGCAAAGTTATTCATTGATGATTCAAAAATTACACCAGAGGTTAGGGGTTACTTGAATAGTGCAGGCATTGAACTGAGAGCATATGAATCCATCATTTCTGAAATTGAAAGGTGATTTCCAAGGTTCTGCATTTATACTCTTTACTTAATATATTTTTAATGTGTATGTTTTCTAATCCTCAAGGTTGTGTGGTGCAAATAAAAAATGTGTATGCTATAACGGTTTGCTCTTTGTACCATGAGGCTAGTGTGAACTAATTTTTTTCAAGCTGTCACACTGTTTGAAATAAATGTCTGTCTGATTGGTGTTCACTGTACACAATAAAGTACCATAGGATAGTGGAATGATTTAATAAAATTATTGTTTTCTTAATGCCATATCTCTGTAACATAAATGCATTGGATTTGTGTCTTGGGCTATGACCATGGAATGTTTCTTTTATATTGTTAAGAAGCATGACCTTATTTTCTCATGAAGTAAAATGTTTCTATTCAGTTTGGCAGAAAAAGGAGCAAATCTATGGTTGGACAAATCATCTGTAAATGCTGCTATTGAAAATGCATACACGTCTGCATGTGATAGATACTCTAGGAGCCTTGGAGGAAGAAAGGGAAATAAGGGCGGCACAAGTTTGGACTCCAATGGTGTTTCTAGGGAGCCCCAGGCATTATATAGGAGCTCTCCTGTCTCTATGGCCAAAGCTGTGAAAAATAGTGCAGAATTAGAAGGCATGCAAAGCTGTCATCTAAGGTAACTAAAACTGTAGCTGCCACATGTTATTATACCACTTTTTATAAATAAGTCAATAGCAGTGGTATCCAATTGCAATCCTAAAATGGGATATCCTGTTTTGGTTTTAAAGAACAGAAAGTTTGCTCCTTGTATCAGAACACATGATGTTTCAATAAGACATTCATATGGCATACTCATGGTCATAGATTAGTTTCAATAGTATATTGCCTTAACAATCATAGGCATAACATAACGATGCAAGCTTGTCAAACACCAATGCACTGTTTATAAGCTGATGAAGTATATTGTTAATAAAGGTAAAAGGTCATATAAGCCCTCTGATATGATCTCAATCTGAAGCTTTTAGAAACATAAAGAATTAAGGAAAAGAACTCTCTACTAAACTCACTTAAAACAAGTCATTTGTCACCTTAATTAAGTAAACTCGTGTCTTCATTTGGTTTGGCTTCTTATCTCGTCCTAAGCAATTCTGGTAGCCAATGAAGAATCTCCTAGAATCAACTCAATAATATTTTTTTTTCTGTTAACCTAAACGTAGCTAATTTATTTATAAATATGTGGGATAGTGGACTTAATATCCTGTTCTATTCAGCTTTATAATCCAATTATCCACACTTTAGTGAGACTAGTCTCCACACTCCGGTCTCCATTACCAGAACCCACTATATAAGTTCTAGGTAAGATATAGATCATTTCATACTTACATATTACTCCGTATTATGTTTTGTATGTTTACTTTTGATGATCAAATTCTTTGATATTTCCATACTAACTTTTTATAGGAATAGCAAATACTTATTACAATTACTATGTTTTAGTTTTTTTAAAACATTTTTATTGTTAAAGTATTTAGCATTTTTATATACAGTATGTAGTGTGTGTGGCTGCATATATATATATATATATATATATATATATATATATATATATATATATATATATATATATAAACTAAAATCTATTTTACTTTTGTATTACATTTTAATCAATATGACAGGTTACCAGTTTCCAGAATCCAATATACCAAACTTGAGACTCTAGTTACTAGGCTCGAGGCTCTAGTCTCCTGACTATAGACCTTCACTTTAGTTACCACTAACTTTAGTTACCAGAGTTCAAACTCAGACTCCAGTTAAAATGAGAACGAATGAAAGATTCCCGTGATTAGTTTTGACCTATTTTGAGAACCAGTTGAATAAAATATACTCTATAATTTAAATAAATACTAAATCCTAAAGAAAGGATTTAGCTAATGTGGCCTAAATGAATAAGTAAGCAAAATTACACTTGTTTCAGAGTGTTGCACCTCTGATTTGTCCGGGGAACATATTGTCAAGGAACCAATTCAACCAAAGGCTCAAGCTTGTGATTGTGGCCCAAGAAAGGTTTGTTATATTCTAACACGCCCCCTCACGTGTAGGCAAGTCTTTTCGAGCCTTGCACGTGAAACCTTAAATTTTTTAAAAACTGGGAAGCACTAAGTTTCGGACCCGTGACCTCTTAGTCAACAAGACTCTGATATGATACCATGTCAAGGAACGTATTCAACCAAAAGCTCAAGCTTGTGGTTGTGGCCCAAGAAAGGATTTTTATATTTGAACACATATCAACCTCCCATTTTTGTAACCCACATAAGTTCATGTACTGAAATAAGTGTCACATAAACTTGATCACTCATAATAGCGATCAATTGGGCCAATTTAACCGAGAACAGCCTGCTTTTGTGCATAAATTACTTATGGGTCTCTTCTTCTTCCCTAAGCAGAAGAGAAGTTGTCATCATTTTTTCCACATATGCTTTTTCTTTTCTTTGAACTGTGTTCCTCCTTTGTGTTAGATCATTTTGAGCAAGCTAAAGATGAAGAGGACTTCTTGGAGTGCAATACGAAAATATGAAAGTTCTGCGTTTACAAAAATAATGCTAATACTAACTCTGGTACTTTGAAACTCTGAATTGGGTGAGTTACACATTACCATTTTGGCATTCTCAAAGCCAGACTTCATCTCCATCACTCTTGCGAGAAAAATGAAACCCATAAGCTCTGCCTCCCCCCCCCCCAACGTTGAGAAATGGTTCTTTAGAATGGATTCTATTGTTGTGTCCACTCCCTGATTCACTGTACTGGACAGAAAAATATGCTTTTTCTGATGTTTCAGCGCCTTCTTCCACTGGTCATCACATTTCCCATTTACTTTTTTACTCGTGGATAGAATCAAGAATCTTTATTGGATGATATGTGCAATTATGCCTCAGTACTGAAAAAAAGAAGAAAATAAAGACAAAGAAAATAAAGAAAAAGATAATCACTCACAATTATGGAAAAGATAATGACATTTATTCCACTTAGGAAAGAAGAAGATTCACGTGAGCAATTTCCCGAGTATGTAGTCTCCAACTGAATTGACATAATTGATCTTTTATCATGACTTATGACCAAGTATATGTATATGACATTTGTTTTTGTATAAGTACTTATGTTATGCATTACAAAAACTAGGAGAGCTTATTTGACCATTTCTTGTTTATGGGCACATTTGTCCTGTACAGAGATGCTGCTGCTCTAGCACAATTTTGGATTTGGTTAGAGGAGAACATCTCTAAGGATGTGAGTGTGACGGAGGTAGAAGTTGCTGACAAACTTTATGAATTTCGTTCAAAACAATTTGGCTTTCTTGACACAAGCTTTGACACTATAAGTGGTATATTAACCCTCCTTTTTGTTTTATTGGTTTTCTTTTTCTATAAACTTCTGAATGTGCTTCAATCTTTGATAATGATCTCATGTTTTTAGTTATCATGAAAATGTTCATACCAAATTGTCTTTGAGGATTTTATGTTCATCTTATTTAGCTTCTATAGTTCTACACACATGAAGGACACAATATTTTCCATGCAAGCAAGAGAACCCCTATGATGGTATTGATTTTGGAATCACATCTCATTATTCATTCTAAGAATTCTGTCATAAGAAAGGCATCCATATATAACTTTCATACCGTTGAGATGTGAATATAAAGAATATATGTGACATCCAATTATTAGCTTGAGTTATTTGTGAATTGTGATGGTTAATAACTTCAAATATGGCTCGAAGCCATGTTTAGAGTTGTGTACCATCTCAACTAAAAGCTCAAGTTAATAGTTAAAGGTCACATTTATTATTTATATTTATGTCTCAATGTCTCAATACACCCCCACATGAGGATGAGCCGAAATGCTTTGTTGTGTATCACACTTAGAACATTGATGGCGCGAGTGGAGCGGATGTTAAAACCAATGACTTTGGAGATATCCAGATGTCTCAATACACCCCCACATGAGGATGAGCCGAAATGCTTTGTTGTGTATCACACTTAGAACATTGATGGCGCGAGTGGAGCGGATGTTAAAACCAATGACTTTGGAGATATCCAGGCTAAAGACTCATGGGCCACTATGAATGGACCTCTAGATGGGGAGACAAAGTGGGCCAAAAATTGCTTTGATACCATGTCATGGATCCGATTCAGTTGAAGGCGTAAACTAATTGTTAGAGGCTAAGCCAAAGTTCTATACTATGCGCCCCTCATGCAAATGTCCATGGACATGAAGTGTTACTGCACCAAGAATTCCTCTATACCTTGCGGATAGATTAACACGTGACTGCTAGAAATCAAATTTGCGATTTCTAAGCCAACAAGACTGGTACCAATACCATGTCAACTGTCAAAGAACTTTTATGTGAACATGAGTTGCTTCTTTGGCATGGTATCAAAGCTTTGTTCGTCTGGAAGTTGTGGGGGAACCTCAATGTTGATTTATGCACGAGGTATGGAAGAACCTTTGTTGCAGTTGCACTTCAAGCCCAAAGGACATTCATGTGAGGGGGTATGTTAAGTATAAAACATTTCTTAGACTTCTAATCACACGTTTAAGCTTTTGGTTGAGTTTAGCGTGCTGATACATTCCTCCAAATCTAACATAGTTGGGCGGCGGCTGTGCTGATGATGGCGATGATGATTACTTGTGCACACAATGGCATAAAGCAATATCAGCTCATATGTGATGCTTTCAATACAACAATCCAGTAGAATCCCACAAAAGCAGGGTCTAGGGAGGGTGTGGGTACACAAACCTTACCCCCACTAAAAATAGAGAGGCTGTTTCCAAGAGACCCCCAGCTCAAGCAACACAAAAATCAAGTAGCACGACAAGAGGACAGAGTACACAAAGGCATAAGGTACCTATCCAACTGGAAGAAGAAATACGTCAAGCCATTAAGTCAACACAACACAACACGAACAAAACTAGCACTCTAGACTAAACGACTACCCAACTACTCTAATTCTATATCTCCAGATGTCCCTATCTAAGGTCATATCCTTGGTAAGAGCCAAGTATCCTAAGTCCTGCCTAACCACGCCTTTTCACATGACCAAACCATCTCAACCTAACCTCTCGAAGCTTATCCTCCACCGGTGCCACTCCCACATAACCTCATTCTGGATCCTATCCAACCTTGTTTGCCCATACATCCACTGTAGCATCCTCATTTCTGCTGCATGTAGTTGACGAATGTGGACTTTCTTAACTGGCCAGCATTCCGCACCATAAAGCATTGCCGGTCTGACCACGGACTTATAAAACCTTTCTTTCAACTATATGTGATGGTTTCAATATCTAATGATAATGTTTTACAGAAACCAGACATCTATGAGAATATTCATGTTAGCTTCTACTGCATTTAGTCCTTGACTTTTTAAAGTTTTTGAACTAGGGGTCTTGTGGATGGAGAAATTCAAATCGTGCCTTAAGTTTTGGGTTTACGGCTGGCTATTCATGTTTCCTCTTCCCTGATCTCAAATCCATCATTGTTATAAATGTCATAGCAGGTTCTGGCGCGAATGGTGCCATCATTCATTACAAACCAGAGTCTGATAGTTGCAGCAATGTGAATCAACATGAACTTTTCCTTTTAGACAGTGGTGCTCAATATGTTGATGGGACAACTGACATAACTAGGACAGTGCATTTTGGTGAACCATCTTCACGAGAGAAAGAATGTTTCACACGGGTTTTGCAGGTGTATTTTTTTCATGTTCATTTCTTTTGCTAGTTCAAGGATTTCTTGTAACATATTTTAAAAGAGAGTTATATTATCATAACATGTTACTTGGCTGCTTTATTTTCATGGTCCCCGTACATTGCTGATGGAGGTAAAAGAGTCACTATTAACAATGGTTTAGTTTCAGGCACATAATGGACTAAATCAAAAGTGCACATTAAACTTCTCTTGCTTCTTATTTCCTATGAAGTTTTGGGGAATAAATGTAGCAATGTGTCTAGGATCTAATGAAAACAACCTCTGATTTTCTTGGGCAAGAGTGCTTACATCTATACCCCTCAGACCGCAACAGAGTTGGGGGCTTATGTTGGGTTGTTGTTTATCTCATGGATGGAAACATTTTCGTTACCTTTATAGGTAGGGCAAGGTCTGCAATTCTGCATAGACCTTCCCTCCCCAGGCCCCACTTGTGGAACGCTATTGGACTGTTGTTGCTATCTCAAGGTGGTTTGGTGGTGGTCAGCACTTGCATTTAGGAGTTCTGGAGACATATAAGAAGTGCAGAGTCTTTGTAGGGGATGAGCACAAATGTTTCTGATTGCATGCATGTTTTATTATATTCCCTCTATTTTTAAATAGTTTTCGTGATATAGTTTATAATGTTTGACTGAAATTGTTATATATTCAATTCAATTAAAAATTGATGTAAAATTAAAACTTAAAATTATACTCCCTTCATCCAAAACAAATCTTTCCACTTTCACTTTCCATCCGCCCCAAACAATACTTCAACTTTCAATTAAAATTTCCGTTTTACCCCTACTAATTATTAATGTATCTATGACATCATATCTATTCACTGTAATCTACTTATTAGAGCCCTACTATAATGTAAGTGCAAAATTGGAAAGTAACATCAAAATTACACATTCCTTAAATCTCACTTTTAAACAAAGCGGAAAAGTTTTATGGGACGGAGAGAGTATATATAAAAATTACACCAAAAGTGTTACAAAACAAAAGGTGACTTGACTATTTTATTTTATCAAGTGATCAATGAAAATATGCAATTTATAATTTAATTATGTCATTTATCATCATCATCCTCCACCTCGTCACCACCACCACCCACTCACACAACATGTCACCCTTTGTTGATGGCCCTTTCACAAACCTCTTTACCCCTTGGGGTTGAGGTAAGATCTGTGTATCTTGCCTAGTTGTCTTACTCTTTGTTGCATATATTGGGTTCTGTTTGGTATTGTTTAATGTTTCTAGCAGCTGACTCCAACCTTTTCAGGGTCACATAGCTCTTGATCAGGCTGTCTTCCCCGAAAACACTCCGGGATTTGTACTCGATGCATTTGCACGATCATCCTTGTGGAAGGCTGGCCTTGATTACCGGCATGGTAATTGTATTTTCCATTTTTCCTATGCTTAATATGACTGAAAACTATCTTGAATGTTTGCCAATCTAGAAGAGAAATGCAAGATTAAATTCTCCCTCCGTCCCAAAATAATGTTCTTTCTTAAGTGCTTGACTTCACGGTCTCTGATGCAACACTTACATCATTAATATCTTTATTTATATATAAATACATTTTATCAAAATATGATATTTTAAAAGTATACTTTAAGATGAATCTAGTGATATCAAGTTTAAATTGTAGTTCAATATAGTTTTTCTGTAATTTATGATCAAAGTTTATCAATTTTGACCATAAAAAGGCAAATGGAAAGATTTGGAACCTTTGTTGGGATAAAGGGAGTACCACTTTGTGTTTTTAGTACTATCATGTATTCTACTTGAATATTTAAAAAGGTTTCCATTTTTATTTTGAATTCTTTTTTTGGGATCTGTATTCCTCCAGGAACTGGGCATGGTGTAGGAGCTGCACTGAATGTCCATGAAGGCCCACAAAGTATTAGTTTCCGTTTTGGAAACACGACTCCTTTGGTACCAGGGATGGTAGTCAGCAATGAGCCTGGCTACTACGAAGACCATTCATTTGGCATTCGGATTGAGGTAGTGCATATCTGTGTGGTTAAATCTTTATGTCCTGTTCTACCCATCTATGATGAGAGTATCTAGTTGGGTTACTTCTGGCAAGTCAACTCAAGCTTTACTCTTTCTGAACAGACTTCTTTCTGAAAACACTTCTTTTGGTGCATTTTCTAACATTTGATTATGATATTTAAACTGTGCTTTCCAGAATCTTCTTTATGTCAAGGAAATGAACACTCCAAATCATTTTGGCGGACTTAGATACCTTGGGTTTGAAAAACTTACTTTTGTTCCAATACAGGTATACGAGCTTTCAAGAATGATGTTCATCCAACAGTTTTTTTTCTTCTTCCCCATTTCCTTACATTAACACAATCAGAACTCATGGCATTCATTTTGTGATTTGTCTACGTGGCTTTCGGTCACTCGGGATGCTTATTCCTGATGTGTTTTTTTCTTTGGTAGACTAAATTGGTTGATTTGTTGTTACTCTCTGCTGCTGAGATCGGTTGGCTGAATAGTTACCACTTGCTCGTTTGGGAGAAGGTAAGGAAGGATCTATACGCCTCAGCTTTCTGTAATTTTTTGTTTACATCTCTATTTGATCATACAAAAGTCCAGTTTTCAGTTTTTTAACAGAAACTATTTCAATGTTGGTCTTGCCTTGGTCCAACCTAAGACCTTATCAGTTGCTCGTGTGGGGCCCAGTGCTTTTTCACTGGCAAAGTGATGACAAATATCAACACAATATATATCAATAATCTAAAATGCATGGATGAAGATTGAAATGTGTTTTATTAGTGTGTTCTGTCATTGACATTCTTGACAAACCTGCCGTTGATGTTTAGAGCTGCTGTTGTTGACAGGTTTCGCCTTTACTTGACGGTCCTGCACGCGAATGGCTGTGGAACAACACCAGGCCAATCATCGTCAAGCCCACTTGATCCATTCATGTAATCTATACTATGAAAGCGTAACCATTGTTTGTAAGTTGTAACCAAACATACACAGAGTAATTAAATCATACTCCCTCCGTACCAAAACTAGAGTGACACTTCTCAAATTGGACTTCCTAATACTAAAGGCCCCCTTCCCTATTTGACTTAACTCACTACATTTTTAAATCCCTTTTGCACTTTGAATTTGGGACTATTTGGTTGATTGTAAAAAATAGTGTTTTAAAAAAGGATGAGCCATATCCTTGAGGGTCCCGTCAGAACTGGCCGGACGGTCATTTAAATTGGAGGTAATTGATCACAGATTCGCTATCAAAGGGTGAAGTCTGTTCCTGATACTTGCAAAGTCTGCTTTAGCATAATAGCCTTCCAGTGCAATTGTCAGGAATCAAGTTTGGATTTACCTTCTTTAGCACCCCTAACTCAACCAAATGAGCTACGCCCACTAACATGTTTGTATTCAAAATGTTTATGTGTGTGTGTGTGTGTTTATACAAAGTGATTCATACATAAATAGTTGTTTTCACGAGCACAAGCTTGAGGACCCGGACCGGCCCGTTTGTATTTAATTCTATTAACAATTACTTAGCTCAGTAGTCCACCCCAATCTAAGTCATACGTAAAAGAGGCAGAACAAAGTCATCGACCATCGTAGGAGCTCATTCTGGTTCGGATCTCGCTCGTTGCAAATTATCTCCGGTGATTCTCGTTCATCAACCTGAGCCGTTGGTCTCCTTAATTGATTTCATCTCTGGTGAATCGTGTCCAGTCGTAAGCTTCTAATCTCATCTCTTAATTAAGATACTCACGTTTTCCAATGTTATATTTCAATCTTCGCAATTAATCTACATCTTCAATCTTGTATCCTCAGTCCTAACCCCATAGATTTTACTATTTTAGATTTAAATATTTTAGGATTATTTTAGACTTTTGGTTAGAGATTCATATTAGGAAATTATTAGGGTAGGGTTCATTGGTGAACTCTGAACTTTTTGAACAAATTATGCAGAATAATGAAGATTTTTATGGGAGTTCAAATATTTGTTACCCTACTCCTTGAATTGTGGTGATGAAGTTACCACAATTTGAGGGGGTCATTAATCATTATTATAACTACTAAAGAGCTGTGTTTTGCTTTGTTTTTAGTGTTTCTCACTTTGTGTTATTTTTTTTTTGTTTCGAATGAAGAGTATTTGTTTTTTAACGGTAAAGACTAGTTTAAACTTTATACTTGCATAGAATTCACCATTTGGTTTAAGTGGTGTTGTTGCTATTTTTTTTTAATATTTTAATTCAATCTTAACAAGATTGATGATGAAATATGTCTCATAACAAGAGATTACGTCTCAACGTGATCCAAATAAAAAAAATACCGGAAACTAATTTAGTCATACGACTATATTTTCCCTACAGAATAAAGAGGAGATAATCAAAAACTAATTGTGTGTGGGACAACTATAAATAATGAACTGATTTAATCGTGCATACAAGTTTGTGTGTGGGCTAATGGAGTACTTTGTTTCTGTGAGTTTACACATGGGATGTTTTTTTGGAGTTGTTTGCTCGCTTAAGAGAAGCTCTACGGCAACATGTTACTTGTGTCCCGGTGAGACATGTTATGAGAAAGCTATTAGGGTTGGGTTAGAGATTAAAATCGTGACAAGCGTACGTATTTTGAAGTAGTAATACTTCATTCATTTGTTCACGTTTTTAAGTGACAAGCTATTAGGGTTGGGTTAGAGATTAAATGTTGTTTCTAAACAAGGCCATTATGTAGTAATACTTCATTCATTTGTTCACGTTTTTAAGTGTTGAAGGGTTCTGAGTAAATTAGCCAGTCAGTTGTAATTTTAGCCATTTCAGAACTTAGCAGTGAGAGTTTCTTGTGGCAAATGGATATTAATGCACCAATAGAATCTTTATTTTTAAATTATAATGTTGGGTTAATAACTGAAATTGAACATGATAAGTTTAGACCCGTTGACCCCTGGAATAGGCCCGTTTTAAACAAGCCGGATTAGGTCCGGTTCCAATTATAAATTTTTAAAGACCCGGCCCGGCTCGGACCATATCAATAAAAACAAGCCAGATCTGAGTTTGACAAATATTTGAAAGTTCGTGGGGGCGTAGCGGAAATCACCAATTAAGAACTATGCAAACAAATCAACCAGCTATGTTGTAGAGAAGATGTTGCAGCACTGTCACAGTAACAGATGACGAACAGTGTGCTATAACACTTCTCTGTCACAAGCACACACAGACAGAAGCAGATGACGCAGAGGGTGTTATAGCGCCTGCTGGGCAGAATGCTGTAACTGTAAAAAGCGTAAAAAATAACACCAGATATGTTTACGCAGTTCGGAGCAAATTCTCCTAGTCTGCGGGGCCCGCGTCCGTGTAATAGCCCTCCACTAAATCACTAGATGCAAGTTACACCGGTACATAACAACATGATGAGACACCCTTCTCCGAATTGCTATGACAAAACATCTAATCTAGGATTTCTAACCCGAACTCTGTTCAGATCCGCTTCGGCTATCACATCTCCATCGAGATCACGAAGACAAACGTGTTGGCAGCCCTCTCCTTAAGCTCTGGTTCATCTCCTGGTTGTCACGATCTGTTTTGGCGTTGAATATCTCTTCTTATATGTAGATCGTAATCTTCTTCACGCAAGGGAAGCTCCGGGACGCGACGGGAATGCTCTACATCAGCGTATATTCTTTGTTTTCCCTCTCAATCGCTCCTCGTAATTCCTAGGGACCAGCTGCGTTTTTATAGACTCCTCTTAACACAATCCTAGTAGGAATATGATAGTAGAAGTTGGCTTGAACTCTACTTCATTAATCTTGATCCACAAGTAGCCTAAAGAGTTGGGATTCCTTAGCATGTACAGCTGGAGTTATTATCATGTAATCACAATCCCAATAGGTCTCTAATTCAGATTGCAGCATCGTGCTGTAGCATCTTATGCGTCAACCTCGAAAACTGCAGTAGCTCTAGAAGTCTAAATAAAATAAACCTTTCCTAACAAATAGAGGTTTCTACCTAGTAAAACATCTAACAAATATGAGATTCTATTTTGCCAAAAGATTAGCCAACACCATGGAACTAACAATATTGGCCCGGCCCGTGCCCACCCCTAGTCCCAACAGTTAAGATTATTTACACCCTTACAAGAGTATTTGGAGAGTTTGCATTGCATGAAAGAACTCTCAGTGAGTATTGAGTAGATATGTTGCCCAAATACAATCCTTAATACGGAGTATAACCACTACAGATCTCCCTTTCAAGAGTTGCTTTAGAATTTCGTGGCTTATGTTGTGTCTAATAATTAATATGTTGAACTTCTTACTTTAAATTCTATGTTTACTATTTAGGGTAAATTTCACGTATGATATCTGAACTTTCAGGTATTTTTCGTTTTGGTGCATAGACTTCATTTTCTTTCACAAAAATATCTGAACTTCGAAAATATATCACAAATGGTACCTGGAGCCGGTTTTCAGGCGATCATCAGTTCATTTGGGCCAAATTACAATTTTATATATTTTAAAATCTTCAATTTGACCTCATTTCTTTTTTCTTCTCCCCCCCTCCCACTCCCTTCCTTTTCTTCTTCTTTCACGCCTTTTTTTTCTTCTTCCTTCTTTCACCCATTTTTTCTTCTTCTGCATTAAACCCTCCACTCACAACAACCCACCCCTCCCTTCGTGTTTAACCCCACCTCCCATCTTGAGTCCCCTCTATTTTTAATTTTAACTCCCTCTTTAAGTGTTTTTTTTGCGATTTTTTGCTGAATAACTTTTTTTATTTTTTTCAATTTTTTTTCTGATACTCCAATGTCTTTTTAGTTTTTTTTTTATTTTCGGTCTTTTTTATTTGTAAATTTGTTTTTTTGTTTTTTTCTATTTTTTCTTGATGTTTTATTATTATTTGTTTGTTTGTTTACGATTTTTTTAGTAACTTTTTGTTAGTTTTTCTATCTTTTTGTTAACAAATTTCTAATTTTTTGTTTGTTTTTTTTATTTTTTTTATTTTTTTGTTTCACTTATTTTTTTTGTTTGTTTTCAATCTTTGTCGCAAACAATTAAATCTTTTGTTTTTGTTTTCTATCTTTTGTCTTAACAAACGTCTTATCTTTTTTGTTTGGTATTTTTATATACTTTTTTTCATAAAAAAAGTGAAAACAATTGAAGGTCATTCTTTTTCTGTTTGTTATATTTTATATTTTTTTGTCATTTTATTTTATCTGTTTTCAATCTTTATTGTAAGCAATTAAACAAAAAAATAATAAAATAAAGCCAAATTAAATAAAAAAGATGAAAAACAGAAAAAAGAAGACAAAAATAACAAAAACACGTAGTAGTATTTTTGTTTTCAATGTTTTTGTTTGTTAATGATTTTATTTGTTTTTTTTTATCTTTTTTCTAGATATTTCAACATTATTTATTTGTTTGTTTACGATATTTTTTGTCTGTTGTTTTTTTCATCTTTTTTTGTTTAGTTTGGGATTATTTTATTCACTTCTTTTGTTTAATTATTTACTATAAGGATTAAAAAATCACAAAAAAAATAAAATATCGAATAGAACAAACAAAAAAATTGAACGCATGGTACAACTTTTCTGTTTAATTAAAATGATCCATGAAATAAAATTGATTAAATAGTAAAATAAAATAAGCCGAACGAAGAATAATTGAAACATAAAAAGAGAGCAACCATAAGAACAAAAAATGAATCCAAATTTCAATTACTCCATCCATTCCGAAATGGATTATAATTTTTTGTGACCTATCTCTCGATAACTTTTGTTTGATTGTATAATCCGTAATGCATTCAGACCTCCAGTAAAAAACAATTACACTTACAAGGATAACAATCGAAAACAGTCGTTTGAAACACCATAAAACAATAGCATTTGTGTAACGCTCCAAAACATAACCTAAAAGTTATTCTATGACCTAAAAACAATAGCATTTGTGAAACACCATAAAAGTTATTCATCTCCCGCTAAAAAAACATAAGAATTGTTCTTTTATAAAACTTTTGAGAGGATTTTAGTTTGAAACTCAGAGGTTTCAAGTAGACCTGGCAAAACGGTCGGTCAGGTTGGGTTCGGGTTCGGTATAATCGGGTTCGGGTTATTTCGGGTTCGGGTCACTTCAGGTTCGGGTTGACCCAATGGGTTAAGATGCGTATTTAAAAATTTAAAATTTTGCTATTTAGATATCATGTGATCCGAGCATTATTCAAAACAAAGAACGAAATCATAAAAGTTTGCAGTTCTATTTGCAACATACCAAAAGAGAATTGCAATATACCCAAAAAAAATAACCTTTTTGCAGCATACCAAAAAAACTGCACTAGATGAAAAAATTGAAGATTTTTTCAACATACCCAAAAATATATATACGTTATAAAAAAATTGAAATTCTTGCATCATACCAAAACAAAAGAAAAGAATTAAAACTTGAGTTACACATAGGAGCAACTGAAGAGGATGAAATAAGATTAAAAATTCCACTATTGTTCTGGTGTCTTCTCACCATTTTGATTGAGTTGGCATCTAATATCAACGAACGGTAGAAAAGTGGGAGAACTATATATATATATATATATATATATATATATATATATATATATATATATATATATATATTATATATATATATATATATATATATATATATATATATATATATATATATAATATATATATATATATATATATATATATATATATATATATATATATAATATATATATATATATATATATATATATATATATATATATATATATATATATATATATATATATATATATATATTACGCCTTTTGAGTTTTGAGTAGCCTAATGGGTATATCATATTTTAAATGAATATATAAAACTAAATAACTAATAAAAATAAAGAATTAAGTGCATAACCCGTCGGGTCAAACCCGACCCGACCCGACCCGAAAATTTAACGGGTCTTCGAGTTCGGGTCGTTTCGGGTTCGGGTCGCAAAATTAATGTTCAAAACCCGCTAATTTCGGGTCGGGTTTCGGATTAGTAACGGGTCGGGTCAAATTTTGCCAGGTCTAGTTTCAAGTAAAATTTCAATTATCAAGATTAATTACTACTCCATATAATTTTGAAGGAACTATACTTTTTCGTGTTAGTATTCAAGACTTCAAGAAAAACATAGGAGTACAAGACATTTATCAAAGTCCTTGATCGGAGAAGTTTGGGACTGTTGAGGAATGAATTATGTTTATATGGAAATACTTATTTTTGCTGTATATTGCCTCCGTCTCAAAATAAGACTCTCGTTCGATTTACGATGTTTGAATGAAATTATTTTTCAAATCAATGTAAGTAAAAATTAGTGTAGAATTAAAACATAAAAATTATACTTCCCCCTTCCAGAAATATTCTTCCCATTTTCCTTTTTGGTCCATTCAGAAATATTCTTTCCATTTCTTTTTTTTAGTCTACTTTTTAAGGATAAATTTTAATAATATCCTTTTATTTTACCACTAATCTTCTTTTTTTATTGCTTTTTTTAATAGGAAAAGAAGCTCTAAAAGTTTAGAGTACATGAATTTTTGAAAATTTGGCACTTTTTTTACTTTTGTTTAATAAGCGTGTCAAGTCAACACGTGAAGAACATTTCCGAACGAAAAGAGTATATTTAAAAACTACATCAAAATTTATGCTCAGTATTGTACAAAACAGTGACAAAGTTATTTTATTTTATTAAATGATTGACGAAAATGTATAAAGAAAGTAGAGTTAATTTGACCAATGAATAGTACTCCGTAACAATGAGTCTCATTTTGGACAGAGGAGATATATTCTTTGGTATAGCTCTCTTTCCTTTAGAACTCTCCTTTGTTGAGATGTTTTTTGTTATTTAGTTTCCCTGTTCAATCTTTTGGACATGAAAATAGTCAAAATACAAGCCAATCCTGTCTCCAAATACTCATTATTCTAAAAATGGGCCGTATTATTGACTCACATGGAATTGTATCATACTGTCTCTAACTTGAATAGCAGTCAAAATAATGTCTTTGCATCATCAAGAGAAACATGATTTTATTATTTTTCATTTGAAAGCCATGAAACAAACAGTTAAATACCTTATTATTTTTAGCTTTTCATCCTGTAAGTGCTCTTTCGTCGTGTATTTAAAAGAATCCTTTCGGCTATACTCTGTAATATCTATACGAAAACAGAAGTGTGGTATGCTTGAAAATACAACATTAGCTTCAAGGGCACTTTCTTTATTTGAGAATAAGAGGAGAAATAAGCAGGGCACCTGAAGCATTCATTTGCTTTGCTCTGTTTTTTTTGGCTAGAGAACTATTTTCTGTGCAGGATCCGATCTGGAAAGCTCATCATACATTTGAGATATTGCGTCGGCAAAGTATGCTTTTGCCTGTGGCCTCTTAACCTAAAACGCAGGTCCAAAACAGAGGGCGAAGCTAAGTTTGGACAGAAATGCAATCTTCAACATTTGGGAATTTCACTTTTTTTAAAGTGCCGACAAGTTCCATGCGCTGAAATGTTTTGTCAAATAATCCCTCTATTTGAAATACATATACTCCGGGGTATAATCTTACATGTGTTAGATATAATCGGGTTTGTTTACATATAACCGAATGGGTAATGAGTCAATGTTCGGGTCAGTTAGTATAGAGTCAATTAGTGTGGTGTCGTTTAGTGTGTTTTACATATTTAATTAATTAAAAAAGCAGTGGGTAGTTTCTAAAAGGCAGTTATGGGTAGTTTCTATTGTTAATAGGTGTGTTGGTTTGTAATAGGGGTGTTGGTTAGTAAAAGTCATGTTGGTCTGTTCTCTATTTATATTTAGAGAACACAAATAATCCTGGACAGTTTTTATTTAAATAAAATATTCTGTTTTGCTTTGTTCTGGTCCTGTCTAATAATTGGTATCAGAGCGAAAACCCAATAAGGACCCAACGATCAAAGGGAGCGGTCTGTCTGTGTCTTGTGATCAGGAGTTGTATGATCGGGAGTAGAAGGGCTGCCAAATCATAATACAAAGTGTTAGAGACTTCCTCGACAACAGATCAAGAATCTTCGACAGGATTCTTCCTTGCCTAGGACAAAAATAGCAGGTGGCTAATTTTTTCCTTTGGCAGAAGCATTCCATCCAAACAGCGCGGGAAAAACGAATCAGCGGGGTAGCTTTCGTTTAGTGGCTTGGAAGACGGAAAAGCAGGGGCTTGTTTTCTGGTTGATGGTGGATTGCAGGTGGCTTACGACCCGGGAAGGAATCGAAGTTAAGAATTTTGTGAAAATTGTCGAAGGAATAAAAGTCGTACAATGGGAGAACAACAAAAATAAGACAGATTGTGACTACAAGGGAGAATAGTTAACAGTTTTCCAACCTTAACCTGAGGAAGAAGATATGCAAGGTAAACTACTATTCACTAAAAGTGATGGAAAAGAGAAGGTTAAGGAGCACAAGACTGAGCATTGTGGTTCCGGGAGCTCAAACTGTGAAGACTTTGGACGTGGCCGAGGTAGAGGTCGGGGGTCCAGGAAAAGTCGGGATGGTGGACAGTTTTAGCGGGAAAAGAGTCGCATTAGGTGCTTCAAGTGCAATGAGTTAGGGCATTTTTGAACGAATATCCAAAATGGGATCAAAAGGAACACATTGCAAATTTGATTAAAGATGACGATGAACCAACATTGCTGTAAAGATCAATGTGAACAAACAACGATTAGGGGCGTGATTGTTAGATATAATCGGGTTTGTTCACATATAACCGAATGGGTAATGAGTCTGTTCGGGTCAGTTAGTATAGAGTCAATTAGTGTGGTGTCGTTTAGTGTGTTTTACATATTTAATTAATTAAAAAAGCAGTGGGTAGTTTCTAAAAGGCAGTTATGGGTAGTTTCTATTGTTAATAGGTGTGTTGGTTTGTAATAGGGGTGTTTGTTAGTAAAAGTCATGTTGGTCTATTCTCTATTTATATTTAGAGACCACAAATAATCCTGGACAGTTTTTACATCAATAAAAATTCTATTCTGCATACCAATCTGTTCTTCCTATCAGTTTTCTACAATATGTAGGGCAACAAAATTAAAAACAAAAAAAGAAACTTCCAGAAAACGCCCTTTATAACATGAGGTTTTCCGCATGTACTCCACTTCGTGACAATATTATATCCGTGGTTCTCTATATTTGGGAACAATCCGACTTCAGGAGTTGTGGGGTATAGTTCCAAAATATGAAGGACCAGCCATATTAACACAAAGGGCATATTGTGGAATAGTTCTCAAATATAGAACATAAATATAATACTTTCACAATGTGGACTATATGTGGAAAACCCCATGTTATAAAGGACATTTTCAAGAAATTACTTGAAAAAATAAACCAACATTGTTAGACTGAAAATTTATCCAAATTGGGATGTGGTGTTTGTCCCCTAACAGATGGGGCACAAAAATTTGAAATGCAGATACTAAATTGACTAAATTTTAGTTGGAGACTATTAAAAAACTAGTTTTATCATATTCGAGTGGTAAGTTTAGAAACTCACCTTGAATGTGGGTGTAAGGAGACCATTCTCAATTGTAAATGGCTCAGCTACTAAGGTGACAGCTTTCGCAAATTCAAACCCTCTCAACTGTTTAGAGACAAGAATAGGGCATTGTTAAAAACTACTTGCTACTTTTTCCATCCAGATTTCACTTTCTAAAAACCTCATTAATAAAAGATGAGTCTAGAATGTCAAATAAGTCTTTCAAATGTTGCTACTCAATCATGTCATCAATGCTTATACTCGATTCTAGGATATTTTGGACACTTCATACTCCCTTCCATCCCAAAATTATGGTCTCACTTCGAACAACGTGCAAAATCACTTCTCTTTAAATCTATTTTGTTTACAAATCGGTATAGAAATTAAATGTACAAATTACACATTTAAAAACTACATCAAAAGTTCTACAAAACAAGAGGTGAAAAGAATATTTTATTTTAGTGATCAACAAAACATGAAAACAAACAAAAGTTATCGAGAGTGACGATAATTCTGGGCAGGAGGGAGAATTTTTTATTGAAAATGGAAAGTGGATAACTAATTTCAGACAAAAAACAAGTAGACAACTAACCCTGGATGAAGTACAATTATATTAATATTGTTTTGACATACAGCTGTATGTCTAAAGACTATTAAAATGCTTCTATAGAGAAAATAATGAGCATAACCCTATAGGAAAATTGACCCTAAATTTGATGTCAACTACTGTGGATTTCCTAAAGAAGGTGCATGGGGTGATGCCCCTTGTCACCAATAATGAACAAGGACAGGGGGCTGGTGTCATTGGGAGAGGAGGGGTGAGTTGTGAAGGTTTGGGGAGGGAGTGAGGGGTAAGACCCAGTTTCAAGTGAAATGGAGCACCACATGGCTCACATAAGACCTCAATGTCAAAAAATGATACCTAGGATCGGTGTCAAAAGAACGGTACCTATACTAAACTAGTATAATTACTATTTTCAATACATAACTCGCATCTGAAAAATTTCGGAGCTAATTGAACGTTCCCACACACCTAAACAAACACAAGTTAAGAAAACCTGAAATGCTATACCTGAGCCTCCCTTCCTACAGCATCCATGTCTGCTAGAACGGCAGCCCTGGCTCTTGGATCATTGCATAGTTGTTGCAAAGTTTCATACTATTATCCAAATGTTTTCTCAATTAGGAATAATTTTTAACAAAGTTGCAATTGAGAATTTTGATAGTAGTGATGAAAAGTTACCTTAATACCCTCGGATGTAGCCCACTCCTTCAACACATCTGGATCTACACAAACCACAGAAACTAGAGAGGAATTCAAGCTATCACCTGCAGACAGAAAACAAGTGAGCAGACAGAATTTTAAAAAAAATATTCCAGCACGCAAATTCCAGGTGTCTTTTTACCATATACAAAGCATTGTGCAACAAATTTGCACTTGGCATAAGCATTTTCAATTTTCTCTGGAGCAATATATTCACCCTGTGCCAGCTTAAATATGTTCTTTTTCCTGTAAACCATGACAATTAAACATTTATACAACCAATATAAAACAGCATCTTATTAATTCCTAAAATAATAGGTGGCTAGTTGCTCAAAAATTCAAACACTATATACTCAGACCAGTACATAACAGACAACTAATACCTAATACCAAACTAATGACATGTTCTCCTCCAGTTCCTATATTATTTCACTTTCCTTTTTTTATTGTACCTAAATTATCACTTATTTCTTTTCAATGAAGGCAATATGTGGTTTATATTATTTCTCTTATAAATATATCTCAACAATACAGATCTCATTTTTCTAAATCTCATGCCTGGTCAAAGTGCACAATAATTTAGAGAATCAGGGAGTATATGTTTAAGCTACCAATCTCATTATAATGAAAGAGGATGCTACCTGTCAATAATCTTCAAACGACCCCCAGGTAACCACAATCCAATATCTCCCGTGTGCAGCCAACTCTCTTCATCAAGTACCTCTCTCCTGTCAATTTTCTATGTTAGTCAAGGTCTTCCTCAAAATTCTGCAAGATATTCTAAACATGCATCAATGGAAAGGCTTATACGTTTGCCCTTCATCTTTGTAATAGCCTTGGAAAACAATGGGACCCCTGACACAGATCTCTCCCCGTGGATAGGGCTTGTCCTTAGATGTGTAATTCATCTCAGGAACATCCACAAGCTTGATTTCTGAAATTGTATTAATTTGACAATTCAGGTGCCATAAAATGAAGTACTACTGGCTCACAGAGTAATGCATGTATTCATAAACATCATGAGCTACAATCAGAAAAAACCAGCTCACATGAGGAAAGACTCAAAAAGCACAGAAGAGCAAGAGACTACCAAAGCATGATTTTCAAATTAGTAATTAGTATGTCCATAAAGGAACCTTACAGAGTGATTTAGTTTCCTCTAAAAGTGGTTGTTAATTATGGGTGTGTGCTAATAATTAATATCTTTCCTTTTTAACAATTTAATTAGTTTTGGTAGGATTGAACTTGTTATTTCTCTTGATCTCAACAAATTTGTACAAAATAGCTAAATTGAATATCTTAAGTGATAACTTGAGCATAAATGATCTAAGCAATGAAATAACCTTGACAACCTAAGCAATGAAGGAATATATTCTACAAGTCTACTTGTCTAGACCACGCTCCCCTCAAGCTAGAGCGTACAAAATCCAAATTATAAACACCATGCTTGTTAAGAATTTTTATTTTAAACATCTTAGAGACTTTGTCAAAATGAAAGTTGATTATGTATGCTTAGTAACCGTGCATCCATATGTGATCTTTTGTCAAACAAAGTGCCAAGTCAATTGCAATGTGCTTAGTCCGCTCATGGCCTCTCATGGAATATCGGCTTTGTACTGCGCTTGATTGTAACAAATATAGGGGTTGTTCAGCTGGACTAATATTCAGTAATGTTTTGTTCAGTACCATTCAATTCAGTACTGTTTAGGTCAAAAGTACACTACAATCAGTTCAAATCAGTAACATTCACCACATAATATCTACTAAACGCCCCCTAAATGTGTTGGGTCTTTACTTATATACTTTAATTCCTGGAGGAGATGTTTTAGCCATAGGATCTCCCATTATGCAAGAGCCATCAGCCCAACACATGATTCTCTGCCGAGAACACTTGATCTTGCAAGCATCTTTGTTGCTCGATTTTCAAGGAGATTAAGTTTCCACCAATTATAATACAATATCCACAACAAATCATCTATCTTGTTGGACAATGTGCTATTACATGAATATGTATATTGCAAAGATTCTTACACATTGTCTTTAGGTTTTGATAATGACAAAAGGCCAAATCAAATTAGCATCAAGGCTAAGAGTATGATTGTTCAAGAGCTACGAAAAACTGGTTTAGGATTTGATAATGAAGGGACACTTTAATCACGAATGAAGGATCAAGACCGAATACTTTGAAGGCCTCTTGGCTTGTTAGTCTTTTAGGTCTTAGTATGTACAGTAAATGTTTGGGCATCTATGAATAGCAAACCACAACCAAAAAAGAACACGCACAAAACTGAAATCAAAACGGAGAAAACGGAACACAAGATTTATAGTGGTTCGGTCGGGTGACCTATATCCACTCTGCAACTAGGGTTTTTATTATTCAGGTGCTCAAAAAATTACAAGTACAGAAATTGCTATTATGAAGACTAAACTAGTGTTAAAAGCTTAATCCCCAAGTTAGGCCCAAGCCCACATAGAGATTCGAGACCAACTGTCAGGCAAAGAAGATAAAAGCAGCAACGCCTGAAGTTCATCATCAAATTTAATTCCAACTGATACTAACCGAGTTATGACCAAATTAAACTGGTTAATGTGAATGGTAACTGAAGCACCCTCCCTCATTCTGGTGTTAACCAACTGGCTGATCAAAAACACATTGTTCACTGCTGAGGGTTTCTCGTACATATTCGAAAAAGCTTTCATTAACCCGCGCGTAGCTGTTTCATTGACTATGTTGAAAGCAACACTCTTCGCCAATGACAACCTGACCACTCCCAAAGCTTTCATGTCCAAAATCACCCAATCTGCATCACTCATCTTTTCTGGCTTTTCTCCCAATAACGTTTGGTATAACTCTTTCTGATAAAGAACATCCTTGATTTGCATCTTCCAAAACCCAAAATCACTTCCATCAAACTTTTCAATCTTTATCTTTTCATCTACCATTGATTCCATACACAGCTAAAAAAACTGATCTGAGATTGAAAAACCAATAACGAACTAAGCTTTTGGCGGCAGCTAATCAGAGCCCTAGCGGCGGCGGCTGTTCACAGTGGCGGCAAGGTTACTGTTCAGGAGACGGTACAAACCGTATTCTGCAGCGGAAACTATGACGGTGGTGGAACTGATCTTCAAACCCTTTGAAACCCTAATCTTTGATTTGAACCTGATCTCCACGAACCCGAAGGAAGACTTCAATGATCACGAGCCTAAGTTTCGGATACCAGTTGTTGGGGTATCTACGAATAGCAAACCACAACCAAAAAAGAACAAGCACAAAACGGAAATCAAAATGAAGAAAAGGGAATACCAGATTTATAGTGGTTTGGTCGGGTGACCAATATCTACTCTGCAACTAGGGTTTTTATTATTCAGGTGCTCATAAAATTACAAGTACAGAGATCGCTATTTATGAAGACCAAACTAGGGTTAAAAGCTTAATCCCCAAGTTAGGCCCAAGCCCACATAGAGATTTAGGGCCGGCTAAATTAAAAACCTAGTTTACTGCCATATGGGTCAAACCAAGACTAGGGCCGGCTGCCCTTCTTGGTCAAGCCTGCACACTCAATTCGCCCAAGAGTAAAGAATATGACTTTAAGAATACTCCAAGACTATCCTCAGTGACTCTTCTCTGACCCGACCTTCATCCCCGAGGATCTTTTTACATTTTAAGTTTAACTTTACACTTTTACCAAATAGTGTTTTGGACTTAGACAAATCAGCTGGAAGACCAGGATTCAAATACTACCTAGGTAAGACTCGAATGCCAAGGCTTTTAACAAAATGGGTGATTTGCATGTAGCTTAAACATTCCAATGTAGCACCTTAGTATTTGAATGTCTAATGTTTGAATTGAATAGCACTTCCTTTTAAAGCCTTGACACATTCAGATGTGCCTTGTGTTGCATTCGAATGTGGTAGTGATCGTTGGTCCTCACAATGGTAGGAAACCGCTTAGTATTCAAAGACTAGGGTCCTAGGATTCAAATACTAAGCAGTTTCAACTGTTGTAAGAACTAATTTTTTCAAATGTTTGTTGCCTATATCTTACTCCTTTGACCCCCAACACACTTTTTCTATCCAAACAATCGATCCTACAAGATCATATTTGATATATCTAGGCCCGACCCTATCATACCCTCCCCCATATCCCACACCCTCATGGAAACCAAAGGACTTAGGTTCAAACATTATGATCCATTTTAGTGAGAATTCAAAGTCCTTTAGCCCGAAAGGCCAAAATAACTTTCGTTTTGACCTAAGGGTTCCACTAGCCAACCCCCACTCCGTCCAACCCAACCCTAAACATCCAAATATATTTCATTTCCTTTTGATATCCAAAATAAAGTCTCTTCTATCTATTTTAATCTCTGGTCACAATAGGAAACCAAAACAGCCCCATTCATCTTCCAACATCCACCCAACATGGTCCCTACTATGTTCCCTAGTACAACCCACTAAACAACCATAAAATTCCAGGAGAAACATGGTACTTTCTTAACCCTTTAACCACCAAATAAATCCTCATATATGCAGCCAAAGTACCACACATTATCCTTTCCCTTTGTCCCCCCTAGTTGGCTGAACACATCCCCCCCAAATCAGCCCAAAAGAATAATATCCATTCCCCTTGGTTTGCCTTTCATTGGAGACCCTACAACCACACCCATCCCTGATTTTATTCCAATAAAAGGACCTAAAACATGGCTGATATTTCAAGGCTTTGAGAGAGGATGTTGCTAGGAAGTTTCCTTATGTCTACATTCAATGTATTGTGTATTTCTTCTCCCTTCCCCCTGCCTATATAATCAGGCCCTATTGTCATTGTAAACACAACTTTGAATATTAAAACTCCCTTTTACTCTTTGAGTATTTATAAAATAGTGTGATGCTATTTTAGCCAAATTCCTAATTCTATATCTTAAGAGCGGCTTAAGTGTGAGTTTTAGGTTCTAGATATTTGATTAAGTGTGTCATATCTTAATTAAATACTAGAATTCAACCCCAAGTTAATCTAGAGGTGAGCTTATCCTTTAGTATTAATTTGGCTCCAAATTAAGATAAGAGTGTGTTTATCTCTTATTCCTTATTTGGAATTTATCCCATCCTTTCTAAACCCATCCTTCATCCCTGATTTTCCACTCTTCTTCATAATATCAAAACCCAAAAAGAACTCCTTCACATTCCCATATTTTCATCCAGCCCATTTCCCCTTCATTATTCCACAATTCCATCTCCAAAAATAACAACTTGATAAGACCCCCGGTTCACCCCTAACATCTGGTATCAAAGCTCAACTTCGACGACTTTCTCAAGTCTCGACGATTACTCGGAGGACCAGCTTCACTCACGTTGCACAAAAACAAGACTGCTGAAAATTGCTCCTGAAAATTTCAGCCCCAAAGAAGTGATCACGGAGGAAGGTGCAAAACTGATTTCAAAGTGAAACTTTCCAGTTTGGAAGTTTATCCTTTTATCTTCGTCTGGCCGCTGATTTCACTCAATTCCGAGTTACGGTTCGTGAGATACGTCCATCCAAAGTTAAGAACGCAATTCTGCCAACAGTCTGGCAACCTTGCTACTTTGGCCAAAGAAACACCCAAAACCCACCACCACCACCTTGTTTACTTCAGCCAACCCCACGCCAACCCACCCAAAAACCAAGCCAACCAACCAGCTGCAGGAAAATCCCCTCCTTTCTCTTTTGTTCAGCCAAAGCACCCAACCATCTCTCCCCAACAAGCCATCTCCCTTCCTTCATTCCTTGCTGCCCAAAAAACCAGCCCCTACAACACCTTTTTCCCTTTTGATCATTTAAGCCTAGCTACTGCCTTCCCTTATTCCTAACCTTTTATAGCCACCAAGACATGTCTCACACCATCCAATACATGTCCCATGAAGATCTAGCTGTTGATCAAAAGAAACTAAAGAAGGAGCTTGATCTTTTGATGAAGAAGATTGGAGAGTTCACAAATTCAGTGGATATCCCCATGTTTGAAGGAAGAAACGATCCGGAAAAGTTCTTACGGTGGTTAAAGAAGGTCGAGAATATCTTAACATTCAAAGATGTGCCCGAAGGTAAGATGGTCAAGCTAGTGGCATCTCGGTTCCAAAGACATGCCTCCACTTGGTGGACTAGTGTCACCATTAAGAGAAAGCTTGAAGGAAAAGTCAAGGTTCAAACTTGGGAGAAGATGAGAACGCTCTTGATCAAGAGGTTCTTGCCCAGAGATTTCCAACAAATGGTACCCAAAAACACCTTCAAAACATTTCCTACAACCATGCCATTTTCTCCACAAGAACCAGTACATGTAACCCTCCCAAAAACCCCAACACCAAACCCCTTACAAGCTGCCACAACCATTTCCATTTCTTCCCCTACACCTACACTTCAAACACCATCAAAAACCACCTCATTTTCTTCCTTATCTACAGCCCAAACTAATCCTCAACCCCATTCAATACCCCTGCCCCAAAACCCTTCTAAAACCATGTCTTTAACACCAAAACTTACAGCCCAAAACACTGCACAAGCTACCTCCATTCCCACCGTCCAATACCCTTATAAAACCATCACCTTGCACCCTCTTAATACTTCCCAAAACATTCAAAAAGCCACTGCCATGTCCACAACCCACACTCCGTCTAAATTCCCCTCTTCAACTTACAATCATACTGTCCAAAATGTCTCTCAACAAACTCCTTATCCTATACCTAAGAACCCAACTCAAACCAGCCCTTTTCCTTCCTTAGCCACTGCCCATATTCACCCCAACACCTTCTCCACACCTCTGCCCCAAAACTCCTTAAAACCCATCTATACTTCTTCCTTGACTACTTCCAAAACTAACCCAACACCCCTTCCCACACCCCTGCCCAAAAAGTCCTCAAAACCCATCTATATTCCATCCCTAGCTACTGCCCAAAGTGATCCAAATACCCTTTTAGCACCCCTGCCCCAAAAGTCCTCACAAACTATCTTTTTTTCTTCCTTGAATACTGTCCAAATTAACCCCAAAACCCTGCCTCAAAACTTTCCTAAACTCATGTCTATAACCCCTCCACAAACTGCCCAAAACACCCCCGGAACCACCTTCACTTCCACCACTCAAAACCCCCACAAAACCATAGCCTCTCCACCGAATGCCATGGTCATACCCCCACCAAAAACCTGCCCATCTATTCCTAAGAATACCCATTGCTTCCATTGTCAAAAGATTGGTCATTATGCTTTTGAATGTCCAAGAAAGAATCAAAATCCCTTGGTCAAGAATGAAGAGGAATCAGAATCTTTGGGACAAAAGGAAGGACAAGAAGATGTTAAGTGTCTAGGACAAGATGAAGATGAACTCCTGGTCATTGATAGGCCATTGAGTAGTTTGGCCCCTTCTCATACTCATTTGGCTAACCAAAAGGAGGATGGTCTGCTTCTCACCATGAAAGGAAGTTGTGTCAAGGTGATACCCAAAGCAATGGTTGTGGTGCTTCCCATCAATCCAGTGTCTTTCCCAAGATCATATTCAATCCACTGCCCAAACAAAGGAAAGCCGTGGGTATTTGATCCCGTTGTTTCTCTTAATGGATATGAAGACACATGCTCATCCCTTTTGAAGAAAAAGGAGTTGACAAACATATACGTGCCAACTATCAGCCCCATGTGTCGTCCTAAAGAAGAGAAAGACACTCGTTTAACTCCCAAAAAGTTTTATGAGAAGAAGACTCAAAGTGGAGTCATGAGCCGAAATGCAGGAGCCTTGCCCCGAAGGTTATCTTCACTAACGGTACCTCGTACCAAGTTTGTTAAGTTTTTGCAGGTTCCAAGTAAGGAAGGAATACAAGAAACATCCGAGTTTTATTACAAGACTCGTGAAAAGCCTGAGAAGAGAAGTGAGTTGAAAAGTCCCACCGAAGGGTTGCTGCCACATCCGAGTTTCAAGTGAGTTGAAACATCCGAGTTTTATCTAGTGTGGGCCCATATTCAAAGAGAGCGTTTTTCTGAGAAACGCAAGTCAAGGCGGAAATTCCGAGACGATGGTCCATTCGAAGTGCTAGCCCGAGTCAACGACAATTCCTACATGGTTGACCTTACAAGAGGTCAAAGAGTTGCTGCCACATTCAAAACAAGGGACCTTAGTCCATATGACGGTCTTCATTATCCGTTGAGTTTGAGGGCAAATTCTTTTGAAGACCGGGAGGATGATATATCTAGGCCCGACCCTATCATACCCTCCCCCATATCCCACACCCTCATGGAAACCAAAGGACTTAGGTTCAAACATTATGATCCATTTTAGTGAGAATTCAAAGTCCTTTAGCCCGAAAGGCCAAAATAACTTTCGTTTTGACCTAAGGGTTCCACTAGCCAACCCCCACTCCGTCCAACCCAACCCTAAACATCCAAATATATTTCATTTCCTTTTGATATCCAAAATAAAGTCTCTTCTATCTATTTTAATCTCTGGTCACAATAGGAAACCAAAACAGCCCCATTCATCTTCCAACATCCACCCAACATGGTCCCTACTATGTTCCCTAGTACAACCCACTAAACAACCATAAAATTCCAGGAGAAACATGGTACTTTCTTAACCCTTTAACCACCAAATAAATCCTCATATATGCAGCCAAAGTACCACACATTATCCTTTCCCTTTGTCCCCCCTAGTTGGCTGAACACATCCCCCCCAAATCAGCCCAAAAGAATAATATCCATTCCCCTTGGTTTGCCTTTCATTGGAGACCCTACAACCACACCCATCCCTGATTTTATTCCAATAAAAGGACCTAAAACATGGCTGATATTTCAAGGCTTTGAGAGAGGATGTTGCTAGGAAGTTTCCTTATGTCTACATTCAATGTATTGTGTATTTCTTCTCCCTTCCCCCTGCCTATATAATCAGGCCCTATTGTCATTGTAAACACAACTTTGAATATTAAAACTCCCTTTTACTCTTTGAGTATTTATAAAATAGTGTGATGCTATTTTAGCCAAATTCCTAATTCTATATCTTAAGAGCGGCTTAAGTGTGAGTTTTAGGTTCTAGATATTTGATTAAGTGTGTCATATCTTAATTAAATACTAGAATTCAACCCCAAGTTAATCTAGAGGTGAGCTTATCCTTTAGTATTAATTTGGCTCCAAATTAAGATAAGAGTGTGTTTATCTCTTATTCCTTATTTGGAATTTATCCCATCCTTTCTAAACCCATCCTTCATCCCTGATTTTCCACTCTTCTTCATAATATCAAAACCCAAAAAGAACTCCTTCACATTCCCATATTTTCATCCAGCCCATTTCCCCTTCATTATTCCACAATTCCATCTCCAAAAATAACAACTTGATAAGACCCCCGGTTCACCCCTAACAATATTCCTGCATTGTTTGAGTCTTTGAGAGTTGCTACAACCATATTCCATAGAATCTTGTTTGTATTACAGCAACCCATTATTTTGAAGAGCTATTCCGCTGTGGCTTTTGTTTTTGTTGTAAAAGAGAAGGTGAGATCGTTTTCTCTTGTTAATTGGATCTGAAGTTGAGACTACTTCAAGTTGGAAAAAGTCCTAGAAATTTTCAAATCAAATGTAGGTGGATTATTAAGAGGCTAGTGAATCCAATTTCTCAAGTTTTACCGGTTTGCCAAACGCCCGTAAGTTTGGTGGTAAGACAGTGAAGGCGCGGGCACAGTTGTCCGAGGATTGGATGTAGGCATTAGACCGAACCAATATATATCCAGTGTTCTTATTGCTTTCCACTAATTTGTTTGGTGAGTGTTTGATTTGAGTTCCTTATACATGGGCAATATTTTATGAGGAAAATCCTGCAAAAAGCTTTCGTTTTTGTTGACACCTCTTTAACCCCCCACCCCAACCCACCCACCCTAGAAGTATGCATTAATTCCAACATATACATGAACAACCAGCACAATCAACCACAATGTCCAAGAGACCCCAGCTCAAGATACATGAACACTACAAAAAAGGATAACTGCATGAACAAAGTAAGAACACATGCAAAAACTACAAACTTAGGCGCACAAGCAGATACACAAAAAGTACAAATTAGGATCCAAAGGTCTTCTTTACCACCCAAATCCTAGACCTCCAGCCAATCTAAGGTCATATCCACGGTAAGAAGTTGAACTACAATTTGGCCCTTGCAATTCGTAGATATAAATTTTGGATCTTTGAATCGGGGCATTCTGTAAAATTACACATCAGAATTCTACTAGAGTTCTTGCATATTCTAACCATTGAAGATCAAAGGTGAAGCCTTGAAGAGTTTAAGGAATATGGACAATAGTGGATGGAGGATCGAAGATCTATAGTCACAATAAGAGAGGAAAAGAGTAATATACTTCTAGGTTAAATTTATATTTCTTTATTTGACTAGGTTTTCAGCTTTGAGCATATGTATTAAATTAAATTTTAATCATTTAAAGTGGTGCCAAAAACCCTATGTTCAAACCTGAGCCACCCAAATTTTTAATGGGTATGCATGTTTGGTCAGATTTTCATTTGCCTTTTTGTGTTCTTAGTTCCGGAATTTTGGGCATTAATTTTGACCTCCTCTGTCCTCTGCTCTGATCTTCTCTCGTGAGTAACGGCTCTTCCTCGGAGTAGTCGCCGGCACTTCGACTCTCACCGTCCGTCCTCCCTGCCGGTGGTTTAGAAGGTCGTAGGACGGCGGCGGGCGACGGCGGACGACGGCTAGGAGCACAGGTAAGTTCACTCTCACCCATACCCCCACCCCTTACCCTGACCTAGTACCCGCAGATCCGACCCAGATCCGACCCATAGTTGCTAGCCCTTCTCCGCCGACCTGTGCCCCATCTCCTACCCAAATCCGTCCCTCTGCCGCCGGCTACCCTTGTCGCCGACCTGTCCCCCGACTCCTCCGTCAAGGATCCCCCCTCCCCCCCCCTCAACCGGAACCCTCTGCCCCCATCTCCGCCAGCCCTAGGCGACACACCACCACCACCACCTCCGCATCCCACCCACCCCCTCGACCTGAACCCACTTCCCCCCACCCTTTGTCTCCGCCAACCCTAGGCGGCACACCACCACCACCACCTTCCACTCATCCCCAGCCACCCCCAGCTACCCCCCTCTAACCCTGCCGAGATTCAGCCCCTGCCCCTACACCTACCCCTGCCCCAACCCAGCCCCCCACCCCCACCATACTCTAGCGGTAGTCCCACAACCCAGCCACCCGCTCCTGCCCCCAAACATTCTCCTTGTTTTCATTACTTTTATTACTATTTTAGCACTCTTATGTGATTTGATTGCTATTTTTGCCTTACAGTGGCTTCTTGCGTCTCATTCTAGTGTGTGTGTTAAGGTGTTGCTTTGATTGCTAACTACTTGTGCTACTACCGTACTCTTTTATTGTTATTTGTATTGTTGCTCTTTCCTCCCTTAGCGGTGGTTTGTAACTACTTTTATTGTGTTAGTAGTCTCATCTCTGCTTTGCTTTTTGGTGCTAGTGTGTAGGTGTAGTGGTGTGGGTTAGCAATGTAGCTCTAAGGTCATATCCCGGGGTTGGGACGGGTGTGGGGGGTTCACGGGGGGGGGGGGTAAGGTAGTGTCCCATGTGCGTTTCGGCTCATGGAACATAGGGACCCTTATAGGTAAGTCAATTGAGTTGGTGCAAGTTCTCAAGAGGAGAAGGATTCAGGTGGCGTGCTTACAGGAAACCAGGTGGGTGGGCACTAAGGCACGAGAGGTTGATGGTTTCAAACTGTGGTATTCAGGTTCAGCTAGGGGAAGGAATGGAGTCGGCATTCTGGTGGCACCGGAGCTGCGGGAGTTTGTGGTGGAGGTGAAGAGGATTAGCGATCGTCTGATGTTTATCAAGTTGGTTTTGGGTGGGTGTGCAATCAATGTCGTGAGTGCTTACGCCCCGCATGTTGGCCTGGCAAACGAAGTAAAGAGGGAGTTTTGGGACGCCTTGGATGGGGTGGTTGTTGGTTTTCCATTGACTGAGAAAGTCGTCATTGGAGGCGACTTCAATGGCCATATTGAAGAATCGACCGATGGCTTCAAGGACGTGCACGGTGGTTTTGGCTTTGGCAGCAGGAACCCAGCGGGAGTTTCACTCTTGGAGTTTGCTAGAGCGAGTGATATGGTGGTTGCTAACTCTTGTTTCCCTAAACGAGATGACCATTTGGCTACATTTGTAAGTGGAGTGGGGACGACACAGATCGACTATCTTCTCCTGCGCAGGTGTGATTGGGTGCTCTGCAGGGATGCTAAAGTAATTCCGAGTGAAAACGTCACTACCCAATACAAGCTTCTCGTGATGGATGTTATGATCAGGTGGGAGAAACATAGGAGAGCTTCGAGTGGCAACACAAAAATTCGGTGGAGGAGACTTAGTGCGGAGAATATCGCTGAGTTGACCAGGCGAGTGCAGGAGAAAGGTGTGTGGGAATCGACCGGAGAGGCTACTGATATGTGGGTGAGGACTGCTAACTGCATAAGGGAAACAACCAGGGAAGTGTTAGGTGTGAGCTCTGGCTCTGGGAGTAGGCGTCAGGGTGATTGGTGGTGGAGCGATTCAGTCCAAAGTAAGGTGGAAGCTAAGAAGGTGGCGTATTTGAGGTACATGGGCTGCAATGTTGAGGAGGATAGAGCGGCGTTACGAGTGGAGTACAAGAAAGCACGTAAAGAAGCGAAGTTAGAGGTAACGAGGGCAAAGAATGCCGCTTTTGAACGCCTCTACAAGGATATTAAAGAGAGAGGCAGTGTTAATCCAATGTTCCGGCTTGCTAAGGTGCGCGAGAGGAAGGCCCAAGATCTGGATCACGTGAGATGCGTGAAGGGCGGCGATAGTAGAGTGTTAGTTGAGACTGCCAAGGTGGCTAAGCGCTGGGGGGAGTACTTTTGTGAACTCTTAAATGCGGGAGGAGACCAGAGGCTAGTTCTTGGTGAGTTGGGACAGCCCGGGGCGTCTCGTGTGTATTGCTGGCGCGTTTGCCTCGAAGAGGTGGTTCGGGCTCTTCGCGGGATGCGTAGTGGGAGAGCTTTGGGACCAGATGAGATTTCGATGGAGTTTTGGAAGCATGCGGGTCATGGTGCGTGGGTTTGGTTAACCAAACTCTTCAATGTTATCCTCCGGACAGCTAGGATGCCTGATGAGTGGAGGGAGAGTCTCTTGGTCCCTCTATTTAAAGGCAAAGGTGACATTCAGAGCTGCGAGAATTACAAAGGCATCAAACTGCTTAGCCACACCATGAAGGTTTGGGAGTGAATCATTGAGTGTAGGGTGCGGAAAGGGGTTTGCATCTCTGAGAACCAGTTTGGTTTCATGCCTGGCAGATCGACTACAGAGGCCATTCATCTCGTGAGGAGGTTAATGGAAGAGTATAGGGCTAGGAAGAAGGACCTTCATATGGTGTTTATTGACCTAAAGAAGGCGTATGATAGGGTGCCTAGGGAGGTCTTATGGAGGTGCCTTGAGGCGAGAGGAGTTCCCATCGTGTACACTCGTGCGATCAAGGATATGTACGATGGGGCTATGACCAAGGTAAGGACTTCCGGGGGCGACTCAGATTCTTTCTCGGTAGGGATGGGGTTGCACCAGGGGTCTGCCCTTAGCCCTTTTTTGTTCGCCTTGGTGATGCACATCCTAACTCAAGGTGTTCAAGACGGGGTCCCATGGTGCATGCTTTTCGCGGATGATATTGTGCTTATCGACGACACACGTGAGGGACTAAACGATAAGTTGGAATTATGGCGCCTTGCCCTTGAAACTAAAGGATTCAGAATAAGTAGGAACAAGACTGAATACATGGAGTGTCGTTTCAGTGGCCGGGATACAGAACCAGAGGTGGAAGTCAGGATTGACTCACACCTAGTACCTAAGGTAGACAGGTTTCGATATCTTGGCTCGGTAATCCAGGCGGATGGGGAGTTAGATGCAGATGTTGGACATCGTGTTGGAGTGGCTTGGGCCAAATGGCGGTTAGCTTCAGGGGTGTTGTGTGATCCGAAGATTTCGCCTAGAATGAAAGGTAAGTTCTATCAATCCGTAGTCAGACCTGCTATGTTATATGGGGCAGAGTGTTGGGCGGTTAAGAAGACTCATGTGCGTCGTCTGCATGCGGCGGAGATGCGGATGTTACGATGGATGTGTGGGAAGACAAGGTTGGATAGGGTTTCGAACGAAGTTATCCGGCGTCAGGTAGGCATGGCACCGGTGGAAGATAAATTGCGGGAAGCGAGATTGAGATGGTTTGGCCATGTGAGACGGCGGGATCCTGACACCCCTGTACGGAGATGCGAGAGGATTACAGTTATCGGGGGAAGTAGGGGAAGGGGTAGACCTAGGAAGAATTGGAAGGAGGTGATTAGGCAAGATTTAGGACTTTTCGACCTGACTGAGGATATGGCCCTAGATAGGAACCTTTGGAAAACTAGAATTAGAGTAGCCGGATAGGAGCTCGGTGTTGTAGTTGTTTTGTAGTGTGTTGTATTCGTTTGGAATCTTCTGCTATTGTTTGTACTTGTTGCTTGTACTTGGTGCTTTATCTGTGTTATATTGTGTTCCCTTCCATATTTTTGTGCAGGTGGAGCCGGAGGTCTCTTGGAAATAGCCTCCCTACTTCCGAGTAGGGGCAAGGTCTGCGTACACACACCCTCCCCAGACCCTACTGTTGTGGGATTCACTTGGGTTGTTGTTGTTGTTGCATGTTTGGTCATTTTTGGTTGCAAATTCCTTGTTCAAAACCCACTATTTTTGGTTCGGGTTTCAGGTTAAAAACGGGTTAGGTCAAATTTTGCTTGCTCAAGTTAAACTTAAACAGAGTTATTTTCATACAATAATGCTTTGTCATGTTCAAGAAAGTAGTGATCATGCAGGTCCTTTTATTTGAGCTTTTCTATCTTCAATCCTAAGGAAAACAAACTTTAAATGTCGTTGGTACAGTTGTCCTTAGTTTTTTCAGACTTGTTTGCATGTTTGATACAATTGATACTTTGGAAGAAGCTTGAGGGTCTCAATGTTTCACCTTATGATCTTGTTTGTAATCGAGGACTATTGTAAATGCAAGATATATTTCTACTTTCCTATGTTATTTATCTCCTAGATATGCTCACTGTTAATTAATCTGTAGTAGAAAAAAAGGTTATAGGCATTTGTTTCCATTAACCAAATTTGTTTAGCATGAGGCTTATATTTCAAATAGCCAATCAATGTTCAAAAAGGTAACCATACCTTTCAGATTTTTTCTATCACAGTTGTCAGTACTCAGTAGAGCAACATTGTCATACAAAAGTTACTTCTTTTCCCAATTCAGGAAGGGAGCAACTTACCGCATGCAGGGTTTGGAGAACCAACATGGCCAATTAAGGTGTCGCCATCATCCATAGAGCTAATAACACACGAAGTCTCAGTCATCCCATACCCTTCAGCAACTCTACAGCCAAAACATCTGCAAGTTTGAAGCATGTATATTACAAAGAGTGTATCAACGCACTCAGTGTAAGAAAATTTACTGTCTAATTGAGTTGAACTTATCATATTTTAGTGATAGAAGCACAATAGACTTACACTCTTAAGAACTCCATGACATCAGGGGATAATGGGGAGGCACCTGAAGTCATAAGACGAACCCGGCCTCCAAGTTTGTCCTTTATCTTATTGAATACTAATTTATCCCAAATGGGTGATGGCCTTTTACCTGAACAGAGTGAATGAGCAAATCTAAATTCAGCTTGTAAGTTGTAAGACAACATGAATTAAGGAAACATTAATTCTTTATTTTACAACTTTATTTTACAGGTTCTATTAATAGGATCTACAACTTAGAATGTTACCAATCTTACAGGCTTCCTTTGCCACTCAGGTGTTAAGCCGACCAACTAATTTGGGATTAAGGCTTGGTTGTTGTGGTTACAAGGATCTGCTACTAGGAAAGCTACATTGAAAGCTTTGTTGGCTGTTCATGCCCAAACAACTCACTCTCTGAAGTAGAAAACCTTTAGGTTCCAGTGCCAAGGGAGGCAGAAGGACTGGGTTAATTTTAGGAGTCAGAGTAGAAAATGTCCCAAAAAATTGTAAACTTCATAGCAACACCAATAGCATGGTATTTTCACCATTATTGATTGTTCAGGGTTCTTATTGAAGCTTAAAGTCCAGGTAATTTTATTTCTTAAGGTTTGGTGGAGGTTTTTAGCTTTGCTAGAAAGATACATCTTGGCCGAACGTCAACCTGGACCCAATCTTGAGCTTTTGCTCTGGTCAGGAATGGCCTCGGTGCGGTGCTAGATGTCCTCTTCCTGGAGTTGTGTCTCCATTGTGTTGATTTACACTTTCCGCCACACTATCTTATTTGTGATCTTGACATAAAATGCACAAGATAGTTTTTGGCTCAATGGCTCCTCCTTAAAATGCCCATGCTGGTTGGCGTAGGAAACTTCATGCAAAGGTACACTCATGAGATCACACCCTAGAGGTCTCCCAATCTTGACCCCAAAGTTCGAGGTTGTGGGGGCACAATATTCATAGGACGAGAAACTCATGACGAGGTTGACCCTATGGTTAGTTTCCCCTCTGCTTCAATGGATATACACCTCTGATTCCAGACAGTTGTGTCCATAGCAGACGAAGTCCTTTGGCAAACACAACTTTTTTCAAGTATCCAAACACATAATGTTCATGCAGCTACTGTATCGACCAACATGCATATTGGAGAACCATATTGTTGATTTCTATCTTGATGATAAAGGCATCCCAATGATGACTTGGGCATGGGGACAGACCATCGCTAATGAAAAATATTGGCTCGCGCCTTAATTTCTTTCGGATAAGAGACTTCGTGACCTCACCAATAAATAGTTAGCAAGCCCATTCTTCCATAGAGACGGAGAGTCTCAACCGGAACTACTACCATGGATGAAGTGGACTTAATGGTGGTTCTCCCATCTCAACCCTTCCAAGATGAGTCACGCCGTACTTGGGATTTGTTTCGCCAGTTTCAGCCACACTTAGTATATTGTGAGTCCTTTTTACTTAACCGGTGGAATGACCCCTCTGAACCAACTAATCGATCTCTTGTTTGAGAGTAACACACCCATTCGTGTCATGACTGGGCTGGCAACACTCGTCAGAGCCCAAGGCAAGGTATGACATTCAGGTAGTCCCAGCTGCTCAGTGACATCCAAGATGAGGCTCATTGGATGATTGAGGGGAACCATGTTTATTGCCGGCACTAGATCGAGCCAAGATTGAAATCCTTTTTGTTTTTCTTCGACTTATTCAGTTGGTCTGATAAGTTCCCCAAGTCGGGCTTGGCAACCTCATCCTTGTTCATTGCCTCTGCCACCAATCTTGAATTACTCCAATCCTCACTAGGAAATACTACTTATAATACATCTTTAAATTTATGAAGACTTTGCGAAGTAAGAAATGCAGTTGCAAATCTAGTAACCCTGGGTTTCACAAGGTCTGTCATTTGTCTTTTCCCTCATTGCACGGAGAAGCCTTCCATGATGATAGATAAAAGTAGTGACATGCCTAGCTCTTTCAATGGTAGGCTTAAAGTCGGGCAACATTCCAATATCTTCCAACGTGAGATCAATACACAACACAAGGTATCCAAAAGAGTGGAGGTATTCACCCTTGTAGCACTTTGCATGCCGCTTTGTTATTAGAGTCGTTACCTGGCACAATTTGAATAACTTTGTACTTAACGATTTTGTCAATTTCTTCTCAAGCTGGCTAGCAAAGTTGCATCCTGGGATTCACCCGATGCATCAGCTGACTCCAAGAAAAATGTGCCCTCTGGACGGTTCACAAGAAAATTTATCAAATGCCGATGTTTGGTATCGGTCCATGAATTTGCCATTAGTGTACAATGATGCTCATTCTAGGAAGCTTCATGTTTCCTCTAAGCTTTTCAGTCTCCTTTTTTGCTTTTTCAGGAAGGGGTACACGTAATTTATGCTAACAAAGAGATTTAAGTCCCGGTCCATAGCGTTTAATCTACTCAATCATAACTTCTTGAACTTGCTGCATTGAAAAGGATATTGCTCTAAAATAAAAAACAATATGCATAAGTGCCCTTTCTTTATCTTCCTTACTCTGGGTTGAGTGATCAATGATTGACAAACGGTCCCTTTACTATGTCTTTCAACCACAACTTCTTCAGGAGTTTCCCTTAGCATCGAAACAACCGACTTTTGTTTGGGAACCTTTGATTGAGGGTCAAAAAAATCTAGAAATAAAAAATTTCCTTTTTGTTGACATCCTAGAACTTGGATGAGAGAATCTGTAGATGACGGTCGTAGTTGTTGTGTTGATATTTCTTTAATATTATCAACGTTTTCATCGTGATTATCACATGTGATAGGAGCCTTCAGTGCATTTCTTTGGAGATACGCTTGTGTCACCCTCATAATCTCTGTAGTTGTTTTGGAATGCAACCAGCCAACCACATCTCAATAGCTAGCAGCTGTTGCTTTAGCCTCTCTCTATCCCAGAACGCATTTGTTTGTTTCAAAGAGAACATTGAACTACATCTTTGTTAGCCAAGTCCGGGCAAAAACTATATTTCCATGCTGGGTCATTTGATATGGACTTTTGAGCCGGATCGTTAGAAGGATCATAATCTTGATTGCTCGATCCTTCTGCCATAAGTGCTCTCTGAACATATTTAAATACACATACCGTAAAAAATATTATAGGCACCAAAATATAATAGCACGGTACTAAATAAAAATTTAAAAAAACAGATTAATTTATAAATAGTACTCAAATCTATTTGAGTAATTGGATTTCGGTTTGCGTGGGTCAAAATCAGTACTTCAAAGTAATTTATAAATCAACTATCAGAAAGTAATATTTGAAGGAGGTCGTTTCCAGCTAAGGATAAAAACTGAAGGCTAGTGAAACATAAAAACTGAAGGCTAAATGTGAATCTGTGAAGGGCTTTCAGTGAGACCATGTATCGGCGACGGCAAGAGCAGAGTGTCGAGTCGATGTCATCATATGTTGCGAGATCCTCAATCAGGGATGGCAAGCGCAGCGTCTAGTCTCAACTGTCAAATGTCACATGCATTGATTGGATTCTTATATCTGAAGTCTGAACATCTCTCTGCTAAAGGTGAGTTGCGTTATATTTAGTTGGCAATGGTTTGGGTGAGTCATGTTCTATTTAAAAAAAGCTTTCGACTTCAAAGTCGTCCTTTTGGAAAACGACTGGATGCCCAGGTGTCCCTAAGGCAACATGTTGTCGCCTAGGCAACATTGTAAACACTATGACTTTGAGATAGATATAATGAAAGTAATTCAGCAAGACAACAACTATAATTCAAAGAGCAGAAGATGATAATAACACACACATACAGACAATACTCTGTAGTAGAGTAAGCATAAAATGTCTTCGGCATAAAGGATGAAGGTAAAAGCGAACACGCATTCACATACAATTACTAGCATATTACTCCCTCTGTTCTAATGAACATTGCCAAATTTGACTTGGCAGGGAAATTACGAAAAATGAAAACGATGTTTTGAAACTTATTTATAAGAGAGAATATGAACCATAAATTTCTTTCTTTCTAAGAAAATTGGCAAATGTTTTTGGGACGGACAAAAGAAAAGTTGGCAAAGGTTTTTGGGGTAGAACGAGTAGCTTCTAGTTGAAGTTGAATTTGTCATTCCAATATAATTGAGCATATAATATGCAAAAATGTCAGGTATTCATGTCCTGAGCGATATCCATCATCAAAATACTTCAATGTATAAGTGTATAACACACCAAGAAGTATTCTGTCTAACCATGAAGGAAAAGGTGAGGTGTATGTGTTTAAGCGTAGATGTAAATCGCCAATAACAGCTAATATTAGCTAAGGAGGACATCATTCCATATATTTCACCTCACATGATACTATAGAATTGGGTTCAAGTTTCAACAACTAAAAACTGGCTCACATTTTCATAAACTAAGTACATGAAAGACAAAAGGCAAAGCATACTAAATGGCAAACAAGAAAAAGTTCACCTTTTATGACAGAAAAAGATTGACATCAGCAGTATCTCAAACTCAATACTTGGAAATGTTTCCTGAACTCGCCGGTCACAAAGTTGGGATGTGGCTCTTTGACCAGTGTAGACAAAATAATTGATATGTGACAATCAATTAGGTAGGAACTATTGCCCTACTGGCTACTGCTAGCATAACAACTATATATGGAACATACTGACAAAGAGAAAAGCAATGCAATAAGCAGGATTACTCACTATTTATGATTGCTAGCTTTTTGGAGTTGTAGGCAGCATTAAATAATCTTTCCCTTAGTGGACCAGAAGTCTTCACAGCATGAGTGATCCTATGGACAGCATATCAGACCTATTTTAGAGAACATTTTAGAGTGGTGCATACAAAGTTACATATCATCGATTCACCACCATTACCCGTCATATATTCTATTGTAAAGGCGAGGGACACTGCTAAATATGGTAGGTCTCAGAACACCCATATCTTCCATCAGTTTTAGATTGTCCTGCAAATTAACATATTCAGGTGGTGTTGTAACTCTTTTTTCTTATTACATGTTCTTATTTTAATCTGACCAGACCAGACTAGAACAGAAAGATTCAATCAGCCAGATGAAGAATACTTCTTGGACAACAAAATTACACAAGATAAAAACCTTTAGACCAAAACAGAACGATTAAGCCCATAAACATTTCAGACCAGATCCTAGGTCATATCCAATTTTCAGGTGAAGAGAATCAAGTCCTTAAGCGTGAACAACTGGTTTTGAACAATACACATCATGCATTGATTAATTAAGCTTTCAACTAACAGAAATATCATGACACCTGCAGCCCGGTTTAGGTTCCTGTAATGGCAAGACAATTACTTCTGTAATGATCACAACAGCACAGAGAGCTGTATGAAAGATAACAAAGGTGGCAGACAAATCAGACCATCCATTATAGGTGGCTATGTTCAGGGAAAGCAATTTTATTAATAATATCTGAAACAATGGATTTGACTCACCCCTTGATAGAAGCCAACAGCAACACCAAAATATGCTGATGCAATCTGGTTAGCTCGTTCATAGATATGCGCCAGAGGAAGATAAGATATGTATCTGTTAAGAGGGGAAAAGTCTAATAGACACCTAAGCCAAAAATGCAAACACGAATGTACTGGAAAGGGATTTAGTCTTTTTATTTCAAATGGTTGACACCTCCTTGGTGCATTAATAAAAAATTTTAATATTAGCTTTTACAGATATCACTCTCGCATGCACGGTAATTTAACTATAAACTTACATGTCTGAAGGATAGAACTGGGTTGCAAGGGTCGACCCTGCGACACTTGCTATCAAGTTTGCATGTGATAATACAACACCCTGTATGAATCAAATCATTTAATCAATAAAGTAATGTATGCTTGCAGTTTGCAAGACAGTTGAAGAGAAAGCCCAAGAGGGGTCATAAAACTTCATTCATAAGTTGAACCTTTGGTGTTCCTGTTGTACCACTCGTGTAGCATATGGTAGCAATGTCTTCAGGCTTCGGGGGGTAAAATGGCTGAATATTGCTCCGACCCTAGGAAGTGCAAGACACCGCCAGTCATGTTAAGTCATTGGTCCATAGCAGAGAAGCTAAAAGATTGTAGTTTCTATTGCTTTGGCTAAGACTTATATGCATAGGCTAACAGATGTCAATAAATCATCGCAAAAGAATATGATCTCTAATCATAGAGAAAACGCTTAGATGTGATACACTTGCTCATTTTAGAAAAAAATCATCTTCCATTAATTTGTTGAAACTAGTTTTCCTCCTTCGTTGTCGAATAGTAATTCAATAATTTGCTAACATCTGCAAAGCTTCTTCAACATCTCCATCATCATTCACTGCCTTAAACCCAGTAATGTTTGGGTTGGTGACATGAAAGATAGAGTATCAATTACTTGTCAAAATTAGCCAACTCCAAATTCATGCAAAAAATTGTAGCAAAGCTTTACACAATGCTCATTCATGACACATCCTTCTTGAAAATGAAAAAAAATTGTTCGTAAATCGTCTGGATAAAAAATTATACAGAGTACATCCATAAATCGTAATGATAAGACTATAAACAACTCTAAAGTTTGTTTTATCGATTCTCTTAATCATTGAACCAAAATGAATGATTTATCCAATTTCAGCTTCCATTCACATCATCAAGACTCAAAAACACATATTCGAATTCTAAGTCAATCCGAAACTAGCATGATCAAAATTTAATCCGATGCGAAACTTACCCAGCTCAAAATTGACCTGATCTTACTCTTACCTTACCCAACTCTTATCTGACCTAAAGTTGACCCAAAAACCTTAATCAAAACATACCCAACCGACATTGATCCAAATCAGCATTGACCCGACCCATGCCCAAACTAAGCCAACTACTTCACTCGAACTTGACCCAAGTCACCCAACCCAAACTTAACATAATCCAAACCCAAACCCAAACCAAAGTACATTGAGTCGATGTTAACCCAAACCAAACTTAATTTGATTCATACTCGAATCTGACCCGAAAAGCATGGTTTTAAAAGGCGAAAAAGGCGGTCCGCCTCGAGGCGGTAAGGCGGTCAGATCTAGCCTCAGAGGCGTCCGCACCAGGTGGGATCTGTGAGGCGTACGCCTTGTTTTTCTGAGGCCGTCCAAGGCGGTTGAGGCGATAAGGCGTTTGTGAGGCGGTAGCCTCGGTTTGGATCTTGTTTCGTGGGATCGGCAATTGACCAAGCGGAATTTCGATCGACGCGCCTCTGTTTTTACCCGATCAGACTTCGGAGTTCCGACTCTGTAATCTCTTTTTTTTTACGGCTCTACACCCTTTCTTTTTACGAACCTCCCAGAGCTCTACTCCCTATTTCTTTTTTATTTTCTTTTTCTGACGGCTACTCCCTGAGTCCCTGTTTTCTTATTGCACTTGTGGTCTTATCTTTACCCAGGTACTTTTTTCCTTTTTATTGAGCTTTTTTAATACTCCGTACTCCATATACTCTGTTTGTATTTACTCCATTCTCCTTCACTTTTTTGTTTAGAACTTTTTTTACTACGCCTACTACTTTATTATTTTAGGAATTAAGTTTTAAATGATTTGTGACACTTAAGTATTGTGTTTTCTTTAATTAAAACATATTAGTGTTATATAATACCATTTCAAAATAATACCATGAATATGGATTATTTAATTTCCTTTTTATTTTACCCTTTTTTTGTTTAAATGAAAACCTATGTATGATTTTATGATTTAGTTTACATAATTATGGATCCTCTATTTTTTTGTACCGAAAGAGTTTTTATTATGGTTTTTTTTCCAAGTTGAACTGAGGCTTACGCCTCGTTCCGCCTCGAGGCTTACGCCTCAAGGCATTTTGCCTAACCGCCTTGAGGCTCGTTTTCGCCTTTTAAAACCTTGCCGAAAAGTGTTAGCCAAATGTCCCCCTACCCAAAGTACACCCAACCCGAACCCGATCCTGTTAGACAGGATCGGATCAAACTCATCAAAGCAAAACAGAGTATTTTATTGTTGTGAACTTGTACAAGATTATTTGTGTTCTTGAATATATATAGAGAACAAACTAACACAACTTTTAAACACCAACATACCTATTATAGACCTAACACACTTACTATTATTAGAAACTATCCATAACTGCTTTTAGAAACTACCCAACTGTTTTTTTATTAATTAAATATGTAAAACACACTAAACGACACCATACTAACTGACCCAAACATTGAGTCATTACCCATTCGGTTATATGTGAACAAACCCGATTAAATCTAACAATCACGCCCCTAATCGTTGTTTGTTCACACCAATCTTCACAGCAATGCTGGTTCATCATCATCTAGAACTAAATTTGCAATGTCTTCCTTTTGATCCCATTTTGGACATTCGTTCACAAGACGCCCCAGCTCATTGCACTTGTAACACCTAATGTGATTGTTATCCCGCTGAAACCGACCACCATCTTGACCGACCCCTGACCTATACCTCAGCCACGTCCAAAGTCTTCTCGGTTTGAGCTCAAGCAACCACAATGCTCACATTTGTCCTCCTTAACCTTCTCTTTTCCATCACCTTTAATCAATAGTAGTTTACCATGTGTATCTCCTTCCTTAGTTGGCTTTTTTATGTGTTCCTCAAATGCTTTCAATCTTCCAACCGCTTCATGAAACGGCATTGTGTTAATGTCGGCAAACTGTTCAATTGCAGCAACGATCTGTATGAACTTTCCGAAAGCTTTCAAACCAATCTTGTCTTCAAACGCAAACCCTAGGTTGCTTGCTTGTGTTACAAGTTGACTAACTTTACCAGCAAAATCATCAAGTGACTCATTGTTCTTCATCTTTAGAGACTCAAAATCAGATTTGAGTGTCTATAACCGCGCCTCTTTAACGTTGTCAACACCAACAAAGCGAGTCTTTAGAGCATCCCAAATTTCTTTAGATTAGGTAAACTGAGCAACTTGTAGCACGATTTATTCACATGCTATCGCCATATTGTTCTTCTTTGGATCGATTTTTGTTCCTGGTTCGATCACTTCCCAAATCCCATTAACATTAAAAATCGTTTTGATCTTCACGGCCTAAACAGTGTAGTTTGTAGCAGTTAGAACTGGAACCTTAAAAGATAGTGAACTATTCTCTCTTGTAGTCACAATCTGTGTGTTTCGATTGTCTTCCATTGCACGACATTAATTCCTTTGACAATTTCCACAAAATTCTTAGACTTCGATTCCTTCCCGGGTCGTAAGCCACCTCCAATCGACCATCACCCAGAAAACAAGCCCTTGATTTTCCGTCTTCCAAGCTGCTAAACGAAAGCTACCCCGCTGATTCGTTTTTCCCGTGCTTTTGGTTGGAATACTTCTGCCCAAGAAAAAAACTAGCAACTTGATGTTTTTTTCCTAAGCAAGGAAGAAATCTGGTCAAAGATTTTTGATCTATTGTCGAGGAAGTTGAAAATTGAAATGCTCTGTTTTACGAGTGTAGATCGCACAACCCCTAATCGCAATTTAGACCGCTATGATACCAATTGTTAGACAGGATTGGATCAAAGCAAAACAGAGTATTTTATTGTTGTGAACTTGTATAGGATTCTGTGTTCTTGAATATAAATAGAGAACAAACTGACACAACTTTTACAAACCAACATACCTATTATAGACCAACACACCTATTATTATTAGAAACTATCCCTAACTGCTTTTAAAAACTACCCAACTATTTTTTTAATTAATTAAATATGTAAAACACACTAAAGTGACTAAACGACACCATACTCATTACCCATTCGGTTATATGTGAACAAACCCGATTAAATCTAACAGACCCAAATGACCAATGATCCGTGTCTAGTCATGAGCACCATAATAGTCTTAAAAAATTTTGAAGTTCTAAGCCATGAGTTTTATATCAAAAAAATTGTTTTACCATTATATGTTCATATGATTAAAATGGTAGCAAGCATGACACTTGACTTACAACATCTACAACGCTTTCAAGCTTAAAAAATTGACCCATTGCATCCAAGTTTAATGCTCTTAATCAATTCCAAGGAACACTGATACAATTACGATAGGCATCTATGGGGGCGGAAACTTATTTAACTCGACTTATAAAAGCTACAAAAAAAAGTCAATGATAGTTTCAAATTTTAACTTTCCAACTAATGTCAAAAGCATAGTGATTTTAATGAGCATGTCAATGTGCTCCATAAGGAACTACGTAGCACACTGCTGGTGTCTGAAAAGAGCCACCTCATTTATGTGGAGTCCATTTCTATGAGGTGGTTGCATCATGCTCACACACTTTATAAGCATGCTGCTCATGGAGGATGGAGCACAATGTTATGCTCGTTAAAACGTTCGTCCAAAGCATATTAATTATTAAGACATTAGTTTATTTCAAATGTCACTAACTATACCTGGGTAAGTAGCTTTGAATACGATAACAGCTTAATTCCAGTTGCCGAAGGAAGAGAAGGGAGATGTTCGTCTCTTCCTCCTACTACCTATGATAATGAGGGAAGCAAAAGTAATGCTTATTTCAATGATGTTAAGCTAGAAACATGTATAATATGGCAGACCAGAGTAAAAAGGATGCAAACCACATACCACTATGACGCGTACAGAAGGAATCTCCGACAAGAAGCTCAACAACTGAAATTTGTATTATGTATCACAATTTTAAACATTTATTTCAATATGAATATTATCAGTAAATAAAATTCATTGGCCTGTCCAGTATACTCATGCAAGTAGATTTGAAAAAAGCATAATGTTTCTTTTCAGTCATCTTTATTCCTTGTACTAAGTCTGCCCTAGCTTCCCCTGTAGAGCATACTCTGTATATCATAAGAAGTAACTGCATATATGAAACAGTGGGCTCTATTCAAAATATCTGTCAAGCCTGAGAGCCAGATGTATTAGCCCTTTCACCCTGTTCCATCCTTCATCTAAATTCTGAGACTCTTTGCAGCCCATAATATCACATGTCCCAATTGTATTCTATTTTTCGATAATTTCATTGCTGAGAAGAAATAAAAGCTTTCTGATATGAACTCTACAAACCATGGTAACATTCAATTTACAGTTAATTACACTTTGCTGAGAAGAACTAAAAGCTTTTTTATACGAGCTAAACGAACCTTTGTAACATTCAATTTACAATTAATCACAAGAAACTCAATAACTTCATAATATCATATACCTAACAGCATGTGGGGAGGGCCAACAAATTTATAAATAATAATAATACAAAAAATAATAAAGACGAACTCACGGTATTCATGGTATCGGGTACACAAAAGATGGCCTCTATACCAGCATGGTTGGCAATAAACTTAACAGCATCAGGACCTACATTTGTGAATTTCACAATGTTAATGCCCTTTAAAAGACAACATAAGATCTATTCAAATACACAATACACACCCAGAGTGTCATATAAGGGGACTGAGATATATGAATATGCTGAGCAGGCATGGTCCACAATGAGCCATTCTGGCCTATTTATGAAATAAATTCCCACACGAGCTTCCTGGTCAATTAGAAATCCAAAGTCCCAAATAATTATATCTAAGAAAATTAGGGCAATAAGGGTGAGTAAAAACAGAACCAAACATCAAAACAATAAGCGGCTATATTGGGAATTATGCTAGTAGGTTAGAAGATACAAACGTCCCTGCTAATGATGTGCACTAAATAGAAATTTAACCCCCCCCCCAAAAAAAATATATATGCATGCATATATATATATACACACACACACACACATATGTAGATATATATGATTATGTGTGTGTGTGTAACATGCCACTGTAATAATAGCTTACTGGTTCTAGTCCACAAAAACGAAGTCCAGAACCTATTGCTGACCTAGCTGATCCAGCTTCTCCATATGTCATCCATTTGTATCTTTATTAATGTGCAAAAAACAAGTCAGGCATAACCATTTTTACCAGAGTATTTTATAAATATCGATATGATTAATCAAACTTCTCAACCAATGGAAACTCACTCTTCAATGGTTCCATCTGCTCTAATACGTGTGCCCAAGTATTTGTAATCTTGAAAGGTTTCAATTGCATGCCTACAGAAAAGAATAATTACATGGAGAAGAAAATCAAGTCAGGTCCCTTGACAAGAGAAGTTGAATTGCTGCCACTGAAGGATTTGGAAAGTGGACAATGAAAAATGCTGTCAATCCAGATAAAACAGAGAATTTCATGCCAAAATAGACTGATAATGAAATAATTACAAAGCATGAAAAGAATTTCTGACACAAAGTTGTCATGCAGTGTGCAGATATCAGGATGATCCCGGAATCTAGTTACAAGCTTCGTAGGGGAGCGTGCAGATCTGCAACCATGATTTAGTTTCATACCTTTAAATATGCAGAAGATAAGGAGTGAAACAAAAAGTACATTACTCCCTCTGTCCCTTTTTTATCTTCCCACTTTCCTTTTTTGAATGCCCCTAAATAATATTCTCATTTCCTTATAAAGAAAGAATTATATTGTTCACATTAATTCTCTCATCTGCACAAATTTCAACCACACAATTTCACCTATTGAAACTCTGTTTAAAAAGCAAATGGAAAGATTGAATATGGTCGGAGGGAGTACAATTTGTGTACAAGCATATCGTACCTGTATACATCCCATTTTCCAGTCTGCAATTTTTCAGGAAGAACTACACTGTACCTTTGATCTGACAAGAGTTTAAACACAAGAATCAAAGGAGCCGAGAAATACTCAAACAATCAAAAATAAAAACACACTCACAAAAATACTAAAAAGATGAAGAAAACTTAGTCACATGGGCTCTAAGGGGCTGTTTGGCAACTTCTGAATAGGTAAGTGCTGAACCAGTAAGAGGCCTGAACCATTAAGAGCTAGTATATTGCTTAACTATTCAGAGGCAAATGTCTGATCAATTCAGATAAGAAGTCTTAACCATTCAGACTCTGTATAATACTTAACCATTCAGAGGCAAATGTCTCAGACATCTGAACCATTAAGAGGCTGAAACAAACAGTCTGAACCATTAAGTGCTGAACCATTAAGAGGCTGAAACAAACAGCCCCTAAGTAGTTTTCAAGTAACTCCTAGAAGAAAATAAAATCTCTCAAATGAAGAAGTATCTCCATGTTAGCATTTGCAGTCAACTTACACTGCCCCATAGTTATTAATGTTACTTAAAAATGGTACCAATGCCAGTGGATATTATTCCACTACTTGCTTTGAAAGACATCTTTATCATTACAAGACGTAATTACGCCCAATGAGTTTCTTATTGACCATTGATACGCTCCAACACCAAATGATGCGGATGTGTTTTTTGGACCGACATTGTTTAGTCAGTTTCACCTCTTGAGGCTTCCCAAACAAGGCAAACGATAGGTTTTGAACATCTACGACCTATGCTAGTATAACATATTAACCCAAATGTTGGATTTCTTAACCTTCAAGTTGAATAGTATTTAACTTAATAATTAAAGAACTCTCAAAGTGTTTAAAACTCAGACTTATTTTCACTCAAAAGAAAACTTCTCTTACAACCCAAAGGATTAAATGCATCCATCAATACTTCATTCAAATTCCAGGTGTTTTCACAATGAAAGAAAAGAACGTATTTATAGGCTAAGCACACACTAAATTACAAACAATTAAAATAAAAATTACATATATCAAATTAAAATCTTATCAAATCTTAATCACACCTTCCTTAAAAGATCTTAAAGATATGTCTTAAAATCATTAACTATTGCCATGCTCTATCACATGAAGATCGCATTAAAATTCTCATCATATCACATGAAGATCGCATTAAAATTCTCATCATGTCCCTTAATTGCCATTTAATGACAAGGGTAACTACCCTTAATACAATCTTCATAAAAACATTTATGAAAATACACTTCGACTTCATCCAACCATCCTAATTTTAAAACTCCAAAATATCCCAAAATATTACTCCTGTCCTTAAAAACCTTTCCACTTTCACTTTTCATCAGTCCTAAAAACACTTTGACTATTAATTAAAATCTCCTATTTACCCCTACTAATTATTAACAAACCTATCACATCATTTCTATTTACGATTAATCTACTCATCACACCATATTCTACCCTACTATAAATCATGGGCAAAATTGGAAAGTAACACTCAAATTACACATTCCTTCAATCCCACCATTTCAAATGTGGAAAAGTTTTTTAGGACTGAGGCAGTATTTGTGAAGATTTGGGAAAGAAATAAATTAAATAATTAACTACTTAGAATTGCGCAAATGCCCGGAATCATAGTTAGTACTCCCTCTGTTCTCCTAAGATATTCTCATTTTGACTTTTGATAGTTTTTAAGGAGAGTTGAAAAAAGGTGAAAGTTTACCATAATACCCTTAATGAAAATGGGTGGAGTGTATTAAATGAGGTGGGTGAGGTGTAATAAATAAAGTAAGTGAGGGTAGTTGTAGTATTTTAAATATTAAAAAATGAAATGAGAAGATCTATTGTGGACAAAGAAAAAAGGCTATTGAGAAGATCTATGGGGGACGGAGGGAGTAATATACAGCATACGTAAAATACAGCTTACTATATGTTTTAAACATTTGAAAGGCACATACGGATACATACGTGTATTAAACATTTTCTAGACTTAAAATAGGTTTTATAACACGAATGTATATATTCACAAATATGTGAAGAATGACTCGTATTGATACATACTATACAACCAAATTCATTATAGAGTGAATAAAAATCAACACACTCACAATGAAATAAAATAAATTTGAATAATGAAAAGTATTATCTTCATGTAAACCACAAATAGAGTCGTAATCAAGTAAATGTTTGGAAATGAAAGTAAGATTACAAGTCTACTCGCCAACATTAAAATTATTATAAATACCAAAATTGACAAAAAAAAATCATCATCGTCAATATAAGTTACACGAAAATTCAGAAAGCCCGGCATAAGCCATAACATTATCAATACTGGGATCATTGATTGATTTTCTCCAGAATCTTGGTGTTTACTCTGTATGTAGTTTTCATAACTAAATAACAAAAGAGAATGACGTAAGCTAGATTTCAAACTATTCTAAAAATTAAAGCTAGATCTCAAAAAAAAACTAAGAGGTTATGATGATCATAGTTGTCATTTTTTACGACTTTCTTTCTTTTCTGTAGTTTCATATTAAAATCTTTAAAATTCAAATCACAAAATTAAAATAAAATCAAAATTGTATTCTTAAACAAGTACTTTGTATAGATGGCTTGGTTGAAGCAAACTGGTATCTTTAAAGAAAGGAATTTGAGTCAAACTCAAAAATCAGCTAAGACATTCGCAACAATATTATTTCAGTTGTCTAGAAATATCTATGTTTCCTTTAGCTGAAACTTCTAAAGGTTCGCCAATTGGCAAAAATGAGAGAATTAGAGACAAAAAACCTATGGATGTCAATTAAAATTTTGACTATCAAGTTACCATTACTTGCACACATGTAATGTGTGTATATGTCAAACATCATTATTTCAACAAATCACAAGCATGTGATCAATGAAAGATGTGACCCCCCAACTTTTGTACATGCACCTTAGCATTCATGCTCGGGCCAACGCACTTCTAATTGGAGGAGAGGGAACTTTGGGGGGTGGGGATTTGAGCTAATAAACGAGACACATGCTTCTGGCACAAACACGAATGTGTTTAGTTGGATACCTCCTACAGGGAATTCAATTTTATAGGTCAATTTAAATGTGAAACATAAATAAGCAAAAAAACAGAATAATATGAGTGAGTTTTTTATCACCTTTTCATGTGTAAGCAGCGTCAACAAAATGAGTTATTTGGGTAAACACTAAACAGAAAATTAGACCATTACATCAACAGCATATACTAACAGTACCCAACCAAAAGGGTTGAAATCAATCCAAAAAGGTTCCGGAAAAAAAAATGAGAAGGAAAAAAAGAGGTGATTCAACTCCGAGTCTCCGACACATTCAAGGCACCAGTAGGATCACTGAGCAAACGCATATATCTGTTGTGTCAGTCGATTACCAACTCTAATCGTCCTCTAAGGAAAAGGACGCACGTCCTGCTCAATACATTAAATAACTGGAATCACAAAGCCAATATGCAAGAGTAGGCGTTATTTACCGTGAAAATATTCGCCGGAGGTGTGGTTCGAACGGATCAAGGAGCACGAATCCTCGTCGGCGGCCGAAACCAGATGACCTTGAATAGCACTCAGCCGCCGCTCCGCCGCCGAATCCATGGAGTGTTCCCTAGTATTTGCTGAAAGAAAATTCGAGTTTCAAAAATTTGCAGAAATAAAGTTTAGCTGTAGAACAAAGGGCCAGTAGAGGGGGCGAAAATGATGAGATGGAGAGAAAATTTGTGCGCATTAATTTTCTATCCGATTATTGTCCTTGATTGATCATTGTGATTTTTTGGTTTTCAAGTTTCAATGAATTTGCAATAAAATAAGAAAAAATGCTAGGATACACCTCATTTGTCCTCCACCCCTCCATTACAAAAAAGATAATGAAAACAAAAAAAAATAAAAATAAAAATAAAATAAAATTATATGATGGAGAAATGGGTGGAGAACAAATGGGGTATACCTCTTTCTCATAAAATAATTATAGGATAGACATGCATGTCGTTTGGGACTTTGGATAGGGCTGCCGGCCTGGTATGGGGTGAACCTAGCCAATGGTAGTAGTTGGGTTGTTTGAAAATTGAAAGACAATGCTCCTAATAATAATAATATTAATAATAAGAATTTATTTTAGGATAATTTACCTAAATAAGATTAAAACATAATGATTTTCTCAATATAGGACCATATGTTTTTATTTTTCAATGTAAGACCATTGGTCATTATCTATTAATCATTATTCAACTAAATGTCCACCACTACTTGGTCATTATTCTTCTTTCTGGTCATTATTAAATCTTATTTAGAAAATATGAAAGTTTAAGTCCTACATTGGGGAATGATTTATGTTTTAGTCTTATTAAGTGCAAATTTCACTTTATTTTATCACTAGTCCTTTATAAAATAAAATTTAGAGTAAATTTATAATTAGTCCCTTATAATATGGTAGTTTGCATATTTAGTCCTCTATTATCAAATATTAATCCCGTAGTCCTTATATGGATGTCTTTCCACAAATGGTCTTTTTTTAATTTTCTGTCATGTTGGTGTTAATTTAAAAGCTAACATTATACGGAGTAATTTAACATCAATCTTATGTCCAGTGACATATTCTGATATTGGTTAGACAAATAACACAAAAATAATGACTATGATTGTGAGCTATGATTCTGACAAAAGACCACATCTGTACACTATATATGGTTGTAGTAGAAAGCGATTGTAATTCACAAACGACGCTCATAAGCGACATTTGGAATTGTATATGACAAGAAAGATATATTATCATTGTGAAATTACACTTTTAGCCCTGAAATTAACACCAACATGATAAAAAATCAAAAAGACAATTTATAGAAGTATACCCATAGAAGAAGGACCATCGGGTAATATTTGATAATAGATGACTAAATAGGAAAATCATTTGTTATAAAAGACTAGTTATGAAATTTATTCTAAAATTTTTTATATCCAGTCTTTGATTATTAAGTACTTCTTTCGTTTCTGATTATTTTTCCACTTTTGATTTTTTTCAATCAATATTGATAAACTTTGACCTCAAATTAAATAAAAATGATATTAGATATTGATAAAGAAAATAATTTTATTAGATTTATTATATGAATTATTTTCAAAATATCATTTTATCTAATTAATATATAATATATATTTTATATAATAATAGCTCAAAGGTTGAAAATGATTGATTGAAAAAAATCAAAACTGGACAAATACTCAGGGACGGAGGTAGTATTACATTTGTGATCTTTCTTTTATGATTACATTTCTACGAGTAGTCATTTTTCTTTATACCTTTTGTTATCTATTAGTGTTAATTTAAGAGCTATTCAAATGTAATTTTACGCTCGCCACCCGGTTGGACCCTCCATAGCCAGCTCTCATAATGGTATTTCTGCCCGATAAAGGGGCCCCCCTTCAAAAGCTTTTCCAGACTCTCCTCCAAGTCTGGTGCGGTTAAAGGTTCGGTGTATTCCTATTTGAGGAGGTGGTCACTCCACCTCAAACCGGCCAAGGGAGTCGCAAAGGGGGGGGGGAATTTTATAAAGACAAATTTTTCCTTCAACGACCAGTTGCTTTGTTGAAGGTCAGAAATGAATTTTCAATTGTTTCACCCCTTAAAATAAACAAAACCGTCGCAACCCGATATCCCAGGACGGACTTCAAACATATACAGAAAGAGATGTAGAGAGGGATCGATATGAAGATGGGTGCAGATATTTACAAAGGCATTAAGAAGCTGGTAACCGTTGAGTGTGACCTGCCTGGGAAGAATCCTGAAGCAGTGACACACCTCGACTATGAGGGGGCGAAAAGGAAAAAGGATACCACCCTCTAAGGAAGTGATATGGAAACATATCCTATCCTCCCGGCGAGGTTCAACAATGTTGGGCCAGTTCTCATCGTATTCGAGAACATAGCCCTCCGGGAGGTTCCTACGGGCTTTGTTTAAAGCAACTTTAGAAACATGGGGATAAATGTCTAAGACATAATAGGTGGGGAGAGGAGAGTAATTGGCTGCTTCCAACCTCTCCTCCCATTGCATCCAAGACTCATTCTCGGGGTCATAGGGACCCGGTTCATCATCAACCGGTTCGTCCCTCTCCATAAAAACTTGACCGGATACTTGGTTGACTGGTTTTGGTTCAGGAGCAAAAGGTTGAGGAGCCGGTCGGGGCTCAAAGTCAGAGGAATAATACTCGGTCGAATAAGAGGGGGTTGGAGATTCCTCAGATGCGTAGGCATCTGAGGAAGAAATGTTCTGACTATCAGAAGAAGACATGACTCGGAAAGAAAATGAAGAAAGGAAGGAGAGCTTACTTGACTCGGAGGGCTGAGAAGCTAAAGCTGGGAACTTGGCCAGTAAAAGCTCTGAAAGGCGAATGCGAAAAGTGAGAGAATGAGAAGGATGGAGGCCCTTATATAGGCGAAGAAAAATTCGAAAATTGAATAGAGGGGCGACGTGGCACGTTCAGAATTTGCCGCATCAGGCGGCGCCATCATTTCGCTTGGGAAGACGAAAGGGCACAGTGATGGCTTTGATCAACGAGTCAAAGCCATTGCTTTCCTTCAAATTCAAAATTCAAAATTTTTAAGCAGGAAAGGTCTGAAATTTGAATTTCGGGACCATTTCTTAGATTTTTACTTCCCGCACATGATATTTTACATGGCCGAGAAGTGAAGGGCTTATTGATGGATGTATTCCACCTAGAACCGGTCAAAAAAGACGTTCAAATATTCAACCGGTCAAGTTGATTATTCTTGAGTGGGAGACCTAAATCACCAGTAAAAGGATTCTGGGTTGATCAAAAAAGGTGACAGGTATACTTCGAATAGTATACCGGTCAGACTACTTTATCATCTCATTCATTCCCCAATATCAGCAAATCCATCCCCTAGAAACCATCTGGTATGGTTTCTAGGGTTGGAAAGTGTCGGCAAAAGAAGAATCCAAAAGGGTTTAGATTGTAGCGACCATGATCAGCAGAGGATCATTGGAGATACTCGAGTAATCAGTCCAAGACAGTACGCGACAAGGGAGCCAGCCACCTTCCCCACTATGTGACAAGGCAGGTAGAGGACAGAGGTAGTCACCTCGCACCATCCAAGAACGTGTCATGAGCGGCTCCTTGTCTCCTTCTCCTATTATACATACTGTTTTAACCCTCAAAGGAAGGGATCTGACTTCTTCTCTCTAAAACTTCCGTGTAAAAGCTCTCATGCATTCCACTATATTCTTAATATTAATTGGGCTACAGGTGTTCCACATACAGTCCTACCAGTTACTTTGTGTGTTTTTACCTTTTACTTTATCGAATCTAGTAAACAATCCTAGACCGGTCTAGTACTGTTTACCCGGTTAGGTGATTTACACCATCACATATTTTGGTGCATTTCCAATATTTTATTCATACTTTAATTTTTTCCCCTATTTTAAAATGGTGAAACAATGATGCAAAAATACGTCGAGAGAGAATTCTATGTACCAAAAAAATGGCATATGGTGAGAAAGTTGTGCCGCATTTCAAAGAAAGAAAAGATTATGAATGCAGTGTACATTTTCGTTATTTTACATAACACGGTCTTGGAAGGCAACAAAAAATCAATATGCCAAAATTACGAAGATGTAGATGTACCCACTATAAAAATTACGGATGAGAACAGGAGATTTGATTTAGCATGTTTGGAACAATCGAACTATAGATAATTAGCGAGAGATTTATGTTGATTTTTTTAATTGTAATTTTTTTTACTTTTACTGTATTGCAAATCTTTTTATTTATTTTATCATTTTATGAGGAAGATAATGGAATTTGGAAAAATTACAATAAAAAATACGGAGTACTCATTATCTCATTATTTGGTCATCCCCATCACCCTTTACCATATCACATATTTGGGTGAAAAGGGATGATAAAATCACTTTACACGCGACATTGTCATTCTTTTTATCTCTCTTCATGTCACAATGTCTAATTTGTCTTCGTCAGCTTTGCTTTTTTCTCCCTGTGGGAATTTATTCCTTATTTCTTCTAAGAGTAATGCTTGAGGTAACATACTAACATGAACAAGGTATATATCCAATCATTTTTTTCAACCATACTAGATGTATTTTATGGAATATACCATAAAGTGTACATCAAAATTATGTATTAGCATTTCACACCGACACAATCGACTAGTGTGATTCAAATATTTTACATTAACATTTTATACATGTATGAATCATCACCTGCACTCTATAATTTAAGGTAAAATTTTTGGATAAAAATAGCTTAATTGTTTTTTTTCTATCCTAGTTGGATGAACCTCAAGTACTGTTGACTTAGATTTGAGAAAACGCTTCCGTTGCAAGTCATCATCAGGCGGCCCCCTACAAGTCTACCCCAGTTCATCATCGTTATCTCTTCGCCGAAAAATTTACAGACGAAGCAATCATCCATCATCATCATCACCAGCCAGCAGATAGAGAGAGCACGGCGACACGTGTCGGCCCACATTCCCTTCGGGCCCGCCCTACATCCCACCTTCCGTCTTCAGCCTTCTCTTCTCCTGCATAAATAAGGCAATGTGGATCGGCTTCATCTGAAGTTCTATTTCAGTTTGATTTGAGGCGGAGAGCGATGGCGGCAATAGGGAAGACGGTGCTGGACAAAGGGTGGTTAGCGGCGAGATCCACTGAGGTCGACCTCACCGGAGAGCAGCTCACCACCGGCGATCCTCCCTCCGTCGCGGATCCCAGGCCCCCATGGATGGAAGCATCTGTTCCCGGAACGTAATTTTACTCTTAATTTTACTCTGAATTAACTTGAGCTATGCAGTTCCGTTCTAGAACTACATTTTCTATTTTACATTGAGGAATTGAATTGAGTCGGGTGAAATGAGGGAGAAGGAAGTTCATTTTCTGTGCTAATTTAATTAATTCGTAGTCTTTACCTCACGTTTCAGTCGACTAATTAGTTTATTATTTTGTGTGATTAGTTGAATACAGTGTGTGTTAAGTTCAAAACTTAGATATGTCTAAATTAATTAATTAATTTGTGTGATTAGTTGATTACAGTGTGCGTTCAACTTCAGAACTTAAATATGTCTATAATAAGGAGTAATTAATTAGGGAAACTAAAGCTCAAACGGAAGGTTAACCATCTTATATTTCTATGGATAAATTTGGTTAGCCATCTTCTATTTCAAACAGAAGGTTAACCATCTTATATTTCTACTTATGACTGGCCCCTCTCTTTCCTCCACTTTCTTCTTTACCACATGGTCCACATCTAACAAAAAGAATTTTTCCTTAAAAAAACAAAAAGAATTTTTAGTGATATTTTCCCTCAACGCTCTATAAAATGTGTGCTTTCCCTTCAAACTTCTAAAAGTGTATCATTTGTCCATATTACTTAAAAGTAGTGCATGATTAGTCCTTATATTTGATTAGACTTTAACTTCAAATTCCAAAATAAGAGTGTCGTGTTTTTATCTTGAAAATAGTACTACTGCATTGTGACAACTGTATATTCATCAGTGACACATTCAACATTCAACAGTGCTTTTTGGTATTATAGGTTGGCATTATTATTGACATTATAGGTTCTATTTTGCCATAGTAGTATTTTGGGTTCTTTTTCCTTTTTTCAAGTGTGTTAAAAACACGCTCTTATGGGGCAATTAGGAGTTGATTTTAAGCAATATATAAGATGCTAGTTTTCTAAAATGTCCTTCACATACATTGATATTTAAGTCAAGTTATCTTCTATATTTTTTTATCTTCTCCTGAGACCTAAGAATTTCTCTTGGTTGAGTAGTGTTTTTAACCAAACTCGAAAAAAGCTTCAACAATGGCCGTCTTTTATATAGATCTTGATGAAGATGGATTGATGAACTTGTTTTTTATCTTTTTTTTTCAAGTTTAGTTAAAGACGTTGCAAAACTAAGAGAAATTCTTACACTATGTTTGGTTCAAGGAATTTGAGAGGGAAAAGAAAAGAAAATGAGAAAGAAAACATTTTTCTTGTTTGGTTCGAGAGGAAAAGAAAATGAAAATGATGACATGTATTAAGAAAATGAGAAAGCAAAATGTATTAAGAAGAAGGAAAACCAAATTCCTCTCATTTTGGTGAGGAAAATAAAGAAAAACCATTTTCTTTTCTTTTAAATTCTTTGAACTAAACATAGTGTTAGGGTTTCAATAGAAAATAAAAAAATGGTGTAGAAGATAACTTGACTTAAATATTAATGTATGTGGAGGGTATTTTAGACAACTAACATGTCATATATTGCTTAAAATCAACTTATAGTTGCACCAACATAAGGGCATGTCTTCAACGCATTTGAAAAAGATTACATGGAGACCACACCATTTTTTAAAGATACAAGGACAAATGGTATGCTTACAACTGGTTTTGGAGAAGTTTCAATATATTTGCTATCAGTTAAAAAAAGGACAAATGGTGCACTCTTAGAAATTCGAGGGGAAAAAGTCGCTAAAAACCCTCATGAAAATTCAATAACCCATATACTCCCAACCTTATCTTAACTTTGTTATTACTTTGGGGCATTGTTGAATTTATTTCCCAAAACATCAGGGAACTAAGAAAATGCAAGAAAAAGAATATAAGAAAGCGTAAAAAGGGAAGCCAAAAGAACCATTTTGATTTACTCTATTATTTAAACAAAGCTATAATGTTTTCAAATTGACTATGTTGCTTTTTCAAACTTGACTCTTATATTAATGAAAAGCAGTAATGAATTAATAGGGAACGATGGAGTATGCTCATTTTCTGGGAACTGCAAACTTTAACAAGTAAAAACTTATACAAGTGAAAAGAGTTTATTTGTGCTTGAAGGTGTTAGCTAGTTTTAGATGATTTTATCAAAGTAATGTTCTTGAGCTATGCTATAGAGTATAGAATAATCTTTCCCCACCATCATCTTGTTCCGTATGTGATTCTATTTACAGTGTTCTGGGAACTCTACTGAAGAACCGACTAATACCAGATCCTTTCTATGGCCTGCAAAATGAGTCCATCTTGGATATTGCTGATTCAGGAAGGGAATACTATACCTTTTGGTTTTTCACAAGCTTTGAATGCAAAGTGGTATGTTTTGAAAGCATACCTCTTGGATTTTGTTGGCTTTTTCTGCATGCTGTGTTGTTTTTTTTAAAAAAAATCTTACCCGAGAAGGTATTTAGCTGTTATTCTCACCAACCATCTCAGCATGTATTGCCTTGAAGCAGTTGATTTCTCCTATGGTTTCTGTGTTTGTTCTGTTTCCCTTCAAGCAAATAAGGGTGAACAATTTTTTGAATTTATTTCAGTCAAATAATCAACATGTGGATCTAAATTTCCGGGCTATAAATTATTCTGCTGAAGTGTATTTGAATGGACACAAGGAGGTCCTGCCGAAGGGAATGTTTCGTAGACATTCAATCGATATTACTGATTTTCTGCACCCAGATGGTAAAAATCTGCTTGCTGTGATTGTTCACCCTCCTGATCATCCTGGAAAGATTCCTCCTGGAGGTGGGCAAGGTGGCGATCATGAGGTATACACTACTTCCATGGAAGACTAACAGTTATTATCCGGCACTTCATTGTCTTTTTTTTAAGGATCCAATTATCCTTTGCAGAGGTATGCTTAAGGCAGGCCTCACATCTGTGTTGTGCTGATAGAGTAAACACTTTGTGAGATGTTTAAATAAAATTATGCCAGAATTGATTTTTATGCCCAAGTTAAATCAATAACCGTAGTTTAAGCTCATGCTCGCAACTGCTGTGTTTGGGTAGTACTAATGTATACCATCAACCTTTAACACAAGGAGCTTTATGTTATATTTTTGGCTCTTAAGAGTTATTTCCATAAGAACTAAGAAATCCATGTATGTCTTGAGTCCATATATCGTACATCCACGCAAATGTTCATTTTCGAGTACCAAAATACTCATTTCACATATTTATTTATCTTACTCCGTAGTATTTATTCAAAACTTGTACATTGTAAAATGTATATGTATGCTCATAAGCTCATTTGAGAACTACATAATACCCATTACATTTAGATAGAATGTATATTTATGAGTAACACAATACTCATTTCATACATTTACATAATAATATTCGAGTTGCATATGCGAAATGAGTGTTCTATTACTCGCAAATGAGTATTTGCCACAGATATACGGGAAACACCGTACAACCGATTGTACGGTATATGTTGCTGGCTTGCTGTATGTCTCTTAAGTGATATATATGTATATATTAAATGTCAAACCTTTTTGTTATCCTCTCACTGCTATCATTGCTTGCTTATGATTCATATCTCTCACAAGTCACAACAAATCATCATATGTGAATTTTATAATATTATATGCATCAAATCATTATGTTCTTTTAAAAACTCAATCAATCCTTAATCAAGGTCATATATGTAAACGGTAAGGGCTAACAGTTAAAAAAAGGTGATTCTCGACTATATATGTTTTTTAAATTCACTAAGGTAGTGTTTGGCAACTAGCATTTCATTTCAATTCATGCATTTCAATTCCAAAATTTAAAATCTTGAAATTCAAATGACAAGAGGAGGAGCATGGATTTGAAATTAAGCTTTGTTTTGAATGAGAAGAATTTGACTTAAATCCAAATTCAAATTTTTTAAGTTTCCCAAACATGTGATTTGAGCTAAATCCAGATTTGAAATCCAAATCCATGTTCCCAAACATACCATAAATTATTTTTCTATCACTTGTCTTAAGAATCCTAATATTCTCTGTGTTCATTGAAGATAGGGAAAGATATTGCTGCACAATATGTTGAAGGATGGGATTGGATGGCTCCCATCAGGTGAGACATGAATAACATTTGCAACTTATATTGATTGCTCCCCCACCCCACCTCCCTACTATGTATGTGCCCATTCAAAATCTTTGAATGCATGCATATATTTACTTTGAATTTTGTGGAATAGTCATTTCCAAAGAACATTCATGCACATGCTACAGATTGATAATCTTTCTTAAGTGTAGACATAGCTTTTCTCAAGATATACAGTAGTCAAATAACTTATACTCCCTCTGCCCCATAAAGTTTTCCTAGTTTAAATTTCACGGAGTTTATGAAAAGTGTTTAAAAGTAGAAATTATGTCATTGGAATTTGTTTAGATGGGAGAAATTTTTTAAGGATAATTTTATTAATAAAAAACGAATACATAGTCATGCGAGTGGGAACTGGCTCCACACTTGTAAGTAATGAACTGATAACCTCCTTTTAAAACTTTTGGAGTCTTTAGTTTTAATTGTATGGCTAATTGTTCTTTTCCCTTCCTTTTTTGTTTGGGTATTGAGTACTTTTCTCTATGACGTAAGTTTAAGATGTTTGCTTTATAATTCTAGATTTATTTCCTCTCTTTATCTGTTGTGGCTTTGCTCTACTTAAATGGCATTTTTCGGTTGTTATTACTGTTGGCAGCAATACAGAATACGAAGGTTGTCTCTATAATAATAGGTTGAAATGTAAAATCAGCCTGTGGAAATGGCTAAGAATGTGCCAGATTGGTAATATACATGGGTCATGTACACAAATACTATAGTAGGGTTATGGGCCACAGCTAATGGTTCTTGAACTCAATAAGGTGGTGGGAAGGCTCTATGACCCTATCTCATTTAGGAAATGGCTGTTGTTTATTTCTACTGCTTTAACCATTCAGCAAATTTCAATTTCACATTCTTACAGGGATAGGAATACGGGAATCTGGGATGAGGTGTCCATTACAGTAACAGGGGTGAGTTTTATAGTTTTTTCTTGATTTCATTTTTGATTTTGTTGATCTTTACTGGCAACTTGTAACAGACTAAAAGTATCAAAACCCAGTTAAATTGCTATGGAAAAGTCTTTTAAGATTTCAAGGCTGACAATCCCGTTACTGTTTGTACAGCCTGTGAAGATTGTGGATCCCCACTTGGTCACTACATTCTTCGATGACTATAAAAGAGCATATCTACACACCACAACTGAGTTAATTAATAAAAGTGCCCAGGAAGCCGAGTGTTCTTTAAACATCCAAGTTTCTACTGAACGTGAAGGAAATGTTTGCTTAGTAGAGCATCTTGATACACTACAAATTTCTCTTTCTCCCGGAGAACATGCTCAATATACATTTCCTCAGGTTAGTACTCAGCAATCTTCTCTCTCCAAGGCTAAGGAGGTCACGTGTTGAATGAATGGGTTTCTTCCCTCACATTTTGAAATGTTTGTATCATTTATCCTTTTCTATGCTTTGTTTAAATTGGTCTATAGTTTGAGGATAAGAAGCTAATATATAAATAGCCTAACGATGCTTGGAATAGAATCCTCATACTAGCAACCTCATCATTCTTGAAAGAGAATGGTGAATGTTTCCTTTTACATTGGCATCTAACTATTGAGGTTGTCTATATATTCCCTTCCACAGCTTTCTTTCTACAAGCCAATTTTGTGGTGGCCTAATGGCATGGGGAAGCAATCTCTATATAATGTTGAAATAACAGTAAATGTGAAAGACTATGGAGAGTCTGACACGTGGAGCAACCATTTTGGCTTTCGCAAAATTGAAAGCACCATAGATAGTTCTACAGGTGGAAGGTAAATGCTTGAGTTTCTTTTACTTCTCTCACAGGTTTCCTTTTCTGTACACAGTGAGCTGCATAATGTTTAGTCACTTTAGTGGATTTACATGTTGATATTTTGCTAAGTTTAAATTCTCTCAATGTCTGCAGACTGTTTAAGGTCAATGGCCAGCCTATATTTATTCGCGGGGGTAATTGGATTCTCTCGGATGGTTTATTACGGCTTTCTAAGGAAAGATACAAGGCAGATATTAAATTTCATGCTGATATGAACTTTAACATGATCCGTTGCTGGGCCGGGGGGTTGGCGGAAAGACCAGATTTTTATTACTACTGTGATTTATACGGCTTGCTGGTGAAACACACTCTCTTATTTTTCCTCATTATGCAGTGTGTTTATATGCCTTTATGCATAGGGATGTGCCCCTTGCCCCCTTCAATTATTTAGACATTACTTGTTTGATATGCGATTTATGGTAAATTGAATTGATAAACAAATTGCTGCAGGTTTGGCAAGAGTTCTGGATTACTGGAGACTGTGATGGACGAGGCGACCCCGTGTCAAATCCAGATGGACCATTGGACCATGACTTGTTCTTGTTTTGTGCAAGGGATACTGTCAAGCTCTTGAGGAATCATCCAAGTCTCGCTTTGTGGGTTGGGGGAAATGAACAAGTGCCACCATCTGATATCAATGAAGCTTTAAAGAATGACCTGCAACTCCACCCATATTTTAAGGATTCCAGTGAAGGACACGTTGTGAAGGACCCAAGCGAATATCTTGATGGCACGCGTGCTTATGTACAGGGATCCATGTGGGATGGATTTGCTGATGGGAAAGGGAACTTTACAGATGGTCCTTATGAAATCCAGAATCCGGAAGACTTCTTCAAAGACGACTATTATGCTTATGGGTTCAATCCTGAGGTTGGCTCTGTCGGGGTGCCAGTGGCAGCTACTATTCGTGCAACGATGCCTTTAGAAGGGTGGCAGATTCCATTGTTTAGAAAACTATCGGATGGGTATGTAAAGGAAGTGCCCAACCCAATATGGGAGTACCACAAATACATTCCATATTCTAACCCAGAAAAGAAGGTCCATGACCAGATTTTACTGTATGGGACACCAAATGATCTTGATGACTTTTGTCTTAAGGTGAATAAAATATCTGTAAACTGACACATATCTTTCATACCATCCACTTTATTTCCTGACCTTTTTTAGACTCATTAGGTTGTGTATGGTTAATTGTTACAGGCACAATTAGTGAACTACATTCAATATAGAGCTCTGCTGGAAGGTTGGACATCCCGTATGTGGACCAAATATACAGGTGTTTTGATATGGAAAACACAAAATCCGTGGACAGGCCTAAGAGGTCAATTCTATGATCATCTCCATGATCAAACAGCAGGGTTTTATGGTTGCCGCTGTGCTGCCGAACCAGTTCATGTTCAGCTTAATCTGCATACATATATGATAGAGGTAAGCAATTGCCAAGGCCTCATTTTGTTTTACTTCTGGCAATTTTGATTCTCAGAATTAGAATCGTTTTTAGAATTAGGCGAATCTGGAGAATCAATTATTTGGTTAGTTGGTTACTTCTAGGAATCTGATCTTGTGAGAGCAGAATCAACAAGTGATTACTCGCATTCTGAAAATATATCAACTAATTCTAGTTGATTCTGATAGAATCACCTCAATGAAATAAAACCAAACAAAACTCAAGTGTTGATGATAGTGAAGTGCTTTGTGTATCTTTCCTTATGAAAGTTATGAAGATTATCTTGTACCAGTTTTTGGACCAAATGAACCTAGTATAATGCCAACTTCATTTGGGGTTTAGCCGTTTAGGGGTCGATATGTACGCTACCTTACCTTTGTAAAAACAGAGGATGTTGCCCCCACATTGATGCCATTTACTGCCCACCAAAACTTCATAGAAAGCAAGAAGCAGGAAACCTTAAATATAACTTTTTGATTTAGTTTATTATTAACCCAAAGCTAAAACGTTCTAAAAATGACTCTCTTAGCTCCAATGGCAATGGACGCCATTTTGTACTTCATCCATCCAAAAAAGGGTAGATTGGGTTTGCTTAGCATTTGATTCTTGAATCAATATCCAATTTCATTTTGCATTGTCATCTCCAATTCTCAGCTGTTTGATTAGTATTTCCTTTGCTGTTTGACTACAGGTGGTAAACACTACCTCTCAACAGCTTTCTGAAGTTGCTATTGAAGTCACTGTTTGGGATCTGCAAGGAGAGTGTCCGTACTACAAAGTCTCTGAAAAGCTAAATGTACCACCCAAAAAAACAATGTCCACATTTAAGATGGAATACCCTAAGCAGGAGAACGCAAAGCCAGTTTACTTTCTTCTTCTCAAGCTCTACAATGTTTCAGATCAGACCATCTTATCTCGGAACTTTTACTGGCTGCATCTCTCTGGTGGTGATTATAAGCTTTTAGAATCTTACAGGGAGAAGAAAATACCCCTGAAAGTAACTTCTCAAACTTTTATCAATGGGTCTAGCTATGAGATGCGCTTGGTCATTGAGAACACATCAAAGAAGCCTGAATCTGCATTCCTTGAAAACAACCATGTCACTTTAAACAACAGGAGTGTTGATTCAGATGCATTTTTGCAACCAGCTGATTATAATAATCTCACTAGTGGGGAACGCGAAACCAGTTTTTATCAAAAGCTGTGGAGGATGGTTGTTGGGGAACACAGCAACGTGAAGGTTTCAAAAACAGAGGGAACTGCCGAGGCAGGGGTTGCTTTCTTCCTCCATTTCTCAGTTAATAAAGCCTCATCAGACGAAAGTCCCAAGAATGAAGACACACGCATTCTACCAGTTCACTACTCGGACAACTATTTCTCACTCGTACCTGGTGAAGTGATTAAAATAACACTTTCGTTTGAAGTTCCTCCGGGTGTGACCCCAAAAGTTACACTGCGCGGCTGGAACACCCAGGTCATGCATATAGATCTTTGAGCCCACCAAAACAACCATACCGGCTCGATTGCCCTGGTAAATATAAATCTTTTCTCTTTGTCATACTGTGTATATTGTCAAAATTATGGATGCAGGCTGAGGTGAGGTGAGAAGATATGTACAATATTGTATAATAAGGCTGCAAGTTAATTAATAAGAATCTGCCATGCCTACAATGCAGCATAAATAATGCATCTTGTGAATACGAAGTTGTTTGCTATTAAAAACTTTGTGCGAATTGTCATATTGTAGATGAGTTTTTACACTGTTGCAGTGCATTCCTGGGATTGGTAGCATTGGTAGAACCCAGCGGCATTGTCAATACCATACCATTCTAAAATCATATTTAAAAACTCAAACATCTACCACCCAAATATTAAACTGGGCATATTTTAAAAAAAACATTATACATAGAAAAATTAAAAGATAACATGTCTACATTAAAATGTCAATGAATTTATACAAATTCATTGATATTAAATTATTGATGAGTTCCAAACAACAACAATAATAACAACGAAAAATGTTACTCCGTAAAAGAAGGCAAATAAAATACATGACTAAGAGCATTCGTAATGGGAAACATCTAGGAGAGCAAGAGTGCGTATATTGTGCAGCCAGCTGCACAAGAATTATGATATACTCCGTAACATGATAGTACTCACTTTGGAGTAAAGTCATACTCATTTTTGCACAAAAAATAAGTGTTCATTTTGGAGTACAAAGAATATTCATTTTGAAATAACGTGGTATTCAATTACATGTATTCATTACAAATATAATTTTCGTTTATGAATAACATAGTGTTCATTATGAAACATAGTGTTCATTCTCAAATAACATAATATTTATTCTGAAGCATGTTGGCATAACTAAAGATTAGTTTTGCTTAGCTGGCATGGTGGTTAAGTTTGTTATTAGTTAGTTGGCCGGGTTGTTATTTTCTGTTTTCTTTTAGCAATACATATATAGCAGTGCTTCTCCTTTGTATCAAAACAATCAGAGAATTATCATCAATTCACATTCTTCTTCCTTCTTTTCTTTCTCTGGTTCATTTTTCTTCTTCTTCTGTGAAGAAATCCAACATGGTATCAGAGCAGTAGAATTCTCTTCTTCACAGAATTCCTCTTCGCTGTGATCCTGATATCAATGGCGACAGGAAATCCAGGCCAAATCGAGCCTTCTGATCCCTTATATCTTCATCCATCAGATCATCCTGGCCTGGTGCTGATTTCAACAAAATTCGAGGGCGATGGATTCGGATCCTGGCAGAAATCCATGAAGATTGCTCTCTCGGCTAAGAATAAGATGGAATTTGTTCATGGAAGAGTTGCGAAGCCGATCAACAATCCTATCAAACTCAATGCCTGGCAGAGGTGTAATGACATGATTACATCCTGGATTCTGAACACACTAAGCAAGGAAATTGCAGATAGTGTTTTGTATGCAGAAACTGTGACTGATCTTTGGAATGAGCTCATTGATCGTTTTGGACAAACTAATGGAGCGAGGTTATATCAACTTCAGAAAGATCTATGTTCTGTTTCGCAAGGAAATTCTGAAATTTCTGCATATTATACAAAAATGAAGAAAATCTGGGATGAATTAGCTACAGTCTCAAATTTACCCAGGTGTACTTGTGCTGCTGTACAGGAACTTCTGAAATATGAACAGGATCAGAAATTAGTTCAATTCCTAATGGGGCTCAATTCAGATTATAATACCATAAGGGGAAATATTCTCATAATGAGGCCCCTTCCATCTGTTGCTACAGCCTATGGCATGCTTATACATGAGGAGAAGCAAAGGTAGATTCAGGCTGAATCTCCTTTCACTGCTGAACATACATCTTTGAATGCAAATTTGCAGACATCATTTAGAGGAAGAATGGATGATAAGAAGGTCATTGTGTGTGAGCATTGTAAGAAGAAGGGTCACACGGCTAACAAGTGCTATAAGCTTGTGGGGTACCCAAAGGATTTCAAATTTACAAGGAATAGAAGATTAGCAGCAAATGTTCACAATGAAGGAAGCTATGATTCTGCCAGCAACAATTCAAGTGAAGATAGCAGAAATGAGGGCCAGTTCACTCCAGAACTCTGTGGACAATTTTTGAGGATTCTTCAGTCAATGAATGAAGGCAAATCCCACATGACTTCTGATTCCAACTCAAATTCTCAGGCCTTTTCTGCTCACATGGCTGGTATGACCTACTTTCCTTCTGATTTCATAACTTCACATATGTGCAATAGTGTGTGTAAGATTGATAATTGTGCTTGGATTCTGGATACTGGAGCAACTGATCATATGTGTGCTAATCCACTTCTTCTCACTAAAGTCAAACACCTTTCCAGTCCTCATCACATAACTTTACCAACCAATCAACAAATCACAGTGTTTCAAACTGGTTCTGTCACTTTATCTTGTGATATAGTCCTTGATGATGTCCTTTTTGTCCCAGATTTCAAATTTAATCTGTTATCAGTTGGCAAATTATGTAGTCAGTTGGGACTCACAGCCTGTTTTACACCAAACAAATGCATTTTGCAGGGCCTTTCCAAGAGGAGGCCACTGGATCTTGGTGAAAAACATGATGGTCTGTACATAGCCAAATCTCTTCAGTCTTCTCAAGTCTCCCAAATGTCTCATATTAGTTCTTTTGATGTATCATCTTCCTCTACTGATAATGCTCATAGTAGTTCCAGTTGTAATAAGGCTTGTAAAGTTTCAGATGTAACTGTTTGGTACATGAGACTTGGCCATTTGCCTCTTTACAAACTGAAATATATCTGTTCTTTTAATGATGAAAATGTAAATCATTTGTCCTCTTGTGATGTGTGTCCTAAAGCTAGACAACACAAGTTACCATTTCCCCATAGTCTCACTCATTCTGATCACATTTTTGACCTCATTCATTTGGATTTATGGGGACCCTATCACACCAAAACACACAATGGTTTTCAGTATTTCATGACCATAGTGGATGATTTTTCCAGAGCCACATGGACCTATCTCTTGTCTGCCAAAAGCAATGCTCCAGATATCATTCAAACCTTTGTTGTCATGGTTTCTACTCAGTTTGGTAAATCAATAAAAACAGTGAGATCTGATAATGCTCTGGAATTAGGCAAAAGCTCACTCATGTCTAATTTCTTTCTTTCTAAAGGAATCCTCCATCAAACTAGTGTTAGGGACACCCCTCAACAGAATGGAATTGTGGAAAGAAAACACAAACATCTCTTGGAAACATCTAGAGCCTTATTCATACAGTCCAATTTACCACTCAAATTTTGGGGGGAATGTGTCCTTACTGCCACATATCTTATAAATAGATTCCCAACCAAACTTCTGAAAAACAAAACCCCTTATGAACTTCTGTTTGGAAGGGCACCCCAGTATGATCATTTGAAAGTGTTTGGTTGTTTGTGTTATTCTTCAACTCCTAAAACAGGAAGACATAAGTTTGCAGATCGGGCCACTGCTTGTGTCTTCCTAGGATATCCTTATGGTCAAAAGGCTTACAAAGTCTACAATCTGAACACCCATAAAGTTGAAACTTCAAGAGATGTCATTTTCCATGAAACCATATTTCCTTTTCATAAACATTCCCCTTCACCTCCTTTGTTTCCTTCTCATCATAATCCAAATGAACCATTTCCAGATTCTACTCTTCATACTTCTCCAGTGGTTTCTCATGAATCTCAGTCTTCAGCCACACCTTTGGAGAATGTGGTTACTCAATCCATCAATACTTCACATGACCAACATCATTTAGAACCTCTTAGAAGATCTCACAGAACCCATCAAACTCCCTCATATCTACAGGACTATGTTTGTCAGTCCAATACCCAATTTCCATCCCAGTGTTCCAATGTCATCTCTTCTGACCAGTTTTGTCCTCATACAGTCACTTCCATTTCCCCATCCTCACACATATGTTTGGGAGCTCTAGCTCCAACAAGCCAACAATTTTTGCACACTATTTCTCATATGCAGGAGCCAAGAAATTATGAAGAAGCTAGTGTTGACCCAGCATGGAGACAGGCTATGGACCTAGAATTTAAGGCTTTGGAATCTACTAGGACATGGGAAGTTTGCACTTTACCTAGAGGGAAGAAACCCATAACCAGCAAATGGGTATACAAGCTCAAGTTTAAGTCAGATGGATCTTTAGAAAGACACAAAGCCAGGTTGGTCATTCGTGGGTGTACTCAGAAAGCCGGCATTGATTATCATGAGACATTCTCTCCAGTTGTCAAAATGACCACAGTTAGAACCCTCTTGGCTGTAGCCGTCAAACATAAGTGGCCTATTTTCCAATTGGATGTCAATAACACATTCTTACATGGAGATCTACATGAAGAAATATACATGAAGCCTCCTTTAGGAATGCAGCTTCCTGATCCCAAATTGGTCCTCAAGTTGAAGAAGTCACTTTATGGTCTTAAACAAGCCTCTAGGCAATGGTATGCCAAACTCTCCATGGTTTTGAGATCCAAAGGGTACATTTCTTCCAAGAATGACTATTCTTTATTCACTAAGCGCTTGGATTCCTCAGTCATTCACCTTGCAGTTTATGTTGATGACATCCTCATAACTGGAGACAACCTAGCTGAAATAGAAGCATTAAAGCTTCATCTTGATGACCTATTTAAGATCAAAGACTTGGGGTTTTTAAGTTACTTTCTTGGTTTAGAAGCTATTCCTGCCAACCAAGGCCTCATTATCACACAAAGGAAATTCACCCTGGATCTCCTTAAGACATTTGGCTGCCCTCCTGATTCTTCAGCTTCATGCCCTCTAGAGGCCAATTTACAACTCAGAATTGGCATTGGATCACCAATATCAGATCCCACACTTTACAGATGTCTTGTGGGGAAACTCAACTTCCTCACTCACACAAGACCAGACATTGCTTTTGCTGTTCAATTTCTAAGTCAGTTCATGCAGGATCCCAGAGAACCTCACTGGGCAGCAGCACAACACACCCTCAGATACCTCAATTCTGCACCTACTCAAGGCTTGTTTTTCAATGATTCTTATGATCTCACTCTCCAAGCATTCTGTGACTCTGATTGGGCTGCTTGCCCTAATACTCGCAGATCTGTTAGTGGCTATTTTGTATTATTTGGTGGCAGTCCCCTCTCTTGGAAAGCAAAGAAACAAACTACTGTCTCCTTAAGTTCAGCGGAAGCTGAATATCGTTCTATTCGAAGGGTTACTGCAGAGCTAGCTTGGTTGTCTCGCCTTCTTACTGATTTTGGGGTTCCTAATATCACTCCTATTCCGGTTCGCTGTGATAGTAAAGCTGCCATCTACATAGCCACAAACCCAGTTTATCATGAACGCACCAAGCATATAGAATTGGATTGCCATTTTGTCATAGAGAAGTTACAAGATGGCTTGATAATTTTGACTCATGTTCCCAGTTCAGAACAGCTTGCTGATCTTTTCACAAAGAGCTTACCTAGTTCTCTTCACCACAAGCTTCTTGCCAAGTTGGGGGTTCACACACCCTCCAACTTGAGGGGGGGTGTTGGCATAACTAAAGATTAGTTTTGCTTAGCTGGCATGGTGGTTAAGTTTGTTATTAGTTAGTTGGCCGGGTTGTTATTTTCTGTTTTCTTTTAGCAATACATATATAGCAGTGCTTCTCCTTTGTATCAAAACAATCAGAGAATTATCATCAATTCACATTCTTCTTCCTTTTCTTTCTCTGGTTCATTTTTCTTCTTCTTCTGTGAAGAAATCCAACAAAGCAATGTACCGTTCATATTACCAAATTATTCATGGAGAATCATAGCCAATGGTTGCCGCCACCGTCATCACCGCCTAGCTTGGTTGCCGTCGATTTCACCTAAATTGCGATTATCTTACTCGCCTCCCGATTGCTCGCCACTTCCTGCAGTTCCGCGAGGGAGAAGAATCTGCCGAATTTGGCCGCGGTGGCAGCAGTGGAAATCTTTGTGGGAGGCTTGTTGGTGGTGGCGGGATTCAAGTTTCCGGCATTGTGGGGGCGGGGGGAGCAATATATGTTAGGAGTAGTATAAACCAATAAATATGTTTAGGACACAGAGAAAAAAGAGAGGTGTATATGGTACATCCGGATGTACCTAAAAATAGGTACATCCGGGTAGTACTCATTCTAAAATAAAATAGTACACATTCTCGTATCAACATAAATTGGTTTTGAAATAGTGTGATGCTCATTCTGAAATAACAAAATACTCATTCTGAAGTAATGTAATACTCATTTTCACACATTTGTTTAATACAATCATAATTTTCAGCTACGAATCAAGTAATGTTCATTCTTAAACAAATTAGTGCTCATTCTCAAATAAGGTAGTGCTCATTGTGAACTAAAGTAATTGTTCATTCCACTATCGGTTGATCATTACAGGTAGTTCTATCCCTAGAGTTTGTACTACTTCCACGTACCTTAAGCTGCCATTTCCACCTGCTTCCTCTCCAGCAATTAGAACTCAAATGGATCCATGACCCGACAATTAGAAAGCACAGGAACTAGCATCCCTTCATCGGCGGCTTCTGCGTCTTCTCCAACGAGCACGAACAGAGGCCCGGTAGAGGTGGGTGGGCGATTCTTCTAAGGACATCAATTTTCCGTCCTATCTCTCGCCGGGATCCTTAGGGATTTAAGCCGGCTGTACAATTCTAACCGTACAGCCGGATGTACAGTATAATTTGCGGAGAAAAAGGGGGTGCTATGTAATTTATTAGCAAGTCTGATCCCAAATAGAACACACCCCAAAATACCTTTTAATAAAATTATATTGGAAAAAAGACAAAAGTAGAAGTAAAACATTGAGAATATATCAAAATAAGACTTTTATGTTTTTATTCTCGAAATAAGATTTAAAATACATTTACAGTACTAAACATGATCATGTACATTAACAAAAAGCATAGTAATATGTTTTAGTAATGCACATTATTATACTGTTTTGTTATGCACATTACTATACTTTTTTGTCATGGGCATTGACCTTGGTAATATATTTATTAACATGGTCATGCACATTACTAGGTAGTGTACATGACCAGGTTTGGTAATCTAAATACATTTTAACTTCTATTTTGAGAATAAAAACATGAAAGTTCTATTTTAGTATATTTTTAATATTTTACTCTTACTTTTGTTTTTTTACCTCTTACTTTTGTTTTTTTACCTAAATTCATGGCTCATCTTAGATATTAATTCATTCGTTCCAATTAATTGATATTGATAAACTCCGTACTAGTTAAGTAAACCATTGTATACTCATTTATTAAAATAAATTAAAATAATCAAAACCGCAATAATTAGTTATTTAAAATAAATAGATATCCAAAAAAAAATTTATTTATTTAAAAAATTGCTAACTCTTAGGTTAGTTTCTAGAGCGTTATATAAATTATGTCTTTTAAGAAATTCAAATCCCTAAAATTTCCTTAAGTCCTGCCACGCTTGCTCGGGGAAAGATGGTGTGATAGAAGAAGAAACCTTCGTCAAGGATATGTGGCTAGATATAAGAAATCAATATCGGCAATATTTTCCCTGAGAGTCCCCACATCTAAAAAGTGAGGAGAAATTAATAGGTATATAACTATATATAAGGTCTTGAGTTAAATTGGTTAATCGGTTGGATTCAATCTTTTAATATAGTCCAACCCAAATATCTTATGACTTAGTCCAGTGATCCCTATCTCATTCTAAAAATTCTATCATGAAATTAGAGCAGATTTTGGTCCACCTCGTTTGTCAAAGTGTCTATCTAGACATTCATTCCTAACAGTTTCACACTTAGGCACATTCTAATAATGATGCACATCAATCATGTCTGTGCTGATAGATAAGAATGAGAGTCGAGTAGTATACACCGCTCAAACGCACACAACTAGTTCTTGATGTTGGTTCGACAATTGGGTTTCAATTACTTAGAACTCACACATCTACTGGGATCAACGAAGAGGTCATTGACAACACTTTGTCTCTAAAGGGCTCCCTCGTTGAGGTTCCGATTGTCCTAGGAGACTACTCCACTCGAGTGAGTATTCTCTGGTAAAGTTTAGTCAATTGTTTTTGGTGATTCATGGTGCCAATAGTTTGGTATGAATTTACAATTGTACCTTCTGATCAGGCCTAAGTCAGTTCCTCATATCGATCCTAGTAGCGATAGCTTTAAGTTGGCTCGTCAACAGTCAACGTTTCACTATCAGTCCCTTTTCCTAGAGGTTCGTCGTGCTAATAACTTGTCTTCACAACTTCGCGCGTTGAATATGAACCCGACTCAGTTCTTACGTTTGCATTGGGCTCGGTAACCACGTACTTGCTTAGGTCGTCCCTTCCAGAATAGTTTGTTGATGAGAGAGAGAGAGAGAGAGAGGGAGATGGGGAGATAAAAAAAATTATTCCGTACATAATACCACCTCCATCCCAAATTACTAGTCCATATTTTGTTTGCCACAATGTTTAAGAAAAATAAATTTGTATGGTTGAAAGTCATGCAAATGAGTGAAAAGATATGAGCCACAAAAGTATTTTTCATAAGTAGAAAGAGGAATATTATATATATATAGATAAATTGAACAATATAAAAATTAAAATGCTATGCAAGTATGGCTCTAGTATGAGAAAAACAAGATTCCGACTGCTTGATAAAACTAACTTATCTTGAAATCACTTTCAAGAAACCGGTAATGGAAGACACAAATGCAGCTGCTTGATCTAAGAGAGATGTACCCTTCTCTTGCTTATCATCTACATCTCCAAATATTATCTGCATATATTTTGTTAACAAAAAACAAAACCAGAAAAGCATGTCAATGATTCACTATACCATCAATCTTAACCACATGTGTATGATAATCATCCCGCACCTTAATCCTAATGGCGATGTAAATTTGTACTGTACTCAATGTACTCTCATAGTAATGCAAGATGTATTTGTTCACAACTCTAACATTAGTTCAGGAAAAAAGCTAGGGGGTACACCAAGTTTGTACCCCAATTTGCACACCATGTGTATCAGACACACCCGGACAACAATTGTATGTGCGGCGGACAGACAATTGTTGTCTGTGTGCCTGCGATACACTTGGTGTGCAAACTTAGTATACCTCTAGCACCCCCCTTCGTTCAGATTTGTTACACCTTATTTCAGCATATACACGTTGTTTGTAGTGAAAATGGTCAATTGGCATCCTTGCATTAGACATATACACCAAATAGTATGGCGTTTGATGATCTCTAACATTTATTTGAAGCATAAATTCTCCAAATGTGAGGAAACAAAGTCTTGCAAGATCTTGTGTAACAAAAGTGGAAAAAAAGGTCATGTGTTTATGCAGGAACTATAAGCACAAGGTCTCAAGTTCAAAACACACCCCAAGTGCCTTAAAAAAAAGAGATGGAGAGAATGGTAAGAAAATGTTTCTCATTCCATAGCACGCAGTTTAAATGCAACAAATCCTGTAAATTGATTAAATACAACTTCCTTACAAATGTAGGAAAATAGGGAAGAATAACATAATGGGTCAGGTGCAATAAACAGCTCGAACTAAACATTTATCAAATTATGTGGTACAAACTGTGGGGTACTCAGCAGCACATGCAGTAAGCCATTGTCACTGTACAGTAAAACAGATTGTAATTATTTGACTTTTCATGATTTTACACCATTTCTCCCTTAAAAAAATCACATTATTTACATATTTCCATCTCAAAGCAAACCTCCGCACCACAATTATGTCTTTTCCCCTTTTTATCACCAAAACTCCCCAAATAAGCCCATCCCTTTTTCCCTCAATTCCCCCAAACTGAAATACTAATTCTGCAGCAATCATTAGCCAGTGTTCAATCTTATACTACGTATTTGTTTGCTTAACAGAGACAGGAAGTGCAATTTTGTATGTGCACTTGCAGGTGGACAGTTGTAAATTTTTCCAACGGTACGAAAAGTGGGAATATTGCCCTCGTGCAATCAAGTGAATCACAGATAGCGAAAAAAAGTATGAGACTCTCAATGCAGAAATTTGAACAATATATCAAATAGAAAAAAAAGTGCAAGGAACTGGTGTTGTGAAAGGTGAAAATGAATCTTTCTTGATGCATGAATTGCAAAACTGAGAAAAAAAAGGTGATGTTATTTTTTTAATGTGGAAAATCACACATGCAATAATTAGAAATTTGTTAGTGTGCAGTGACAATGTATGTGCTACTGAGTCCCTACCTCACCTCCAGAGTTTGGGTCACAAGTAAATGCATTCTTAGTTTGTATTGTTTTTTGCACCTGGCTCAGAGTTTGTTTATTCTTCCCATTTCTCCTAGAAACATATTGACTAATGGCATGTACTCTTCGTCTGAAATGTGATCTGAACTGAATAATTATTTTGATCTTGAGGAATTTTCCAGGTCTGAAATATAACATCTGGCCTCTAGTTTGATACTTTTTAGTTCCTCTTGTCTGAACTAAATGGTTTTCGTTTGATATAGCATTGTCTTATTGGATTAAAATAAGAATGAATAAAAACAAAAAAGGGTGAACAAAACAACACCTAAACTTTTATGCCACCCCTCCAAAATTTGTAAGATCGTAATGTTCTTGATAACATGTTTAGTTTGATAGTACAAGAGATAAGAGCATCTAACCTCAAGTTCATCAGAAGTGGGGCATCTAATCTGTTCCTTGGCAAGGAGATAACGGTTTGGCCGAAACTTATCATCATAGAACACCTTCCACAATCTGGCTTGCAGGGAAATAGAGAGAAAGTCGATAAGCATCCATTAATTCTCAAACTACTTATAAAGAGTTCTTCTATTTTATGCACAGCTTGGAGATAGATAATAATACCGAGATATCGATGAAAAAATGTCAAAACAAAACAGTACAAAGAGCAGCCTGATGAGCAAAGGCATCCCTGCCAAGCAAGGGTCTGAGAAGGGTCTCACTATAAGGGTGTGATACATTCGGTCAAGCCACAAACGGTATAATCAATAGGTTCTTGACTTTTTGTTTTTTTATGGGACAGGAGTGCTCATATCCTATATGCAAATTGCCCGGACCCATTTCTTCCTCAAGTAAGAGTCTCCCCGATGTTGCCTCCCACAATCATGTTGATATTGTGGGTGCGTCTGTACTCGGGGCCAGCACCAACATCCTCATCGTCACTGAATGCCTATCTCCTTACACTTCATCTTAAGGTCAAACGACAACACCACAACCGGTGCACCAAGGCATGTCATAAAACCATAATGGAGAAATGTGGTAGCTAATTGGGTCAAGAATTCTAACTCAGCTAAATCACCAGGAAACCAGCAGCTGCCACTTAAATGAGTTAAATCTGCCAAATCTATTCGTAACAAGTAGGTAGTATTAGTCCTTACCCTGGATAACATCTAAAGACAGCTCCAGATGGAAGAGGTCTCATTGAGTAAACAACTGTGAAGGTGCTGCATTATAAATCTTGACAGTTAATACTTATAGGGCATAACGATATGCAGTTATGATAGCCTGCAAACAAGATAAAATAAAATACCCTAAATTTCTATGGAAACAAATATTCATTCCTAAAAATGCTCTTAAAGACAGTAAGAAATAAGCATAAAAAACATGAGGCATGATTACATGCAGCAGCCAACAATTATTAAGCATGTGCACAGCATCAAATCTGTTAGTGGAGATTATGAGGATCTTCTCAAGCCATTAATTATACTACTAGAATGAACAGGTGTGACATCATGCATAAAAAAGAATTGATACTTACCACAGAAGTTGAAATATCAAATAGGAAAAGACCTTCACTAGACTCTATCGACTAATTTATATTAATAGAAATTTCATCAAGATTTACGACATGTAAGACCTTAACACTATGTTTGGTTCAAGGAATTTGAAAGAGAAAAGAAAAGAAAATGGGATGGAAAGGAATTTTTCTTGTTTGGTTAGGAGAGGAAAAGAATAGAAAAGTGGAAGGAAACGAAAATGAGAAGGCAAAATATACTAAGATGAGGAATGCCTCCCATTTTGGTGAGGAAAATGAGAGAAAACCATTTTCTTTTCTTTTCCATCCAAGCTCCCTAAACCAAACATAGTGTAACTCTTTTCAAAATGATGACGGTGACTGTCATTTCCTTATTTTTGTTATAAGGCACACTTCCTCTATCTTGAATTAATTGATACACTATTGTTTTTGGGTTGTCCCAAAACAAATTACACTTCTTTACATTCCTAATAAATCAAAGGATATGTGGCACATGTTTCTTCTCTTTCTTCTAAAGAACTTTCAAGAACTCATTTTTTACTTTTCAACATTTTTCTTAAACTACGTGAATTCATAGTCCAAATCAAACCGGGACAGAGGAAGTATGTGTTTGTTTTATGTATTAAATTTCATAAAGTTCAATGTAAACATATAAAGAACTTTTGAAAATATTACTACGCCCCAAAATAACTTATCTCTTTCTTTTTTGGTTTGTACCAAAGTAAACTCCCCATCCCTTTTAATGAGAGCATTTAATGGTTCAGAATAATTCTATGTTCTGCATGTGCATAAATCTCGACCACACATTTTTATCTTTTCTAAACTTCATAGAAAATCAAAGGAGAGGTTTAATTTGGGACATTGGAGTATTTCATAAAACATAATCATGTACATTTTGGAAAGCAGAAGCACTAATAAAAGGTATAATGTGAACATATATGTTTAAGGTGCATAATGTGGAAAGAATTATGGTAAGCAATCAGGAGGTAGTAAAGAGGGGGGGATGCTTAAAGCTTATGGAAAAATTTGACAAAAAAGGTTTTTTTGGACGGAGGTAGTTGAATCTGAAAAACTTAGTTTAGGACAACTTGGCCAAGTGAGGCAAGGCATAAACATGAACCATTGAGGTCTAAGCCTCATATTGTTAATTCAAATTTACAAAAAAGTATATTGATATTTACTTTAAAATATTCATTAAAGCTCAAGCAACTTCATAATCAAAACCAGCAATCAAATCATAACACACTGATGATAGTAAGTACAATGTACGGAGTATAAGATAATAGCAAACATTGCCTAACATGGAAAACATTTTTAAAAAAATCATTAAATTTTGGTAAAAAAATACATAGCAAAAAAATCTCTATAAAACTCTGTAATGAAAAGACAAAAGGGGAAATCAAGGAAGAAAGATGAAAATTAACATACTCCAAAGGATTCTAGACGTGAAAATTGGAATCAATAAACCTGGTGGATGGGAACAAGCTTGGAATACCAAAACCAGGATTTGGCAGAGGTGAAACTGAAGAAAATGTGATCATAGATCCGCAATCGCTACTGATTCAGCCGTCGAGATCATTTGTGGATGTGGTATCAGATGGATCTGTGGATTGTGCTCTCACTTACCAGCCTGCTGAGGAGGTTTGAAGCTAGCTATAAAAGATGATATGTTGTCAACCATGAATTATTGGGATTCAGCTATTGTGTGTTGAATACTGGGGGCTAACCATCACTTGGAAGTGGTTGAGGAATTCTTTAAACGATTTTGGAAACACTATGCCATGGACAATTTCTGCACTAAAGGAATGAAAATTTGTGGTCCAATTTGCGCAGATAGAAGATAGGGATGAGGTGATTAAATGAAGGTGTTATTGTTTTGATAATAAACCCGTGTTTCTTAAAAATTGGAAATCTGGGATGTCGATGATATCCAAAATCTCTCACACTTTCCTATATGGGTCCAACTTCCAGATCTGATTACCAGATTTTGGAGCTTAAGTGGTTTGAGTAAAATAGGGAGTCTGATTGGGAAACCGGTAAAGGCTGATAGAGCCACTGCCAGTCGCACTATACGTGGGTTAGTTGGGTATGCTAAATTGATGGTTGCGGTGCATATGAATCACGAGTCTCCTGAGGAAGTTGTGTTGACAAAAATAGAAGAGTCACGAGTCAAAAAGCCTTGAATGAATGGAAACAATTACCCTCTTCTAAGTTCCAAATGTTAAGGCATGACGGGGCTACATGCAAGGAGGAAGACAGAGGAAGGCCCAAGAAGAATCATAAATAAGTTTGATGGTAACAAGGTCACAAAAGCACCTGGAAAATGCTTTGTTTGGAAGCCAAAGGAAGTGGTCATCAGTACAGAATTTTTGAAGAACCAAAAACTCCTATAGGGGATAAAGCCATAAAGGTAAAGAAGATGAGTTTCAACCAGTCTGTAGCAAAAATGTGACAAGAAGAATCATTAGGGGTGAGAGTATGGTTGAGGGGATAAAGAGGAGATGCAAACCAAAGAGCATGTGGGATGAGAAGTTGAGGGTTGACATGGCAACCTTTAAACCTCTTCAAAGACTGGCTTCTGATAAGGTCTCTTCAAGAAACCAAATTATAGTATGTAATATATTTCTCTTACTTAATTCTCACCATAAAACGTTATTTCTTAAATAAAATTATTTAAATAGAGTTGCAATTTTCCATGCTTGTTTGCACCAAACAATACCATTTTAAACTCATCACTCACAACCACAACCACTCTAAAAGCTCCAAACACGCTGTACTCCAGAAGAAAGCTTATTTTCTCTTAGATCTATGCATGTGATTGTTGAAATATTAGGATTTGAGTATACTTTGCAACTCAATCACACTGTCACAGACACCATTTTCCTAGCACCTTCCCAAGCACGTTTGTAGCACCTTCATAAGCTGCGTCTTACGCCTATATAATGGTCTGTGCTTCTCATACCTTGTATCAATTCACATATCACAAGTATTACAATTCTTATTACTATCACTTATTAATACTAGTTTCTATTATTTGTATTTCTGCTATCTAGCGAGGGGGTCTACTAACGGCTAACGCCACTTGCTAGCCTCCTAATATTATAGTATATTTATAACTATTTCAACGTGATGAAATAGTATTATGGTGTCATCAAAATATTCAAAAGTTACCTTAAGAAGTTGCGCCTCAATCTGCGCACATTGATACCAACACCAACATCTTGGCTAACAAGGCGTGGATTCCACATGATTAGAGGCCTAGGCTAACAAATCAACCACAAATTATCTACAAATGTGCTGATTTGCTTAATAAACATATTCTTATTTCGATGAGCTGCAAATGAAATTTAGAGTCCAATTAAGATGAATGATATTAAGGTAAAGTGATAAAATACAATGGCAAACTACTTTAAGCTCTACAAGGGCCTTGTGTGCAAGTTGTTGATGGTAAAATTTGGAATGTATGCATGTAAACAAGATAAGTGGGTTCAGAATTTAATTAAGAAGAGCATATAAAAGCAAAAAAAAGAGAGAGCCAAAAATGGAAAGTATGTACCAAATCATCTGACAGATTAGAGGCAATTCTTTCAACATATCCCAACATTTGATAATCAGGAACAACCATGACAACAATTTTATCTTCTTTGTCAACTGGATTCCGGTCACCAAGACTAGAGCATTTTAAATGTCAAATAACAAGAAGAGATGGTATTAAAAAACATAAAAATAAAAAAAGATACAAGAATGGCTAATGGTTAATGTGTTTAGGAGACAGCAATTAGTGAGTGAAAGTTAAATGAAGTTAACACATAAGCTCCATTTGTTGTATAGCCATAGCAGAATACTTGTAAGACAAGCAATAATAACTTTATAACTCACATAGTCACATGCATAATTAAGTTACCTAGAAAAACCAAAAGCAGAATCTTGCCACTGATGCTTCAGGAGTGCAGTTGCTCCAGCATCTGGAAATATGGCTTTAACTCTCTATCAACAGGAGATTCAAATGTTACGAATAGGAAAGTTAAGTAAAAACAACAAAAGGCTTTAATTTCAAATTTAATCAGCAGCAATTCAAATGAGAAAAAAAAGTTCTTCAATAGAATCATGATCATATATACACGAAGAAGATAACTCAACTCTCTGGTATTAGATATGTGAGACTGTGTGGGCATGTACAGTGTATCCACAGATTAGGATTCATATTAATATTAGATAATGCTGGGGAACCTGGTTTCCTGTTTCTTCGGCTAATGTTATCAAAAACTTCCTAGATAGTTCCCAGAGTTCAGCTTGTGCACCCGCATCATCAAGAAATTGCAACTGAGGTATTAGAAGCTCAACCTGAGGACGAAAATAAATGTACCACATAAAAATTGTGGTTGGAAATGACAATTAGTCGAACTTCAGCTTTTCAGCTTTGAGGTGCATTATTGGCCAGAAACCATTTTTAACTAAATTAACATTTAACCAGAGACAATTATGAAAAAACAATACAAACCAATTTACACACGGAATAAATAATTTTTTACTTCTTCAAAAAGAAATGATGAGGATGAGGATGAGAATGATGATTATGAGAGTAAAATTATACGATTTATTCAAGAATATGACTAAAGAGAATATACACTCCAGCTTTCTTTCGCTAACTGAACCTGCAAAGTGCATACCACCCAATTCATTATAACATTAACTTCCAGTACGTACTATGGCCCTCATTCCCCCAGAAGACACAAAAGTTGCACTTGCATGAGCAGACTGTTGAATGGCACCTTCCAAACCACTAGGTAAGCAACTGTAAATATTTATAAAAAAAACATAGCTATGTCATATACAGAGTAATATCTTACTGACATTGATATAATTTAGGATAAACTGCAAGGCATAAATGGAGCTAAAACATAAAAGAGTAACCTTGACAACATTTTAATTTTAGGTAAATAATTGACTGAATCAAAATGACACATTAAATTTAACCTTGCTCGTTTTATGAGTATGAAGTCTTGGGCAATAAATGCATCTAGGCTTTAATAGGAAAAGCCTCTTTGTTTTTTAGAGAGATGAGGTTGCGAAATCTTGACCTCTAGACCCAACAAAGTTGGGGTGTAGAGCTTATTGTTGTTGCAAGGCATAAAAATGTTAAGGTGAAAACCTAATGACATTTTTAGTCCACCATCATGTTAGAAAATTTATGTTATGAATAAAATATTTATGTCCTTGGCTCTAAATTTTCTAAGGTATTGAACCACAGATTATTGCAGTAGTCAACCATATCAAATATCTGACTCATTTATTGAAATTGATTCCAACGTTCCAACATCAACTCCATTGTAGAATGGGATTCACAGATGAAAGACTTTGAAATGTGTGCAACAATGAATCAATAAAAATTGATTTCTATACATGGCATCACCCTTTGTAATGCAAATTACTGTATAACTAAAGGGAGAACAGCTATTTGTTTCAGACATTTAAAAACTTCTCTTTAGAATCTAGTCAAATTTTAGGAAATTTTGATATCTCTGATATATATATATGTATATATATATATATATATATATATATATATATATATATATATATATATATATATATATATACACACATACATATCCTCCTCTTATACAACAAAAGCAACAACAAAACCACTAAAATCTCATAGAGTGGGTCTGGGGAGGGGTGAGTGTACACAGATCATTCCTCACTTAAAAAGTAGAGCGACTATTTCCAAGAGACCCTTTTTCAAACAAAAGGAACACTGAAACACTAGAAAGGGAAAAAGGAATTTCAAAGACAACTATCAATTTGCATAGACTCCAACAGCCAACTTGAATGAACATGCTTCATAAAGATTCTATGCAACTCATGCGTCAAAATGAAGTTTGAATACATGCTTTAACAATCTGGAATACAATCAGTAACTACTAAAAGGTAAGCTGTAAAACTGAGATAAAAATATGAATTCGCCATATCTCCTCCCCGTATTGATCCCATTTACCTATTAAACGAGCCAATTACCACTCTAATAAAATTATTCTCAATTAAAATGCATTTTGTTCAACAAACTTCATTGAAGTTTGAATGCAAGCTTAGTAAAGTCTAAAAGACTAAAACTGATCATACTTCATATTATAACCTGAGCAATTTACTTTCTGGCAAAGAATAATACGAGTAATGCAACTGTTGGATAATGCAAGGATTATGTGGACTATTTCTTTTGACCAATTCCTTTAATTTTAAATCTTTATCATTTATTTTTGGAGTTTACTTGGTCAGCTCATCTCTCTTCCAAGTTTGTTGAGCCATTCAAAATGAGATCCGGTCTTTGTGACTCTACTGGATATCTTTCCTTCTTAGTTCGGTTGAAACTGCTGCTCCCCTTAAATCTATTTATTCTACACGCTCCAGAAAGAAACACACAGAAAATTAGGAAAAATATTTCAGAAAAAATCATCTGCATTTCCCCTTCCCCTTTGCAAAACTCTCTGTAAATCCCTTTCATCTTTGCTGAACATAAAATCAGTATGGTTCCCTACGCCTTCTGTGGGTGCGCACAGAGGTCGGCTTCCGTGTTAACCTTGGGGGACGACACCTTGTATCAACCGCACGTGTGAAGGCGAAATCGTTTCTAAGGTAGTGGTTTTAGTCCACGGCACGGTGCTTTGCTCTCTCCTTGTTTTTGGTTCTGTTTCAGGCGCAAGAAGTCCCTGGGGTTTTGTTCTTCGTGCTAATTGGAGGAGCAATAAGGCAGATTTGGTCTTTGTTCTAATTTGTTGTGACCTGCCTTGCATTTATTTTTGGACAAGTTGGGATTTTCACTGCTAATTCATTTTGTAGAGCAGAACCCAATTTTAGTTTTCCTTGCTCACTGGAGTTTTGGTGCATTGGGTTCTTCCACAAATTGAAATTGAAAAGGTTGCAATTCAAATCTTCCTTTCAATTATAAAGTGGCAGTAACATTCACTTTGTCCTCTCTCTCTCTTTAATTACAGCCTTGAAGTATATTATTTCTCATTCTGGTTCCTCCGTTGAATTTTGGAGCAGAACAAATTGTTTGGCAGCAAACACATTTCTAACAGCAACATACCCTAACATTTGATTTGATTGATCTATTAGTTTAGTGGTAGCTTGCAATTGATTGTTCATGGTCATGTAAGCTTTATGAGCGGGCAACAAGGTAAAGCACAATAAGAAACCTTGAAAAAACACCTGTCATCTTCGTCTTCTTCGTCTGGACTTGGATGCGATTGTGAGACTAACGAATTTCGCTCAGAGAAGTCCTGACCGCGATTTTCCTGCCCTTGGAACTTCTCAAACTTGGCATGGACCCTTGCGCAACCTGATTGTGAATTTATATGATGCGATTGAGCATTAACCGGGTACAGACACGAAGAATATCGGGAGGTGGATGACGAAATTGGAACAGATGCAGAGCACCACGAGAGGGATGGATATGAGAAAGCGGCCATGGACAGTCACAGTCTCACGGGCACAACTCCGTATGAATGAAGCAAGAACTGAAGAACATTAACCACCCTTAAATGCATGCACGGCAGATATATTACTCTTATAATTTAGTAATTTAGAATATCTGATTGCCTTCTTTACCTAGACTTTATAAATACCCTACATATCATGAATAAAGTACTAAGTTATCAGAAACCTAAAACCTAATTTTATTTTTCCTCCTCCGCAGCCTCAGGCCACATCGACGCCTCCTTCGTCTTCCTTCCTCTTGCCGAACGAGGAAATCAAATAAGTCAGGGAGATTGCCGGAAACCTACATCACCATCATCACGATTCATCAATCTTCTTCGTTCCTCTTTGCCGGTCGAGCATAGGACCAGAGAGGAAGCTGCGCCAGAGGAGGAATTCGCCGGACGTCGCCGGGAATCATTGCCAGAAAGTTTTATCTTCGCCAATCGAGCCTGCCGTGATCCACCGTGTAGCTTGTCTTCTTCTTCACGTGAGATCGATTCGGCTTAAAAGTTCGATGCAGATTAGATCTATTCATTTTCAGCCGCCCTGATTCCTTTGCCGGTGCCAAACACGCCGAGTGATGGTTCCAGCATATGATAGCTCCAAAATCCAAAATTGGATTGAATTGATCAACTCTAACGATGTGAGAATATATGTCTCCTTGGTCACTAATTCGATTCAAGTAATTTTCTTCTCACACGGTCCAGGTATTTCAAAATTTCAGCATCTTTGCATTTTAAAATTGCATGTTTAATTGCTTGAAATTGCAAACAAAAATATAGATTAGAGGACACTTTTAAATCTGATTGGACATTAAAATGGTTTAATTCATTCTTTTTATTGAATGAGCACTGTATGTTACTCCGTATTTGATTTAGTAGTTAATTAACATTGAGTGTCTAATCAGATTTTGAAACTAGATGATTAATGCTTCTGAACTTGAATAATTAAGATTGCATCTTATAAACCACTTTTTTCTCCTTTTTCTGAACATAAATTTGTACACAGTAAATGACAATATTTATACATGTTTGAAAATAATCTTTTTATTAAGGCAGAATTGATTAGTACATATGTTCTTGGATTTTGAATGAAGACATTCTTTGCTAGATATTTTGAGTTAAATGATGTTAGCCTTGCATTTTGACTAACAGTAATATCATGAATGTTGATCATATATCGGTTAGACGGTTGGAGTATGTTTTATTGAACATATACATTGACTAGTTAGACCTAGAAATGCTTTTGTGACTGTTGGACCCGTGGTCATATACGTATAAATTTAGAACTATTGCTTTTAAAAGCTGTGATTGTATACAAGCATGGATATAGGTGCTCATGTGAAAAAAAATACATATTTATTCTTAGATCATAAAAGTGATAAATATTTTGTACTTTTGTATGTTCATGACTTATAAAAGAGGATTTTCAAACGAAGTATCAAATGAAGTATCCAGGAGTTTAGTGTATGTGTAAATTAAGATACCATAAACAGAAATGGCATTTAGATTTCTTTGGATATGCATCATTATAAATACGATTATTATTACTTTGGATATGCATCATTGTTAAATGGTAGCTTCATTCATATTTTATGTTGAAAAAAAAATGCATTCAAATATGCAATTATGGATTATCTTCGTTGTTGATGCTGAGGGAACGAAAATGTGCATTTTAATACTTTATATTTGCCAAGTTTACACAACTCATGCTATGTGATTCCCTAGCTAATTTTTGATAAAGGCAAAATTTTGGATCATTCACTTTATAATTTTTTTTTTGGCACTATTATTATATTTTACAAAAGTGTTAAATTTTGTCCCCAAAGTGAATCAAATTGGATATTTATTCTAAATGTCCATATTCTCTAGAAGAGAATAAAGAAATAAAACTTTTCTTATGTATTTACTATTTCCAGAAGTAAAATGGCCTAATGATTTTTTTTAAAATACATTGTTCAATGCATTCTCTCCTTATGCAATAATATTATATTTTAATGTCAATTACTAAGTTGCAATAAAATTTGTGTGACCAATATATGTAATTGCATGTTATATGTGAATTGAGATTGCAAAATAGTGTTCGAGAATCTAATTTCCTCTAAAGTGGTAGTGTAAGAAAGATTCATATACCGCATATTTGGTTACATTTTTTTCCCATTGTTAGGAAAGATTTTTTTTGAAAAAAAAATCATGTTACATATTCATTCTCTGAAGCGAGTGAAAAATTGATTGACCTGCATGAATATAATAGACTATCACAACTATTGAGGTTATACATATGGACACAACAAAGTCACTATTATGGTCACATAGAATTACATTTTTTTAACAATGACTATTTGAATCTAAATATTCCTGAAGAACATTGAATTTTGAAAAGAAATTCTTAAGATGTATAATCTCCTAAATTAAATAAGAGTCAACATGTTCATCAAACACAATATATGGGTATATGAGATACTACCTAAGGTCTTATAATATTCAATTACCACCTGAAGTGGCTGATTTTAGTATATAAAAAAAAATCTCATTAAAAAGAGATGTTTTGATATTTCAAGACCTTTGTTCTAATGTATATATGATTCCTCATCGATGTTTCTGAAGAATGATGTAGTTAATATATTATAATCAAAGGAGCGATTATGCATATTATATTTTTTAGATGTAAGAGCTTCTTTTCTCTTATGATAAAAGAAGTTAATGTGGATATAATTTTCTTTTTATACAAAACTGATAGATAGCTCCAGAAGAGCATTGCATAATAAGAGCTGCATAATAGAAGTAATAAAGGTCTCATAAATATTGAATATTTTTTAGAAAATAGTTATTATCCTGCATTGACGAATATTCTGTTGGGTATAGACAAACCCTTATTGTTTAGGGTGTCTCTATTAATGTTTAAGATACAAGTGGAATTGAATATTACATGACACTCGATCAAGATTTGTTTTTCACATAAACCAGAAGTTTACTGAACTAATTTTTATTTTAAACATAACCAATTAAATTATCACGATTTAGTTTGTGATGTGATAAAAAAAAATCATTAAAACTCAAGTGAGTACTATCTGAAGGACTAGAAGTTTTTGTTATTATTAGGACCAGAAGATCCTAGAGTCTTGTTTCCATTAGAAGATTACTATGAGATTATTACTAATGAAACTTGAGATTCATTTCATACATATTTAGAAATTGTTCAAGGATAATTGATTGGGCCCATCAACTACTCGTGATGACAATTTATATGTTTTATATAATGCATCATTATATTTGTCATATTTGTTGACAATTAACTCGTAACTTTATGTTATTTGTCATATATTATATTATGGACACAATTTATTGGTTATGTTGAACATCATTAGTCACAAAAGAGCCTGCAGCTCTAGTTAATATGCAAAGTGAATCGAATTAGTGGCTATACTTTTGATTATGAGAACATATCCTTTTATACTAGATTTTGAATCTTCATTTATGTGGTAATTATTTCGAGCGGATGCTTAATGGGCTTAAATTCAGATAAATTATCAAGATACCACAATGGTAAGTAGACACTAAGGGAAGGTTTTTGAAGGAGTTGAATGGAAGATAAATTCCATGACATATGCTAGAATATATATATTCTTCAATTAAAGAAGATGTGAACTTGAAGTTCAAGAAAAAAAGATTGTACTAAGATTTTTGCAAATAAAGTGCTCATCATGAATTTTATGTGTCAATTGTAAACACTTTGGTTAGAAGTGAATTCTTGATATTTTTCTCAACCATAAAAAAAATGGTCTTATTATAAGGAACCTGTAGTTCCAACATATGAGAACCTGAAGTTCTCCTTCACATGTATTATATATACACATGTTCATTTTATTAATCCTTCCCTATAAATAAAATGTCAAATATTCAAAATTTGAATTTCTTACACTTGATGTCTCTCGATGAGAAACAAGTTTGTCCCTTCTGACAATATTTGATTGTTTGTCTTATATGCCCCCTCCCCTACAATGCATTCAATATAATGTAGAAGACTGTGTATTGGCATTGGCTATAACTTCTCGCCTATTGTTAAATGTTTAGAGTTTTTGACAGGAGATATATTTACAACAAAGTAACTTGATTGTCAATTTTATGACAAAGTATTCCCAGTCTTAAGGGGAGACAAGAATAATGAAAGACTGGTAATACAAGAAATTATATAAAATGCATCATCATTGTAAGTTTTGACTCCTGAAGTGGTCAATGTAATTTTGAAGTCTGATTTGCAAAGAAGAGCAAATGAATTACTAGATGCATTCTCATATACGAGCAGAGTGACAAAGTTACATATACCAGCATCTTATGCATCGCTCGATTTAAGGTAGTCCCAAAAGTGACTATTGTACAATGAAAGTGGGAGAATAATCGGTTCCAAAGATAAGGACCCACGAAAATGAAAATAGCAGAAAAATGCTATTAGTGAAACCACATACATGATCAGAACTGCAACCCCCGAAGAGGACATTGTCCCAGAAGAGACTAATACTATTCTAGAAGAAAACGAAACCCCAGAAGAGGTAAATGTCCTAGAAGAGACTATTATGATTCCAGAAGAATAAGTTTCCTAAAGAAACATCGGTACCGAAAGAAAATGAGATCTCTATTAATTATGTACGAGACTGTACAATATGGAACCGAAATGAAACACGTGTTAATGATATTCTTGCATATGCTATGGCAATGGATGTAATCAATAAAAGAGATTACATGCCTAAACTCAAAGAAGAGTACATGTAGATAGTACATAAATGATTTGCCAAATGGCAAAAGACCTTGAAAGTCGAATATAAGTCACTCGATAAACGAAATATTTTCGGACTTGAAGTCTAAACACCCATAGACGTCAAACCAATAGGTTATAAATGGGTGTCTGTAATAAACAGAAATAAAATGAATGAGATTGTGCGATATGTAGTACTACTTGTATGGCAAGAGCTTTTCCCTAATCTCTGGAGTTGATTATGAGGAAATGTATTCTCCACTAGTGGATGCAATATCTTTTTAGAATTTTAATTGGCCTCGCAATCTCAAAAGGACTTCAAATAAATGATATAGATGTCGTTATAACATAATTATAAGGGACATTTGAAATCGACATCTGTGTGATAATAATCCTTGAAGGATTCAAAGTGCCAGAAGCAATAAAATTAATACATCGAGATATGTGTGAAGAGATCGTGGTATGGTCTCAAGTAATCTGGTCATATGTGGTACATTTGACCTAGTGAATATCTCGAAAAAGAAAGATATAAATTTGAAATGAACCTATGTGTTGTCATTCAAGGATCGCTCTCAATATTCTTTACTATAGCAGTTTACGTCGACGTATAAATATCATTAGATCTCCTGAAGAGATAGAAAAAACTGTTGAACTCTTGAAGAGAGAATTTGAGAAGGAAGATTCTAACATGACATAAATTATACTTCAGATTATATTTTAAACACGTATATGACGGAACATTTATCAATAATTTAAATACGTCCAGAAGATGTTAACACATTGAAATATGGATAAAGTTTATCTTTTGAACATACCCATGGTTGTTCACTCATATATATACATAAACATTTTAATCGCCTCCCAGAAGAGGGCGATGATGTACTTGGTCCTGCAGTACCAAATTTTAAGTGTGAAATTAGACAGGTAATGTGTTCACATATGGTGATACGACTTTTCTTGGAAGTCGACTAAGCGAGCACGAACAACAACATGAAATCAAGCCGAACTGATAGCATTATACGACAGTGATCGAGAGCGAGCATGGTAGAGATTGATGATCAGTCTCATATAAGGAGCATGCAGTTTGAAAGGAATCAAAAAGAATGATACGATTATATATAAAGATAACGCAACATGCATACCTCAAATCAAAGAAGGCTACATCAAGGGAGACAGAACGAAGCAAATCTCAGCAAAGTTTTTATCAACATCTGATCTGCAAAAAGGAGGAGAGATCAATGTTCATCAAGTTAAATCAAGCAAAATTTGGCAGACTTATTCACCAAATCTCTACCTAGACACAATTTTGAGCAACTCAAAAAGAAGATTGGACTTCGCAGGCTAAAAGGGATAAATTAGTTTGAGGGGGAGTATATTTTGAAGGAAAATATTAGACACGTTGTACTCTTTTTCCCTTAACTAAGTTTTGTCCCACTGGGTTTTCTTAGTAAGGTTTTTAATGAGGCAGCATAACTGATCCTGTAGTATCAGTTACTATAGGTCCTGAAGAACCTAGCCAACATTATCCCGTAGTATAATGTTGTTAGTGTATAATGAACGATGATATATCTGAGGGGGAGTGTTAAATATGGCAGATATATTACTCTTATTATTTAGAATATCTGGTTACCTTGTTTACCTAGACTTTACCTCCTCCTTGTGTATGTATAAATACCCCGACATATGATGAATAAAGTACTCAGTTCAAAACAAAAAGTTCATTTTTGGTTCATTTTACTCAACTTTTTAAATCTTTCCATTTTTAATAGTAGTCAGGTGTCCCGTTAAATTTATTTTTTCTCATCTGATTTGATTTTTTGTAGTTCTGATCTCATTTTAATAAAAATAAGAAAATATTAAAAAAAAAAGTTGAACGAAAAAGGGTCTTACTAGTCTTTAATCTTAAATCCAACAGCTTATTCCAAAAAAAATCCAATAGCTGATATGCATTCTTTTTTCTAATTGTGTAACACTCTCTTTCCCACCCATACACCAGCACTTGGTAATATATATTTAATACGTCAATAAGTACGTACGTGTTAAACTTTTATAAAATTCAACTTAGTATACATATTAAACGTTCGGCATACGGATACAGATATGTACGCATTTTAAATATTTTTATTTTTAAATTATGACTTATTATATGTTTTTATATATATTAAGATATATGTCAAATATATACATATTTATCAAATGATAGTCATTAATTTATACGGAGTATTAAGGTAAATTGACAAAATGAAAAAATCTTTTAAATGACGTATTTACAATAGAATTTTTCAAATTAGAATGTCTATTCATTGAAAATATTTATTTGAAAAAAATATATACTCCCTTCATTAGAGAAAAATCCTTATTTGACTTTTTGCTCACGTAGTTTAAGAAAATATTAAAAATAAAAAACTTTACAATTTGAATTTGTTTAGAAAAAACAAAGAAGAATTGTGAGTCACTCATTCCTTTATTAAAGAGAAAATGATGTTTTTGAGACAGACAAAGAGGGAAAAGAGTGAAGACTTTTTTATAACTTAACAAAAAAAGTTATTTTTATTTCAAAAATAGACCAATTTGAAAAGGACCGTGCTACAGTGCACCCACCATTGCCTCCTTTGCTGCCTCCCTATTTAACCTATTTTTTTACCTTTTCTCTTTCTTTTTTTTTCTTTTGTTCTTTCCTCTACGTCGCTGCCTGGCGGCTCTGCTCTTCCTCGCAAGCCAGCCGCACCACTCTTCTCTCCATTTTCTGCGCTCTTCTTCCTACAAGGCAGGTAATATCTTCTTTTTCTTATCTTCCTCTTCATATCTTTGATGCGTCAACCCCTGTAGCACGACCATCCATCTGTCAATCTCTTCTCTTCATTCCATTTTTAGTCAATTTCTATAGCAATAATTTTTTGAATTTTTGTGGAGTACATAGGGTATTTGGTGATTATGGATTTACAAACATGTATTGTTACACATGTTGAGAATGATCAACCACATGATTTTGGTGGTGAAGAAGAAGACCTTGTTTTATATGATTTGCAGCCCAGTTGTAAGTGTTGATATTTAGACCCCATTCTATATTCATTTGAATTAGTGAAAAAATACTGTTTTGTTTTGATGTTACAGAGATTAAAGTTTTGTGAACCTAGAGTTTGTCCTTGTCACAGATGCTAATAATCTGTATGCACTCTGCATTTGGTGTATTTTTGTTTTCTTCATAGTCAGGCATTGTACTATATTAAAGGTGCTGTTTTTTGCAGAGAAAAACCCGAAACCGAAAGAGGGTAGAAAAAATGATAACCTACCTAATAAGAGGAAGAAAATGGATGCGTCTGAGATCTTTGCATCACAACGGCAACATGCTTGGCCCGTGCAAGACAAAGATGGTGTTTACGACCTCACCTTGGGAGGTCTAGAGCTTGGCATTTCACTACGTTGAGTTTTAATTGTCCTTTTTTGGCATCAGATCTAGAACTCTGCTCTCATTTTTGGATTGAGCATGGGAATTATATTTCACATAGCTTTTTGCTTTTTGTGTAAAGTATGTAACAAATATGATAACTTTCTCTGAGTTCCATGCGCATAAACTGATGTAAACCTGATGTAACTCTGTTTTTACATACATTAAGTCTTTGTGAAGTGTGTGAAATAGACAGTTATTTCATGTGAGCCCGCTGAAATCTAATGTATGCGTTTTAACTTTCTTTTTACCTTTACAAGACCCCCACATATGTGATAAGATTCTGAAGATGGTGTATGCACATAAAGTTATGTAACTCTGTCGTCACATACATTAAATTTCTGTGAAATAGATAAAATAGACAGTTATTCTCTGTGAGGGCTCTGAAAGTAAAACTATAAATCAGTTATAAACTAATGTAAATCAGTCATCACATACATTAACACATTGTGCATTAACAAGTACAAATTCATGATTATAAAAGCCCTATTACAAAGCTTTCATAAAAGCCTAAAGTGTTTCCCCAAAAAATACATTACAAAGCACATAAACCATTACAAAGAGTTTCACAAAAATTAAAGACCCCTAAAATTGTAAAGTAAAAATGCTAAATATTAGGTGTTTTCCTTCCACGCCATAACCTAGCTGCAAATTGACATCAGAAATCAGCCATGTGTTCAGAACGGCAGTTCGGGCTTAATGGTAAGGCTAGCAACAAATACTCTAGAAATGCTAGCACCATCACTCCACAATTGCCATACCTGCAAGGGAAAATAGTATTAAAATAACAAGCAAACCTCTTTCACAAACAATAATGTTATATGAAGTTCAATAAACAGAAGTTAATCGTCTATGAGATACAATTCACAGAAAGCAAGCAAAAATAACAAGCAGACCTCTTTCACAGACAATAATGTTAAATGAAGTTTAAATAACAGAACTTAACCATCTATGTCATACAATTCGCACAGTAAGCAGAAATAACAAGCAAACCTATTTCACAGACAATAATCTTATATGAAGTTCAAATAATAGAAGTTAATCATCTATATCATTCAAAATAAAACCTCTTTTATGTTTGAATGGCTTTTATAACAATTTTAGAAATATTTAGATCATTCAAAGAAACTGGGAAAACCTGTAATTCAGTTATAAACTATATGAGTGTTTAATGTAAAACAGTCCTTTGCACAACTGCAAAAAACAGCCGTAAGACTTGAATTAAATGTATTAACTGAACAATTTTTCATTTGGAAAGAAATGAATAGCGGGTGGACAAAACACTCCCTCCAAACACTGCTTTCGGGACAAAGTCCAATAACAAGTGGGGTACATGCTAAGGACCATGCTACATTTACACCAAAAAATGTACATATAGCTTAATCCAAAATCTAAAGTGTTTCCCCAAAAAAATACATTACAAAGCACATAAATAATTACAAAGAGTTTCACAAAAATAAAAGACCCCTAAATTCAACTTCATAAATAAAATACATCATCTTCCTCAGCACCTCCCCTCCTTTATCTCTTATGTCTCTGAATTCTAACAGAGCATCAGAATCCTATGTACAACAAACAAGAGCAGAAACCATATATATTCCCAGACAGTGACTGTAGGTATTATGTAAATTCACAGAAGTTAAAAGTCAGTGAATATATTACCTTCTTTTTTTTGCAAATCACGAAACATATTTACAGACAATAATCTTATATGAAGTTCAAATATTTCACGAAACATATTTCACAGAAATCAATTTTTTTAAAAAAAAAGAAGTAAATACTTGAGTATATCATAAACTGGATCCTTGAACTGCCCATGATTATTACTTTTTAAACCATGGTTAGGGCATATGGTCTTTGATACTTCGGAATTGTCCGAAAATCATTAATTACTACAGAGTATTTACTAAAGATGCTAAAATTCCAATGTAGAATAAGATCCAAGATCTGAACCTCCCTGGGGTTTATATCAATTTTAGAAACAGAGAGATCAAGAAAGAGACAAGGAAAGGGAAGTTAGTGTCAGTACTTGTTCGGAGGGGTGGGGCTGCCGGCGCTGGAGCTGGATGGGTGGGTCTGCCGGCGCTGGAGCTGGAGGGGTGGGGCTGTTGGCGCTGGAGCTGGAAGGGTGGGTCTGCCGGCGCTAGAGCTGGAGGGGTGGGGCTGCCGGCGCTGCTATGCTCTCGACGGAGAAGAAGAACGTGGAATTGGAGTTGTCCGAATTCTGTCGCTTGTGGAGGTTGAAGTGGGAGAAGGGAGATTTGGGAATTTTGGGGAAGAAGGTGGGAGAGAAAAAGACTAAGAAAAAAGGAAAATTGAAAAAAAAAATTAAATATATTGGGTGGTGCCTCTTTAGCATTCTCCATTTGAAAAACATTCAGTACCATTTGGAAAAGTAGCAGGAAGTATAAAGTTTAACTCCATTTCCATGCCCCCTTTCACTGTGTTTATACCCTGTGCCAGATTTCCATTCAAAAATGTTTTGGCGATGACTTAGTTCCTGTCGCGGAGGTGGACCTTCAACAACACTAGAGAAGCATTCCCAAACAGACTGTCTTGATCCACCTACATTGAAAGAGGGTATGGTTCATTTCAATTTTTCATCTTCACTTGCCTGGCAAAAAATACACCGTGAAGCCATTTGTAATTCATAGTTTCCTCAAGTTTTTAGGGAATGGCAATGGCAGGGTCTCCTTTTGTATCCCACAATGAAAGAACTTAATTTTAGGAATTTGTAGCTGGCTCCAGGTGAACTTAAGGCTTAGTTGTTTGGTGTTTTGATCTCTGCAAACATCATAAGCTTTCTCATGACTGAAATATCCTTCATTCCATGTTAAGTTTCCATCCACAATAGAGCTGTGTTGCGAGGCTAGCGGCGCTGCTCTGCTGATTCTTTTCTAAACTGGAAAGTGAAATTTTTTTTCTCAAATTTTGTTGTTTTTGAGGTTTTCAGCCCTCATGTATTCTGCCCACGAATTATTGTCATTTTGTAGTTTGTACCCTCCACCAAAGTTTGATGGAATAAGCCTCTTGAGTGTCAATTAAGTTTCTGAGTCCCAACCCACCCTCTTCCTTAGGTGCACAAACCTTAGACCATGCAGTCCAATGATGTTTGGCCTTCCCATTTGTGAAACTCCAAAGATAATTAGCCATGTCTTGGTGCATCTCATTGATGATTGATTTAGGAATCATGTGGACTGCCATTATATGTAGTGGAATAGATGAAAATACATGCTTTATAAGGATGAGCCTCCCCATAGAATTCAGTACCCTTACTGTACCAAGATGATAAATTATTATCAAAATGAGCCAGTAGACCTGCAGAGTAATTTTTATTTATCTGACCTCTACAAATTATTCCTCCCAAATAGGCAAAAGGTAACTGGCTATGGCTCATAAGTCATACCCAGTGCTTCTGCCTTTCATGAGACTGACTGAGCATTTGGCCTCTTCCCAATGCTAAACTTGCTTTTATCCAGATTAACCTGCTGACCTGATTCTTTTTGATAGGCACTGAGAACCCCTTTAAATCTCAGTAGTTTTTTTTATCTTACCATATAGGAAGACCATTAAGTCATATGCAATTTACAGATGAGTAACGAATGGCTGTCTCCTGGCATTGAACTTAGAGGTAAACGTGGATTCCATATTCTTGTTAATCGTCCTACTGAAACCTTCACTGCCAATGATGAACAAAAGAGGAGAAAGAGGGTCACCAATGGCTGCTTTCTGAAAGTAGCCAGCTGGATTTCCATTGATAAGAATGGACATAAATGAAGCCTTTAGATTAGCAAGAGATTATTAACATTGTCGTTGAATCCCAGTTTGGTTAGATATGAGTGAGATAACTCCATTCCATCTTGTCAAATGCTTTAGCCATGTAGAACTTAATGATACAGTTACACCACCATTGTGTCTTTGTCTAGCATATGAACCATTTCCTTAGCTAATAGAATCTGTTCCTCCACGCCTTTTTGTTTTTGAAACCCAGTTTGCTCCTTAGGAAATCACATGAGGCAGCAACTTGCTGAGTCTAGTGGGAAGAGTCCTTGTGTTCACTTTGCTCATGAATGTGGATAGAGAAATATGCCTATAGTCACCAAAAATCTTTGGTTCATATATACTCCCTCCGTCTCAAAATTATTTTCCTCTTTACTACCTGGAGGTCAAACCATTTTTTCTTTCATCACTTAATTTTGCTAATCATTTTCTTAAAATAATAGTCATATCATGTCTTGTTTTAAAAAGCACTTTATGTCATTTTTAATTATATACTACTCAGTACTAATATTTATTTTGAAATATTATATCATTATTTAGATAAATTGAATTGAAAACAAATTTAGTTAACCCGCGTAATCAGAAACAAGATGATAGTTTTTGGAAAGAGGGAGTATTGGGTTACAACACAAGGCACATTCATAATCTCTCACACAACTTCTCTATTACAACCACAAACCTGAAAAAAACTCAAATTATTTAGTAAAAAAAGAATGAAAAGGAAGAAACAAGCATCTTATTTATATGAAAGAGGTATCATTTAGAGCCGGTAATAGCTTTCAATTTTGAAGGCTTGAGACTCCTGTTTTTCAATTTTAATTAAACCCACTAATATATATTGGTTTCAGACTGTAGTGCTGAGATTACAGACTCTGGGCAGAAGCCTTTGGTGTGTTTGAAATAAGGCTCTGCCTAAAGCCCTTGACAAAGAGAAGCAAGTCATGATAAGGGGGCAGATTGTGGTTGATCTCGGGAACTTGCTTGAAGCGTTGAGCCCAGGCGTGTAGGCGAGGCAGAGTATTTGGTTCAACTACTTTCACACCAACAGCTTCTTCCATGGCTTCAAACCAATGAGGTATGTTTCCAAATATGATGTCCACCACTCCTATCTCATCTCCCCCAAAAAACTTTTTGTCCTTCAAAGCTTCATCTTCCAATACCTTGAGCACTTGTATCAGCTCTTCTTTGCTCTTCTCCCTGCTTTCTTCATTGGACACAATGAATGAGTGGTAAACACTGCCCTGCGACAACCAAATACGTGTTTAAACTTTGAACACTCACTACAATCAAGCAATCAACTTGTTGTATAATAATGTTATGAACACTCAAAACTTGGGTTTTTGTTGTATAATAACTTGAAGTAAGACAATACTCCCTTCGTCCCATAAATAGGTTCCACATTTCTTTTTTTATTTGTCCCAAAAAAGGTTCTACTTCTCACTTTTAGAAGAAAAAACGCGATCTTTATCATCAATTTCAACCACACTTTTTTTAAAATTCGTGCCAAGACAACGGTGGAACTTCTGTTTTTGGGACGGACGGAGTAATATATTTACCTTATCTGCTGCAAAGCCGATCCAGAACCGAGCTACGGCTCTTTCGTAAGCGTCTACGGGAAACAGGGGATTCTGAGGCCAGACCTCATCAATGTATTCAAGTATGACAGCAGACTCAGAGATGGCTTTGTCACCATGAAGAAGCACAGGGACCTTCTTGTGCACTGGATTGGACTCCAAAAGCAGCTGGCTCTTGTTTGAAAGATCTTCTTCTGTGTATTCATACTTCACTCCCTTTAGCTCCAAAGCCCATTTTACTCTGTGAGCAAATGGACTCACCCAACACCCAAGTAACTTCACCTCATCCATGGCTTCCTACCCAAGTACAAGGATGGAAGGGAGAAGCATCTTTGGTGGGTTTTATATAGTAGGAAAGTGCTAGGATTATGCTTGAAAATTCTAACTCACAATTAGCGTAATATGTTTGATTTCAAATGTGGGACTAGAGTTGATTTGAGCCATTTAAATGAAGTTTGGAATTTTTCAAAACCGTGTTCAGGACAAGTCTATGTCATTGACTAGTAATTTTTAGTTAATTACTTGATTTAATTAGAATCAAATTAATCATATCCATTCATTAGATTATATTCATTTAGATCATATCAAATCACAAAAATATTGAAAAGAAAATAGTATTCCCTCCGTCCTAAATTTAACTTCCCAGTTTGACTTTTGTAGTCAAATTTTTTAACATTTGACCGTATATTACATAAAAATAAATTAAATTTTCATATAAATTTATTAGCAATAGATTCATTTTGAAACATAGTTTTGAAATATATAATTTTTATAAAATATATTTATATAAAAATTGAGATATTGATGGTCAAAGTGTCGCATTGAAGACCGTGAAAAGTCAAATGAGAAATTAATTTTAGGACGAAGGGAGTATAATAATAATAATAATAATAATAATAATAATAATAATAATAATAATAGTAATAATAGTAAGAACTGTTGGAATGCATGAGTTCAACCCTTTCTGTGTTGTTAAGTGTTGACTCACAGGTTTTGATAATTGACAAAACAATTTATTGAAGTCAAGATCAAAGTACTACAACGACAAACACGAAGACTTGAAGTGCCATTCCTTGAAGTATTCAAGAAGGTGCACAAGATTTTATTGAAGTCCGAGACACGTTCGGAGCGCCTAACGGAGGGCTCGGAGGAGTAGAAGATTTCCGAAGACTTTTTATTTATTTGAGTCTTAGGAATTATTGGTAAGGATGACAAAAATATCTTCTCTCCAAAATTATTTTTATGAGAGTTAAAATAAAAATTATATTTATTTTTGGAGTCAGTTGAAAAATTCTTTTAACTGTTCAAAATACATTTATTGAGTCAGTTACAAAAAGTGTGTCATAAATTTATCAAAATATTTATTTTGATATTATAAAATATTTTTGGTAAGCAAAATTATTTTATTCAAATATTTTTCGTGTATTTCGTTTGACACACAAAATATTTTTGGGACTCAATTTCTACACTCCAAATATCTTTCATTTATTCAAAATTTATTTTTGAGGTGATGGGGAGCCTTACCCCTGATATTCTTGTTGGAAACAATCACATAAACTCCATTTTGTCCTTCACCTCGCCCACATGCTTGTGTTCTTCGTGTCTGGGCATTATTGTTCCAATAATCAATTTTACCTTTGGAATTAATCGATTATCGCGTCCAGAAGGACCTAATCGATTAACACCTTTGGTTTTAATCGATTATCACTTTTCTGCACAGAAGGAATTTGGCTCTGGCAATTTTAATCGATTTTTTCAGCTGCCATAATCGATTTTTTATGATGCATTAATCGATTATGATGCTGCATTTTTCATCACAGCTTCTTTTCTTGGACCAACAGATATATTCCTTCAACCCCTTTATAAACTTCATTCCTTGGTCATTTTTTATAACAAGAAACACTCCAATACTCCTCATTCTTGAGGTGTTAATCCTCCATCAATCCTTCCTCAAATTTATATTATTCTGAGAGAAAATATTTGTTTTTAAGAGAGGTTTCTTGTCATCCATTAGAGCTTTAATCTTTTCTCTTATGTACTCTTTTGAGAGCTATTGTTGAGAGGTTGAAGAAGATTGTTCTTCTTGTTGTTCAAGGCTTATGTGATTTAAGTCTTGGTTGTGAAGTCTTGTAGAGGGCATATCTAGGAGCGGTTGTGTCGAGGCTTGTGGGATTCAAGTTCTCGAGTTGTAAACGGTTTGTTAAGCACCCGTAAGCTTAACGGAAGTAGTGGTAGCTTCGAGAGAGTCTCTCGGGGAACTGGACTAGCCACGAGGTGGTGAACCAGTATACATCGGTGTGTTCTTTGCCTAGTCTATTTTATTTCCGCTGCACTTTCGTTTATCTTATTTAATCTTGCGAAAATCGGTAAACATTCTCAACAACTCTATTCACTCCCTCTAGAGTTGCACGCCTTTTCTTACAAGAACCTTCAAAAAAATAATAGTATGAAGACGATGATGATTTTGTCTGGTGTTGATCAGTTGATGATGATGATAACCATGATGATGATGATGTATAATTATAATTCTAATAACTACAATAATAATATTCTTAATAATAATACCCGGAGTAATAAGTTTTTCGTCATAAAGAATTGCTAGATTTGACTTCATAGATATTTAAAAAAAAGTAAATTCTTCCGTGAACTTAAAGTTCATGGATGGTCATTATATAGACCTTAGTACATTTTTAATAAAAAAGAAGTGGGCTTTTCAAACAAGAAAGAGTACTTCAATGGAACATTTTAGATACATATCATTTTTGTAAATTTTCTCACATAAATGTTTTTTAAATTAAAAAATAGATTCTTATTTAAGTAAAAAAGTGCTTATTTTTCTCATATGTAGGTCCATGGTGAACCTTTGATCCACCATATAATTTGCCAACAAAAAAATCCATATCCAAGCTAATAAAAAATGTGAGAAGGTCTAGATTTTAAATGTGGACCTTGAAATATGATGAGTATATCCTTATACCCGACCCGGATAACCGGAAGGGACAGGTCAATATATGACCCGTCACTTTTATCAATCACCAAATAAGATTGACTCTTCGATTTGGACGGGTCAAAAGTTGACCGGTCACTTCCACTAAAAAAGTGACCGGTCACATTTTGGGCGATAACCATTTCGTCACCTGATGTTACGAAGGATATTCCAGAGGACCAAAGAGATGAGTTGAGCTCAAGAAATGACCGGATAACCTTTGAGAAAAGGTGACCGGTCAGGTTGCGCTACTTGGGAATGGCAATCAACATTAGAGGCCAGGGGGCCGCCCCGCCGTTCCTCCGTCACGAGGCAAACAGTGAAAGGAATATTTGTCATTTTGCAGGGTCGATTGGATTGAGAATATCCATGTTATAGTCTTTGATTGAATAGTACATGTCTTGGCTTGTAGTTGCTAAATTCATTGATTTAATACTAGATTGATTATGTACAGTGACCTTCCTCCGGGTTTCCTATTTTGTCCATTGACGAACAGGGGAAGGTCACAAATCCTCCTCTATAAATATGATGATATTGGATAGAGGAGGGAATCAATTCTTTCTCTCTCACTAAAACTAGTACACTCTTGAGACAGAGTAAAAAATATATTTCGGATTAAGGAGATTTACCCGATCTCGGTCATATTTTGTGTTCTTGTTGTGTGTTTTATATTACGGGTCAAGTATCCAGGTCAAACTCAGTTTGCCCACCCAGCTATATTTACACCATCAAAATAAAATTAAATAGTAAACAATGAGTTGTTGAAAATTGTATAGAAGAGAGAGACGTATTACGTCCGTTCTAGAATAATTGTCTAGTTTTGATTTTTAAGTCAAAATTGATAACTTTTGACTATTAATTAAATATTCAGATTAGATGTTGATACAAGAATAATTTATTATGTTTATGTTGTAAAATATTTTTCAAAATAGTGTTATCTTATTAATATAGTTCATCCTAAGTTATAGTGTCTTTCTTAGGTTTACAATGTTTGAATGAACTTAATTTTAATTTTATTATTTTTAAGATTGAGTTCGAATTAAAAAATAAAACTTGCATGTTTAAAAAGTAAATCAAAAGTTTATGAAACAAGAGGTGAAACTACTATGTTATTTTGTCAAATAAACAATGAAAATAGTTAAACAAAGTGAAAAAAATTGACCATTTAAATGCCACTAAACATGTACTCCTTCCGTCCTATAATGTTCTTCCCGGTTCTGTTTACAAAGTTTGACCGATTTTATTTTTAATTCAATTTATTTGATTGTAGGTGTAAAATTAAAAAATAAAATTTATATATTTAAAAAACTACATCAAAATTTTTACAAAACAAGTGGTGACCAGACTATATTATTTTATCAAATACCTAATGAAAATAGGTAATGAAAGTGATTAAAGTTTGACCGTATGAATAGTAAGTGGGAAGAACATTTCAGGACGGAGGGAGTAATTTTTATTTATTTATAGGTTAAAAATCGATTTTGATTGACTACAAAAGTGAAAACTGGAAAAATATAATGGGACGGAGGAAGTTTTTTTTGATACACCTCGATATTGATGGTTATATTGTTCGTGAATGGGTACGCCTTGATATTAAAAAAATCTTTTTTCTTTTATTTTTTATTTATCTAAAAAACACTCCCTTGTAGTTAAAATTATTAACCTACGTACCTATCAGATTATAACTAATCACTTTCAGTATCTCCATCATATTGCATATTTACATCTTACTATACCTTACACTCCCTCTATCCAAATTATATTGCATGTGTTGTTTAACTGAAATTATTTTCAAACTATTTTATAGAAAAAGTTGTGTTGAATTAAAAAATTAAAATTACATATTAAAATAATCAAAATATTTACAAAATTGGTGGTGGCATATCACTTTCAGTATCTCCATCATATTACATATTTACATCTTACTATACCTTGCACTTAGACCTGGCAAAACGGTCGGTCAGGTCGGGTTCGGGTTCGGTATAATCGGATTTGGTTATTTCGGGTTCGAGTCACTTCGGGTTCGGGTCTAAGAGTGCTTGTTCATGACCCAGAGTTATCGGGTTCGGGTTGACCCAACGAGTTAAGAGGCGTATTTAAAAATTAAAAATTTTGCTATTTAGAGATCATGTGATCCGAGCATTATTCAAAACAAAGAACGAAATCATAAAAGTTTGCAGTTTTATTTGCAACATACCAAAAGAGAATTGCAATATACCCAAAAAAAATCACCTTTTTGCAGCATACCAAAAAAACCGCACTAGATAAAAGACTTGAGTTACACGTAGGAGCAATTTGAAGAAGATGAAATAGGATTAAAAATTCCACTATTATTCTGGTGTCTTCTCACCATTTTGATTGAGTTGGTATCTAATATCAACGAACGGTGGAAGAGTGGGATAACTATATATATGTGTGTGTGTGTGTGTGTGTGTGTGTGTGTATTACGCCTTTTGAGTTTTGATTAGTCTAATGGGTATATCATATTTTAAATGAATATATAAAACTAAATAACTAATAAAAATAAACAATTAAGTGCATAACCCGTCAGTTCAAACCCGACCCGTTCTGACCCAAAAATTTAACGGGTCTTCGGGTTCGGGTCATTTCGGGTTCGGGTCGCAAAATCAATGTTCAAAGCCCGCTAATTTCAGGTCGGGTTTCGGATTAGTAACGGGTCGGGCCAAATTTTGCCAGGTCTACTAGCTACACTCCCTCTATCCAATTCATATTGCATGTGTTGTTTAATTGAAATTATTTTCAAATTATTTTATATGAAAAGTTGTGTAGAATTAAAAAATTAAAATTACATATTAAAATAAAAAATCAAAATGTTTACAAAATTAGTGGTGGCATATATATATTATTTTATTAAATGATCACTGAAGAAAGAGAATGAAAATAAATGAAGTTTGATCACGTAAATAGTAAAAATGCAAATTAATTTAGCACGAAAGAAATAGTAACATAAGAGCAAAACTAAAAAATAACGCCTAAATTTTTTTATACCTTAAATTTCAATTTTTTTTCACTTTCAATTTTATAGGATGAAAATAGTATTCCCTCTATCCCAAAATGTTTGCCACATTTAGTTTTTCAGTAGTCAGGGAAACTTTTGTTTATTTGTATTTTTTATTGATTATTTGATAACATAAAAAATGTAAAGTTTATTTTTTATTTCTAAACTAGTATTTAATCAAAATAAATAGAAATCACCCTAAATATGACTAAAACATAGAGAAAAGTATAGAAATAAGACTTTTATGTTTTTTTTGAAATAAAACTTAGCACTGTGGTAATGTGACACTGTACATGTTCACATTACTACAGTTTTTTGGTAATGTACATGACCATGTTTGATAATGTAAGTCTTATTTTAGGAATAAAAATATGAAAGTTCTATTTTGGTATATATTTAATGTTTTAGTCCTACTTTAGTCTTTCTCTCTAAAATAAATTGAAAAATTTGATATTTTACCTCGTTTTTAAAATGTGGCATTACGGGAGAGACTATCATTACATTAAAATTAGGACCGCATATAGTATATGTAGAAGAATAATACACCCTTGATCGAGTGGACGACAAAAATCAATACATTTTCACTCTAATTTTTTTGCATTACATAAAGTATTATTTTTTTCTATCTAAAATATATTCAAAACAACTTTTATCCGTAATAAATTATATAATGAGATATATTTTAAACAGTTCAGAGAAAAATAAAAATATTTTATGAAGTGTATAAAAATTTAGAGTACAGTAGATGTGTTTTTCCAAAGGAGTAAAGTAATATTGTAGCGTACCACATGTACGTAACTAGCTTATTAGCTAGTTTGATGAGTTTCTTACGAACCCAATGTATTTTGTGAAACCAAAAAGTTTAACCGGCGGCCTCCGCCGCCGCGGGTGGTTGACCGGAGATTGGGTTTCCCGGATGAGGTGGAGACAGTAGGCGTTGAAGGTGGGGAGAGTAACGTGGAGCTGGAAATGAAGAGCTGTCAACAGCTTCAACTCCAGCTTGTTCAGCTCTGAGTTGCTTATCCCTCCAACCTTCGCGTAGTATCCATTGTTATAACAACTGCATGTTCCTCCCATTCCATCAATGCAATTCGTTAAATAATTACTCCGGAGTCCCATGTCATGAGATGACTCGAAACCGTCACGGTGCTCTGTTCGTAAAATTAACGGTTTTTACCCTCCTAATCTCCCGATAAACTCTTCACCGGGGCCCGAACCAAACACGCACACATCCCACCCCCCTTCAATTTCACCCCAAGTATATTTGATTTTGGAGTCAAAATTTTGACTCCAAAGTCAAATAAACTTGGATGGTGCAATTGGAGGGGGTTGGGGTACGTAAGGGGCGAGGTGGGATAGAAGGGTTTGCGAAGGATGAAGGAGTAAGAACCACCAATTTTACAAACGAGACACCATAGCGATCTCGAATCATCTAATGACATGAGATTTTAATATCATGAGAAGAGCCTCATAAAAGTGACGACATATTAAAAAGATACTCCCTCTGTCTCCCTAAGATGTTCTCATTTTGACTTTTGGTGGTTTTCAAGGAGAGTTGAAAAAAGGTAAAATTTACCATAATACCCTTAATGAAAAATGGGTGGAGTTTATTAAATGAGGTGGGTGAGGTGTAATAAATAAAATAAGTGGAGGTAGTTGTGGCATTTTAATTATTAAAAAATAAAATGAGAAGATATATTATAGACAAACAAAAAAGCATATTAAGAGACCGTATAAGCGAGGGCATAATAATTAAAAAAAGATTGTCAAGATTTTCCGCTTATGGGCAATCTATATTGGTACTTTTTCGTTTCACCCTTTTCACGTCCCACGCCACATACATGGCCGGTTTTAAAAGAAAAATGAGTCATTTTCACCTAATACTGTACTTTTTAAAATAAATTTAAACTTTCAGTGCTGATTTAAAAAATCGAAAGTTGCTTTGATCGATAATTTTGGAACTTGAGAAAGAGCATCAACATTTTAAAGCACTGGAAATATGTTTGAAGCCCCGGAGCTTCAAACCGGAGCATCAAACTTTCTCTCTCTGTCATGTCAGCTTTAACTTACACTCAAAATTCACTGGAAATGAGTTTGAAACCTCAGGCTTCAAACTGGGGCTTCAAACCTTCATTTTTTACATTTTTAAATATACATCTTCTAAAATTAAATTAATAAAATGTAATTAATTTACTGTATTATTTAATTATATTAAAACACAAATAATAAAAAAAATACATTCATTAAATGAAAATAATTAACTTCAATAAAAAAGAACATTTAATTAAAAAATTAAAACAAATTATATTTAGCTTTGATCTCGTTATGTCTGCTCTCAAAAGAAAATTATATTCGTTTGGCTGTTTGACTCGAGACCGGACAGAGGAACATCAAAAATGAAGAAATTCATGTTAAAAAGATGAAAAAAATTGAATATTTTTTTTTAATTTGAAGAAGATAGAGGAAAAGATTTTGTGGGTGTTTAATTTAAAAAAATTAAAGAAGAAAGATTTTGTTTGTGAGTTTTATTTTTAAAAAAAATTGAAGAGGAAAATATTTTGTGGGTGTTTAGAGGAAGAGTTTTTTTTTTAATTTGAAGAAAATTGGGCAAAACGCCCGTTATAAGTTTAACGCAATGCATATCACGCTCGGATGAAGCCCCAAGGGGGCGGTGTTTAACGCCCCTGGGGCGTTAAAAATGCAATAACGCCATTGGGCGTTACATGCATACCCAATGGCCTTAGAAGATCTAGAGCTACTCACTTTGTGTGGCTTTAGATGACACCGATTTCCAAATGCTAGAGTCACAAATAATTTGGACACAAACTTTACAAACTTACCATGTGTGTATGTAATTTTTTTTAAATTATTTAAAATCATTTTATTTACTTAGAAAAATACACAAATAACAAGTTTGTGCCGAAATTGTTTGTGACTCTATGATTACTCTTTTCATTAGTGTTCTATTGATGCATGGTTCCTACTTCCTCAGAAAACTCCCACCCGCCCAATCTGAACTTAACTCACTTAACACTTCTTCAATTACACCCTCTAAATTTTGAAGGCTTTGAGGGTATAGTACAATGGAAAGGGATGGTTGGATGGGTTCGATCAAGCCGGGGTACAAGGTTTATCGGGGTAGCTAGGAAATCTTAATGGAGCGGTACCGCAGTGTCAACCGGAGCCAATGGTTCTTAACCGTACAATAAAAAATTAGGATTATAATTGACACTTAATTTTAAATATTTTTGAGAAAACTTTGTGTCAACACTCTAGAAATTTAATGTTTTTTACCATAATAGCTTGCGTAAAATGCCTTAAAAAATTGTTGGCGACAGAAGAGGAAACTGGAACTGAATCCCTTTGGGATTCGGTTTAGTATCTTTCCTAGTTTGCTTAGTTCTAGGAATAGAAATACGGTAAGAATAGAAGTTTAATTATATGCTTTACTATCTTCCCTAATAAAGAGAGTTATGCGAGCTATTTTCTCTCTTATATCGGAGATGGGTAGACGGAAAGGCTCACCGGTCGTCGAGAAACTTGGCGGCCAACATGACGGAGGTAATGAGAAGGCGGTGGACGTTAAGTGACGTCAGAACAGCGCCGGTCCGGGCAACGAACCGGTCCAAGTAAATGTAAGCAACCACGAAACAGGCCGGGCTGCAGTCCGAGTACCTGAAAATCCGGTCCACGTACTGATGAACCGTCAGAGACGGAGCCCTGCTGCCATGGAAGACGGCGACGAGAAGATTATTATTATTATTATTGTCCTTGTTCTTCTTCCACGCCGCCTTATTATTCTTCATAATCGCCTTCTCAAGAACCGAGCCGAGAAATGACACGACTTTCGGCGGCGGACGCTGTCCGGCGGCGGCGGCGGCGGCGGCGGCGGCGGCGGCGGCGGCGGCGGCGCTGTCGTATTCCTCTAGTCCCAGGCTTTCGTAAGCTGTTATATAATCCGCAGACACTTGATGAGGAGATCCTCCCTTGGCAATTCCAACCATTTTAATTTTGGTACCGCTACCGTACATAATTAATTGGTAAAGGAGGATGATATATATGTGTTATTCAGTTGTACTTCTGGCATCATCTTAAAATGTTTTACATGTACGCAAAATGAAGCGAAATTTTAAATTCTTTTACCGGAGTAATTTATTTTATTTAAAAACTAGTATAAGTATTAAAAATAAAATTTGTAAATTTTAAAAATATTTTAAAAATTTTCCAAAACAAGTAGTGACAATAATAATTCACCACAAAAATTGGGCGGAATGACACCTTAAATATTCCGTCGCCACCCCTTAAATTCCGTAGGGAATTAGGTCAGACAACGGAAATGGCGACGGTACCCTATCCATCGTCATATTTTCGCTAGTATTGAATATATGTGTGTGTGTGTGGAATTGGGGATGGATTTTAAATATCCGTCCATATTAGTGTCGGAAACGCCGACATACTTTAAATTAAACTTCCTGCGTATATTTAACAATGGATTTAGCTTTCCGTCGCTAAAATTGGTGAACGTGTATTATTTGTTGCTAATTCTAACGTTCGTAGCGTCCGAACGACTTCCGTCCCTATTTTCTATCATCCTTTTTGCCAATTCTTGTACCCCGGAGTAGTGTTTTAATCTATCAAATAATAAATCAAAATACACAAATAAACAAAAATTTGGGTAACTTTTGAAGGGAAAGAATATAATTCTTTTAGGACGGGGAGTAATGGACATTATATATTGTTGTACTGTTGTTTGGTGCTTTTTGTTTTGTTTTGCTCTGCTTTGCTTGCTTTTGTTTAGAAGGAATTTTGGCTCTGTTTAGGTTTGACGTACATTTCATTAACGTCTGTTTGTCTGTTCTTTCCATTTCCATTCATATTTTTTGGTCACCGTACCGGAGTTCCAATGTTGAAAAAAGTGGGAAAATCATTTTGTCCACCAATTGACCTAGCTATAACAACGTGCTATGCTCCTCTACTATAGGTCCATAGCTAGCTCCCATTATCATTATTCCTACAAATTTGCTATTGCTTATTGTCCCCTCTCAACTAATTGTCTTGTCGGTGTTAAAAAATATTCGGGGATAGCTTGTCATCTTTTTGTTATAATACCTTTTTGTATTAAAAAAATTATCCAAAATAATCTTAATTTACATTATCTTTCAAAAATATTCTCACATTTCACTATAATACATCATAATTTTAACTTTTCTGAAATTTACGAGTTTTAGATCGTCGTTAAGTTGCTAACGATGGGTTAACGAAAATGCCTATTTTGCACCATGAAATGAAAAGTTGAGATTATTTTTTATGAATTTTTGTTTTTGATTTTTTTAAAGAGATTCATTTAATTTTTTAAGATGACTTCCTACTTCCATTTCTTTTTATTTTTTTAAAGATTAGTCTTATCTTAGAAAAAATAGATATAAAAAATAAAAAAAATAACTAAAATCATACAAAACTAATGAAATAAATAAGGTGACCAATAGAAATTGAAATGAAACTGGTTAGAAATAAAAATATATTGAGTAGATTCTAACATTTTACGCACAATACAAAATATTAATGAACTACTTATTTTTGAAAAAGCGAGTAAAATTGAGATTATTTTAGATAATTTTTTCTAAAAAACAAGAAGAAGTGGTACGTTAAAACCTTGTATAGTGCGTAAAATGTTAAAACCCACACCTTTGTATATTTTTATTTTATTTCTTACCAGTTTCAAGTTGTTTCTATTGATTATATTGTTTATTTCATTAATTTTTTATCGTTTTATAGTTATTTTGTTTTTTTTTATATCTATTTTTTCTGAAGTAAGACTAATCTTTAAAAAAGAAAAAGAAACGATGGAGGTAGAAAGTAATTTTGAAAATTTAAAATGAAAATTTTAGGAAAAAATATTGAAAATGGAAAGTTCATAAAAATAAGCCAAACTTTCATTTTGTTGTAAATATACCGTTAGCAACTTAACAGTTTGGATTTAGGATATTTTAGGTCAATTGATACAATTCAAGACCAGACAGCACCTAGAAAACTAGAAGACCTCATCACTGCTGTTACCACATCCTTTACAGCTCTCACCCCTGAGAAGTTAAACAATGTTTTTTTGACATGTCAAAGTGTAATGGGGGAGGTGCTTAAACAGAAAGGGGGCAACAACTTCAAAATTCCACACATGGGGAAAAGTAGTTTGGCCAGACTTGGAAGGCTACCAGATAATGTTGGGGTAAGCCAAGAGGTCTATCACGAAGCAAAAACATTCCTTGAAGAACACATGTAGACTACCGAGTTTTGGAAGTCTTACTTTTTTGTATGTACAAACATCATGGGTAAAAGTACAATACTCTAATGTACTCCCATGTAATGACTTTTTGCACATATTTTGTACGGCATGTAATCAGTGTAGTATGAAAATCTGGCATACAGATTGGTCATAGAACATGATGTGTATGTACTACCAACTGTTGTTGACTAACTTTTTTCATGTAATCAGTTTGTTCTGTTTTTACTAAGAAAAAGTGTAGCATCTGTTTTCTTATGCTAAGAAGAAGTATAGCATGTATTTTCTTATGCTAAGAAGCAGTGTGACATCTGTTTTATAAAGAAAATCCTTATAGAATCTGTTTTTTAACAGATTTTTTCTGGAAAATTTTAACAGAGGCATCAGATTTAAACACATGAACACAGGTAGACAAATCCTAGGCAAAATTGATTTTTGTAAGTCTCCAACACAGTACGTGGGTGACATTACAACACTAGCAACTCACATATGAACACATCTTATTCGTGTAAAGCAGAGATTTGCATCATTAGTTTGCCAAAATATACTCACACGCAGATCTAAATTAAAGAGAGTATAGAGCATGTACTCTATTTGAATCGATGTAATTTTTCAGGGTCTCCTGTAGGTTCTGCAAAGAGGAATTCCTCCTCAGACATCTCCATTATCTCCGCAGAGGTCACTAATTCCCCATCTTCTTCTTCATCCTCTTCTTCTTCGTAACTCCGTTCAGGGTCAGAATAGTATCCACCCCCTAGATATTTTTTGCAGAAGCTCCAAGTTGGGTCTGTTTCAGAGGAATCCGTATCTCCTCCATCAAATCCCCAACGATTTAACTCTGCCCTCTTCATCTCAGCCTTCGATGGAGGAGGGGATCTATATCTAGGAATTGCATCATCATCACTATCACTCAAAAGTTGAAAATTGGGCATCGAAGAATCGCGGGATAACATCGGATCAGGGCTGAGAAGAAGATCTGAAGTTCAGGACCTTTAGATACATTCTTTGAGAGAGAAATTAGATTTAGATTTACAGAAGAGGAAGAGAAGAACTTAGATCTGGAGAAGAGGAAGAGGAAAACTCAAATCTAGAGAGAGACGAAGAAGATGTGGGAATCAGTGATGTGATTCATGTGGAGTGTCAGTATTGAATGGGTGGGATTTGGGTGGAGGGGCAAATAAGTCTTTTTCAAGGAAATAGGAAGAGTTTTAAGGGACGGATAAAAAAAGAAAGAGGAAGTGTTTTACGGGACGGAGGGAGTAGATTATTAATATATAATTTCTATAATTTTTTAATATACAAATTACAAGATAAAATGGATCAAAGAAGTGTATTGGATGATGTGTAAAAATGAAAGTGGACAAATACTCTAGGACGGAGGTAGTAATAAACAAAATATGTTAACTTAAAAACCCCTAATGTAAGCAATACAATTATAATTAAAAACAAACTAATTCAGAAATTGAAATTGAATAAAAGATGAAAAAATGAAAAACAAAACCTGAGATTTCAAGTGGACGGTGACGGAAGATGGGTAGACGACCGGTGGTTGATGGTGGCGGACGGAGAAGATGATCGGACAGAGACCGGAGGATGGTGGTGGCGGAAGGCGTCGCGGAGGAGACGAAACTAGATAACAACTCTTTGTGGTTTCTGTCTGCGAAATCGGAGAAACTGAGAGGAGTTCCCGTTTTTAGATCTTTTTTGGCTACAGATTTAGCGACGGAATTTTTCCGTTGCCAGCTCAAAACGCAACGTTTGTAACGCCCTACAAACCGGCCTAGTTTTAAATAAATAAATATTATTTATTTATTGAGACTCATTATTTTAAAATTAATAAATATTGAGATTTCGACCTCTTTAAATGGCTTTTCAAAGCTAATGTATTTTAATATAAAAAGATGTTTTAATAACGGACCTCTCAACATTAATTAAATAAATTAATTAATGATTGGGATGGACCCGGAAGTTTGAAAATAAAGTTACTAGAGAAATTATTTGAACATGTCATTAAATTCGTTTTGACTGTCTGATTCCAAAAACACAAGCGGATCTCAATTCGGACCCGTTCGGGGGGGAAAGTGTGTACCATTCAGGTCAGATTTTAACATAACAGAGTAAAATAAATTTGTGTAACCCCCATCATCCATACGCCACACACACATTCTTCATCTTCCATAACCCCCCACCATTCATTTCTCATCTTTATCACCATTAACTCCATTATAAAACACCCTCTTCCCTTCACCTCCTTCACCAACTTGTAACTCCCATTCAACAACACAACTCTTCCTCTCCCCTCCTTTGTTCGGCCCACAGCAGCAGTTGGGCGAGAAGGCTCCGGCGAGTTGACGGGAAGGTAGAAGAAGGAAGTTCACGCAGGAAGTTCGTTCGTCGTTCAACCATTTGTTCGTCTCGTCTCATCGTTTCGTCAACCCCTTCATTTAGAGGTGAGTAGTTGTCCCCTCTAATTCTAGAACATTTAGTTATAATATATGTCGTTATATTCATAGCAATATCGTACGCAACCTACGTAGAATCTATGCATGTTCGTAGGTTAGCCATCAAAACGTTCACTACGTAAAACTTATAAATATTGGCCTAGGAATCACTAGGAATATATTCATCAATGTTTGTATTATTGTTCTAAAAAGAATCAAGGTGTTAAGGTTGCAAAATGGATCAAAACGTAGCAAAAGACAGAAGACTGTCACCGGGACGGTCGACCGTTACTTCAGACGGTGGACCGTACCCTCGGCCAGTCCAACGGTCACCGCCGGGACGGTCGACCGTCATCCATGGCGGAAGACCATGGTGGACCGTCTGCGACCCAGACCCCAGACCATAGCCCACGGTCGACCGCCGGTAGGGTACGGTCGACCGTTCCGCAGGCAGATTTCGGGCAGTTTGTAGAACGAGCCCCATTTGACCAGTTTGACTCAGAATCTGATTGTGTGTTTGCATGAAATGTTAATATTCATTATGTGTGTTATTTAATTGATATATTCTTGGCGTTGGCCAAAGGTAAATACATCAAGCATTCATCATGTTCATTCTAGACGCATGTACTAGAATCATCATCCTGTGCATACCGCTGTAGGGAGGTCAGGCTTTCGTGCGCCTACTACAGTGGGCACGTCCAGGAACCTTTGGGATCCAACGGGTTTTCATCAGGTGGGCTTTGTGTACGTACATGGTAGTCAGGCTACGGCTACCACCCAGTTTTGCTAGTTCACTTGCGACGTTTTGTCGAGCCCGGCTCATTACCGGAGTGCAGGGGTGATCCTGTCAAGTGAGACTAAGTTAGGGGTATCATGCATCAAGTCATATCGTCATCATGTATGTTACATGTCACGTCAACATTCAATGTGGTTGTCATCATCATGTATGATTCCCATCATGTCCACTCTCAATGTGGTTGTAATTCATTTTGTTATGTGTAATAATATCCCATCAAGTGCAAATTAATCAGCTAACAAACATGTGGTTTTCTGTACGGTAAGTACAGGTATTTATATGTGTATAACCATATGGGTTATCACTTCATGTTCTTTTGTTAGATTCACTCCTCAGCTTTTGCTGAGCGTGTAGTTGTTTTTGCTACACGCAGGTAGACATGACGGTGCAGGTGCTAACCCTGGAGGACAGTGATGGTGGGAAGATGGGCGGCGCATGGACAAGTTCAATAATTAAATACATTTAATTAATTAATCATTTGAGCATGAACCCACCATTTGTCGTTTTACTCATTTATTTACTTCCGCTTTTACTCTGCATTTATATCACACACGTTATGGGGTTAACTCCCTAGCATTTATTTCACTAATTAAAACACAACCGTTTTCATAATAAATAGTCATTAATGTTCTTTTCTCTACGGACGGTTCTCGGACCGCCCATGTAACCCTACCGGTCCGTTGGGTCGCGGGTGAACCGGGTCTGCGGAAGGCGGGTGTTACAACGTTTCAATTATATTCTTTTACCGACGGAATTTTTCCGTCACCAAACTAACAACGGAAAAATTCCGTCGTTATTTCCGTCGTCTAATATGCCGCGCACTACCTCCTGCCAATACGGAGCGACGGAATGCTGATTCCGTCGTTAATTTTGGTAGGCGTAAAATTTCGTCGCTGAATCCGTCGTTGTTAGCGTCGAATTGCATTCCGTTGCTATAATCCGTCGTTTTTTTTTTGCGTTTTCTTGTAGTGAATTCATCAATTAAAATAACTTTCATTATTTTTAATTTTGATGACCAATAATTTTGTAAAACTCTTCCATTTTTAAGTATTATATCAATATTTATTCCCCTATTTTGATTTTTTTAAATCTACACAATTATTTTATTAGTTTAAAAGGAAGATTGTGTAAGTTTTTTTTAGTACACACTATTTTTTTTATTACTTCTCTTGCAATGCCCCCAACTCGTAAGAACCGATTACGCGCGCCCTAATGGGTCGGAGTAGTTACTAAAATGGTATTTTAGAACGTTTAATTTAAATCCTTATTCAATAATAACCTTAATAAAACCAATTAAAAATAGTTCAAGCGAACATAACGAAGTAAAGTAAATAGTCTGATGCGGAAGTTTAAGAGAAAAGTTACAGTCCATGATGGAAATACGACAAGGTTGGGTTCAAGCCCGAAAAGGTAAAGGTAATTTAAGAAAAAAAAGTAAATCCATGTCCACCCATCTGTACATCTCCTCACTCTCGTTGACTTCTAGGATAAGTTCCAAGTTCATTCTAACTTGCGTATAGCAAAGAAAACAGTTATACGCTCGGAATAAGCTGAGTGGTAACTGTAGCAAGAGAATACGCAGCGGTATAACAATACAGCTACAAACATATTCATGCATGTACTTAATGTACGTGTATCCGATAGTCATTCAGATAAATAAATAATATGAGCTTCATGATGCATGAATTAACCGTGCAAGGACCCTTGCGTTGCGATATTACACCATGAGAGTTATGATTCAGACGAGCCTTAGTCTCATGATGAGACTAGAATAGTTGTGGGCGACATCCAGAAACCTGGATTACCATGTACGTACAATAAACCCCTGTATGGTACCCGCCAAACCGAAAGGTTTCATTATCGGGCCCGCGTTAAGATGCACACTGGGTCTGACCTCTTAGGCAATATGGAATGAAACAAATTATTTCCTACGTCATGCATTTATGTCATGCGTGATGATATGAATGAAACATACAAACCTTTGGAATAGTCCAATAGCATACATACAAGATAGTAAACATTTAGTAGAAAATTGAAGGAACTAGAGTTCGTAAAATGTTAAGGTCAAAACGAGAAAAGGATTTCCAAAACTGAGTTCGTGTGGATTCTAATACCGTGATGCTTGATCGTTTGTCACGGCGGTCGATCGTTCGGCTCCTACGGTTGAGGGAGGAGGGTTGGCGGTTGACCGTGCCCTTCGTCCGTCTATACCTTCTTATTTGGGCGGTCGAGGAAATGAACCGCGAATGATCGTAACGATCCACCGTCCTTGTTGGCGATGACCGTGATGTTGGCAATAGCCCGAACACCACGCAATGGTCCATCGTCCTTGATGGGAGTCAACCATCACGTTGACAGCGAACTGGGACAGAGTTTCTTTTAAAGTTTCTTTTACACAGATGGCTCTATTTCCTTTGGATTTTATACATTAACACATATGAACATATACATCTATTTGTTTGTTGATGATTTCAAGCCAAGGTTATATATCTGTGTGTGTGTGTGTGAATTGGTAATCAATCTAACTACATTATACGACATAGATTATGAACAAGCAATCCTATGTAAATAGCAATATGGAAATGCAACTACAAATTTTAATGTTAGAGGGGAAATGTACTCACTTCTAGAACGTGATGCCGGAAAAATGAAGATGATACAAACGGTGATTATTCCTCAACGAACGTTCAATATACAGACCTCCTCCTTTCTTCTTCTCCTCCCCTCGCTCTCGCCGCTATTATTGCTCTCTGTGTCGCCGCTACCGAGGGTCGAAATAGGCACATGGGAAATAGGTGATGTTTGCTATGTTGCTCGATCTGTAATTAAAAGTTTGACCTGAACGGGATGTGCTTTTCCATTAAACGGCTCCGAATCACGTATTGATTGTGTTTCTGAAATCAAGCAGTCAAATTTAACATTATGACGTAATCAAATAGTTTTTCTCAAAACTTTTATTTTCCCATCACTCGGTCTATTAAAAATAGACCGGATTTCCGGGCGTTACATCTCAAAAACATTTTTTTACTTAAAAATTAATAAATGTGCATCATTATTAAAAGTACAACTTTTATTTTAAAAATATCATATCTTATTATTAAAAAATATATAGAAAATTCATATTAATATTTATTAGAAGATCAAAATAAATTTATTTATTTTCATTCAAAACATAACTTTATGGATATATTATAGAGTAACAAATTTAGACTATATAAGAAACTGTGTGAAACACGTACAAGATTAGAAATAGTTTAGAATATAGCTTGGTGAATTTAGTATTCTGGTGGGGTATGACTATTGATGGTGTAAATTTAACCGGGCAAGTTTGACCGGATACGATCAGGTCAAATAGACTCTACCAAGTAAGCCGAACACACCAGAATGTAAGAACACATAAGATGACCTAGATCGAGAAGGAATCCCTATGCCCGAAACTGTATTTCTTACTCTATCTCAAGAGTGTACCATGATGTATATGAATGAATGACCCTCCTCCACCTCTTACACTCTATTTATATTGGGGGGAGGAAGTCAATTAAGGTAACAAGCCCTTCCTTGGGCATAGACTTAGCTTCAATCAGTACCTACATAAGGAAATAGCCCTTGGATTCTCGCTCCGTTATTAAGTCCCGAAGATGGCGGGGGAGTACAGCGGGATAACTCCACACGTGCCCTCGCCTAGCATCGCGTTTGTCAGTTAAACTCGTAGAATCTAACTGTGCCACTCTGATGAGCTAAATCATTGAGCCGAATCCAGTAACGGCCTTGTAAGAAAGTGACCATGACGAAAACATGACCGGTCACTTTTCAAGAAAGAGGTGACCGGTCATTTCCAAGACGTTTTACACCCCTTGGAACACCAGTTAATTTGTTCATCAATCACATTTGACCTGTCACTTTGCGCCTGACCGGGCTGGGTATTGGTTATTTCCATGAACTATGTCTATCACTATCCACTGTATGATAATATTTTGTATTGTTTTTTTGGTATTATATGTTGACATTATTATTGACGTAATAAATTCTATTTTGAAATAATAACATTAAGGTCTTATTTTTATTCTTTTTACATGTTTTACTCCTATTTTATTTTTTTTACCTTTTTGTATTTTAAATTTTTTAAAGGGAAAATACCAATCGGAGAGTAACATAGAGAAAACAGCAAAATATGAGTTTCATATTTTTATTTCTAAAATTGGAATTACAATATTGATAATATCAATATATAATACTAAAAACATGTCGAAATGCCAATATACAATATCTTACTATCGCAATACAAACTTATATGTTTTAATCTTTGACTCATTACATTTTTTAATTGAAATTAATTATGTTCAAATCAAATTGAATTTTTTTAGATATAATTAAATTCAAATCACATCAAAACTTAATTTAATAAAATTAAAACCATTATGAAAATCGAATATGTTTTGAGAAATAACTTGAAAAAACATGCCTCATTTTCAAAATTTGGGAAATATACGAGGAACAAATTAGGGCTACTCCCTATTTATCTTTCTTTTCGTGCGTGGCGTCCGGCGGCAAGACTTCCGACCAGACGATCATCAACTGCGACCACAACCAGTGGCGAGGCGGCTAAACTACTTCGTGCCCTCGCGCATGAGCTTATCTATTTGCAACATCAACAACTCCGCGTCTCAGCTGCTCCTTCTCTCCTGACACCAATATCCGGCCGTTGCAACTCCGACCAACAAATACTGTACTTTGAGATCAATGAGCAAGGCATGCACTGACTACGGATTTGCAAGGTATGAACTTCAAGAATATGAATTCCTAAATTCCAAATGATTAATTTGATTGGCTGTGAATTTATTTATGATTGGTTAATTTGTAAAACTCAAAGCCACATGCCCCTGATTCTCTTATGATTAATTTTGGAATTCTTTGTGATTGATTAATTTTGAATTTCAAACTACTAAATTTCTAAAAATATTAAATTAGGTAGTGTTTGGCAACTAGTATTTCATTTCAATTCATGCATTTTAATTCCAAGATTTGAAATCTTGAATTTCAAATGACAAGGAGAGATGCATGGATTTCAAATTAACCTTTGTTATGAATGAGATGAATTTGACTCAAATCCAAATTCAAAATTTTTGAATTTCCCAAACATGGAATTTGAGTCAAATCCGGATTTGAAATCCAAATTCATATTCCCAAACATGCCATTAAGGAATTCATTTTTGAACCTGTAGTTTATGTTTTAATTTTTTAATCATTTAATTGATATGGCATACTATCTTTGTCCAAAAAAGTCACGTTTTCACTTTAATCTCTCCCAAAATAAGCCAATAATGTATCAGTCACCTTTGAAGGAAAAGTTTTTGTGGCTCATATTTTTTTTTATCCCTTTTGCCCATCAATATTAATCACAATATTTAACTTTTCTTAGTAATCGTGTGGATTTCATTGTGGAACTTTTTTGAGGGACGGAGGTAATAAAGAAGGGAAGAAAACACCAGTTTAGATACGGAGTAGTTGTAACATAGAGGAGAGGTCTGTTTGGTTTGGGGGAAGGAGAGGGAAAATTTCATGAATCCCTTTCCTTGTATATTGCCCTCCCTCCTTGTAAATACTCCCTCTGTGGCGGCTCTGTCCCTAAATACTTTGCGGAGTTTGAATATTTTGTGCTTCGAGAGAACATTTTAACCAATAATATCTTTTGTTAAATACAAATAAAAGTTATAAATATAATAAAGTCGGAAACAACATTCTAAAATAAATCTATTGATATTACCTTTACATTTTAACTCAATATAAATTTTAAATGCCATTTATGCCCAAAGTCTACACAATTTGACTAAAAATTTCAAACTATGCAAAGCATTCAGGAATCGAGGGATGTGCAATTAACAATGTGTCCCATTTGTCATTTATACGCTTCTGGTTTGCTAGTTGGGGCGCTAGTCTCTTGTCTTATTCGGGCAAGGAGGATGTCTTAGATATCCCACATTGATGAGTTATGAGACAAAAGTCTAGTTTATAGAGTCTCGAAAACCACCACCTCTTAGCCCTTCCATGCTTAATGTTTTTCCTTGCTTTTATACAGAGTAAAGAAACTAGATTATGTGGTTGATATTTATTTAGAAATAGAAGAATTGATATGAAGCACACAATCCTTTTCTTAAATGTTAAAGAGAAGTTTAGTTAGGGATGACTCAAAAAAGAAAAGTTGAAGATTAAAGGGAGGAGGAGGGAGTATATATTAGAATCATATGTTAGATATTAAGAAGGGTATTAAGGTGTTTACATCTCTACCCAATGTATTTTACCTCATTCAAACATCCAAGGTAGTCAAACTCGAGATTCTACGTAGGATCGATGGGCTTAATAAAGATCATAACTTGTAAGATCCTAAACACACACACACACACATTACACACACTGAGAGAGAGAGAGAATAGTAGAACGCAGAGATTTTAATTAAAGAAAACAGACTACGTATATGTTAAAGTTGGTGACTACCAGAAGTAAGAACAACAACAACAACCCAATTGAATCCCACTACAGTAGGGTCTGGAGAGGGTGTGTGTACGCAGACTTTGCCCCTACTCGGAAGTAGGGAGACTGTTTCCAAGAGACCCCCGGCTCCAACTGCACAAAAAATATGATAAGAATCACAGTATAACACAGATAAAGGACCAAGTACAATGGAATGAAAGTCCTGCAAGCAATAGCAAAAATTTCCAACCAAACAAAACACACTACAAAAAACCCCTGAAGCACCTATCCAGCTACTCTAATTCTAGTCAAACTCGAGATTCTACGTAGGATCGATGGGCTTAATAAAGATCATAACTTGTAAGATCCTAAACACACACACACACACATTACACACACTGAGAGAGAGAGAGAATAGTAGAACGCAGAGATTTTAATTAAAGAAAACAGACTACGTATATGTTAAAGTTGGTGACTACCAGAAGTAAGAACAACAACAACAACCCAATTGAATCCCACTACAGTAGGGTCTGGGGAGGGTGTGTGTACGCAGACTTTGCCCCTACTCGGAAGTAGGGAGACTGTTTCCAAGAGACCCCCGGCTCCAACTGCACAAAAAATATGATAAGAATCACAGTATAACACAGATAAAGGACCAAGTACAATGGAATGAAAGTCCTGCAAGCAATAGCAAAAATTTCCAACCAAACAAAACACACTACAAAAAACCCCTGAAGCACCTATCCAGCTACTCTAATTCTAGTTCTCCAAAGGTTCCTATCTAAAGCCATATCCTCATTCAGGGTGAGAAGTCCTAAATCCTGCCTAATCACCTCCTTCCAATTCTTCCTAGGTCTACCCCTTCCCCTACTTCCCCTGACAATCGTAATCCTCTCATCTCTCACATATGATAAGAATCACAGTATAACACAGATAAAGGACCAAGTACAATGGAATGAAAGTCCTGCAAGCAATAGCAAAAATTTCCAACCAAACAAAACACACTACAAAAAACCCCTGAAGCACCTATCCAGCTACTCTAATTCTAGTCAAACTCGAGATTCTACGTAGGATCGATGGGCTTAATAAAGATCATAACTTGTAAGATCCTAAACACACACACACACACATTACACACACTGAGAGAGAGAGAGAATAGTAGAACGCAGAGATTTTAATTAAAGAAAACAGACTACGTATATGTTAAAGTTGGTGACTACCAGAAGTAAGAACAACAACAACAACCCAATTGAATCCCACTACAGTAGGGTCTGGGGAGGGTGTGTGTACGCAGACTTTGCCCCTACTCGGAAGTAGGGAGACTGTTTCCAAGAGACCCCCGGCTCCAACTGCACAAAAAATATGATAAGAATCACAGTATAACACAGATAAAGGACCAAGTACAATGGAATGAAAGTCCTGCAAGCAATAGCAAAAATTTCCAACCAAACAAAACACACTACAAAAAACCCCTGAAGCACCTATCCAGCTACTCTAATTCTAGTTCTCCAAAGGTTCCTATCTAAAGCCATATCCTCATTCAGGGTGAGAAGTCCTAAATCCTGCCTAATCACCTCCTTCCAATTCTTCCTAGGTCTACCCCTTCCCCTACTTCCCCTGACAATCGTAATCCTCTCACATCTCCGTACAGGAGCGTCAGCATTCCGCCGCCTCACATGACCAAACTATCTCAACCTCGCTTCCCACAGCTTATCTTCCACCGGCGCCATGCCTAACTGACGTCGGATAACTTCGTTCGAAATCCTATCCAACATTGTCTTCCCACACATCCATCGTAACATCCGCATCTCCGCCGCATGCAGACGACGCACATGAATGACATGAGTCTTCTTAACCGCTCAACACTCTGCCCCATATAACATAGCAGGTCTGACTACGGACCGGTAGAACTTAGCTTTCAGCATGGGCAAAATCTTTGGATCACACCACCCCTGAAGCCAACCGCCATTTGGCCCAAGCCACTCCAACACGATGTCCAACATCCCCGTCTAACTCCCCATAAGCCTGAATTACCGAGCCAAGATATCAAAACTTGTCAACCTTAGGCACTAGGTGAGAGTCAATCCTAACTTCCACTTCTGATTCCGTTTCCCGATCGCTGAAACGACATTCCATGTATTAAGTCTTGTTCCTACTTATTCTGAATCCTTTGGTCTCAAGGGCAAGACACCATAGTTACAAGTTATCGTTTAGTAATGGTGTAAAAACATGTTTAAAAAATTAATATAAAGAAAAAATACCTGGGCAAAAAAAATTGCGATGAGAAGTTAACACAAACTTAAGAGTAGAGGAATTGCAACTTGCGACTACTAGACTCTAAGCCCAATAAGAAAATAGAAGGATTCGTATGTATTTGTGTGTGAGTAAATGTCTAATTAGACATTAAGACGTATAATTAGACAGTAATACATATAATTAGAATAGTCGGAAGGGTCAGAGCGTAAAAATCAAAGGGGCTTGACTTGGCGTTTGAAATTACGGAACTTAAAAACTGATTTCAGTCGATCGCCGATCCCAGGCGAGCCCACGATCCTATGATCCACCACCCCAATCCAAACGATTTACATTAATCCACGATCTTTCTTGCGATTCAGATCGCAAACCCTACAGCGATCCTCAAAATCGTAAGATCGTGTGATCCAACTCGCGATTTTGACTACCATGCATTTTTATAAATACCTACATTCATTTACCTCATAACTATCCAAACAACTTTTTATAAAACTTCATATCCCTCAAACTACCCTGCCTACTTACCTTGATTTACCTTGCTTAATTGACCTCTCTTAGATGAATTTTAGATCTAGGTTTGAGTCCCAGCACGCCCAATTCTTGAATTTTAGCTTGTTTGAATGGAGATGTTGAATGAGTGTTTTTTCACATGAAATTTCAATAGGAATTTCAATCCAAATGTAAGAAAATTTCCAGAAGTGGTTTGATGCTTTACTCTGCCATTCAAGAGAAACTATTGGTGCTAATACTTTTTGGTGCTATGATAATTGGTTCTTGATTTGTTCATTTGTCGTATACTCATTTTCTAGAATGAACCAGACAAAATGGAGTAGATAGTTTTCATACTTATAGCCAAATACCGGGAAAGGAAATTGACTTCAGGAAAACAAGGCATTTCTCAGAAGTTATTTTCCTAGCCAACTAGCTTCCAAACTGACCCTTAGTCAGTCTTTTGTTATATGGATTTTTGTTCTGGATTCTTTGTCGGGGTTTTGGCCTTTGCCTTGATTAAATTGAAATATGATGCTCTTGCTATGGTATAACTGTTCATTTCGTGGTTTATGATCTTCTATGTGTACACAGTAGTTAGTACTTATACACGTGCATTGAGTAATTGTATATTTGTGTAATTTTAGATGTCCATGTATGGTAAAGAATTGAATCGGTTGATTTCTTTATTTTGTCGATGCAACCCGTACACTATTAATACACATCATGATACTGTTTTGTTACTTCGTATTATGTTATCAGACATTTTGTATTACATGACATTCTGAAACTTATTATGAAATACTTCTAGTCACATTATGAAAAAATGCTCTACTAGAAGTCTAGAATGCACTCGTCATTGTAGTTGACCATGAGTTCTATTTTTGGTGGAAATTGGAAACAGTCTATACCTTTCATTTTCTTAAAAAAGTGTTAGATACTTTTTTTCCCTATAATTTCCACCCACTTGTTTACTTAACGCTGAGATTGTATTCCTCCATTATAAGATAACCTATGACTTGCAGCGCAGAGACAAAATGAGTTTCAGAGGCAATGTAGATAGAGCTATAAGCAAAATATTATAGACAGAGAGTACTACCAGTTCCTTGTGCTTTCTATTATGCCTTTCAATTGGCTCTTATAGCTGTGGTCAATAGCACTCAAAAAAAGTTGTGCCTTTCCTACAACCTGCAAGCTTAATAGCAGAATTGTACTCAAGGCCTCAGGTACATCATTAAGTTGGAGCGCAGTTCTTATATTTACAATTTTTCTGTTCCATATTCTTCTTGAATCTTCTTCTTTCATATAACATTTGGCCCAAACGATGCACCTTCATGCTAACACATTTTATTTTGTTAGAAATGTATGCGAAAGCACTCACAGTATCAATGTGCAGTCCCATTTCGACAAAGTTTTCACCTTCAGCTCATTTTGTTGCTCCATGCACTCAATCAAAAAGCTTGGTTGGTTCATCTGAAGTGAAATATGGGTATTTTAATTCAATCAAAATGGCATCTGGATCACCAAAGAGTTCAAGAAATGGCGGTAGATGTGTGGTGGTGAATGTAATGAGCGAAGGCTCACAAAGGGACAATGATAATGATGACGGGTTTTATATAAGGAGATGTGTAGAGCTTGCTAGGAAGGCAGTTGGGTTCACAAGTCCTAATCCTATGGTTGGTTGTGTTATTGTTAAAGATGGGAGGATTGTGGGTGAAGGGTATCACCCAAGAGCCGGTCAACCTCATGCTGAGGTGAGTGTTGTCCATATCCTCCCCTCTCTTTCTCTCCCCAAAAATTATACTTTCTAGAATGCTATTTAGCTTCTTTCTGTTTTTAAAAATATACACAATGAGGGATCATGAATTATTTGATGGTTTTGAGAGCTGAAAATGAGTGTTAGATCTTGATCTATGCTTTCTCTAGAATGGATATGTAGATCTAACCATAAACTGCATTTAGAAGATGCATGATGCAGAAAACATGTCTTAGGATCTAAAAAAAACTTGATTTTTAGTTTGTTGGGAGTAAGGATATGATCTTGATCTTGAACTAAGAAGGCTTATCATGAGGACTGAGTTAGTGGTTAGAAATTATTATTATTATTATTATTATTATTATTATTATATTTCTGGTGCAGGTAAATATTAAAAATAAATAAAAATCTTAGGTTTTTGCACTTAGAGATGCTGGAAGTATGGCTCAAGATGCTACTGCATATGTGAGCTTAGAACCTTGTAACCATTATGGTAGGACTCCACCATGCACGGATGCACTGATCAAAGCCAAAGTGAGGAAGGTGGTTGTGGGAATGGTAGACCCAAATCCCATTGTGGCCTCAAAAGGGTTGGATAGACTACATGATGCGGGAATTGAAGTGACAGTTGGTGTTGAGGAACAACTCTGCCAGAAGCTTAATGAAGCCTTCACACATCGAATGTTGACAGGGAAGCCGTTTGTTATTTTGAGGTAGTAAATCACAGCTGACCCTTGATTTCGTCTGGTTTTAGGCTTAAATATGTCATTTGCCCCTGCAATTCTACCAATATAGCATTATTTGTTTTAGGTCTTAAAAAGTTACTCCCATTTGTCATTTGTCCGTATAATTTACCAGGTTGTGACGTGACTCACATAGCTCTAACCTAGATTTTCCATGTAATTTTATTAAAAAAGCTAAAATATGTTTTCATTTAATGTACATAGATCATTTTTTCGTGGGCAATACTCTGGGCCTACACTTCCAAGACATATTTGCAAGGTTAAAAAAACACATTTAAGTGGAAGTCCAGGTTGAAGTCGTGCAAACAAAGTCCATCTTTTAAAAAAACGAAGCTTAAGAGGGACTAAATATAAACACAGTGAATTCCATGGATGAATAACAAAGAAAAAAACTCAAGAGAAATATTTTGAAAACCCTAAATTTATTTCATTTAAAAAACCCTCCATGTATTATTAGTAATGGAAATTGTCATTTATCTTTGATCGTCTGCTGCAGGTACTCCATCTCACTTGATGGCCATCTTTTGGGAGAGCTAGGAGAGGGTGTCGCAGAGTCAGGTGGTTACTACTCGAAACTGTTGCAAGAAAACGACGCAGTCATACATCTCTCCACCTTGTTAGGAGAGAACCCCCATTTAGTTCTTCCGTCGAAAGAGCCTCAAGCCAACCAACCACTTCACATTTTATTAGCTGCCTCTCCAGATCTACCAAACAACCCCCTCCCCTCCAGTGCAGAAGCGACTCAGAAAGTGATCGTCTTCACAGAGAAAGTGGGGGTACATGATTCAGACCAAAGAGCAGCCGACTTGGTCGCTTTGGATGCAATGAGTTTCACATCTATCCTTGAACAGTGTGAACGTCGGGGGATATCTAGTGTCGTGGTGGATGTGAGGTGCAACGCTAGCGAATTCGACTGGATTTTGCAAGAGGGATTTGAGCAAAAATTGTTCCAGAAGGTTGTGGTGGAAGTGTTGCCAGTCTGGGGAGGTTCACACAGGTTTAAGAGCTTGGGGCAGAGTCTTAAAGTGAAGAATCTGACATCAGTGGTCTCTGGCAATAGTGTTCTCCTGGAAGGGTATTTCTGATTCAATGAATACACGCATACTTGAGCTTGCAATTGATAATGGATAATTTGTTGTATTGTTATTGTCAAACAGAAAGAATACTCCGTATTATTATTAATTTCATCTGCTTTGTATCCATTCTACATGCATATGATGAATGAATGCAATAATTGATAATGTTTGTAACGAATTATGGATGGAAATTGATTGGATTCAGACCGGGCCCATTGCTCAAAAAAAAAAAAAAACTTTCTGAGAGATTCTTCTTCCATTCCAGCTAATGCATCTCGAAAGGGGATTACACTATCAAACCAAACATAGATAGGGAAGAAAACGAGTTGTGTTTTGGTCGGGTGAAACTTCACCCTCATTCATGCATTACCTTTGTATCTGCCACCAGATTCATTCATCTTCTGTTACATAGTATATCACCCATCATCCGCGACTAAAAATTGATGATATTAATAATAGTTTGTTAACCATCAATTTTATGTGAAACAAAGATTTTTGAAGCACATACCCCAAAAAATCAAAGGCAAATACGAGATCAATGATATTTATGATAAATTCCCACAAAAAATAATCTTCTAAGTTACAAACTAGTATTTTTTTATTTTAATCATTTTTCAAAGGTTTGGGTGAATTTTTTTTACCTGCATCGGATCCAATCCATCATCAATCAACTCATTATCTATCCATCATCTTTTTCTTTTCGAGTTTTCATTCAATAGATCAGGTTGGGTGATTTGATTATCCAACATGTCGGATAAAAATTGCTATCTCTAAATATTGATAAGTGCGGTCAAATTGAATTTATTTGAGTAAATTTCATAATTGGTACTTTATAACAACAGATCTTCCATATTTAGTTCTCTATTATCACATATTATCCTCGTGGTTTTTCTTTTATGGGTACTCTTTTACAATTTTTTTGACCTTCTGTCATGTTAGTGTTAATTTGAAAACTAAAAATGTAATTTGACATCAATTTTATGTCCAGTGATGTATTCTGATATTGGTTAGACGGACAACACAATAATAATGACTATAAACGTGGACTAGGATCCTGATGAAAGATCACATCTCTATACTATGGTTGTAGTGAAAAGTGACTGGAATTCACAAGCGATGCATTAGGAGCGACATCTGGTATAGTGTATGACAAGAAATATATATGAACATTCTATAATTACAGTTTTAGCCCTCAAATTAACACCAACATGACATAAGATCAAAAAAGGACTAAGATATACATAAAAGAAAGAGCACCTGGTAATATTTGATAATAGATGACTAAAGAGAGAAACATCATGTTATAAAAGATCAATTATGGAATTACTCAATTTATTTCTAGTGCAAATGAGAAATTTTATACAGTCGTCTATTTGATTTGAATGTAAAAATAAGATTATTACTTCTTCCCGAGAAAAGATTCCACCTTTTCTTTTCCTTTTTACAACAACTAAAAAAGTTAGGAAATATTTTGTTATTGAATTCTCTATACCCTCGGCCCAAATTAAAGTTGAATGTGGTTCATACATTGTGAGAAGTCATTAAATGTAGGAAATTTTAATGGAGTAGTCATTAATTGTAAGAACTTTTTTGCCGTTTTTAAAGGATTTGTAGTATGTAAAAACAATGGGATACGCTTTCGATAGTATTCCAAAAGACTTCAATCAAATAAGACGTAAAGTATTTGAAACGAATATATAATACCCCGTAGTATTCTATATATGAAACACAACATATCGCCTCTACACTTTTTTAAAAATTCCGACTAGACACGACTCTTGCGACAAACCAAGTTAATTATTGATCTAGTATCTGAGTACTCAAAGTTAGTATTTGAAAACGGACATATCCATTGGAATGAACCAAATCAACTTTTCGTGTAATATTCAAATACTAGATGAAAGCATTCAAACACTTAAGAGTAAGCCTTTTTGTGAAAATCACTTGAAGTCATTTATTCGAATACGTATTATAAAATTTGAATTCTTCAGCCCTTTTCCGAATATCATAGAAACCTAATGAATCTCCATAAGGCAACACTTGGCCTTTTTTTTTTGAAAAAAATCCCGAGCCAGGGGCTCTACCCTTTGAGGCCAATACCGGGGGCTGATACCCTCAGATCCCAGCTCCATTGCTTAGGCTGATACCCTCTCACACCCCAGCTCCATTGCTTAGGCTGATACCCTCAATATTTATTACTCCGTATAATTCACGTAGTCTCTAAGTTAATTCAATTACACAAAATAACCCGATGACACTGAAATCATCAACATTAAATAATGAGAAAACTAGCAAAATGTCAAACATGTAGTCAAAAGATTCATAACAAGAACCATCAACTCAAGCAACTTTGTTTCAAAATTGACTTCATGAGCGACACAAGTATAAGCAGTGCAGCAAAGCCCAACGCCGTTCCATTTTTTCACTTCATATACTTCAAGACTATCTCACAATCTATCGACCGTCTGGGAAGACTTTTGATCTTCTGGTACAAGTTCTCTAACCTCTCTGATCCAGTTGGAGAGTTACCGTCACCTGAACAACTAATATGCAGTGTCTCCAGAACCGGTAATGCTTGCAGCAAAGTTTTTACTGCATCGAACTCGTCTTCGTATATATCCCAAGAGTAATGCTTTATCACAATCCTCCTCAGCTGTGTTCTAGACAGAACAGGTACTGGATCCATGATATAGCCGCAATAGCCGCGATATTTAAGCATGTACACCCCTTTCTGCGTCGTTAAAACGAGCGATACAAGGAAATGTTAATAATGTATTAAAAGTGATCATTTAAATATATTTTTCTGGCGTCAAAAGAAGTGAAAATTCTGGTGAGAAAGTTATTACGTCAAAGTAAACAACTTGGAGGCATGGTGACTTTTGAATTATAGCAATCAACCCCTCACAGGTGAGACTTATAATGGTTGAAACCACGTGAAGCTCGACCAAATTGGAAAACAACGGTAGGCGCTCCCATGATGCACGACTGAGAGCCTGGAACAAACCATCAAAAAGATTCAGAATAGCCATCAAAGTTAATGTTAAAAAAGAGAGAGATGATTCTTTGATGTTGATATCAAACCATTAGGGAAACAAAAGAAACCGAGAGCTTTTCCACATCCCGTAGATCTTTTAGAAGATCAACCACATAACTACCGGCTGCTGGTTCCCAGTCAATGTTGTCCATGCATTCACTATAATGGTGTTGAACATGAATAGACGCATCCATCACTGATGCTGGACTGTGAAAGGAAATTTCACTTGTGACTGCGCCAGTGTAAGAAAACACCTTCAAATTAGTCCCACTGATCACTATATTGCAACAATTTTGCTCATCCTGACCACCCATATCATCGTCTTCGTCTTCATCTTCATCTTCACGAGACAGAACGTCATATTCTACCGGCTCGATTATCTTCAATTTTTGAAGGACATCAGAGGAAATACAAAGAGTTTCAACATTCACCCAGTTGATATCCATCAAAGTCAACTGCTCCAGGGCCGGGCAACCTGCGATAAGTTGTTCTGTTGAAGATCTATCAGGTAATGTAACATCTACTAAGCATAAAGTCTTGAGGCTTTTGAAATAAATGGAAGAAGGAAGCTTGAAAACATTTCGCAGCCTTAATCCAAATGTTGTCAATGTCGAACAGGTAAACAGGTGGTCAGGGAAGGTCAATGGTTTCTCAGATTCATTCATTCCATCGAGGCAGAGAATTAATTCCTGAATCTTAGGGTTGATGAAGCCACTTAGCCACTCATTAACCTCAGAAGCATGCTCCTCAACTCGAAATGTCAGCGAAAATTTTTCAAGATTTGTGCAATCGAAAACTTCAAGCAACTTCGGCACGAAAACTATGAACTGTCTCCTTTTCTCATAAGTTCCTTCTTTCAATGAAATTTTGGAAATACCCAACCATAGATGTTCCCACCTTTTGGAAAGTACACTCGTTCCAATCGCATCTTTTATGGGAAGGGATGATAATATAAGCTGGAGAATTGGGTCAGGCAGATCACATATCCTGATACTATTGGAATTCCTTTCGTGCCTCTTGTTACTAGTGCAAGAATTTTGATCCATGTTTTATATTGCTTCCCTGTTATACCCTGTACATTGTGAGACAAGTAGAATGGATATTAGTAACAACAACCACCAGGCATATTTCAATGTGTAATAAGTAATAAAACAAAAATACTCCGTAAGATATTAAGATTTGCTTCGGTGGTAGCGTGCAACTTGTCTAAAGATTTTGGGTTTGAATTTTGCTTCCATATATATTTAAAATTTTCACACTCTTACACTCATCATAGTCTAGGTTAAAGTAGCCAACACTTTCAAATCTTCATGTGTTGAACTAGAGCTCGCAAACAAGTTGATCGGGTGGGGTTTGGTTATGAGTCTAAGGCCTTTGAGTCTGGTTTTGGGTCAATGACTGCTTGTCCATGGCCCAGAGTGCTAAGGTTCAAGCTGACCCGCGGGTTTAGACATTTTTTACTCAACATCTAATTTCATACTCTGCATTAATTTGTGTTAAATTTACCATCATCAAAATCCATTATGGATCAGAATTAAAAAAATACACATATAATATACTCCGGGTATGACAAATAACACAATTGACAAATTCGATAAGAACATGAGTAAAAGTTGTCTTTCTTAGCTTATAGATGCTGAACAACTCCAACCCCTCTCAAACACACAATGGAAAAACCCTCAAAATGTCACATACTGAACAGAAAATACTATAAAGTTCAAACATACAAAAAAAACCATATTTTTCCATCAGTCCCCACACAAATCCAAACAAAATATTAAAAAAAATGTCTAATTAGTGTATAACCACAATGATAAACCCAAGTCTACCTTCACAATGATCAATTCCTCCCTCTCACAGATCTACAATGCTTGAACAAGAACCTCCTTGGATGTGTACTGTTTAGGAATTCATTCTCTGAAATTCATTCCCATATAGAGGTCTGTTAAAGTAGAATCAGTCCATCTCAAATTCACACACCAGGAGCAATCGAGGAAATCAACCAAATTCTCGGGGCAGGAACTACGGAATACCACTAGAAATGAGAACCACTGCGTATAAAATAATGTATTGGCAGGACGGAATCAACAAAATATGAACTATGAACAACTACATACTAGGAATGAGATATATAAATTAAGGTGCTGGGAGGAGATAAAAATTACCTTTGAAGGGGAAGAAGATGATGAGTTATAGACGGAGAAGTTTCTTAATGGTTCCTGCAATTTCGGCTGAACCGCCGATGCCTTCCAAAAAGTGGAGTGCAAAATAGCATGGACCTCGGAGGAGAGAAGCCGGTCGTGCTGTAGTATGTTAAGTGTCTGCATAAATTTCTTTTTCTTACCCCCAATTTAAATTGTCTATTTTTATATATTCTATTTTTCTAATTTAAATTACATTTTTTCTAATATAGTACTTTTTTCGTCCCATTTTAGATTACAATATTCCTTTTTTCTTGAAATTAAGAAAGAGTCAAATAAAATTTTTTCCCCCAAATCCCTCAAGTATCCTTCCCACTCACATGGATGAATAGTGTAGGAGTGGGAGGGTAAAAGAATCAATTCCTTGTAAAGTTATTGACTTTGTAATTCTTTTTGGGACAAATATGTGAGAGAATATTGTAATCTATTTCGGCACAGAGGGAGTAAGTTTTTAAGAGTAAAAAATATCCAAACTACCATCAAATAATTATTAAGAGTGTCTTTTTTAACAAAATTTACACTATGTTTGATTTAAAAAATTGAAAAGGAAACGAAGATTCAGTTTTTTCTCCGTTAAGTATATTTTGTCTTTTCTTTTCCTTGCATTTTTCTTTTATCTTATATTCCATCTTATTTTTTTTTCTTTTGCCTTTTAAATTCCTTGAATCAAACCTAATGTTACAGTGTCCATGCACACATGGCCAAAAATCCCCCTCAACAATCACTACTGCTGGAAATCGAACTCGTGACCTTGGTTCTGATACCTCTTATAGGATCTCAAGTGCTACCAACTTTTTTAAAACGAATTTGTGCTAGAAGAAGCGCATACCCTAGCATTATAGTGCATTCAACACATAAACGCCCACGATATTCGCTTATGACAATTGATGCACACATTGTCAAAAGTGTAACACCCCAAAAATAGGTCTATCAGAGTTAATTAATTTATAATTAATTAATTACTGAGAAGGACCCAAAAATAAGTAAATTCTAAAGCTTGTCAACAAATAATGAAAATCATATCATTATGTAGAGTTTGACTGTCTGACCCCAACGGTTCAATCGAATTTCAATTTGGAGAAAGTTGGACCAAAAAGTGTACCCCGACTGGAACCAAAATTGGTCCCAATCAGGGACTTGCGTTATCGGCCGTCTGCTCCACTGAGACGCCAAAACAGGAGAACAACATGTCATCCCATGTCTTCTTCCCCTTCCCTTCTTCTATATAATGGAAACAAAAACTTCACCATTCTTCATCAAATTCGTTCTGGGAGATAGCCTTGAGTGTGGAGAACGCAGTGGTGCTGTCAATTTGGTGTAAGGTCGCCGGAGTTGAGAACTATCGTCGCCGGAAGTTTCGCCGGAAAATTCTCAAAACCTCCATTAATCTTCGAGGTAAGCCCGTATATATATCTAAAGATTAGAATGTTCATATAGGTTGTTTTTACGTTCATAAATGGTCATTTGGTTGAGTTTTGTGTTCGACGTGTTTGAAGAACCAAGAATCATAAACCTTGAATTTGCTGTTAAAAATATGTTTTGATGATCCTAAAATGATCTATGAACCTTGGAGAACATTTCTATATAGTTTAATTGAAGTTTGGTAACTAAAATTGGTATTTCTGAAAATGAACCGAAGGAAGAAGACGATGAACAGTGACCAAAAATCGATTATTATCTTCCTAAAAATCGATTAAAACTTCGTTCAGACGAGATGTTTGAAGTCAGTACCCATTTATCAAGAACAAATCGATTATTCATAAAGACCAAATCGATTTTTAATATTTAATCGATTATTCCTAAAGCAAAAATCGATTTTTACTCATTAATGGATTATTTTTCAAGAAAAAATCGATTTTATTGATTTAATGGATTATTTTTTAAGAAAAAATCGATTTTATTGATTTAATGGATTATTTTTCAAGCAAAAATCAATTTTTATGAATTAATAGATTATTTTAATTATATAAATCGATTTTTATAATTTAATTGGTCATTTTAAATGAAATAATCGATTTTCCTAAAGTCCAGATCCTGAAAATATGCTCTAAAATCCTATTTTTGATACCAGTTAATTATGCACAATATAAATATGATTTTGTACAATAAAAATGATGTTTGTGACATATAAACATTATGTGATGCATGACGGTAAGTTCGAGTGTTAACACTCGAGACTAGGCCGCTGTTTGCTATTAAATATTATGTTGAATGATCATTATGATGAATAATTATTATGGATAATTATGAATGATAAACCTACTGATTAAAATGATTATTGATGATTAAATCATGATTAAAAATGAATTAATGGTGATTATGAAAACAGTGTATATTGTTAAGGATATCTAGAAGAACTCTAAGATATACCCACTTGTATATTGATGATGATTATTAAGGATATCTAGAAGAACTCTAAGATATATCTACTTGACCAATTCATATTTTGGGTTAAAACGTACGTACGGGATCCAGACCGGATATCACCCACCCGACAATTCATTGTTCGGTTGGTACGTAATCCACATGACTCATAGGGTGGATTATCGATTCTTGTGTTCTGCATTAAACTATTTATAGTTTAAGGGCCTGGTTAGAAATATTGCCTTAGACTAGGAATAGCTAAGAACTTGTTATAAAATAATTTGGCCTTAGATTAAGAATAATTTAAGAGCATGGTTGAGATATTGAATATCAAATGACTTGGAATAAAATATTGAGAATATCATGAATGTTGAATCATATATTGTGTGCATGATATCAAATGGTTGATTATGAATTGAGATTCAATTTATTTGGATGTTCGACGCTTTAGATATGCTTACTCAGCTTCATCGCTGAGCGTGTAGTATGTTTTATTTGCTACACGCAGGTAGACAGAATGAGTGAATGGCATGTTCTTGGCAGCAGAAGGGGCGAGACAGTCGTGGTGGATCATTGAACAAAATAAATAATTATGTTGTTATGAAACATGTTTAAAAGTCGCTTCCGCATTATTATTAAACACTCCGCATTTTCTACAATTATGTATGGAATATTATTTATAAATAAAAATGTTTGAAATGTTTTAAATTATCACGAAGATCGATACTATTTTAGATAGAATTGTTTCGATATTTATTTTTGTATTTATTCCCGACAAGCTCAGTATTTGTTTAAAAAAATTGTTTCAAGACTATTTGATTTGATTAGGACTTGTCTTGTTAAATTTGAGTAAAAGAATAAGACCGTTCATTTTTAAGAAACACTTAGGGGCTGTTTGGCAACTTCTGAATGGGTAAGTGCTGAACTAGTAAGAGGTCTGAACCATTAAGTGCTGAACCAGTAAGAGGTCTGAACCATTAAGAGCTAGTATATTGTTTAACTATTCAGAGGCAAATGTCTGATCAATTCAGATAAGAGCTCTTAACCATTTAGACTCTGTATAATACTTAACCATTCAGAGGCAAATCTCTTAACCATTCAGACATCTGAACCATTAAGAGGCTGAAACAAACAGTCTGAACCATCAAGTGCTGAATCATTCAGACATCTGAACCATTAAGAGGCTGAAACAAACAGCCCCTTAGGCTCCGTTTGGTACACGGAATTCAAACTATGTAATTGGAATTGAGGACTTTAATTCCAATTCTGATATTTTGTAGCACAAAAATTATGTGGATTTGGAATTGATAGTGCAAAAAATGAATTGAGATTGATGAATTCAATTCTATGGAATTGAATCTCATGGAATTTCAATTCCAGTTCAATTCCAATTCCATCAATTCTATATACCAAATGGACCCTTATACTATTTGATATGGTATTTTTTTGCAATCCATCTCAATAAACTTAGGGGCTGTTTGACAACTTCTGAATAGGTAAGTGCTGAACCAGTAAGAGGTCTGAACCATTAAGAGCTAGTATATTGCTTAATTATTCAGAGGCAAATGTCTGATCAATTTAGATAAGAGGTCTTAACCATTCAGACTTTGTATAATACTTAACCATTCAGAGGCAAATGTCTGAACCATTCAGACATCTAAACATTAAGAGGCTGAAACAAACAATCTGAACCATTAAGTGCTGAACCATCCAGACATCTGAACCATTAAGACGCTGAAACGAACAGCACCTTAGTATTTGTTAAAATGGTAGGATTCTCATTACATTGGAATCGAATTGCGGTAGTTACGATATTCGATTCATTAAAATGGTGAGTGTATTCCCGTCGTCCATAATTTTTTTCTTAGTTGACTCTTTACAGTCTTTGATAAAATAAATTGACAATTAATATCTTTATTTATATTATTAAAAAAATCTTATTAAAAACTATATTTTAAAATGTATAAATATTAATAGTAAATACATACAATAATTCAATATATATCTTATATCAAAATTTAAAAATATTTGACGAAGAAAATAAAAATAAAGAAGAAATTTTGGGACAGAGAAAATAAAAATTGGTGTACTTGAGGGAGTATGATTTTTATTAGTGATACATACCAATTTTTTTCTTTAACGGTGCAGATTTGCAAGGAAGGAAGGGACCGTTACTTATTTTAGAAGAAGCAATCAAACCAAATAAAAACTATCCGTTGTGGTTCTTAAAAGTCACACCTTTCCAACTCATATCCCTATACCGTTGTGGTCCTTCCCCCATCTCCTTCGAACTCAACCTTTGACTTCCAGTTCGTAGACAAACTGAGTTTCTTGACAAGAAAAGAAGAAGAAGAAGAAGATGGTGGCCAGAAGCCCACCAAAGCTTCACCAGTGGAAAACTCCGGCGGCCCCTCTGGACCCCATCCGCCTCCGGGAAACTCTCAAAAAGGTTTTTTTTCTTTCTTTGTATTTTTCCTTCTGGGTTTTCTAACAATTAATATGATTGATTGTGATTTTGTGCCATTTCTTCTCGATCTTAAAAAAACCCTTTTTTGTGGTGAAGGTGGACAAGTGTGTGGCCAGATTAGAAGAGCTGCAATGCACTGTGACCGGAGGAAAGGGGATTATATCTGGGGCGGGTCTTAGCCCTAGAAGCACCAGAGCCTATTTAAGGGCCACCAGCCTCAGATGCAAACAAGATTCTATCAGGTAACTTTGATGCAAAACACATTTACAGAGTGTTCAGATTTTTTTTTTAGTATCTCTGAATTTGAGGTGTTTCTTGTCTTGACTATGTTTTTGTTCTTCTCCCAATTCCTAGGATCAAGAATGGTTCTTCTAACAGATCTCCACGTGGAAAATTGCCCGCGAATGCAGCAGGTATTGTGGCTTGAAGAATTGACTAATAAATGATAGAAATATCCCTAATTTTTTGAGTCTCATTTGAGGGGCAGTGAAATTTCTCCACATCATTCTAGAGAAAATGCCAAGAACCAATTTTTTGAGACTTTCAAGAACTGTTTTTGAAATATTTGTATCTCATTACTTTTACTAGAAAAAATCTTGGCAAGTTGTTCTGTTTTTCCCAATGAAAATCCGACATTCGAATTCAAAGCGTCTATAAATGAAGATTTTAATCACTACTAAGCACTAAAATGTGCAGAAAAAAAGCCCCAAAGTTCTTGGGTTAGAAGAAGTTATAGGCAATCTGAATGAAAAACAACAATAAGTGTGACCACAGAGAGGGGATGATTGATGGATGGTTGATTATCTGTGCAGGAGAGTGGAAGAGGATGTCATTACCAGCAATGCTGCTAGGAGAGACAGTGACTGAAATCCTACAAGCAAGTCAGTTTGCAAGAGAGGTAGTGGAAGCAGCGGCTGCAGTCTCTGATGACCCCAAAACCCCTCCGGTCACAATCCGGCGAACCAATAAGAATCCTGGCCTGGAAAACTCCGAGCTGCGAGCTCGAAGAAAAAGGGAGAAGGAAGAGGTTAAAGCTGTCCCCCGTCCTTCTCTGAGACGCGCCCGTTCGCGCATAAACTTCAAGGTCTCCCCTCCTCCACACAAGACAGAAGAAGAGTATGAAATTGAAGAAAACTGCAATGGCAAATACATTGCCTCTCCTAGGATGAATAATAATAGGCCATGGGCTACAACAAGAAAGACTGTTCTTTTCCCCAACCCTTTGTTCCATAGATCACCATCACCCCCAGCAGCAGCTTCACAGCAGCAGAAGACCAGCAGAACAAAGTCACCTGTTTTTTCAAGAACTGGTCAGCAAAAAACCCCACACAAGTTCTTGATCAAGTCCCCGAATCCGCCTTCCAGGAGGTTTCAGGTGAAGATCAGGAGGAGCCCTCCATTGTCTATTTCCCCTCCTCCTCCTACAAGAGCTGTGGCTAAAGACAACAAGTCTCCAAAGATTTCTACGGCTGGAAGGCTGAAAAGATCACTTTCCCCTTCAAGGTTTGCAAACCGGATGCTGTTAGCATCTTCTTCGCCATCAAAGATTAGAAGATCATTTTCGCCATCACGGCTGGCAAACAAGCTTGTTTCTCCATTGAAGAGTAGGAGGAAGTCTGTGCAGATAAACAGTGCTGATGCTATGAAGATGATGATGAGCGGATTGAAACAACAACCATCATCAACAAGTTCATTGCCAATGCAATTCCCAGCTCGGAGATTGTGATTGTGATTTGGTTCTTTTTGTTCCTTGCATATCGTTTTTCTTTTCCGTGTCTATATAGAATTTTAGTTTCATTGGTGGGTATGAATTTGTGTTCCATTGTCTATTATGGCACACACCTTCTCTCAGATTAACTGTGGGCACTTTACTTCCTCAATCAAGGACAATAAAACATTTTAATTCTTTGTATGCTATTTGAGCATGTGGATTTGTGTAAGTGTTTGAATTTGGTTAAAACTATGTTGAAAGAACAGTTCTAGAATAATTATGCAATGCAAAAAATTGCTTTGGCTTCCTCAAAATGCGTTATTCCTATTTGTAATCCTTGCCATTGTCCTCCCTTATGTACCACCACAAACGGGATGTTGAAGATCGTTCTTGTTCTTATGTATGGCATGCACCACAATCCTAGTAGGGTCAAAGCACGTTATTATTTCCAGGTCTTTGATCATATGCAATTTCATTGAAAAGACATTACATGTAGAAGGGCGAAATGTCAGCACACATGGCTCACACAACACAAAGTTGTATGAGATCCTAAGAACTTGTCTTTCACGATCGGATCCAATCATAGACTTTATAGCCTCTTAGACCAACCAAGGACACCTCAATCGGGAGACGGACTTCAAAAACATTCTTGTAAGACAATAAAATGAGGGGATTGACAACTATTGCCTAAACTTTCCGACAACGTGAGAGGATAGTACGTATAATTAGGTAGTAATTAAGAAATCATTATCTTATTAATAGAGTGAAAGAAAATAATTGAGTAAAATGGATTGATTACCAGACATTGAGCTAGGGGCATAGTTGGCTGAATAGACATATAAATACACTATTTAGAAAAGAAACAAACTAGTCTTATTTGAGGAAATCAGTACTAAATGGAGCCATTTCTACAATTATTTAACAACGAATAATCACCACGGTTCATGTGACATTCACTTTTAATGTCATAGCATGAATAATTAGGTTGTAACTTGTAAGCCTAAAATATCTTACCCGAATGCATCCGTGAGTTTAGTTTTGTGACTTTTTTCAACTGTCCACAAAGAACAAAAAATAATAGACCCCTTGTACTAAAATAAAACGTCAAGCCAAATATTTTTAGCATCATGTGTATAGATGTCTAATACTAACTACAATTAATTGTTAAAGAAAGAACCGAAACTGTAAGAACATTCACAAACAATTAATTGCATAGCCCCATAACACAGCATGAAGTCCTCCTCAAAAACAAACATCTACAATGGTGAAGATTGGCAATGTTTATTACAAGCCCACAAAAGATTTCCTGTTACTACTACGCATGACTTTCTTCAAAGGACTCCACACAATTTGCTTCTTCAATGCAACAACTGTTGGGTGCTTGGGCCTCCACGAACCTGGTTGTTGGGAAGGAGGACTCCCCACGAACTTGCTGCACCTTGGGCCGACCGGGGTAGCTTCCACCAAAGCACCATGTCTCTCCTCTTTCATTTGTGGCGAGGGGACCCTTGATCTGCGCCAGACTCTCTGTGGGTCCCAGACGAAGGACTGCCGACCCATTGAAGGGTAATCTTTATTCCCAGGGCGAGCAATGGAGGAGCTCTTAACAGGAGTTATCATGTTTGGTTCTGGGCGCAGGGTTGCCATTGAAGCTCTTCGCAGTGGTTGTTTAACCTGCAGGTTTCTGGTTTGAGGTGGAGAAGGTTTGACAGCAAGGGAACCCCGCCTTGCTTTTAAACCAGCTTTTGTTTTGTGAGCTATTAAGGCATTTTCTTTGGCTTCGTGAACTGTTGGAAGGAACAAGCTTCGGGCTCTTTGATGGGGGATGGATGATTGTTGGGGCACTAAGTTGGTGATTTTTTGAAGTGGGAATCTTGATCTTATTGGAACCAGTGGTGGTTTACTTTCTGTTGGCACCGTCATCTTTCTAGAATATGGAGGTAACGCTGCCGAAGAAGGCTGATTAGAAGCAACAGCCAAAGCCCTATTTTCCTGCTTTAGCCTCATCTTCCTTTCCTCTGCTAGTTTATTCTCAAGATCGCGAACCTGTTGTCATCGTGCAATTATTAATACCTAGGTCGTGCTAAATCAAAACTGAATATAGAAATGGAAAGAGAAAATTTGATAAAACCTTCTCTTGAAGATTTCTGCTTATATGTTCTCGAGCAGCAAGTCGCAATTGCAAAGACTGCACGCTGTCTTGCAATTTCTTCATTTCTTTCTCATCATGCTTGCTTTTTTCTGCCTGTTCATATACACATAAGAGAGCGTTAGTCATAGTACTTGAGATGCCTCCCCTTCAAGAACGAAGAATCTACTTCTGCATACCATTTGTTTGTACTTGTTGAGTTCAGTGAAATCGGTTTGTCTTCGAGCAGGACCGTGCTCAACTCCTCTAACACGGCTTGCAAAGTTCAATGAGCAGAGGGTTTCCCCCAAGTCAGCTGCACATGGACTTATTTGAACAAACATCAAGGTCTTGCAATCTCCTCCTGCATTTCAAGTTAGGAACTGAGTGAATGTTATCATAAACATACGAGTTGCTAGGAAGGGGAACAAGGTCACACAAATTTCCAATATAATATAGAAATATTTGCACTAAATAGCACTAAAACTTAAGTCATTTCCCTAAATAGCACTTAAACTGTTTTATTCCCTAAATAGCACTTAATAATGTCCATAATGTCCTATGTTGGCGAATATTTACTTGAATAATGACTAATGCATAATGACTAAAAGTGCTACATTGGGAAGAAAAAAACACATGTGGTGCTATTTAGGGAAAGTCATTATGTTTTAGTGCTATTTAAGTAAATTCCTCTATATCAAAATGGATCTCTAAACTGTCTGCGCTTCTTTAATTAATGAAGTAGCAGTTAGTCAAGCAATGCGACTTTCGACGTTGAGCCGGGGGTCTCTTTGGAAACAGCCTCTCTACATTCGAGTAGGGGCAAGGTCTGCGTACACACACCCTCCCCAGACCCTACTCTTGTGGGATTTAACTGGGTTGTTGTTGTTGTTGTTGTTGTTGTAAGTAAATTCCTCTATAATATAAGCTGAATGCAACAAAAAAACAGTCAAACCATGGGGTAAAGGTTGCTATAGGAGGATGAAAGATTACCTAGAGAACTCTGCAGTATATGTGTGAGTTTTGAGTTCCTAGTTATTCCACAAGCAACACATAGTAATGAGCAAATTAGCACAGATGCACGAAGCCTAAATTCAGTACAAAAGAAATAATGCTAGCAGATTGAGAGAGCATACCTATATGGAACATGAGCTGTCTTTGCTGCAAGTGCAGAAATTACATCACCAAGTGCAGATAAGGACTTGTTTATAAATTGAGACTCCTTCAACCTTTCACCTTCAACTTCAATCCTCCCAACCCTCTCACTTCCTGCCAAGTCTACTAACCAGAGATGGCTCCTCGTCCTCTGTCCATTTATTAAATTCTCCCCAATGACGGTCACTCGCAACAAGCTACAATGATAATTGAAAAGCAGTTAGCTTCAGCTAATTTCTTCTCAGACATATCACGTCCATATTACAAAAGGAAGAAATGGATTAAATCACGAATCCATGAAAACTATACCAGTGAGAGCGACTGCTAAGTTCATTAGCATTAGTTGATCCAACCGATCTAGCTCGACTACCAGACTGGAGGAGTTCCCATACTTCATCTGTTCCATACACGCGTGCTTCAACAAGTCCTGGAACTTCTTGGGTACCTTCGGCAGATTGCTTCACTTTCAGCCTGCATACATAAGGGATCCGGTAAGAAATTGCTTAGGATACAGGATTACAGGAGCTCATAAAATGTTTCCTCCAGAGATAAACACAATTGGCACAGTACATGACCATATTCAAGCACTAACATTTGAACAAAACTATAAGCCAAGGTCTAAGGAGGAGAAATTTACTTCTTAGTGGGTTGGTTGGAGTTCTCTATGAGAAGGTCCCTTATCTTATCATTGTACACCTCTAACATGCTGACAAACAACTCGTATTTGATGATACTGCTTCTCTCACTAGATGAGCTGAATAATTTCTCCAATGTTCGATAGTTGACTCCCCTGTTTTCAGGTGTTCCTTCCATTGTGAAGGTCTTGCCAGTTCCCGTTTGTCCATAGGCAAAAATGCATACATTATAACCATCCAACACAGAGGTTACCATTGGCATGGTTTCAACAAAAATGGCCTCTGCATTGCAGACATTGACGAATTATATTAGTATCTAATTAAAAATTTGTCTCACAGTTAAACAACATTGTGCCCGCTAAGACCATAGTTACCTTGGCCATCATCTGGTTTGAAAACGTGATCAAACCTAAACTGTTTTCTAGAAGAATCAGAGGAGACAATTTGTATCTCATTTTCATGAGACAAATCAAAGTCAACCACAGATGATGAACCATTCGCAACTTCATCAGGATTTAGTGGTCTGCATCTGCAGAAAACTCGTATATTGCCTTTCAACTCAATCACTTCATTGTAGAGACGTTTTTTCTCAGTGCACTCATCAAGGTATCTTTTCTTCAGAAGGTCACACTCTTCTTCAAATTTCCTTTTAAGGAGTTCATGTTGCATGCCTAAAATCAGCCAAAAGTGAGAATAATAATCAAACCAAAGAAATAAATGAGCGAAAGGCATCGTAGAAAGTTCAAGAAAGCTGTCTATCAGAAAAGCAACATACCAAGATCCCGAAGAGCGCAGATAGCTTCAGAACCAGGGAAAGAATCTGGAGTGATACTCTTCACTTCATCACTCAGAGCCGCATGTTTTTTTCTCAAATCCTGGAAGGAAAATAGGGGCAGTAATGGGTGCAAAAGAAGATCCATTTCTATCAACAAACAAAACCAACCAGGCAATGAAAAGTCTTACGTGTACTTTAGCAGCCAGATCTTCAATTTTCTGAAAAATAGGAAGAGTTTGCTCTTGACATGATTTCTCTGTGGTGTCATTTGAACCACAACTGGCATCCACCAAAGCGCCGTTCGGCAGTGTTTCTGTATCAATTCCACAAATCAATGCATAGGTAATTTTAGAGATTTTAAATTCAAAAGGAACCCCACAGATAACAACAAGTTTATGTTTCAATTTCACCAATTCAAAGTGAAAGATAAAAAATTCCAAATCATCCGATCGAATTAGTTACCCTTCTTACTTCATCATGTCCTTCATATCTAAGTTCCAGGCCATTGAAATTGGAATGAAACATTCGAAATACTCAAAAAAAAACAAATGAACTACACGGACATAATTCAGGAGCAAGAGAAAGGGGGAAAACATCAGGAGAAAGCAAATCTAAAAAAAAACACTGGACGCGGAAATTAAAATTGAGATTTGCAAGAAAGGCAATATATCATATCAAAAGAACGAGCGTTTGGAGGAGTACCTTCCATGAGTGGATTGCAGTCGTAGGAATTGGCGATGAATTTGACGAGTTTCAGAGGTAGGAGACCAAATGCAGCCGAGAAGATAGCGAAGAAATTGAAATCTTGAAGCGCGAGAGAGTTGAATGGGAGACGAGAGAGAGGGAGAGAGTTTAAGGAGGCCAAGAATAGGGTTAAGAGGTGAGCATATACATGTTTTGGAAAATGGGAGATCTTTGCTTTGCTGTGCAACGGATAGTTTTCAAATTGTGGGAGAGCGTTACAGTATCCGGTCACCACTGCCCGACCCGAATGCCCCCTGATTGCCCAAACCCGTTTTGAAGCGCCCACACAATCGGGATTCCGGAGGCGCATCACATGTCCCAAGTTCCCAACCTTCTCAAATCTTCATTTCCGTTTGACATTTTAAACTTTACCCTTTGGTAAGTTTTGGAGGTATGACAATGTATGAGTTATGAAATCTGGAAGAAGTAATATGTGTTTTGAAATCTAAAACGAAACTGTTTGCTGAGATTCAAAATAATGATTTAATTAGTGATAATGAGGAGCAACGGGAGTAGTTGGCGGTGACAGTGGCAGCCAGTGACGGTGAATGATCAATGGTTGAGAGACATATCAAACTTCCATGTTGATATATCTCCTAAATTTGAAAGATATCGAAACCTTCTATTTGAAAGATTTATAATATTTAAAGATATCGAATTCGATTTCTTTTTTGGCCTCACTAAACACCCAAAATAAATTTTGATATCTGGAGATATATCAAAATTCATATCTTACTTACTCACCAAACATTTAAAGTTTAGACGGGCCCCAAGGGAATTGAGGTGTAGGGATTCTAATGGAATATAAAAAAGAACGAAAATGTTTGGTTCACAGATATAATGATCATAAATTTCACAAACTTATTATTTGTAAACTACACTTAAAAAATGAAATAATTTAAAATAATTTTAAAATGAAATTTAAACCATAAATAATAAATTTATGAATTTTATAATCGTTTTGTTTATAAACCTAGCATTGCTCAAAAAAAGAAAAATACTCCCTCCGTTCCACTCTCTTTGTCCACTTACTTTTTGGCACATCATCCAATGCACTTCTTTAATCCATTTTATCTTGTAATTTGTATATTAAAAAATTATAGAAATTATATATTAATAATCTATATGTTAAGACAAATCAAACAAGATCACACATGACTATATTTAGGCTTACACATTGAAAGAATTTGATGAGTCAAAGTGCTTAGATGAACAATTCCAAAAGTCAAAAGTAGACAAAGAAAGTGGGACAGAAGTAGTATGAAAAAGGGAACGAAAAGGTATGGCCCAATGGACCCTCCCACTCCGTTGAACTCCTTCATCTTTTTCTCCAAATTCTACTCTCTCGTACATTTTCTTTCTTACGAAGTACGAAGTAATATTTTACAACAAGAGTACATTTCATTATTCGTCCTTTACAGCATTACATTTTTTTATTTAATCCTCTATTATCAAATATGCCCTCCGTCCTAATTTATATTGTATGTTTCGGTTTACGATATTTGACTGAAATTATTTTCAAATGATTTTATATGGCAAATGGTATAGAGTTAAAAAATAAAAATTACATATTAAAATACTACATCAAAAGATCTACAAAACTAGTAGTGACAATAATTCTTTATTTTATCAAATTGCTAACAAAAATAGAAAAAGAAAGTAAATGAAGTTTGATCCTGTGAATAGTAAACATGCATTATAATTTGGGGCGGATGGAGTATTACACACATAGCCTTTCTTTTATGGATATTTTTCCATAAATTATCCCTTTTTTACCTTTTCATATTGATGTTAATTTGAAAGCTAAAAGTGTAATTTGACATCAAACGCATGCCCAGTGACATATTTTGATATCGATTAGACGGGCAATACAATAATATTTACTATGATTGTGGACTAGAATTCTGACGAAAGACAATATTTGCAGACTATAGTTGTAATAAAAAGTGATTACGATTCACAATTGACGCATCAAGAGCGGCTTTTGGAATTATGTATGTCACATCACTTTCTCCTTCAACTTTCTTTATCCTTCTCTAATCATTCCCTTACTTTTTAAATTTTTTTTATAAATGGCATTTTTTCATTTGTCCAAAAAATAAGAAAACATAATAAAAACAATTGACCAATCAATTTTTTCTCACTCTAGAAGAATATTATTCCCCTCCTCATCTTTCTCCTCTATTCCTCTCTCCCTTCTAATCATTTCTCTTCTTTCCCCTCAACATAATCTTATTCTCCCTCCATTCTAGCTCATTAGTGATGTTCTTCGACTTTACAATTTGGGTGCACAAGAAACTGGGAAAGTCTAGAATAGAGTCTTTGAATTTTCAGACTCAGCCTTCAAGACTCCCAAATTAATTCATTCAATAAAAACAGACACGTGTAATCAATAATAATTATTTTTTAATTAAAATACAACTCTCCACAATTGAAAAAAACCAACGGTCAATTACTTCTACTTATATAATTTTATATTTTTTATGCTTTTATTTTTATTGTATGTAATTTTATATATCAAAATATTTCATATTCTCTTAAGGATCAACCAAAATAGAGTGATTATGCGTTTGAATTATGTCTTGTTATGTTGTTCTAATTTGTTGTGATTTTAATTTTATTGTACGTAATTTATATTTTTTGTGTGTTTACTTAAGTGATTTTAATAAATGCACTCATTTTATTTTATGTATTTTATGTGTAATAATTTAATATAATTTTCTCTAATTTTATGTTATTAATTTTTTAAGGTTAATTATATTAATAAACAAAAATGGTAGAAAAATTACTCGGTAATGTATAGTACAACTAAAAGTTAATAGAATAACAAATAGTGGAATGTTGAAGTGGCAATGTTTAGAGAATCTGAGAATTAGAGTAATGCGAAGTAGTTTTTAAAAACTGGGGAGGAATCTAAAATAATAAAATGCTGCCGCAACATAAGCTCCGTTAGGAAACATTAGAGATTAACATTAATGTTTTCAAAAGACTATTTGATGACAGCCTTTAGCGTTAGTATTTTCAAAATTAATTTAGACTATTAAAATTTTATTTTAAACGTTAATGCTAATTGAGAATGCCTTCAAGAATGAGAGTAGAATGCGGGGAAAGCCGAGGAGGGATGACTACGTGTGTAATAGGTACACTCGCCAATTAGCAAGGGTTGTGATCTAGTCATCTTCGAGCTAATTACAAATTGTGATATCCAAAAATCTTCTTTCCATTTGATTTTTCTTGTTCAAGTTTATAAATTTCAATATCAATATGTGAAAAAAGAGCATTACATTACACTACTTTTGTTCTAATTTAAATTGCATGTTTCGATCTATGATGTTTGATTCAAATTATTTTTAAATCATTATATGAAAAATGAGTTTGAATAAAAAAATAAAATAACATACTTAAAAATGCATTAAATGATCTACAAAATTAGTAATGACACTATTATATTTTTGTCAAATAACTACCTAAAATAGAGAAAAAAGTTAATTAAATTCGATTACGTGAATAGTAAAAATACAATTTAATTTAGAACAGATAGAGTAATACAAATATAATATCAAAAGACTCTTTTTATATATAGTTTAAAAATATCAATTTTTTATAAAATATATTTACATATAAGCTTATACATTTATGATGCATTGGATACCGTAACACCTCCTCCGAGGGACTCTCAGCCTAAACACAAATACACAAACAAATACTCCCTCCATTGCATAATAAATGTCTAATAAGACACTTTTGATACATTAAAAAGTGAATGAATGTAGACATACTTAATGCCTCCATTCTTTTATTTTTCAAAGTATCAAGAATGTCTTATTAGACACTTAATATGGAATTGAGAGGAATAATTTCATCAAAAAATTACATGGGGTACACAAACTTGTACCCTAGTCATCTCCTCACACACATCTCTTGGTGTAGATTTAAAAAAAAATTGAGAATAAGTAAGATGTGCGAGGTACAGGAAAGACTAGCGTACAAGCCGGGGTAGAATTTGGTGTACCCAAGCTTTATTCATGTCATCTCAATATTCTTGAGATTCATTGTTCTTGCTATATTAGGTCATAATTTCGGTGGATTAAACATCTATCACAAAGATTCTATTTTTTTCATAGGAAAAAGCCAACACAAACATGCATTGATTTCACAATCTTCTACCTGCAGGCTAGAAAAGGGCAAGCAACCAAATTGAAGCCTGCTAGAAAAAGGGGAACTGTATAGAATGTCAGATCTGATTATGAAAGTTTCACAGCAAAGAATCATGGGTGAAGAACAGCAGCAGAGTTTGAAGTTACATTATCCATCGCCCCCTTCCGCCTTTTCATCAGCTAGAGTGGCCACTGCTCTTCCTAGCAGCATAAACGCGGTAAGCAGCAAGGCCTACAACAGCTACTGCCGCCCCGACTTCAGACATTAAAAAAAAAGAATAGTTAATTGAGATTGTGTGGAATTTGTGTAGCACGCCAACAGTACAAAAGAATGAGGTAGCACACCAACACTAGCTAACTATATATGTCGGGGGGCGGTTCCTATGACATTGCTTAGCAATAACGTGGGATGACCTGACGACCCTGCAGTGCTCCGTTCGAAAAAATGACGGTTCTTACTCCCCCTAACCCCCTCCCCCCTCTATTGCACCCCCAAATTTAGTTGACTTTGGAGTCATTTCTTTACTCCAAAGTCAACAAAATTTGGGGTGCAATTCAAAGGGAGGGGGGTGGGTTAGGGTCGGGACAAGGTGGGGGGTTTACTTGGAGTGGGGGGGGGGGAGTAGCAACCGTCAATTTTTCGAACGGATCACCGTAGGGCCCCCAGGTCATCCCATGACAATCATCCCAATGTCATGGGAACCAAGCCAATAAACGTCCTAAATCTGAACCCTGTAGATTCAAGTTCGACAATTAATGCCAGAGCATTGGGAGTATGTCCCGAGTTACTACTTTTGTCCATTGTTCTACAAATCAGCATACGCTTAACGCTCTAGTTGGCAGTCTAAAAACATTTAAGAACTCATACTTTTGAATACTTCAGACTCATTCATGTTTTACTTAGATTTTGTTCTAATTAAATTAGGGAATGATTTTGGATTGTTTCTATAGTTGTATGCCAATGATTTATGTAGATTTCGCATGAAAACAATCCAAGTGTGTGTTGGGTGGGGAGAGGGCAGCCTGCTTGGGTGGCCTAGGCATTAGGCACTGACCTTCTGCCCAATGACCTAAAGACTTCTATATCTTTACTATCCTAGCATGATATTACTAGGGTGAGTTGTGTCAAAAATTTAAAAAAAACAAAGTATGTGCGTATTCGAAATCCAATATCCATACCAGACACAAACATGAGAGAGCGGTTGACAAGCCTGTGATACTGCTTCCTACTTCTGCCAGCTTCAGTTTCCGGAATGCTCAGATGCGGACGCTCAGCTGCATTCACAATCCTTTGGAACAAATTACTGAAATCACCAAGCTTCGCACTTATTGGTATGGGAGCTTCGATGCCCATATCCTGGCTAACCTGTTTGACAAATACATCACAACCTCAGAGATAGCTCATTACTTGTAGATGTTATTAAAAATAATCAAGGGAAGTGAATCTTGTTGTCATGTCAGTATGTCGCACAAATAACCTCATAGAAAATAGTACTGACATGACCTAATATGCTTCTACATGATAGCCTAGAATTAATTCCTCAAAATGGTCTCATGAATATATACAGTTTTCAACTTTTGTCCACATTATAAATCGACAAAATGGTCATCAAGCATTGTAAAAAAATGTCTTAGGCGGCTGTCACCTAGGCACTAGCAGGTCCTCTGTGATTTTGTAATAATCAGCATATTGTTTAGAAGGGCACACAATTTGGCAGACTAGGTGATATGAGTCAGAGTTATGCAGAACAAAAGACTATACACATGGAAGAAGTTGAGAGTTTGTGAATTTCTGTCACCTTCCAGACCTCCAACAACAAAGACATCTACCACTACAATGCAAGTGTGTTCTAATTCTAACGCAAACTTTGAATTTACATAAAGCAAAAATGGCAATAATCAATTCCATAGCATTTCCTTTACGATAAATAATGATTATTAAATGTCTCGTCTCGTCTCATTTAGTTACTTGTGTCCAAAGATATCAATGACTAAAACAGTCCTATAATTAATAGCTTACCCTTGTTGAATCTTGTATTTCAGTCAAATAAGGGTCAAGGTCATCTTTAGCTGCCACAATGAGACAAGGGATCTCATAGCCAGTGGCCTCCCCATTACTAGCAACTTCTACAAGCAATTCAGATGCTCTCTTCCACGAGGGCTCACTAGAACTAACAAGCACCACACAATTAAAAAACTTGTATAACAGCAAATGCAACACATGCAAAAAAAAGAAAAGAACAGTACAATACTGGAAACAACTACAATTATCAGTATAGAAATTTGAAATTTGTAAAAAAGAAAACTGTGAGTAAAATAGTAAATTCCAAAATTATGCAGTGATAGCAGAGAATATTAGAAGTGCTGTTTTTATATAAGTTGATTCTAGGTCCTGATAATGATAGGTGGGCATGGAAGTGCCTTTGTTATTTTGTACGTCCCCTTAAAGGAAATAAAAAGATTCTAACTTTTTTGAGATGATATACACACGCATATACAATGCTGTGCGTGTGTGTGCTGAACAATCAATAAGAATGTAAGGAGAGCAAACTCATGAGTCAAGACACCTGTCATGGACAAATATTGCAACGTCACATGCGGCTAAAGCATCTTTTGCAGAGAGAAGCTTTTGCACACCATCATTGGGAACCTCATGCAAGACTAGAGTTTTCTTACCACCCTGTGATCCATACAAGAGCATGTAAGAAGAAACTAAGAAAGCTTAACCTACTTGTCTCATTCTTTGTGTCTTTCAAGTAAGTTATATTACTATTGTCCTTTCCACATTTTTTCCCTCGGCCCATTTCCCACCTAATAACATCAAAAGTGTAAAAAAGAATAGAAGAGAACAATATAAAAATCCCATCCTAGATCTCATTTCAGATATCGGGCCATTTCACCCCTCATTTTAATAAAAGAACAGAAGTGCAGTTACCCCAGGCAGACGGACTGCATTAACTGTGTATCTGTCATCAGCATTTGATTCGTATTCTTCGGAGAAAGGCCTGGAGTTGAACCGATGAACAAGTTTTATTGGGAAAGTAACATCCAAACTATGTTTCCTAGTCCAAGTTATCTAAATTTCAAAAATATTTGATCACAAATGTTTCTGAAAGAGAACACACACACAAACCTTCCAACAAAGGAATTCAAAATTGCAGATTTTCCTGCTTTTTTTGGCCCAAAAACAAAACACTGGTACACATTTCTATCTGAGTGCTGCTTCTTCCGATCTAAGCGCCTTCTTCGAGTGACACGGATAGCAGATGAAGGATCACCTGCATATCCAAGGTATATAATATGTTCCACCGCAGCCATTGGATCAAGAAGTGTCATGAGATTCCACTGCATTGTGTGCAACTAATAGTCAGAATTGTAAAGTTTAGAAGTTTCTCAGTAAATAATCTATTAGTTTCTCAAACATCTTTTTCGCATTCTAGTGACCATGCAGATTTGGAATTGATCGATTGATAACTAACAAACATGATTTGACATTCTTAAACTATAATCCCTCAGTCCGAAAAAGAGTCCTCGGTTGACTCAGCACGAAGATTAAGAAAAGTGATTTTTCACTTTCCAATATTACCGTCATTTGAATGGCAGAGAACTAGAGAAGCAAGGTAGAGGAGGGGTGGTAATTAAGGGAAGTAGTGAAAAAAGTCATGGGCATAAAAGAGAAATCAACTTTTCATAGAAAGATGAACTTTTTTGGAACCACCTGGAAAGAAAATGAGGACTCTTTTTCTAGGACAGAGTGAGTAATAAACTACTAATACTATTAATAATAGGTTGACACCAGGTATAATGAGAACTGCAACATAATTGCAGGTATAACCAACCCACATTCTTCACTATTTTGAACTGCTCAATATGGTTACAAACTCTCAATTTTTAATGGCTTTTAATAGTGGATCAACCATTAACCTGCCATTCGGGTAGTGACAGTTGCAGGAATATCAATCATCAACCCATAGTATTATAATCATCTATCATACACACCAGTGATATAAACCCATCAAGTGAGAGTCCTCCCAAAGCATCCTTCTCGGCCGCATCTTTGTATGGAGCTTCACTCCAGGGACTAATACAAAGATCATAAAGTGGAAGCTGGTGTGAGTTTAAGTTTAGAGGGAAGAGGAGGTGCAACATTTTAAAACTTTCAGCGCTGAGCCAATCCTCAATTTCAGACCGTTTCCCTCTGAGTGTGAGTATGTGTGTGGAGTGGGTGGTGGTGTGTGTTCTTATGTCCTGAAGACGGGAGAGTTAACATTACTTTTCAGGTGCCACTGAAAACATATTATCAAGATCACTGGATTGAAGAGCTCCGTCCTGAGAAATTCAATCAAATAAAATATTAAGAAATCAAGATTTCAAACATTTTAAAACTCATATTTAAAATAAAGATAAAACTATTAATTAAAATGGAGATAAATCATACTTCATCATCGTCAAATGTGACAAAAACATTCTTGAGAAACTCCGCAGCCTCATCTGTCAATTCGACGCTCTAGAAAGATAAAAAAGTTAGCATTTAAAGCAGAAACCTTGAAAATGCATGTTAAGTTGGCCAGCTGACATACTTACCAAGTTACCAACTAGTGTGTATTAAGCAATGTATACTGTATCTTACAGTAAACATTATCTCATCCAATGGAGCCACAGATTTGCTATTTTTTGGCTTTGGGGTAATGATGAAATAAAGCTAAATGGCTCGTTAAACTATCTGAGCTTCTTAGTGAAGCAGCACTCAGTCAACGCAACTTTTGATGCTCATTACAGGTCACCTAGAAACAGTCACTCTATGTTTTAGCATAGGGGTCAGGGTGCACACATCCAACCCCCCCCCCCCCCCCCCAATAATGGCCGGGAACCTTTGAGGCACTGAGTTAATGTTGTTGTTGTTGTATACTGTATTATACAATGGTTATATTTCAAGTTTCAAGCCATTTTCAGCAATGTTAAGGTATCAAAAATACATGCAATACAAACGATACAGGCTCCATAGCTTGGCATTGTGCATGAACTATATTTATATAATTTATCAATAAACAGACTAGAATTTGTTTTAGTTTATGAAGGTTGTAGAAATTACTTTCTTAGGCCAGGAACATACCAATAAGATAGTAAATTACTCCCTCAGTTCTTCCATCCTGGTTTCAATTGGAAAATTTGACTTCACATCGTTTAAGAAAAGTGTTGAAATGTAAAAAATGAGTTGTTGAAATTTGTTAAGAAACGGAAAAATGTGGACCACATATTCTTTACTTTATTAGGAAAGTAAAGAAGTGTAAATATATTTGTGACAACAAAAAAAGGAAAGTGTGTCGATTAATTTGGGATGGAAGGAGTTCAAGGCATAAGCTAAACCGAAGAATAACATAAGCAAAAAGTCAAACCCAATGAAGAGAGAACAGAGAACTTGCCTGGTCTGGATGCCTTTTAATGGGAGGAGGAAGTTGATCCTCGTTAAGTCTGATATCATTGTTGTATCCATATTTGCGCAGTACAGTCCAGGTTGTCTCCAAGCGTCCTTTTTCAATAAACAAGGCATGGAGAAAGAGAAAACCTGTCAACGTAAGACCACGACTGTTGACTCCTTCAGGCATTTGATCTTGCACCACTTTCTTAACCCCCATTATTTCTGAAGGTTGCAATGGAGCATTGAAACATTTGACCTGTGCAATTTTCCCCACCAAAAGAATCACCCAACAAAAGCAGAATCCATGAGCTCCAACTCATTATCTATTATTCAGCAAGAAAGCCAACATGAATAGAAAAGGGCTAAAATATAAGGAAAAATTCACAACAATACTTCGAAAAATCTTTGATTTTACAAGAATACTCTGAAAATCAATTAATTACACCATTACTCCCACAATTGCTCTCTTTTTATACAAACACTCCACAAACCACCTCACTTGCACAATCATAGTGTGTAATACCTACATGGATTTTTAAAGTGATGATTTGAAAAATAAATCACTTTTTTTAGTTTTCATAAAAATTAAATTTGTATTCCTCCTCAGCTCCAACGCAAATATTAGTTTTCTTACATATTTATTTGGGCGACCATTTAATTGAGTGATCTTTTAACATTTTATTTTTTCCAACACTTTCTAACTTTTTCTAGTTTTTTGAACTTCTTCCAACTTTTCAAACATCCAACTTTAGAATTCCAACCGAAAAGAACAAGCCCTAATTCTAATTGTGAGACACGTAATTGATAATTGAGTTGGAGGATTAAGTAATTTAATTTTTTATGAAAACTAAAAGAAGTGATTTATTTTTCAAGTCATCACTTTAAAAACCCATTTACATATTAATTATATAATATGATTGTGCAAGTGAGGTAATTAGTTGATTTCCGGAGTATTCTTGTAAAATGAGAGATTTGTCGGAGTATTGTTGTAAATTTTTCCAAAATATAAAACCTGAAAGTTATTCAACTCAGCATCATTAAGGGCTCCATCCCTATCATGGTCGCAAAGAATGAAAATTCGTTTCAAAGCTCTCACACATCTTGGTCTTAAAGTTTGAGCTTCCTGATCAAACAGTGGAGCAGTTGGGTGCAGAACAGTCTTTTGTCCGTAGTAGAAAACTTCAGAAACCTGCAAGTAGTCGTCGGTTTCAGGTTGTTGGAGATAATGGCATAAGAACTACACTCTAGCAGTACATTCAGTCTTTCAATCAAAGGCATGATAACATAAATGCTCGAACTCCAAAAAATCATATAAAACTCAACATATCTTGATGACTATTCCTCCCATCCCAAAAGAAAGTATCATTTGAACTTTGAAATGATGATTTTAGTAATGAAATGAAGCTTTTATGGGCATGTAGTATAATGCGAGAAATGGAAATTGGCAGTTAATACATGGTATCCCATTAATAGTTTGAAAAAATGAAATCAAATTTACCTGAATTAGTTTGTATGCAGAGCACTCAATACATGTTTCGATCTCCCTGAATTGTTGCATTATGGGCAACATAACCTGCTCCAAACTAATAGCCTGCTGATCATCCCTCATGTCAAGCATACAACCCACAACAATGACAGGGGCCTTGACCTGCCACATAAGATAAGTAAAGCCATTATCATGATGGAAAACATTTAACACAATTACACCATGGATAGTAGCATGCTCTTTCTTCAGCGAAGCCCCGCGGACTTAACTAATGGGACGAGGCTCCATTGCTAACACAAGGGGATAGGGCCGGATGAATTTCCTTGTGAATTCCCACATATGCCCTCATGTCACAGTTTAGAGCAGCCCTAGCCCCACCTGCCGCAAAATTACACCTTAAATTATAAAATGGGTATTTTGTAAAGTTATACTTCTAAATCCTAGTCTCATCCTTCCTACCAAAGTCTAAACAGAGCTTGAATAGAATTAATCATTTTAAATTTTAATGAGTTTAATTCATCGATATTTCTTTAAAAAAGCATTATAAAATTATGCCAAGGCAATGAAAGGAAAAATCGGAGGCAGACTACGCCACATGGGCTTACACCTTAAATCAATAAATAAAATTATTAAAATATGGTAAAAGATATACTCCATATAATTCATCTTGTTTTTGCAATGACATTATATCTGGAAGACTTAAAGTAGTAAAATATAAATATACACAATATTGTTGACAAAAAAAACTTAAAGCAATAGCAGATAAAATAATAAGATGTACTTGTACATGTCATTCCAAAATAAATAATCACTTTTAGATAACACAAGTGAAAAAAACTCATCATACAAATTAAGTTAAATCTTTTCGTTTTTATTAAAATAATATGGGTTGTAAATTTTTAGTCGCTCTTAAATTGAAAACTATTTTGATTTAGTACACCATTTGTCAAATCTGTTAGTTGTTATTAACAATTAATTCCACCAAAGCATTCAGCGTAAACCAGTATTGAAAAATATTTAATGGGCCGAAGCACAAGTCACAAAATGCTACTCCCTCCATCCTAAAATTATCTTCCCGTTCACTACTAACTAGTCAAACTTTATCCACTTCGTTAGCTTATTTTCATTACTTTTTTTATATAAAAAAAATATAATCATGTCACCTCTAGTTATAATCATGTCACCTCTAGTTTCATAGATCTTTTAGTTTTTAAATATATAAACTTTATTTTTAAATTCCACACCAGTATTCATATAAATTAAATTAAAAATAACTTCAGTCAAACATCATAAATGCAACAGGAAGTTGGTTTTAGGGCAGCGGGAGCATTAAATAAAACCTAGCCACCTTTCATTTCTAAAACCCCCTACAAATGTGCAACTTTTTCTCCTTGGTATCACTATTTCCTCTTTTGTTTTGTTGCTCTAAGGCACGGGTGTCCTATTACTAATCCTAGTATGCACAATCATCATCAACTTCCAATTCTTTGTGCTGAAATTAAAGCTTAAGCCTCATGCATCTTTGCATCACCTAGACAACAAGGCGTCTACCACATTTGTCGCGAAGAAGACTTAAGCATGCGGTGCATTTTTGTGTGCCTCAATTCCATTGTACTTAGGACGTGTAAACCTCATTTGTCTTCAAAAAATGAAACATACAAAGACAAACACTTCTTCTGAAATGACCGCTTAGTCACACAACTGAGGACATCATCAGATCATCTGCCTCATTCTCAGAAAGAGATAGATATACACTATCTTTCCTAAGAAAAAACTTCTGTTGAGATGAGGCTTCTTTATGTGGAAAGTAGTTGCTTATAAGAGTGCACCAAATAATATATGAAACTGTGAATGTCTAAAAAATTTCAGGGAACAAACCTCTAATCTACGAAGTTCAGGCAGCCAGTATGTGCTCAACCGATCAAGGGTAGCAGGCTTATCGCATGCATAGGTTAGCACGACCGCATCAGCTCTCTTCATTTCCTCAAAAACTTTATTTCTGTTTTCTGTCCTGCACAACATAACATGCCAAACTACTTAAAAAAATGTATTCGGCCCCACCCACCCCCCCCCCCCCCCCCCCCAAACACAAGAGTAACAAACAACATGAAAAGAAGAACTGGTAACAAACAAATCTACTTCTAGTTAGGGCCTTATGGGTTAGCACCGAATGGGTTTTAAACAAATCCATGTTCCCAATTCCCATCAGGATGAACCAGCCAAGTTAAATTGTGGATTATTCAGTTCAATAAGTCAGTTTTTTGGAGTCTATTTTATTGTTAATTATTCAGCACTTCATCAAAACGTCTATTGTAAACATTTTACATAATTAGTTAAGATCGACCACATGGCACATGCAAAAGTTAAGGAGGGTAGCAGATGAGGATGCCTAGGTGGATGTGCAGATTTGCTATGCGAGATAAGGTTGGGAACGACAATACTCGGGATAAGGTTGTACGGGATAAGGTTGAAGTGGCTTGACCAGCTTGTGTGGAGAATAAGCTGCGTAAAGCAAGATTGAGGTGGTTTGGGCATGTATTAGAGGAGCACAAATGCATCTGTGATGAGGTTCGAGATGTCAGCTGTAGGGATCAGAGAGGTTGACAAGTGAAAAAATAGTTGGAGCAAGGTGATAAGACCAGAATTGGTGGTCGTGCAGCTCACCTAAGTGCATGCCGTAGATAGAAGTCTTAGTTGTAAAGTATGCCTAGACAGGGGTGGTTCTTAGCGTCTTAAGGGCTCTCAGGGTTAGCTGGGTCTAGACTGGATTGTACAAAATGGTGTTTTTTGTTGGTCAGGTTTCATTGGACCTCAAAAACTCAGAGAGTCCAATAATAAGTGCTTATATTTTAAGGGTTGGTCATGCTCAGAGCTGGAGCTCCTATAATAAGTGTGGTTTTTTTGTTGTTTTAAGGTCATATAATAAGTGTTTCTTTGCAGCATAGTATGTTTTAGAGATTAATGTTTGTCTTAAACTGTCAATCTGTCATATGCTTCTAATACTTTCCTTCATATTCATTGTTATCATTCCTTCATTTTATCATTATCCCCAAATTATCGAACTATTAGTGTCACATTTCCCCGAACACAAAAGTATGCATGGCTATCTGCGCCTGCAACTGATGACATTTGAATATTTGATACAGTCTTATGTAATTCTTTTTATGTAGTAATAATGTTTTTTTAAAAAAATGAAGCTATGACCCCCTGAAACATTAAATAATGCACTAAAACCCCCCTAAAACATTGAATTTTGCATTAGAATCAATACTAGCATAAATGCATAAAGGTTAATTATAGGAAGGAGTTGAAGACCTGGACGATGTATCGATGATGGTAACAGGAACACGGTCGGGGAAGAGGTCATCGGGAAGCCGTGTAGGGGGCAATACAGCGGGGACACTGGCCGGAAAGGACTCAGTAGCGGCCGTCAGAATTAAACTGGATTTACCGGTCTTAGGATCACCGGCGACGACGATCCTGACACCGGGAACGTTCCCTTTCGCCTTGGATGAAATACCTCCTGCCATCCGCCCTGACTTTCTACTCGCCAACCTCACCGGAACGAATCAGAAGGGTTTTCCGCGTTTAATCGCCTGCAGACTTGTATGCGAGCCCTAAAATCTGATATATGTGGAGATTATTGAGTATTAAATCTATGCATGGGTATGAAGATTATAAACTTTTCGAAGAAGGCATGAATGGCGGCGGAAAGCGGGTGTGGAAGGAAAAGCTCGGATGAAAAATAGAGAGGGTTTTGGAATTTGGGAAGCTGGAAAATTCATACGACTCGGGTAAGTTCGTAAATTCTGTGCACTGATCCGACGGCTGAAAACAAGGCCTTCATTTGGATACCAAAATTTACAGTATGGACGGACTCTCGTGCCTATCCAACCCTTCAACCTTGCAAGCAAATACAATGACAATGCAAAAAAAATACATAAAACTCTTCAATCTATTAGAAATAATCTAGTCACTGTGTGGCAAAGGAGAAGAGTGACATTTCATGCATTAGCAAATTAATGTTTTCTCACTTTTTATACTTTTTTGATATATTTTAACTATAAAAATAATTGTATTTATCTTTTTTTATAAAAATAGATGTACTTCGTATAAAAAAATTCCTCTCCATTGTACAAAAAAAGAAACAAAAACAAATTTAAAAAAAGAAATTGGAAAGGGGTGCCTTGATCACGACTCTCAAACCGTGTGATTAGAAATAATACGTAGCTGAGTTCACATTTCTCAAATATTTATAAAGAAGACTCAAACCAGATCTGTTTAGTAAAATGAATGAATAATAGAATATTCCTCCAAAGATGATGCCCCCTCCTATAAAAGAGAGGGTTTGCCCTCAAAATTGGGGAGGCCTCTCACCACTATCCCTCTCAAATACTCTCTCTAGAATATGTATAGTATATTTTTCTTTTTCTTCAAGAACTCAAATGCTCCATTAATGGCTTCTATGTGTAAATTATGTACCGTGTACAACCCCTAATATTAATAAAAATCTCCCGTTGGTAAGATACCGCCAAAAAAGGCATGTGGTTTTTTTCCTATTGGGTTTCCACGTCAAAATCTTTGTTTTTATATTTTGGTGTTGTAACACCCTCCGTCCCGTGAACCCGGTTCATCGCGGTCCAACGAGCCGGAAAGGTTACGTAGACGGTTTTTAAGGTCGTCCACAAAAAAAACCCTTGCACTGCTTGTAACGGAAATCCCTTGGTTAAAATATATTTAAATGATGGAAATTAATTCATCAAAAGAGAATGTTTATAACGGAAGTAAATGTAAATAAAATCGATAAGTGTTTAATAACGTAAGTGCAACAACGGTGGGTTCAAGCCCAAAATAAGTTTTAAGTAATAACGGATAACTGGTCGGTTCCACACTGTCCTTCATCCGCCACCCCGATCACCCAATCGTCCGGGTCAGGCTCTATGATCCTCTGGCCTACCTGCGTATAGCAAAGGAAAACAACGCTATACGCTTAGCAAAAGCTGAGTGGTAATCTAACAGTAGAACACATAGTACATTCACATTGATATACACATAATCGTACCAGTACTAAGTACGGGGAACCACATCCAAATTTGTTGAATATTAAGTTACGAATAACAGTGATGCAATGCCAGATATTCATGATGCATGAGTTAGACTGCGCAGGGACCCGTGCCCTTCGGTGATCATCCCCACGCGGTAGATGAGCCTAGGAACGCCTTAGTCATCCCGATGGAGACTAGAATGTGGGTGATAGCTAAGCCTAGCTACCATGTACGTACACAAGCCCTCGTGATGAAAACCCGTTGGACCCCGCAGGTTCCTGGACGGGCCCGCGGAAGAGGCGCACTAGGCCTGACCTCTTGTCGCGGTATGCAAAGTATGCCGTGATCCTAAACATGCGTCTAGGATATACATGATGATATGAGTGCACTGCTTTGATGAATGAAATCCAACACATACATATACGTTTGATTCCATATGAAATGATTTGTACAAAATGATGGCTTGGGTTCAGAACTGGCCGATAATCGATTAATGTATGGTGATAATCGATTATCACGCTGTGCAGCTTCTGTTCCCCAAGGTCCCGCAGCTTGTGATTGTAATACCTCGTATCAAGATGAGAATGGGAAGAGCACAAAAGGATTGATAGTACTACTCATACCAACAAGGTGCATCTTTTTTTCGAGAGCTCATCACCTAAAAAACTATAAAGTTAAGCGTGCTTGACCTGGAGCAATTTTAGGATGGGTGACCCCACTGGGAAGTTTTCATTGGGCGTGCATGAGTGAAGACAAAGTGTGCGGGAAAGACTTGTGTTGGTTTGTGGGGCCAGTCTACAATCCTATGAGCAGACACTTACGGCTAGGGTGGGGGTTGGGGTGTTACAAATGGTAATAGAGCAACCCTGCGACCGTGACGGGCCAAAAGAGCTTAGTTCACCTAGCAGGGAAGATCTATGGGTTCAAAAAAAGGATGCAACAAGGACGTTGCATTCCTAAGTGGGGGTGAATGTAATACGCCATATCAAGATGGGAATGAGAAGAACTCAAAAGGATTGATAGTATTACTCATACCAACAAGGTGCATCTTGCTTTCGAGAGCTCATCATCTAAAAAAACTCAAAAGTTAAGCGTGCTTGACCTGGAGCAATTTTAGGATGGGTGACCCCCTGGGAAGTTTTCCTTGGGCGTGCACGAGTGAGGACAAAGTGTGCGGGAAAGACTTGTGTTGGTTTGTGGGGCCAGTCTACAATCCTATGAGCGGACACTTACGGCTAGGGTGGGGGCCGGGGTGTTACAGTGATAGTCGATTGTCATCTTCTGACAATCAATTGTCAGGTTGTTTGTTCAGGGAGTCGAGGTTCAGAAAGATTTGATAATCGATTATCACCTTTATGATAATCGATTGTCACGCTTTGCTGAAGAACCGAGGAGTTCAGCATGACCTAATAATCGATTATCAAGTTCTGTAAATCGATTATTAAGGCACGTTGGTTCCTATTTTGCCTGATGGATTTTCATCGAGACGTTAAGAGTTTTAGAAATGAACGTTTACGTTTCCAGCTTAAGTAACCGATGAGTTTGCAAAGTTTCATTACGTTTATATTATCAAGTGCATAATCGAAAGATCTAACTAACGAAGAGTCATGATAACGTGGATACACGTAGGTTTAGCCGGGTAATCCTATGGATATAACGATATGATTATACTATGAATTCTAAAGATAGAGGGCAACATACTCACCTCTAAACGAAGAATTTTACGATGACGGAAAATGGGTGAACGAACAGGCGTCTAACGAACGGATGACGAACAACAATCAGACGAACTTCTTGCGTGAACTTTCCTTCTTCTACCTCCCCGTCTACTCGCCAGAATCTCCTCGTTTGGCTGCTGCTGTGGGTGGGCCGAACACAAGGGAGGAAGAGGGAGAGAGTGAGGATTGTGTGTGGGAGTTACAAAATGTGAGGAAATGAATGGGAAGAGTGGGGATTTTAAGTTAAAGAGTGAATGAGGGAATTATGGGGAATAAAGAGGAAAATAAATGAGAGTGATGGTGAGTTAAAGGGATGAGGGTGGCGTATGGGTGTATTTGGGGAGTTATCTCCCATTGGTTTTACTCTGTTGTAAAAACTAACTTGGACGGTACGCGCTATTTTTCCCGAATGGGTCCAAATTGAGATCCGTTTGCGTTTCTAGAATCAGACAGTCAAAAAAAATATTATGACGTGTTCAAATAATTTCTGGGGATTTTATTTTTCCCAACCCCGGTCCGAGTTAGTAATTAATTATTTAGATTAATCAATTCTAATAGACCGGGTCGTAGGGCGTTATAGGTGTACTTTTTTAGACTAGTTTATCGTTTTGCCCGGCTAAAAATGATATACCGTTCGATAATTTACACCATCATTTTGGCGCTGACCGTGGGATCCGAGAAAATTGTCATTTTGCTCCCTTCTTTCATCTTGCTCAACAAAAAAAAGAAATGGGCAAGAGGATGAAATGAAATGCCACCGCTAGAAACGAGGGAAGGAAGAGGAATAAGATGAGGAAGGCACCCAATGATCAAAACAGAAACTCCTCGAGCAGCTGGGCTACGGCGGCGGCCACATTCTCGGTGGTTTTTGGTCCCGGTACGTTAGAGACTCGTTCCGAATGGACAAGGACACGACGAAGAATCTTTAAGGAGCAAAACACAAGAGGGGCCACATCGTACACCTCGAAGGAGAGGATCTTCTCTCCATTCTCGCCATGCCATTCTCTTCCCCAGAGGACGACAATGACTGATCCTCCTCCTCCGCCAGGTAACAGCATGGAGGAGACCGTCTGCACCGCCAGGGTACAACAAAACATCGACGACTCCTCACGCACCGACATCTCTGACCCACTCGCCGGTTACTTCTTCACCGTCAACAAATATACCCTCCGCATTTTCGGCTAAGTCAAACTCAGTGCCGGCCACAACTCTGATCTATTAAAAGTTCACCTCGTCCTCCCTAAAGTTCACTTCCGAAGACTTATGTTGCTGCTACTAGAGTCTGTCGCAAGGGAGGCCCTAGCCCACCGTCACCACTGCTACGCAAATCTTCCACCACCGGTGTTAGGGAGAGAGAAGAAAATTGTCAATGTTACCATTACTTCCTCCGACAGCTAAAAACAAGGCCATCATTTGGATCCCAAAATTTACAGTCTAGAGTCTCCAATCCTTCAATTCTTCAACATTATCAATTATCAATCACCATTAACCGTGTGCTTCGCACGGACTCGTATATATTCTCAATGTTTGAGATTGTATAAATATAATGACAAAATATGTTTGACACTAGTTGAATATATATATATATATATATATATATATATGTTGATTTAAAAACAAAATATTTATACAAAATTAATGGTCATTGAACTAAGTGCTAATAAAATTATTTTAATTAATAAAATATTATAATAAAAAATGGATTAATTACATGATTAGAGAATGTATATGTGTCATAATGTCACTTGTCACCTCCAATAAACCAACTTTAATTAATAAATATTCATATGTGATTAAAATTATATAATCATTTTTTGAGAAGTAATAAACAAAAATAAGTTGTGGATAGTATAAAAAATAATCCTATATGTATGTATGTATTTGTTTGTGTGTGTGTGTGTATAAAATAGGGAGTATATTATACAATGGCGATATATACATATATATATATATATATATATATATATATATATATATATATATATATATATATATATATATATATATATATATATATATATATATAATTGTTGAAAAATGAAAAAACATTATACAAATGTATTAAAAGATATTTTTAAAAAATCTAAATGGACCAATGAAATGTATATATCCACCTCATTAATGGATAAAAATGTAGATGCACATGTGGCATGCCACATGTCAACAGTCAAGAAATAAACCTAACTTTAAACACACACACATATATATATATATAAATGGACCAATGAAATGCATATATCCACGCGCGCACACACACATATGTATAGGTGGATATATATATATATATATATATATATATATATATATATATAATTAGTGTGGGTAGAATGAATATTTTATATTAAATTTTTAATTTTTCTGGACTACAATATTTTTTAAAAATAGAATAAAATAAATCATCGACTTTAAAACTTAAAATAATGATAGGATTTATAACACATGCTAATGAAAACTAAGAAATCATCCTAAATAGAAGTAAAACATAAAGAAAGTATCAAAATAGTAGTTTCACATTTCTATTTCTTAAATAGAAGTTTACACTGTGATAATGTGGCACTGCACATGAGTATTTTACTATTGTTTTTGTAATGTACAAGGTCATGATGGGTAGTGTAATATATTTTAACTCCTATTTTGAGAATAAAAACATGTAACCCTTGTTTCGTTATATTTTCAATGTTTTAGGAAATAAACTCCCTAAATAGAAGTAAAGCATGTGTTATCCTCAAAGTATGAGTTCAAACTTAAACTTCTCTAAATAAGAGTAGTTATTGCATTTCCATTCAATATCGCATCCCCTCCACTTCCGGATCGATAGAACATCATAGCCTTGCCTACTTTCTCTCACATCCTCATCATCGCGCTGCCGCCCCCCTTTCGCCATTGCCGCTGCTTCCTTCCGCCATCGTTCCCTTCCCTCTTGTTGCTCTGCTTTTTTGATCCATTTTCATATCTCTTTTGGTTTATTCAGGAGATTTCTTCATGCTTGTATTGAGATCGAATGATTTTTTATTTGATCTATGATTAGATTTGTTGGGGCTGTAAGTTTTCGCTGGAATTTTTTGTGTGTTGGATTTCCATGTTGATTTTGCTAAACTCTTTTCCCATGTTTTCATTGCATATCTTTGTTTGGATTTCTGGTATGTACTCTTTGTGCATATTTTGGCTATAATGTTAGTAAATCAGAAAATGCAAAAACATATACTTTTGGGATTATCACGATCTTCTTGTTTTCTTTACATGCAAATAGATAGAAAATCTTATTGTTTGTGTGATTGGGATATTGAAATAAAAATATAATTGGCACGGTTGGTTTAGAACATCAAGTTTGAATTGAATGACCATGTCTTTGGTAAAGTATATAGTTTCTTGGCATTTCTCTTTTTAACATTATGTATTGTATCATTTGTCACATTATATGTTGACATGTTTGTAATAGATTGCAATTGACTCTAGCTAATGAAAAATCTGGCGTGTATTATGTTGCTACCGGATTACCAACTGAGTCAAAATTAAAGGTTTCTTTTTCAATTGATATAGGATTTTATGCTTCGCTGGGTAAAATCCAATTTTCATTTATTTGGGTGAGTCAACAATTCCTATTTTGGTAGTTTTATCTTTCAACTCATATTTTAAAATTTCATCTATGTTTTACTCATATATTACTCATTTATCCTTCCTTCTATGCTTCCAACTTAGTTTCAAACGCGTTTCCTTAAATATATAGTAATAGTATATATCTAACTAAATATATATAGAAAATTACAAAATTTCCATGGGGTCGGGTGACTCCATGTGACTCTACGTAAGCCCGTTAAAATAACTACTCCCTCCGTCCCAAATTATTTGCAACGTTTGCTTTTTCAGCAGTCGCGAGAACTTTTATTTATTTTTACGTTTTTATTGGTTATTTGATAAAATAAAATATTCTTGACACCTCTTTTTTTTACCAATATGTAAATAAAATAAATTGAAAAAACTTATATTTTTGCCACGAGAATACAAATATTGTACAGTTGTTAATTTTTTACGGAGTAGATTTTAGTACCGAGTTGCTCAAAATTTGTTTTGACTTCTCCGCCCATCCGTCTCTCTACTCTCATATACGAACTCTCCTGCGTTGGAATTTCCGCTCTGTTGCCGGAATTGCCGATGTTTGGTCTTCCCTTTATACCCGTCGATTGACTCCTTCCTGTTGTTCTCATTTCTGGCGTCGGAGTGAGCAGGGAGCGAGGGAGGGAGATGGGCGGTGATCTGGAGTCCGTAGCGGAGGCGACCTCCGGAGCCATTGGAGCTATCGTCAGCACCACCATCTTGTATCCATTAGATACCTGCAAAACCAAGTACCAAGCCGAGCTTCAGTCTCATGGTCAGCGAAAATACAGGTAATCTTTTCTCTCCTCTCTTCTGATTTCTTTCTCTGATCGTTGTGCTTTTAGAATTTCATTTTTTCATTTTCTTTCGAATTAGAGGAAATAGGGAGATATGAAGTTTCTCTAGGGATGGTGGCAAGTTTGATTTGAATCCCACGACGAGAGTTATTAGTTCTGAACTAATTTTCTTCCCAAAATAGGTTAAATTTGACCAAATTAAGCTCTTTTCATGGAAGCTAAACATATTTGATTATGTAAAAAGTGTATCATACCAATAGAGTATGTTAAATTTACTTAAACCAACAGATAGTTTTGAAATATATTTCTATTTTTTGAGCTCTGGTGCGGTTTTCAAGTGTCTTTACATTTTAACATAATCAAATTTCTAAAGGCAGTATTACTTATGATGTTTTCCCTCTTATGATTGGCAACACATACTCCTTGATGGCTTTCAGTGTTAGTGCGTTTTAGAGATTTCAAATTTGTTTGGTTGCATCTTACCCTATTCCCGGCATAACTAAATAATGGGCATGTGGTAACCTGGACACTTAAGCTTCAGCTTGAATCCACAAAATCATGTAACTAGCCATGCACAGTTAGAAACGTTCTTCATGTGAAACTTGCTTGAATTGATTAGTAGTGTGGACCTGCTTTTTGTAATCCGGAACATCTTTAATTTTTTCTGCAAGAAGTTGATGTGGACATCTCTGCTGCCCGTAGAAATTGCCATTATGCAAGAACTTATAACTTTTCAGCGACTATTTTTTAGTTATAAATTAAGGATGACTTTGTGTGGTTATCTATTGGTGTATATAGTTGACACCATTATGGGCCTGATCCCTAGGGCTTATTGTTTACTAGAGTTCGGAGTTTAAGTCTAGAGTTTGAAGTATTGAGTCTCAAGACTTATGTTAGGAGGCATACGTCTAGAGTCTAGAGAAAGTAAGTCCTAAAGAACATAATTTACATGGGTTTAAGGCTTCATCGTTGAATCATTGATGTGTTGTTGTACTTGTATATTGTAATCAGTATAAATCTGATGATATTATGATGATTTGCACTGCCCAATAACTTTCAATATGGTTCCTACAAAGCCAGTCTTCACCTTCTGGCTAGGTATTTCATTTAATCATTATAAGACATATTCCAAACTAAATAAGGTTTGCTATGCTCTTTGCAGGAAAATCTCAGACGTCCTTTTGGAGGCCCTATCAACGGGCCGTGTTCTTTCGTTGTACCAAGGTCTTGGAACGAAGAATCTCCATTCTTTCATCTCTCAGTTTGTTTATTTTTATGGGTATAGTTACTTTAAGCAACTCTATTTGGATAGAAGTGGTGTTAGATCCATAGGAACAAAAGCCAATTTGATCATTGCTGCTGCTGCTGGGGCTTGTACTGCCATTGTGACACAAGTAAGGATGCTTTTTCTGTAAAATATTTTTTTCTGTTAAATTCTATAGCAACGATCTCCCCACACCATCATGTCATGCATCGTGTTAAAGTAGCCTACATCAAATCTTGAAGAGAAAAGTATTCAGTTTATAAGCTTTTGAGTTAAGCTAAGTAATTGATTGAATTCGATCTTTTAATGTGGTTCATAGTGTGCTCAATCCAGTATCCTTATACCATTCTAAATTCTATCACAATGCAAGTGCAATTTGATGCATTTGCAAAAATCATATAATGATGCTTTTGTAATATCATCTTTTTTTTAGGGAAGTAATATCATCTTTTGAAATTTCATCTTAATATCCCTTCTTTAAAAGGTTTTGACCATGAATTAACATATCCCCTATAGTAATTGTTATTTTTGTGGGATTTCCTTTCCTAGAGGCTAGAGGTTCCACAGCTTTATACGAGTGTACGCTATTGATCAAATTCTTGATATTTTTTTATTACAACAAAGCAACATCCAAGCCTTAACTGTAAATAAAGGGGGTTGGCTACCTGAAACAATCAAAAACTTCCCAAGATCATCCACCAAAACCCTCATTTTCCACTCTTTTGTGTGATGTACAATTACAATCTTTGATAAACCAAATTAAGTTTTTGCTTATTGCTTATTTTAAAGCGGATTAAGGCCTTGCTCTTTTCAACTTTCTATTCCAATTGCCTCACTCCAATACCAGGTTCCAGTAACCAGTTTTCAGTTATAAGGTTTTAGTTGCCAGTTTCCCAATAAAATTTTCTTTAGTTTCATAATATATTTAATCAAGGTTCCAGTTACCTGCATCTAGAATCCAGCTACGAGACTCCAAACTCTAGTTATCAGATTCCAGACTATAATTACCAGACTATAATTACCAGACTACAGGCTCTGGACACCCAACTCCAAATAAAAATAAGGTAAAAAAGGGCCTAAATCCCACAAACCAAAGCAATTGTCTTCTCGCTTATTGCTTATTTTAAGCAATTAAATTCCCAAACCTGCTTCTGCCTATTGCTTTTGCAAAAGCAGTTGAAAACGCACCCTATGTAGGTTGGATTAAGATTATGATAATGATTTTTTTCCCTTTTGCTTCATGAGACCTTTTGATCATACAAAAAAATGTCCCTCTATTGTGCTCACTCTCATCCTTGTTCAACTAAAAGGATCATAACTGCTGTTTTTTAAAAAAATATTTAAATGTGTTGTACAGCCACTTGATACTGCATCAATGAGGATGCAAACTAGTGCCTTTGGGAAATCTAAAAGCCTTTGGGAAACACTCACAGAGGGCAGCTTGAGTGAAGCATTTGATGGTCTTGGAATATCTCTTTTATTGACATCCAACCCTGCCATTCAGGTGTGTATATTTTCTTTTATGAGAAGATTGGTGGATTTCTGAGAACCCTTGTGAAACTTATCATTGACTTATATTGCACGGTTAGTCCTTGATATGTTTTAATTGGTGGAACAATGATCCTAATCTAGAAGTCATGTTAAGCCATGCAGTACACAGTTTTTGATCAACTTAAACAACACCTGCTGAAAGACCAACAACACACTTCAACGGGGAAGAAGGGTTCATCCCCGGTAGTCCTTTCTGCATTTTCTGCATTTCTTTTAGGCGCACTTTCAAAGACCATAGCCACTGTTATCACTTTTCCAGCCATCAGGTTTGCCCGCAAGCTTAAGAACCTTTCTCTTACTCTTTTTATGCACAATTTTCCCACCTTCCCGACTTTCTTCAAACTGAAATCAGGTGCAAAGTCATGATTCAAGTCGCAGACATGAATGGTGAGGGTGGCGACAAGAAGTCCAAAAGCAAACCACGCAAGACACTGCTTGGCGTTGCCGGATCTATCCTTAGAAATGAAGGGATTCTTGGTTTCTTCAAGGGCTTACAAGCTCAAATCTTGAAGACGGTGCTGAGTTCCGCGTTGCTCTTAATGATAAAGGAAAAGATCTCTGCAAAAACATGGGTCCTTGTTCTCGGGCTTAGTAGGCTTGTCCTCGTCAACCAGAGGAGGCTAAAGAGCTCATAGGTGTCACTCAACAGATAGAACTCAATTTTCAAGCAATGGACTTTAATGGCAACTATGTGCGAAGGCACTTCTCACCGACCGGCAAAGTGAGTTGAACTGAATCAATTATATCAATGTATATGCATCAGTTCTTTATTATTGAATAAGATGGGTAGTGAGACATTGGTACACAGATACACATATATGCTGCTGGACAAATCGAATAAAACAAATTAGCCAATGCTTAAATTTTTAGTCTTTACTAGTTCAACTCTTCCATGTTAATGTGCAGACACCCAAGTCCTTTTGACACCCAACCCCGGACCCCCGACAAAGGGGCAGTGTCCTTTTGGAATCCCCCATGGTTTATGGACTATGCTCGAATGAACCATAGATATTTCTAAGTGCTTGAAATCATAATATTATTGAACGAGTCTGTAATTCGTACAATCTAACTCGTATAATTGTCTTACGATGTCACGTAGTCTATGAATAAATTTTAATGCCTCAAAATTTTTTGATGACACTAAAATCACGAATAATACTTCTTCCTCAAAATTTATTACCTGGTAGTAGTATGCTGTCCAACAGATGAAGAAAAGGAATACCCTTGACTAATCGAATGACAAGTTGAATTCGATGTCTTCCATATCTGGGAATTAGAGCAATGAAATCCAGGAATTAAAAGCAGAGGTCAGATAAAATTCATGTGAAGAAGCAAATGGGGATGAAATTGAAAGTGATTACCAAGATTAAGCGAAGAAGCCGATGGGGATTTCAGATTCGAATTAGAGGCGAGGTTAGTTTATCTAGAGAAGAGGATGAAATTGGAGAAGACGATGCCATCGGGAAAATGAAACGGGAAAAATGAAAAATGAAATGGGAAGTGTGAAAAGCACCGTGTCATCTGATGGAAACCGTCATCTTACTGAAATTCGTCATCTAGCTGGAGTCAATCCTATATAGGGATTGACTCCAGTGAGATGACACCTTATGGTAAGATGACATGCTTCAATCAGATGACACAACACACAACACTGCCAATGGAAAGTTCACCAACTGCCAATACAAAGCTCACCTACTGCCAATGGAAAGCTCACCAAGGAACAATGCAAAGCTCACCATTTTTTTTAAAATAAAAAAAGTTAAAAAAATAGCACTACCATTCAACCACCGCTCAACCACCGGTCCACGGCGACAGTGGGGGTCATCGGTGGTGGCCATTGGTCATGGGCGGTCAAAATGTAAAACTCACCAACTGTCAATGCAAAGCTCACCAACTGACAATGGAAAGCTCACCTAGAAATTATGCAAAGCTCACCACTTTTTTTTATTAAAAAAAGCTAATAAAATTGCACCACCAGTCAACCACCGGTCCACGGCGGTAGTCGGCAGCGGTTGGAAGTCAGTACCACCACTTTTTGTTTTTTTTAAAATCATTTTAAACTTTAAAGTGTGGTGAGCTTTATGCACATATTCGGTGAGCTTTGCAATGAGAGTCAGTGAGCTTTGTTGCTGGGCTTTGTGAGCATTTCACATATTTTTTTTTAAAAGTTAAGTGTTGGAAAATCATGGTGAGCTTTGCAGTGGACATTGGTGAGTTTTGTAGTGATTAGTGGCGAGTTTTGCAGTGATCAGTGGTGAGCTCCAGCGTCATCTCACTGAAACATGTCATCTTACCACAAGATATCATCTCAACGGAGTCAATCCTACACACACACACACACACACACACACACACACATAGGGCTTGACTCTAGTGAGATGACATGCTTTAGTCAGATGACACAAAGCTCACCACTAGTCATTGCAAAACAATGTTCTGAAAACCGGACCGGACGTCGACCCGGACAAAGCACTGGGTCAAGGGTTAACCGGTGAACCGGGGTCAACTTGGGTCAACGACTCGGTCAAACTATAATTAAAATGCTAGTAATATTTTATATTATATCATTAGATATTTTTAGTTAAAAAAAGTATTTAGCTTGTGTTTTTACTTCTCCATCTAGTTTTAATTCCATAACCCATATATTATTTCACAATTTCTATTTTTTTCAATTACTTTTATTATTATTAAAAATTGAGTGTCTAACACACACTTAAATTATAAAGTAATACTCTTTTTGTTTTTGAAAAATAAAGAACAGATAATATGTTTTTATTTACTAGTTACATTTTACGGAGTAAAATTTATATTTAGTTGATTGAAATGATTGAAAATATAAAAAGCGGCATATTAAATTATAATTAATAATTTAAAGATAAAGAATAATACATTAAGTATAGATTATATATAGTTTTCTTAAGATAAAAAATAAATAATACTAATTATATATAAGTTTGAACTACTTAAAAAATTAACAATATAAATATATTATATAAACATAGTTCTTTTTCTAAATAATTGGAAGTTTTTTTTAAAAATTACTCTCTAAATAGTTTAAGAAGCTAAGCAAAAGCCGAGTAGCTCATTTGGTTAAGAATCCTGGAATGGGATTTTTTAACCAAATAAGGCATTTTGGTCTAAACCCGGGAACCGGCTGGGCCAACTCGGGTCATCCGGTTTGCGGTTCTTCCGGGTTTGGACGGGTCAAAGCGAGGGCGGGTTTCGATGTTGAACCGGACCGGATTGGTGTCCGGTTCGCTGTCCAATCGGTTGGACCGGCCGGTCCGGTCTGGGTTTAATAACTTTGCTGCAAAGTTCACCAAAGACAACTACAAAGCTCACCAAAGTGTAAGGCAAAGCTCACCATATTTTTTCAACACTTTCAATTTTTTTTTCAAAAAATAAAATCAAAGGAAGGGTGCTGACTGGACTTTGACTATTGACCGCCAGCATTGACCGCCGCCAGCCAACCGACCGTCGCTGCCGCCCGCCGCCGGTCGCCGCTGCTGCTCTGCCGCCATTGACCGGTGGTTGACCGGTGTTGTTATTTTATTTTTAATTAATTTTTAAATTTTTAAAATTTAAAAAAAGGTGCGTTTTGGGGTTCAAGATGGTGAGCTTTGCTTTATTTCCAGGTGAGCTTTGCATTGTCCATTAGTGAGCTTTGTAGTGTAGTGTGGTGAGCTTTGTGTCATCTGACTGAAGCATGTCATCTCACCGTAAGGTGTCATCTCACTGGAGTCAATTCCATATATATATATATATATATATATATATATATATAGGCTTTAGAAAAAGTTACTCCGTATATAGTTGAGGAGTCAAATTCAAAGTGTGCATTGAACAACCTTTTGAATTGGAAGGGAGTAATAGTACTCCATTATTTATGATTACAAGTCAAAGAGAGTATCTACAAGTGGACGATTGAGTGAATCTCCCCAATAAATATTAAATGAGCAATACCAAAGCTGTACCCCAAATGTACACCACCCCTTCTCTACCATTCATTTTTATTTATTTATTTTTAAAATTTTTTGCCTTTTTTTTGTGGACAAGGAGGGGGTGGGGGACAAATGGGGTACACATTTGGTGTATCCATAACATTTTTCATATTCTCCAAAAGGTGAAATCGCTCACCCCGGGCGCCCCTCACCCCGACCCGACGAGAATGTGAGAGGAGATAAATCACGGTGACCCAAGCACAACACTTAGCTAGACCATATCCTAGTGCGCACCAGGGACTTTCCCATTTTTCAGAGGTGCCAGGTTTAGATCCTTGGTCATTCTCCAAACTTACTTGTAGCTCGCTCATTTATGCGATCATCACCACACAGATCGATCGAGCTATAATAGCTAGGAGCAATGATAATTACAATATCGAAGACGGAGATGGTGGGGCGCAATGGTAATAATGTCATTTGGTGGCGGCGGCTTTTTGCAGGGGCGGCGGCGTTAACTGTCTTCTTCTTCTTCTTATTCTTATTCTGGGCGTCATCAGCAGCTCATCAAAGACAGAGACTAGGACGAAGTGTATTAGTGGTGGGTGGTGGACACTACTTTGATGATAATATTGATGATGAAGATGCATATGATCACTACTTTGAAGAATGCAAAAGAAGAGCGCCCTCATCTCCCGATCCCTTACACAACAGGTGATCCATCCATGATGAACTAATTAACTGATTCTATCTATCTATCAATCCCAAACAATTACATACATACTCTCTGTGCACATTGTTTATTATAGATTGTAGGGGTTAATAGCATGAGTGTCCCCCGTCGTTTACAAAAAGAGCGTCAAAACCTCCTCTGTTTTCAAAAGTTATTTGTAACGTCCTTTTGGTTTCTAAATAGAGCACACATGCCCCCTTACCTATTTTTAAAACAAAAATGACATTTATACCCTTTGTTTTTCATGATCTTGAATTTTTCCAATTTTTCATATATATATATATATATATATATATATATTATATATATATATATATATATATATATATATATATATATATATATATATATATATATATATATATATATATATATATATATATATATATATATATATATATATATATATATATATATATATATATATATATATATATATATATTATATATATATATATATATATATATATATATAATATATATATATATATATATATATATATATATAAAGAAACCCCTCTGTTTTATATATATATATATATATATATACATAAAGAAAAAGAGCGTCAAAACCCCCCTGTTTTTCATGAAAAGAAATAAAAATATAAAAAATAGTCTTTTTCTTTAACTCCATATTTTATTTCATCTTTCTGTTCTTCATTTTTTAAAGTCCTTAAAAAATTATTTTACTTTTAAAAAACAAATAAGTTAGACTTTTTAATTAGAGATAGAGTGAGTATATGCTATCTAGTTTTTTTATTTTATTTATTTTACTTTTACTTATAATGAAAAAGTGTATTATATTTCATTTTTGTAACATTTTCTAAAAAAAGTTATTTTTTTGAAATTTAAATAAATGAAAAATTTTAATTTGACAAAGAGGGTGTATATTTTATTTTATTTTATTTATTTGTATAACAAAAAATGTAAAGAAAAGAGTGAAATTTGAAGATAGAGAAAAACCAAGGGTAGAAATGTCATTTCATGTTTAAAATAGGCAAGAGGAGGTGTCATTTCATGTCTTACTCTGATGCTGATTGGGCTGGATGTCCTGACACCAGACGTTCTACTTCCGGGCATTGTATCTTTCTAGGCGACAACCTAATCTAATGGTCATCCAAACGCCAGGCTACCACGTCGCGGTCCAGTGCGGAGGCCGAATATCGGGCTGTGGCTAATGTAGTTGCTAAGACATCCTGGATTCGGAATCTCCTCCTAGAGCTCCAGCAACCCCTCCGGCGTGCAACACTTGTCTTCTGTGATAATGTCAGTGTTGTATACCTCTCCTCAAATCCAGTTAAGCACCAGCGCACCAAGCACGTTGAGGGCGACTGTAACGCCCCGAAATCTGGCCCAAAAGAATTAATTAAATTGTTAGAGCAATTGATTACAAATTGGGCCCAAAAAGGGGTTAAAATTATAATTTGGATTCTAAGCCCAACTTTTATGTCATCTCGTAGGAAATATTTTTGTGATCGCGTCGGTTCAGACGGCTCGCGAATCGGAGTTTTGGAGCTCAGGTTATGACCATCTAATCAGGTATTTCGGGTCCGAAGCCCAATCCTTTTAGGAATGAGATCATTAAATAAACCTTAACCTACCCGTCTTCCGTTCGGATCTGAGAGCCGCGCACTTCAGCGTCGCCTTCTCCTTCTTCATCTTCGATCGCCGCCGTGAGCCAGTCGCCGGTCGCCCTTCCCCAGCCAATCGCCGCCGCTTCTCCCTTGCCAGAGGTCCGCCGCTCACCGCCAGGTCCAACACCGCCGACCACGGTTCCCAATCTTCGAGCCGCGGTCGTCGCCTGCACTACTAGCGTCGGTCGTCCACCGCCGTCGGGTTGCAGCGCCGCTAGTCGCTGCCCATCGCCGTCGAGTTGCACCGTCGCCAAGCCTCCAGCCGCCGTCGCCCTTAGCTCAGGTCAGTCTCTTCTTCATCTTCCTCGCAATTTCCTCTGCAATTGGACCTCTGGAGCAGCGCCACGCCGGGTCGCCACCTTCGCCGGCGGTTGCTGCGACTCACCGGACTGATTCATCGCCGGTTCACCGTTGTTGCAGCTAGGGATTTCGACGGACAGAGGCTATCACCGGAGCTGCTCCTCTATTCGTGATTTCTGGGAGCTGCTGCCGCCTCGCCACTGTACGCCGGCGTCCGCCACTGTCGCCGCACCCAGCCGCTGCCCTGGGTTGATACCGCCGGCAGATTAATCTCCACGCTAGATCGATTGGTCGATTTCGTGTTTTGACTCAATTTGACCCGTTCGTTTGATTTCGTTGATTTGTCTTCCGTTCGAGCTATCGATTCGATTTCTGCATAATCCAGGTCCGTACTATGAAGTTAATAGCGTTTAGAATAGATTTAATGGTTCGGATCATTATATATGTTTATGCTATAATTTGGCTAGATTTGGTTAATTGAATTAAATTGATTATTTGAATTGAATTGTTGAGGATTGTGAGTTGACTGAACAGGTTTGACATTGACTCGGGTTAGGTCCCGTTTGACTTAGGCTTGGACTGGATATTCTGTTGACGTAGGTTTGACCTAATGGTTAAATCCAAGACTTTATTGAATTAATTAAGTTAATTAATTAATTCTAATCAGTAATTAGGATCAATTGGTTTATTATGTCGAACATAGAAACTGGCCATTGCTCGGGCGGCTGCCGGGTCTGGTCAGTGAGGTTAAGACGTGCGCACGAGGGTCTGTGATCTTGGGTTTGAGGCCATCGCCCGAGGGATCCTACCTCCACCGAATTGAGGCTATCTTCGGTATTACGGATTGAGGCTATCTCCGTCACATGCAATAAATGTTAAGTGGTTTGACTTTCGTGAAAGTCTAAATTGGTTTGACCGGTGGTCAAAGAGTTAATGAGAAACCCTTAACACCTAAATCGTTTGAAAAGAAAGAAAATAAATTGACTGTTGGTCAACCGTCTAAAGAACCGAATTTAAAGTTGAATTGATTTTTATTAAAAGGATAAACTTATGCATGATCTTAATCATTGAATTATTATGTTTATTCTTGTGCTACAATGGAGTGCCACTCAGCGTCAATGCTGAGCGGATAGCGTTGTTTTCCTTTTTGCTGTCCGTAGGTGATCAGACAGATGAACCTAGAGCCGATCCCGGAGGGCATTGAGGAGGAGATGTACGATGGCGTGGCTGTCTCTTTAATCTGTAGTTATGCTTTATTTAATTAACTTTAATGCTTATTACGTTTTCGGGCAAGATCCCAAGTTGTTTGACTTTAAAAAGGCTTCTGCATTATTTTAAATTACTCCGATGGATTTTTATATGTATTGATAGAATGTTTGTTTTAAATTGTTTTGAAAATGTTGTATATTCGGATACCAATCCAGTGGCACACCGGTCCGATGTCTCACGGGTTTGGGTTATGCGGGTTGGGGTGTTACAGCGACATCCACTTTGTGTGTGATAAGGTTGCACTCGGCCACATAAGAGTTCTTCACGTGCCTTCCTCCTCTCAGTATGCCGACATATTCACCAAGGGACTGCCTTCCCTGCTCTTCCTCGAGTTCAAGTCTAGTCTGGGTATCCAACCACCTCCACACCCGACGTAGCCGGGAGCATGTTAAATATATTCTATATTTAATGTAAATATATTGTTTCCTATTATTATCTCCTACCTTGTATAGGAATAGAAATACCATGTAAATATAAACACATGTACTCCCACATATTCAATCAAGGAAATTAATCTTTCTACAGTAATTGATTGAATTTAATTTAATAATGTCCTTCAACCAAAGTGTTTTATGATCCAATTTAGTGACTCATATTGAAAGATAACCATGCAAGGATAGGCAGCGGAATATAAAAATTTTAACATCCTAATATGATTATCTCGCTCAGAATCACGTACTAAAACTTATAGTAAATAAGAAATTTATACCTTTCTCCGTAAGCGGTAAAAATGAAGAAGTCGTAGGAAGAGCGTTGAAAGTGCAAACGTAACTGTTCAAGCGTCCGGTCTCCAACTTTGACACACGAACAACGCCGGAGTCTACCACAATCTTTATGCTAGTAAAGATTATAGTAGTATAAAATATAAAGATTAAAATTGGGATAATAATAATCTTGTATGTTTCTATAGAAAATATTTCTAATAATATTTAGAAAATATTATAGATATTTTCTATACACAAAATGATATTATTGGAACCCCAAATAATCACTTTCTCTCTCTAGAAAAATGAAGTGGCCGAAAAATTACACTTGCATCAATGAATATGATGATCTTCACATCTATATAAAAAAAAATTGTTCAAAGTGCCGTGTAATGCTTTTAATCATTTAACCTCTGATCGATATTAATTTTGCAATCTACCCATTGAGTTGGATCATTCGGTGGAATTCTTGTCCATCAAATTGGACAAGAATATAAACCTATTTATTTTTTCTTCATGTTTTGGTATGGAATAGAATTTAGAATGTAATATGTGTTGGAGTTGTGCCCTGATGGCCAACTGTTTATCATTATTCTATCATCTATAGGCAGATATAATATGTTTACACATCTCATTCTAATGTAAACAAATATTATATTCCTAGATTTATATTTAAAGATGTTTATGAGATAGTGTTATTCTGCTGATGAGACTAACATCTTGAAATAAAAGTGATGCTTTTAATCATTTAACCTCTTTTGTAGCATATGTCAAAAATCATTTTAATACAACAATAAAAGCAGTTTAGTGTGACAATGGAACAGAATATCGTAATTCACCACTTAAAAATATTTTTGACTCCTTAGGTATCCTCTTTCGTTTCGCGTGTCCTCACACCTGTCAACAGAACGGCCGAGCTGAGCGCACAATTCGTACCATCAACAACTCGGTTCGTTCACTCCTCTTCCAAGCCCAACTTCCACCTACTTTCTGGGTTGAGGCCCTTCACATGACAACCCATATTTTTAACATTCTTCCCACCACCACTTTACAAAATAAAACCCCCCACGCCTGTTGGAGTTGTGCCCTGATGGCCAATTGTTTATCATTATTCTATTATGTATAGGCAGATATAATATGTTTACACATCTCATGCTAATGTAAACAAATATTATATTCCTAGATTTATTTTTAAAGATGTTTATCAGATAGTGTTATTCTGCTGATGAGACTAACATCTTGAAATAAATATTTATCTAAATGTCATAGTCGAGTATTAACGAGAGTGGGATATCGTTAATGCATGTGAGACTAGTGTGTGTTGGATGTTTGACTTATTCTCATGGTCAATGACGGCGTGTTCGCATCCGCACATGGGCAGATATTATCTAGAGACAATAGGATGCCGGACTGACCCATTCTAAAGATGTTGCTTGAAATTTTAGTTCATGCTCTAAGCATCTTTAGCGCGACCACGGGTGTAACTATCCTTCGACTTGAAGTATTACTTTTCTGCATATGTGAACCTGCATATTTTGATGCATCGTCCTAAGCCATATGAAATAAGGATGGTATACAGGCTTTGTTTTGGGTATGCCGCAGCGCGTATTGAGAAACGTAGATTACGTACATAGGATTTGTCACTACTCTTTTAAAAGAGATTAATGTCTTATGGGGCCCACTGATAAGTTATGATTGAGGAAATTGCATGGCCATGCTGAGATGTTTTTATGACGTCTGTTCCTATTAGTCAAACTTGATAAATCAGTGAATGACTTAATGGATACAAGCTGGATTTTATTAATCCCTTGCATTAAGTTTAGACATTGAGGCAAAGGGATACAGTTACACGAAGTTTGAGTCGTGGAAAGGTTTTGACGGTGCAAACGTCTTAACTTATAATCTGGGGGCAATAATGTGTTGCTAGATACCGCTTATTGCTTATTGTATTGGTGTAGAGCCAATACTGTGGCCAGCTTTATAAGTGCCTATACGGGTCACACACTTTGGACAATTTAAGGAGTAGGATTAAACAATGGGATAATAAGTAATTTGTATATTTGTAAAATTAGTAAAATAAAATATTTTGGAGTATAATATATATTATATATACGGTTTATATATATATATATATATATATATATATATATATATATATATATATATATATATATAAAATATATGATAAAGCCGAAATATATATATAAATATATTATATATTGAATATTTTATTTTGGTATGTCATTTTAATTATGAAAATAATTATTTTGACATAAATTATTTGAAGTATATTTAGTATTTGTTTAAAAATGATATGGGTATTTTATTTGATTTAAAATTAATTTTATATTAATTTTTTGTGTCAAATAAAATACACTTTGAGCATCTTTGTTCAAAATTTCGGCCATATCATCTTAAAGGTTGACAAATTGGTTTTAATTTGCTTGATTGATAATTTTTGGACTAATTAATTTTGTCATTTAGCTAATGACAAAAATAATGGAGCATCTTTGTTTTTTATTTAAAACACCACACCCTTAGCCTTTCATAATGATTTTAATTTTTATGGTGTTGTTCGGTCATAATTTTCTTGTGAGAGAAAATTTCTTTTATGTTCCATTAATATCATTTTGTGTATAGAAAATATCTATAATATTTTCTAAATATTATTGGAAATATTTTCTATAGAAATATACAAGATTATTATTATCCCAAATTTTAATCTTTATATATTATACTACTATAATCTTTACTAGCATAAAGATTGTGGTAGACTCCGGCGTTGTTCGTGTGTCAAAGTTGGAGACCGGACGCTTGAACGGTTACGTTTGCACTTTCAACGCTCTTCCTACGACTTCTTCGTTTTTACCGCTTACGGAGAAAGGTATGAATTCTTACTTACTATAAGTTTTAGTACGTGATTCTGGGCAAGATAATCATGTTAGGATGTTAAAATTTTTGTATTCCGCTGCCTATCCTTGCATGGTTACCTTTCAACACCACCCTCTTCCATTCCCCCCCTCCTACGATCACCTTCACGTCTTTGGTTGTTTGTGTTACCCCAATATCTCCGCCACCGCCCCCCCAGAAACTAGCCCCACGCTCTGCTCGCTGCATTTTTCTCGGCTATCCCTCTAACCAACACGGCTTCCGTTGTTTCGATCTTACCACCCACAAAATCATTATCTCCCGCCACATCGTGTTTGATGAATCCTGCTTCCCCTATGGTCACCCCGTCTCCACCCACGAACTTAACTTTCTTGACACCCCCAACGACAACCCAACTCCACCCTACCCCTATCACCAGCCCCTCTGCCCAACAACACCCCCCTGCCCATCTTTCCCGTTCCCAGCCCCTGGGCTCCTCTACGGCCCAAACCCCCCAACCCACTACCCAACCCACCCCCGCCAGCCCAACCCGTTCCCCTCCTCTCCTCACTTCCATAGGGCTCGCCTCCCCTCGGCCCGCTCCAGAAACCCCCGCGGCCCAACCCTCCCAACCCAGCCCCAACTCTCGGCCCAACCCCGAAGCCCACTCCAGCCAGCCCAGCTCACAGCCCACCTCCCTGCCACGGCACACCCCCCCTACCCACCTTCACCCCATGGCCCACTCCCCTCCCCCACCGGTCAACGCCCACCCCATGCAAACCCGCTCTAAGGCCGGTGTTTTCTGCCCAAAACAAATCCTAGACCTCCACGCCACCACCTCCATCTCCCCCTTACCCCCAACTTACCGTAGTGCTATGAAAGATCCAAACTAGCATGCTGCTATGTGTGATGAATATAATGCTTTGTTAAAGAATGACACATGGGAATTAGTACCCCCCCTCCCCCAACCAAAACATAATCACCGGTAAATGGCTCTTCCGACACAAATTTGGCCCATCCGGTGAGTTATCCAGGTATAAGGCCCGATGGGTGGTTTGCGGATTCAATCAGCGTTTTGGCGTTGACTACAACGAAACTTTAAGCCCCGTCATCAAGCCTGCCATGGTCCGAATCGTCCTTAGCCTCGCGTTGTCTCATGGGTGGCTCATCCATCAGCTCGATGTCAAAAATGCCTTCCTCCATGGACAGCTTCAGGAAACCGTGTATGCTAGCCAGCCCTCAAGATTTCAGGATGCAAATCGCCTTCATCATGTCTGCCGGCTCAAGAAAGCTCTTTATGGTCTGAAACAGGCACCCCAGTCATGGTATCACAAATTTGCAGGTTTCATTCAGACTATTGGATTTTGCAGCTGCAAATCTGACACCTCTCTCTTCGTCTTCACGCATGCCACGGGGACCGCCTACCTCCTATTATATGTTGATGATATCGTCCGCACTGCCTCCTCGCCAGAGTCTCATTCAGAAACTCAAGGCTGAGTTTGCCATGACAGACATGGGTGATCTGCACTTTTTCCTCGGCATAAATGTTCATTGCACTGCTCAGGGCCTTTTCCTCCATCAGACACAGTTCACTCACGACATCCTTGAGAGGGCAGGGATGGTCTCCTGCCGCCCCATATCCACTCCAGTCGACACAAAGGCTAAGTTTTCTTCCTCCTTCGGCACGGCACTTCTAGATCCTTCTCTTTACAGGTCCATCGTAGGTGCGCTACAGTATCTCATATTCACCAGACCTGATATCACTTATGTCATTCAGCAGCTCTGCCTCCACCTTCATGCGCCCCGCGACTCTCACCTCACGGCCATGAAGAGAGTTCTCTGTTATCTTAGCGGCACCGCCACTCACGGTATCTACTTGACTCGCTCCTCGACAGACTATCTCCAGGCTTATTCTGATGCTGATTGGGCTGGCTGTCCCGACACCAGACGTTCCACTTCCGGGTACTGTATTTTTCTGGGTGATAACCTGATTTCCTGGCCTTCAAAATGCCAGGCCACCACTTCCCGCTCCAGTGCAGACGCAGAATATCGGGTTGTGGCAAATGCAGTTGCTGAGACTTCTTGGGTCCGAAATCTTCTTCTTGAGCTCCAGCAACCACTACGACGCGCCACCCTCGTCTTCTACAACAACGTCAGCACCGTCTATCTCTCATCAAACCCAGTTCAGCACCAGCGCACCAAGCACGTTGAAGTCGACATACACTTTGTGCGAGACAAAGTCGCACTCGGCCATATTCGAGTCCTTCACGTGCCCTCTTCTTCACAGTATGCTGACATCTTCACCAAAGGACTACCTTCTCTACTCTTCCTCGAGTTTAAGTCCAGTCTGGGTATCAGACCCCCTCCTCATCCGACGTAGCCGGAAGCATGTTAAATATATTCTAAATTTAATGTAAATATATTGTTTTCTATTATTATCCCCTACCTTGTATAGGATTAGGAATATATTGTTTCCTATTATTGTCTCCTACATTGTATAGGATCAGGAATCCTTGTGTATATATAGACATGTACTCCCACATATTCAATCAATGAAATTAACCTTTCTAGATTTTCATCAAAGAAACACTGCATTTCTAGGGTTTATTCAAATCACATTTCATCCACAAGCTTTGTGTTTGACTTGACATTTTAATTCATTATGTTATTGTACGCTATTTTTGTTCAACATTTATTTTAACTTGATTTAGAAATAGTGTACAAGGAAGTTTTCAAAACCTTTAATTTCAATTTTTTTATCTTCACTATGCATTCCTTAATATTAGTATATAATTGTTGGGATTTTAAGCGCGTAAGATACCGAAAAATATTGAGAACACCAGAAAAATGAGAGAACAAACACAAGAAAAATATATGAGAGAAAAAAAATTATATTTCCACTTTTTCAGGACAATATACAAAAAACTCTCTTCTGTTTACAAGGCTAAATTCTAGACACTTATAAACAAATCTTTCCACATCCTATGACCGGATGTATTTTTACGAATAACTAAAACTAGTTACTCCCTACACTCACCCACACTCACCAAAACCCCTTGGATTTTCCCGGTGGTATTCTTGTGTAGAATTCTTCTCATGCTTCTCTTTCTACATTGGTGGTGTGTAAAACCCACACATGCACTTGCATTAAGAAAACCATGGCTTTTTAAAGCCAAGAGAAATACTGATGCAAATGGCCACCAACACAAAAGTCCAAAACAAATTTGATTTCCTTCCATCAAAAAATCCACACATGCATGCAACTTAGGATATCATGACATGCGTGTATCTTCATTTGATTTCTTTCCTTTTTTTGTTTCTTTTGATTATTTAATCAATTTCCCAACAAACTCCACCTTGATTAAATAATCAAAAAAACTTTGTAGCTCCACCTCACTTCTCTGGTGAGATCACCGCTACTCCGGGAAAAAAAATTATCCTTGGCACCATATCAGTGTGCTCCACCGAGATCACCGCTACCAACCTCAAAGAAGAAAAAAAAATCCCCATGGCTCCACCTTGGTCCATCCACCAAGATCACTACCACCTTGATAAAATTTTCATGACCTATCTTGCTCAATACCGCAAGCTCTCTGCCACCATGTGTTGACTCATGGTCGTGGCCTCACCTTGCTCAATTCGACAAGGTCCTCACCATTTCCAGTTATCATTGTACCCGTGGCTCCATCTCAACCAACCCGTCAGGATCACCGCCACTACCTTAGCTCCTTAGAGTTTTAACCCTTCACCCTGAGCAAAAGAAAATGGCAACTCACCTTTGTTAACACTCTCTGAGACCACCCCTCTAGCAATTAGCTTCTTTTAATCTGCCCATCTTGCACCGCCGCAGCAACACCTGCGGAACACGCCGCCCGACCTCTTCTTGCCGGGAAGACTTTCAACACAAGACATAAACCGCAGTTTTCCACTCCGCTAGACCACCGATCTCCTCAAGTCTTGTTCCCGCACCATACTTCACAAAGACAGCATGCCGCTTCGTACCCGGCCTTCATGCCATTCACTTTGTTCTTGAAGTCCCATGGTCACCTTCTGGCCAAAACCGACCACTCACTGGGTTCTCAAAATTTTTCCTTTTACCGCTTACAAATCCCTGCTGCCCAGCGTAACCAAGCTCTGATACCAATTGTTGGGATTTTAAGCGCGTAAGATACTGAAAAATATTGAGAACACGAGAAAAATGAGAGAACAAACACAAGAAAAATATATGAGAGAAAAAATTATATTTCCACTTTTTCAAGACAATATACAAAAAACTCCGTCCTGTTTACAAGGCTAAATTCCAGACACTTATAAACAGATCTTTCCACATCCTATGACCGGATGTATTTTTCCGAGTAACTAAAACCAGTTACTCCCTACACTCACCCACACTCACCAAGACCCCTTGGATTTTTCCGGTGGTATTCTTGTGTAGAATTCTTCTCATGCTTCTCTTTCTACATTGGTGGTGTGTAAAACCCACACACGCACTTGCATTAAGAAAACCATGGCTTTTTAAAGCCAAGAGAAATACTAATGCAAATGACCACCAACACAAAAGTCCAAAACAAATTTGATTTTCTTCCATCAAAAAATCCACACATGCATGCAACTTAGGATATCATAACATGCGTGTATCTTCCTTTGATTTCTTTCTTTTTTTGTTTCTTTTGATTATTTAATCAATTTCCCAACAATAATACTTTTAATGTTTATATTGAATACAATTTCGTTGTGTTGTCTTTATGTACACTATAAATTTATTTTTTTATTATTTTTTTCGTTGATTCAAAATAGTGTCCGTGCAACGGATTAAAAAACTAGTAGGCGAATAAGCTAGGAGAGGCATATGTATCGATATAGGTTGACCGTATGGGGATCGGATCGCTAACTAGGATCAATTTGTGAGAAAGGGATCGGAGTTTGTTTGATGGTAGACGTGGACATAGTGGCCTCAGGCCACACGTACGTACCTGTCTGTACATGTAAATATATTTATATATGCTTCTTCATTCCTCCTCCTGCCACGTACTTCTCGCCGCTAGCTTCACGTACTCCGTATTATTAATTTATGTGTTCGCCTTTCTCCGTCACAGTCGCTTATCCAACCCTTAACGAACTAATCAGATATTCATATATATACGGAGTATTAAGAGTCTCGCCGCCGTAGAGTACTTAACGGTCGTCGGTGGATCGATCGCCATGGCTTCCGACGGCAACCAATTCCCTCCACAAAAGCAGAACTCTCAACCCGGGAAAGAGCACATCATGGACCCCACTCCTCGCTTTTCTTCTCAACGTTATATGCCTTCCAACCGCCTTCAGGTATTATATATATATATATATATATATTTCCCGGGTTATTTCTTTGAATTTATGTTTTTTTATTATTGTGTCATTCTCATTTCTATTTAAAAAACCATTAATATCCCTTACTTTTTCATACCTTACATATCACTATTATACCTTTTTCCTAATAATCTACACATCACATCTTCTACTTTTACCCATCACTTCAAGAGTATATTTGACTCCTTATTTTATCACTTTAGTCAAACCGTTCCTATCTTTATGAGACGGAGGGAGTACAAGGGGTCATTATTGCTTTGGTGTCAATTAATGTGCTAACTCAGAATTTTAAGAGATACTCCCTCCGTCCCAAAAAGATTTACACGTTTCAAAAAAATTGTGTCCCACAATCCCTTACCCATTTATATTAAAAAACCACTTTTACCTCTTACTTTTTCAAACCCTACCTATCACATCATATCTTTTTTCTAATAATCTACACATCACATCCTACTTTTACCCATCACATCAAGGGTATTTTTGGAAAGTCAACACAAAATTATCCTTCCCTTAATTTCAAATTTAGTCAAAATGGGTAACACGTTATGGGACGGAGGAAGTAAAACTTAGTTCCAATTAATTTGATTTACATTTTTTTTAGTTGAGAGGACTAATTTGATTCAACCTAACTTAACTTCAACTCAATTTTTGTGGGTTAATTAGTAAATGTGGAATGAAAGGCAGTATGTACATTAATAAGTTTAGTTTTGGGGGAAAAAACGAGTAGTATTTAAATTAAAAACGAATAGAAATTGTGCCAAAATTTTATTACACCATGCACCTCCCCTAGACCCCTTTTTTGAAGACAATCAAGGCAAAATTATTACCATTGTTCCATTTTAGTAGCCTTTTAGCGTTGATGCAGGGTAAGATAGCATTGGTGACCGGAGGAGATTCCGGCATCGGGCGAGCGGTTTGCCACTGCTTTGCCTTAGAGGGCGCCACGGTGGCATTCACCTACGTGAAGCCGCAAGAGGACAAGGACGCAAGGGACACCCTTGAGATCATAAAGCAAGCAAAGTGCAACGGCGCGAGTGACCCCATGGCCATACCGACCGACTTGGGGTTCGAGGAGAACTGCAAGAAGGTCATTGAGTCCGTGGTGAATGCGTACGGGAGGATTGACGTTCTCGTCAACAATGCAGGAGAGCAATGTGAGGGGTCGATCCAGGAGATCGATGAGCCTCGGCTTTTGCGCGTTTTTCGAACTAATATTTTTTCCCAAATCTTTCTCGCCAAGTAAGCAAATGCATATATATATATACATACATAGATTTTGGTTCTAGTGAGAATGCGATCTTATGAAAGAAATAAGAATGAATTTGGTGCTTTAGATTGTGAGATCTAAGGGTCAGGATTGCATCAAAATTAGGTGCACCAAAATGGTTTGAAAATGCATCATGTCGAAATGCACCAAAATCCTTTGAAAATTCATTATCTCAAAATCTGAGTGCAGAATGCAATCTGAGCCGCACGATACATCAGATCCATAGGCTAGATTTTATTCTTATTTCTTTCACCAATGTGCATTCTCACGTGAACCGGCCCCTACATAGATATATATATACATGCACACACACACGGAGTATCTTTTAATAACAAAGCTATATATGTATGGAAAAATTATTGTAATTTCAGACATGCATTGGAGCACATGAAGGAAGGGAGTGCAATAATCAACACAACCTCAGTGACGGCGTACAAGGGGAGTCCAAAGCTGATAGACTATTGCTCGACGAAGGGGGCGATTGTGGCATTCACGAGAGGGCTTGCGCTGCAGCTGGTGAGCAAGGGGATACGGGTGAACGCGGTCGCCCCAGGCCCCATTTGGACGCCGCTCATCCCGGCCTCCTTCACCGAACAAGAGTGCGTGGAGTTTGGGAAGGAGGTGCCCATGCAGAGGGCGGGTCACCCCATCGAGGTCGCCCCTTCCTACGTTTTCCTCGCGTCTAGCCCCGAATCGTCCTACATGACCGGCCAAGTCCTCCATCCCAATGGTAATAATTTGTTCATACTCATCTATCTATCTATATGATGTATGTGTTCTGCTCTACATATTATTGTGAGCTTATTTGGTGTTGGTTTCTTGGCTTCTTTGCAGGGGGGACGGTTGTTAATGGCTAAGGGAGTTCTTGTGTAGCTATATATCTATCTATCTATACATGTTGTGTCTTGTGTATTTATGTGTGTCGGTCTGTGTTAGTGTGGCGTGCTGAAAAATAGGGGCCTTAGTGGTTTCTGTGTGTCAAAAATATAATATGAGATGGCAAATAACCCTTTGTGGTGATTATGTGTAGAAAATAAGGGGAGTTCCATTCAGGAGATCACTTATAATAATACACTGATTTGGAATGCTAAATAGCATCTGCTTTTTTTCTCACTTTTCGGCAAAAAACTTTTATGAATGTACCCATTATATCCCTATTTTTTCTCTACACTCAAGAGTAAGACAAATGTTAAGTTCATTACTACTAAGAGTCATTATTGACAATATTTTATAATTAAACTTCTATTTGCATCTAATTTTCTATGAAGTTTCTACAAATAAATGCAACAATGCATCAAGAATCTAATAGAAACACCCTTTTATTTTTTTACTGGGGAAATGCAACATACCTCATGCCCCTACAAACCCATGCAGAGCTAGGAATGTACACTATTTTGTTGTTGCTGTTCTAGATTCACACTAAAGGGTTACACGGTTTGATACTTTGCCAAAAAAATTCAAATTCTGGTAATCTTTTTGGGGTCGGAGGGAGTAAGTTTTTTTTGTAAGTTTATCCATTTTCATCACAGTCCACATCAAAGAAAAACAAGTTTGGAGTTGAGTAACTTTCAACTTCACCTACCTCTGCATCTTCAGTTATTCCAAGATGTTGCCAGCCCAAATGCTGGACATAAACTTGGTCAAATGCACCGATTGTCAACTCCGAGGCTAGAAACAGTTCCAGCTCATCGACAAAACGATCTGTTCTACCCGTCAGGAAAGGCATCGCTGCTTCAGACACCAAAACTTTGAATTCTTGCCGATTTGCTTCCGGGGTCCTTTGAATATGGGTCTCCTTGTTTCTGCAGTATAAACACATAGATCAAACTGCAGCTAATATGGGAGACACCAACTTCTTGGAATACATCATATTATTTGGTTTTCTAATTAAAATAATGGGAAAATGTAAGTGGCACAACATTAACTTTCATGACAATTGACAATCAGGCTACTTTAGATGGAAATTTTCATCACATACAATACCTCTTGAAGGATTCAATAACACCATATAAGTGATGCACAATTATATCAACATCTTCTTCCTGAAGTATGAAGTAAATGGAAAGATTAGAAAAAAGTCAAAAGACATAACTCACGGTGAAATATCAGGTACTGTCAGAGTCGATGAATAATGCCGTCCAGCAACCTTTATTTTGCAATGATATATTCACAACTAAGAGCTTGTTCTCTTCAACTTATTCTTATTACTTATTACTTATTTTTATTGAAATCAGATCGGATCAGAAACAGCTTTAAATATCACTACAATTAGATCAGATCAGAACTTAATCGAATTAGATCAAAACCAATCAGGTAAGATTAAGAGAACAAGCCCTAACCATGCAAAACTGAAAGGACAATTAGATATTCAACTCACTTCATGATATCAATATTTAGTGGCATAAATGTCAGTATGTCACTATTATGGTCACTGATCGATGAGGACAGGGAGTAAAAAGCATTCTAGCTGGGTTTGGCTAATGACCAAAACGGGGTGAGCAATGCCGGTCTGGAAAATTGGATTTCTAGGTTGCATTCCCCTTTCTTTTTGTAAAGAGTCTCGTTGGAAATAGATTTCCAGACTATCATCTTTTCGCAGGGTCAAACTATATCACTTGGACTTATTTAACTGAATGATTTGTTACAATAAAATAATAGTTCTATCACTACTTATTTCATTTAGTAGAACTATTAATGTACTCCTTGCATCCACAAAAAGCTTCCTATTTTCCTTTTTTGAATGTTCCAAAAAAACTTCCTATATTTTTTTTTCAGAAAAAATGAACATACGACTTATAAAATTTCTCTTTCATCTCAACAAATTCTAACCACGCTTTCGTTAAACACTTTTTAAAAACTCCATGACAGTCAAACTAGAAAGTTTTTGAAGGACAAAGAGAGTAGTTTTTAAATACGGAATATGTAAATCTTATTTTTAAATTTTAAATCAATATTTAAATAAATTAAATTTAAAATAACTTCAGCCAAACATTGTAAATTGACATATGAAGTTTATTAAGGGATAGATGAAGTGATTAAAAAGCAAAAGTTCCACTTTCAAGGTACTAACTAACGTTTGGAAGCCCCAAAATAAAGTTCATATTGCTTTTTAACAATTAAGTAGGTGGTAGTCTGTTACCTTTCCAACTAAATCTTCACCACTCTCTTTTACTTTCCTAATCTGTTTGCTCATTAATATGGCAGCTTAATATGGGGCGGAAGGAGTACCATTTACCAATAGAACCTACTTTGTTATGACTTATGAGGGTGATAGAGATCAGTTTCAGTGTAACAAGATTTAGAAATTAAGAATTAAGAAAAAAAACTAACAGAAGCCCTTATGAAGGTTAGACTGGGGAATCTTCCAGTACTCCATTCCATGTGACCAGAGGTATATTTATACAAAAATGCTAGAAACCAACCAACGGAACCAAGTATGACTGTACACCATAGGTTATATTTTGCCCGGATAGTAAATGTCGGTGAGAAATTAAGTCTATGAGACACTAATGGTGTCAACCTTGGTGCGTTTGTAGCATGGCTCATGTTTGTACAAGTCTACTTCCCATCAGTAGCAATAATTTACTTCATAACCTCCCACTAAGAGGAATAACTAAATCCACTTACTCTATAACCTTGCACTAGCTCGGATTATTTAATTATTACTTCATCCGTCCCTAGATTAAATTCACACTTTTCATTTTCATCTTTCCCTAAAAAAATTCACAGTTATCATTTTCATCCGTCCCTTAATTAAATAACTGAATCCGCTTACTCTATAACTTTCTCTCTAATTAAAAAAGTGCGAAGAGCAGGTTGGATTCGATAGAGGTTTAAACATAATGACCTGTGTTAATGCTTGGACTTCTCTTGTCAGCCAATTGTAAAGCTGAAGAGCAGGTTGGCGATACTTGTGCAACTTCCAATATCGCATTACCTTCAATTTGTCAGCTAAAGCACCTGTGCAACACATAATTCATATAAGATAGATGTGAATCTGGTTAGAAAAAAATAAATGGGAACATATTGTGTTATACTCCCTCCTACCGAAATAAATGAGCTTTGTTTGAAGAAAGTAAAACTATTTGTTTTCAGTCAGCTTAACAAAAGTACAGAACTTATGAATTTGCACTTAGGACTCCTCTTCACTTGAGAAAAATGTGATCAGATGAATGTTTCTAGTTTGGGCTGGTTTGGTTTGAATCTTTGTCATCTGGTCTGGTATGCTCCGGATGTTTTTTATCTTGTCTAGTTTTTTTGTCTGAAATATAACACCTGGTCTGAATCCTTCTAGCTTAGTCTGAAAGCTTGATCTCGATCTTGCTAGTCCAGTCTAAATGTCTCTACATTGGTCTAAGTGTTTCTGAATGATCTGGATACATAATAAGCAAAAAAAAGGAACGGGGTGAAGAGAACATCACCTCATTCATAACAAACTAATACTGCTTAGCTTGCAGGAATTTTACTTAAAAACAAAAGTTGACTTTTAAAAGCAGGCTCTTTTTTTGGGACCGAAAGAGTAACAAATTACAAGCAGATACATACCTGATTCAGTGTAATAGCATTGTAATCTGTACTTGTGAGATCTTGTGAAAAATGCTCTGATCTCATGCCAAAGGGAAATCAAACACATGGAGTGAGATGCCAAATTGGGAGTTCACAGGCACACCTGAGATCAATCCCCAGAGGAAGAAAGGGGATGGGATTTTTTAAAGAGATTTCATTTGGGGTTTAAAAATAAAGGGTTTAGTCGCGTTTAGCTATCACTGTGGTTAACTCGCCTCGGCCCCAAGGGTGTTTCGAGTTGTACTTCCAAAACAAACACAGATATAATTTTCGAACAACAAAAAGAACAACCTCATTACCCCACTGCCTCAAAGGCTCCCGCCCAATGCGGGGTAAGGCGGGCTCGGATGTACGCAGCTTGGCCCCTATGTTTAATACAAGGAGCGGCTGTTTCAGATGACCCATGATGAGCGTCAAAAGTTGCATTGATTAATTGCTACTTCACTAAAAGAAGCACATACGATTTAATGAGCCATTTGGCTTTATTCCATCATACCCCAAACCCAAAGCGCAGATGATAAAAAATAATAACTCATTTAATGGGAAATAGAGAAGACCTTACTACCTATTCCCACGATCCTGACCAAGATAATACCTTTGAAAAGAAAATCCATCATATCCATGTATGATTGAAAAATTTTGTGCCTGCATATTAGCGACGAGACTGTTAATCTCACAGCAATTTCAAAATCAGTAGCATGCAACATTGCACATACTCCTATTACAAATGGATAATAATGAAATCAGAATAGAAAACATGCTATTCAAGTGAAGATCAAAACCGAGTAAAAAAGGTATTATTTAAGATAAAAAATAATACAGCTCCAAATAGAAAGGAAGAAAGTAGAAGAGAATTCTTGTCCGGAGGGGTTGTTGGGCATGTTATGTTATCCTACAGCCACGTGCAGGAATAGGAAACCATTTGAAGCTCATAAGCTTGCAAAACAGGAATTAGATACCCATGTTTAATACAGTTCCAGAATCTTAAGAATAACTGAACCTTAGGAATACAGTACACTGTTAAAAAACTATAACTCATCTCCTAACATAATGACTCTGATTTCGTTTTGATAGACCCAAAATGTTGCCCACCACAGCACTACTCTCTGCAGAAAGCTAGGTCCATCTAGGAAATTGCAAACCTATACTCAACAAAAAAAAATTAAACAGCTAAGCAGATCCAGACCTTACATATAGGGCACTTTACCGAAGCAGGCCGACAAGAGTCCTTGCTAGCAGCCACATTTGTCCAACGCTGAATGCAGTTGTAGCAAAACTTATCTGCAAAACATCAATATAGTCACACTAGAAACTGATGTATCACACTATTGCTCTTATTATCACATTTTAATATCCGGCCATTCAGTAAATCACTTCCATAAACCAGCGGAAAAAAAACAGGGACCCCGAAAAATATTTCCAAGTAGAAATGATGCAAGATACAAATTTAACAGACGAGTGGACGAAAAATACAAAACTTGGCTCGTTATGCCCTTGACGGGATAAAGTCTTTTTCTACATGTCAACATAATATTCCAGGAAAATGACCAAGATAATTCAGTTCAAGTGCACAAGACACCACTTGCATGGTTTAGGATTGGCATAGGGTGTCCGGAGGGTTGTAAATACGGAGTATTAGAGTTCAACACCTGTATGTAAGCACTGGCATACCGAGAAAGTTTATATGGAGGGTGGGGGAGGGTAAAAGTTACTAATAAATATAGACCAGTATACATTATAAATTAAAACATAAAATGCTAATAAACCTAATCAGCAAACAATTTATCAGTTCCTCAACTTAATTTGACACATTTCTAAATGAATCCGCCTAACGAACATACTTCAATGGTTCCGGCTAACAGAAAATTTGTAGAACAATTTTAGGAAGTATCTGTGTATGGAAAATCCATACTTTCTAACAAAGCTATTAGGAAGGATCGCCAAAACCCGTAGAAAAATCAGGAAGGAAATCGGTATGAAATATATTTGTTTGTAATGATAAAATGCTTCCATTTACCATCAACTAATTCTATTTTTCAACTGATTCGTTTAGAAGTCTCAACGCATAAAACATTCACGCAACCTTGCGACTGATAAAATTATGTTAACATAAAGGGAGTATAAATATCCGTATGAGAGAACGGAGATGATACGTACGGAAGCATTGATCCAAGTATGATTCCTCGATCGCAGGTCCTAGGCAAATAGGGCAGGGATTCGGGTCGGATACTACTAGCTCGTTTGAGACTCTTTCCTCTTCAGCCATGGTGATATCTGTCAAGAAATTCTTTCAAAAGGGAAGAACTACCGCACTAATTTTGGTATCTCCTCTGCTCTCATCCAAACGGAAGACTGAACAAATCAGGGAAGTTCTGAAGTCGCAACTCTCAACACGGAGTACTGCCTTCCTATCAAATTAATCTTCCAATTTTGTTGTCTTTCTTTTCTTTTTTTTCTTTTCTTTTTTTTGTGTTGTGTCAAATAAATTTTTCATTCCTAAATAAAATACTCCGTAAGTGATTTCTATTAATTTTCTTTTCTCTCACATTTTCTTAAAGTATAGGGAAAAAAATATGAGGAGATTAATTTTGAGTGGTGGGAGTACAAATCAAGAAAAAATACTTAAAATAAGAGTAAAACATAATCTTTATTCGCAGAATATGAGAGACATATTTTACAATTGAATTGAAATGATCTATTTTAAAAAAATTTGAGTATTTAATAGACACTTCAATTTGATAAGTCATAGAACCTACTCAATCTTATATTTGTATGAAGGGTTAGGTTTTACACTCTAATGATATGTTATATGTATATTCACGGTTGAATTGTAAGTTATATATGCACTAGTGTTTTTTCTCTGGAAATGCTCCCTTGGTATCATACTAACATTGTGATTTTAGTGTAACCAGCTAAGTTATGTACTCCGTCCTTTCATGGGTGAAAAAGGTATTGGAATATTGGATAATAGGTATTGACTAGAATGGATTAAATACACGGGCATCTTCATGGAAGAGTGAAGAATTATGACTTTGGCATACGGATGTGTTTAGGCGACTAGACTTTGCTTTTTACAGCTTGAACTAATAAATATCTATATAGGCCGGCACATTAAATAATTAATAGCTTTAACAAGATGTTCAAATCTTTAAATTTCCATGCAAAGTACTCTCTATTGCACATCCCAACTATTTTGCACATTATAAATACAAGTTTCCATTGCAACCACATTGCCAGATCCACACTATTTCATTTTGCATTTTACTTTTTTATTTATAAACTCTGAGGCATTATCCACATAAATGTTGCTAGAATTTCATATTTGTTACTCCCACCGTTCCAATTTAAATCACCTGTTTTGGTTTACGATATTTTACTAAAGTTATTTTTAAGTTATTTTATATGAAAAATGGTATAGAATTTTAAAATAAATATTACATATTTAAAAACAACATAAAAAAGTTTACAAAACGAGTGATGACAAGACTATATAATTTTATTAAATGACTAACTAAAATAAAAAAAGTAAATGAAGTTTGACATTGTGAATAGTAAATAGGTAATTTAATTTTGGACAGATGTGTACATTTTTTTCCCAACTTCATATTTCAAAACAATGGGTCCTTTATTCTTGGCGTGCAAAATGACTCTTTCAATCACTTTATGATGCAAAGAAAACAAAAAAAATACTTGGGGGGTTTTAATTAGAGAAAAGAAGGCGGAGGCACAAGCTTATTAATGTAATGTGTAGAATGCTTTTAAAACATTCATAATTCATTAGCCAAAAAAGGTAAAATATTTTGTAAGTGAAATATGTCACGGACTTGGTCGTAATTCCAACGAACCGTGCGGCCTAGCGAACTTCTTCACTAAGTTGCTAGTCAGCCTACTCTCAAACTTAGCGGAATATCGAGATGCTAAGTATGAAGGAACTCGGACTCAAAGAAAGAACTGTGTATTACTTTCTCTCTAAAGCTTACAATGCTTCTCACTTCTTGAGTAAGTGAAATGAATGAGGGGGAGAGGTATTTATACTTCTCCACCTCCCCAATGGACGGCTAAGATCTACTTGATCTAACGGTTACAATCGAGTATCTAGAATACTCTACAAATATCTAAGATATTTACAAGGCTACATGATATCTCTACACTATTCCATAATGTTCCAGAACCTTCCAAGCATCTCTAGCAAGTCCCCCATCTTTCTAGAGAATTCTTTAGTGTTCTAGACTATGGCAGATATCTCTGGATAGTCCTTCGGACGGATCTGGACATCTTCTAACGGATTGGATCGGGTCTGGGTATCGAGCCTCTGCCGATTTTTAGGCAAACTTGAACGGTGCGTCACAAATAGCATGGGAAGAATAGCTTTGAATTTGAAGTGTTTGGTAATTAATTTCATATATGTTCATTTTTCCAACATATAGATATATAATATTAAGATAATCTTTTGCCTGTTCGGATGAGCACAGAATCTAGTCTCCATCTGTCTCAAATTAAATGATATATTTACAATTCATAGAATCAAACTTAATTCACTTTCTTTCTCTTTTTCGTTAGTCATTTGATAAAATAAAATAATCATGTCACCACTAGTTTTGTAAGATCTTTTAATATAATATTTTAATATGTAATTTTTATTTTTTAATTCTAAACTGTTTATCATATAAAATGATTTGAAAATAATTTCAATCAAACATTGTAAACCAAAACATGCAATATAAATTGGGACGGAGGGAGCAATACAAAAGGTAAGAGAGGATGATCTTTAAAAATTTTATGAAGGGATCACTTTCTCTTCCCTCAATTTTACCCCAAATTAGAGGGATTGGAAATAAAAGATTTGAAAGAATGGATAGCATCCCTTCAAGTCCCTTGCCCCTCATTTACTCCCAAAACAAAGAAAAATCCCCTCATTCACCTCCCCTCCCACCAACTTCCCTCCATCCACACACTGAAATTTTCTTTCATCCTTTAAAGTGTTAAGGAATAAGTACAATTTGGTTGATGAATTAACCTTACCAAGTTTCTTGGGTCTTTGTCTTTAACACTAGGAACTAACTGGGACTAACTGTCCTTTTATAGCACCTGGTGTGCAATAGAGGAAATTTGCTCCATTTGAGCAGCAAGTGAACAATCAAGTGGTATAATTGTAGGCGCATTACGCTTCAAGATAAGAAATTTGTAAGCTCAAGGGCCTCAATAATAAACTAAAAAGAACACGAAAGAGAGGTAGCACTTAAAAGAAGTGTTGGAGATGATTCTCGCAAAACAAACAAAAATCAATTGTTAACGTAAGAACTAATATCATTAATTAATTGTCCAAAGCGAAAACTAATAGACATTGCCTTCCATGTTCAAGAAGTCGATGGCTCACATATGTTCCCGATAATCTACATCGGTTCCTACAACAATGTGAATAGCATCCTTCAAATCAATAACCTAGCAGCATCGCGGCCATTAACGTTACAAACATATTGTTACAAACATGTTACGGTCAATAGAATCATACTAGGAAGAAAGACAGCACACAAACAGCTTTTCTCTCCAAGATCTAGCACCAAACCTTCACTTCCTAATTGCTGAAGCTGAAAACACAACAAAACAAAACAAAACTAGTTTTCAGAAGAAAAAAATGCAAAATGCTACCAAACTCTGCATTATCAATAATCCAGGAAAGAAACACACAATAATAGTGTTTAGCATCACTAATCATTGACATTTGTGTATGCTTGGCTCACTTCGCCTATATCCTTAACTTAGATGCAATAAGATTTTGAATGCAGTGAATGAAAAACGATAATGGATTGGATTAAAAAAACCCAACAGATTAATGTGTTTTTGTTTTAATACATAATTATGGAGTAAATAAAACCCATTAGCTTTAATTTATCTTCTCGTTTCCCTTATTAAATTGTCTTAAAACTCTATTTATGATTCTTTTAGAGGAAATATGTGGTTGATATTGTTTCTCTTTATTCTTATACAAACCAAGAACCACAGAAATTTCATTTTTCATAAAGGTGTCAAATCAAAATGAGAAAAAGAATTAAGACAGGGAGTAAACCAATCCATACAAACCTAAAAAAATCTCACTCATGAAAATGAGGTGGAGAGGCTCTACTCAGTGAATAGTTAATTAAAGGCTTTATTAGATTTAGTAAATGATTGTCTTCTTTAGAAAACTAGCTCTAATCAAAGTGGTGGGTGCAAGTGTAATTCTAAACTAGGATTAAGTTTATAACACTTGCAACCATGAGATTGACTACCCGCAAATTTTTTCAACAACAACAACAACCCAGTTGAATCCCACAACAGTAGGGCCTGGAGAGGGTGTGTGTACGCAGACCTTGCCCCTACTTGAAATTTTTTCAACAATATTAAAAAAAAAATTGAGAGAATGCTACTTCTAATAATTCATACTATTATAACAATAAATTATGCATATGATAATGACTTAAAATCTATCTAAATTAGTAAATAGAACATTATAACCAAAGTGAACTATCACTTAAAGTACAAATTCAAAGCATGAAAGAAAGAAATAGTGATTTCGTGACCCCATGGTAAGAGCAACTATAAAGCATATCAGCATATGAAACATTATTTTACAAGCAACCATACCTACGGAAAAGCTTTTCAATCCGATGGACAAGTTTGCCTCAATCAAGAATTGTTATGTTGTTTTTTCTCCACAGTTGCTTCTAAAATTCCATCAGATCCAAATGACGTTGTCAATTGATTTCCAGTGGGCCCAGGAAGCTGAAATGAAATGGTGAACTTTCCAGGTGGGCATAGGTTCGAAGCGTTCATCTTAAACACCATGTTATGTTTGTAGATGGCTAGCACTCCAGTCAATGTAATACCCCTTATATCTACCCTCCCATCAGGTTCAATGTTACAGTAAAAGTTTTCTGTCACAATAAAGCATAAAAATGCAGAACAATAATAAGAATAATCCATTGCAGCCAAAAATATGCACCCCATAAAAAAAGTTACAAAGAATTTGAAAGAAATTAGGTCAATATTGCCTAAGAAATCTGTGTGGTTTGGTATGCCTCATGGACATTAAAAATACTGTCAAAATCTAGAAAGAATATGGATTTTATCTCTACACATTTTTTGAGTAAACAAGGAACCAAGCAGCCTAAAGGTGTCAAGTTGCATGAAGATAGTAGGTAATTTAAAGGTTTCAAGCAGTTCAAGTCTTTGGCCGTGTTTGGAAAACAGCATTTGGGATAGTTTTTGGCATCTTTGACTGACTTTGGCTTTTTTGACCAAGCGAACCGCCAAAACCATTGTTTGGCTAATGGCTTTTTCACTTGGCATTTTGATCCGAAAAGCCAAAATCTGAAATGCCAAGGTGAGTAGCATTTGGACTTGGCGGTTAGGAAAAATATTTTTTTTAAAATCATTTTTGTTGAAAGATATTTTATAATATATGTAAAAAATAAAAATAAAAGTTAAAAAATTAAATACGAAAAAATAAAATGAAATTAAAAAAAATTATATTTATAATTCATTAAAAAAATTATATTTATAATTTATTATGAATTAAATGAAATTAAAATTTAATATTCCATATAGTAAAGATTTAATTTTTACATGTAAAAAAATGAAAAATAAATATCATGTCTATATATATATATATATGTATATATAATTTTTTATTTAATTTTTTTAATTTTAAAAAAATATATTTATGATATGATATTTAAAAAAATTGTAAAATAAAATATACCATAAATGGAGGGATGTCCTTTTATGTAATTTTATTTACAAACAGCTAACTATAAACAGCTAAAGTTGCCAAACACTTAAAATTTAACTGCTAACAGAAACAGCCGGTCAAAACAGCTAACTCAATCAGTCATTCAAATCAGCTAACATAAACAGCCAACAACCAACTGCCAACTGCTAGTATCCAAACAAAGCCTTTATGTACCTCAATGTGTGTTAGATATCCCCCAAAAAAAGCAGTTCAAAGCCTTTTGACTCCATTTTACACTTTCTTCTCCCAATTCCAAAATCTCAAAACACTTATTCTCTTTTAATCTCCATCAATATTCACTATTCATATGTTTTACATGTAAAAAAGGTTGGGGCACTAAAATTTGATCTTTTTATTTATCATTTTAAGAAACAATGATCCAGCTACTTGCCACTATTGCGCAAAAGAGATACATCTGGGATCTCACGGTGGGTATGGTATGTCAGAAAGCACCATCCCATTAAGGAAGCAAACACAAATTCCGAGACTAGCCTACAAGGCCACTCCCCACATTATGAAAATATTAATAACTTATCTGAGATGGGTAGGATAAGCTGTAGGAAGCTAGGTCGAGGTTGCTCGGACATGTGAAGCGGCGGAGATGTGAGAGGCTTACGGTGGTGGGTGGGATTAGGGGAATGGGTAGACCTAGGAAGGATTGGAAGGAGGTGATAAGATGGAACCTACGACCTAGGACTTCTGGCCCTTTCCGAGGATATGACTCTAGATAAGAACGTTTGGAGAGCTATGGTTAGAGTAGTTGGGTAAACAATTTCGGTTTGGTGTGCATTATATGTTTGGTGCTTTGTGCTAGCTGTGGTTTCACTCCGTTATTATTTAGTTCTTTGTTTTTTGTGCTATGTGCATTCTCTGCTTTACGTATAAATGTATAATCTGTCATCTTGTGCTATCTGTGTTACTTGAGTTGAGGGTCTCTTTCAAACAGCCTCCCTAATTTAGAGTAGGGGTAAGGACACACCTCCCCTGGACGCTATTCTCGTGTGATTCAACTGGGTTGTTGTATTATGAACCAATTGCTTTTGCAATTCAATTTAATGTTGTAGCACTTTTTCACTAATCACTACTGACTGACAAAATTTATGAATGTTTTTTTAATATAATTAAGCATCAACATGTATATATTAAAGAAAAAATTCTGCCAATATGCGAAAACTTAGATGGTTTTTGAAGTCGGGTTTAAAGAAGCCACAACCACAGTTAAGTTTTGTCTACACACCTCGGGCTACAAAGTCAAGGTTGAGTTTTGAGATGTTTGGTTTTTCCGTGAGAGAACAGCATAAAGGCCAAATACCAAGCCCAACATTGTACTTTTCAAAGAACAAAGTATAAAATATGCTCAAGCTTATTTGCAAATATAAGAATACTTAAAATATCAAAATAAATATTTTAATTATTCAAGTATTTTAAATATTTCAATGACTCATAAATCCTGAGTTATAAGGTTATAAGGTTCCACTTTTGTCTGTTAGTCTCAAAATAAGGTTAAACTTTTCTTTAAAGGGAAACTTTTGGTGGGTCATATCGTTTTACTCCTTTCCATCAATTTCAACCCATAATTACATCTCTCTTATAAACAAAAAACCACAACCATGTTGGTCCATTGTGGAACCTGTTATCGAACGGAGGGAATACAACAAGAAGCGGTTTTGAATCCCACAAGAGTAGGGTCTTGGGAGGGCGTGTTTACGCATACCTTACCCCTACTCGAAAGTCGGGAGGCTGTTTCCAAGATAACCCCGACTCAAAAACATCTTTTCACTTACTTATTTGATGTCCCAAAGTAATCTTCTCATTTGTTTGAAGGATAGAAATATATGGTACTTCTATGAAGCACAGGTGCACGTGCCTTGATCGGTGTGGGCATACGACTGGTGCACGGGGGCATAAATTTTCAAAAAAAACAAGGTGCGCGTGCAGCAAATTTATTTATACATTTTCATTTATATTATTCATTTAATTGTAAGATATATGTATATATGTTCAAAATATTCACAAAATATAACAATCATCCTAATCTTAAATAACTCAAACGCATAACATTCTAGAAAATAGATAGGAAACATAATACAAGTCTCAAATCACCATTAAAAATAACTGCAAACCACATAAAATGATAAAATGTCTCAAAACTACTAAGTTGCACGCAAGTTTTAAAAAATGATACAAAACTACCCAACCGCACCCAAGGCGCACCCCAGCTGCACCCACGCGCACCGCCACACCCACGCACACCACCGCACTTGCGCTGTTTTTTGAAGCACCCGTGCTCCATAGTTCTTTCTCTCTCCTCTTGACAAACTTTAACCACACAATTTTATTTTTATTAAACTCAATTCCATTTTCACCTAAAAGCCAATTTTGGGACATAGAGAGTACTACTCTAAATTTACCTAAATTCTCATATTAATTTATGAAGTATGTCATGGAAATAAAAATCAAATACAATACTACATCCGTCCCATAATAAAAGTCCTAGTTTTATACACATATTTTCATACAAAAAAAAGTCTAATCTGAATAAAAGAAACTAATTTTCATCATATATGATATCCTTTACTAAAACAGAGCTTTTAACCAATTGTGCTTACTAAAATATTGTGCTTACTAAAATTAGAAGGTTGTGTCTGTAAAACACAACACCATTTATGCGAATAAGGGAGTAATTTTTATTGAAACTTACTCCATTTTAAATCAGATATGTGGATACTAATATCTCGCAAATGACAAAGGGATGGGAGAATACCTGCATCTTTTGCAACTCCAGGGAGCGCGACACGAAACAAATATTTGGTATCAGTCTCCAAAATATCAACGGCGCCTATAGGAGGTCCGACTTTCCCCATTACAGCAGCTCCAGTAAGCAAACTTCCTGCTTTTGTGTGAGACATGGCGGCCGCAAAGAGATTCGTCTTTTCTTCTGGAGTTGCAAAACTATTGAAATAAATCATTGCCGGCTGAGTGCTGCCATTTTCTGACGATTCGGCATTATCAGTTGCGAATGGAGATGCATTAGATCCCAACACAGGAGAATCATGGATGGATGTTGGAAGAGGACCAGTGTACGGCACAGAACGGAGAGGGGCTACATCGATGACAGGCTGTCCCTGATCCATTCGATCTATACCATTGTTCTCACCGTCGTGCCCCCTAAAGACGAGAAGCCATGAAAAGTGACCATTAGAAACGCAACAAAACTTCAATTACTGTTTTGATAATTAGTTTCCACATGAAATCGGAATTTTCACATGCGTAAAATGAGCGATGTATAGAAATTAAAAGGATGGTACGAGTCGGCTACATGGATTTCAGCAGCTGGATCGAGATCGTCTTCAAGCGGAGATGTTAAAGTAAATCCTCCAACAAAATCAGATATTCATTACGGGAAGAATGTTGAAGAAATACTCCACATCAATTCATATACAGATAGAGTTATACTTCTACCAAGCCAATCTCTGAAACTTGTCGAGAAATGGGCTCATCTGCTGAGGCCGGAGATGAATGATAGAGGCGACGAGCTCCACATTCGACTAGGGAGCTAGGAAGGGTGCAGGTGTATCGTATCGTAGCTGCCTTTGCTTTCAGTTCCCACAGAAAAATTAGGGTTTTATATTTTGGGCTTAAAACCTTCACTATAGAAACGGGCCATATGATAAATCTGGACGGGCTGGTTCCAATTCTAAAACCGCAAATTCCAGCACCGCCATAAGCCTAAACCTCCATTGGTATTGGTGGCCGGCGGCATCGGTTTTGGTTTAAGAATCGATCAGTCCAGTTTTGAGTCTGGTTCATTAACCATTTTCTATTAAATTGATAATTTGATGAAAAAATAATGGATGGTTAAAGTATTTATCAAAATATAGTTGTTACTTGTAAGATTGTGAGGATTGGGAAATGCACGAGCCACATCTATGTTTAATGCTCTGACGGCTCAATAAAATGATGAGGTAAAAAAACATAAAGAAGTCTTCAAAAAAACTTATAAATCGCTCACCTACACAACACTAAATTACGTAAAACAATTAAGAATAAAAAAGGTATACCCCATAGTTCATTATTCGTCCAAAGTGCAACCTTCCTCTGTGGTTGTTGCGTCCATGTAGTTCTCCGTATCCATGTCGTATCATGCCTCTTTTCGTTGATGTCTCTCCAAAATCCAATCTCGATTACTTACTAGTGTATCTAGTGTTTCGACGTTGAAAGTTTAAATTAGTAAGGTTGACACCTGCATAGACAACACATGTCTAGCCTGCATTCCCATTATCTGGAACATGTGCTCATTTTGCTTCCATCACTCGAGCACGTTAAACTCCTTTACGTTGTCTTTACCGTATAATAGTCGAATGGGGCGTCTTCGTACATCGTAAATTCATTGTGCAAACTTGGCGCTGTACTTGTAGACGTAGAGGCAGTCTTCTTCTTTGATAAGTTGTTGACAATGATATTTTTAAAACCACCCTTGCACTTAGACGTAAAACGAGATTGATTCTCGCAAATCTCCAGATTGTTTTCGTACAAAGTATGAAATTCATATATGAAGCTTTAAATAATAGAGTGATCTTGAAGTTGTCAGTCTTCCAAAAAAATAAATGTTGAGAATAATAATCATTTTCATCAAACAAAATCATAGTAGTACTTCATAAGAACTTCAAAACATTTAGTTTTGAAATAGGTATCACAAATAATAATTTTGTAAATATCACATTTGTACAAGTAATACTCACACGACTCATCTCTCATTAAGGCAACATATGGAAGCAACAAAGGATCACTCAGAATTTCACGAAAACAAGTAGTAATGTTATTACACTCATAAAAAATTGGTTACTGGTTTATAAAAACTAGCAATGAGAAAGATAAAGTAGCAGGAAAAAAACCTCTAACACGTTGGATAATTTTTCAACAAAAACAATTTCATTCATTCATGGAAACATGTTCCGTGATGACAAAGAAGTCATCCTAAACTTATCCACATCTCCTCACTCCTGCGTTTAAGATGTTGAGATTATAAGATTGAAAAGATACCACACTGATGGGTATGGACGCTATTAATAATAATAATCATATCAATCAAATTAGCAAGGCTAAAAATCTAAAAGAAAGCGAGTTCTTTTCTGTAACTCAAAACCCTTTTAATCAGTCTATACACATTATTTTACCAAATGCAAACATTTTATCAACTAAATTGCATTCATGCAAAATATGCTAAAGCAAAGTAACAATATTGTCAACGATATGAGATTCATTAAGATCACGAAAAGTAAAAACGCATTTAAGCGTGACCCACTCATTATCGTTCCAACTACAAGTAATACTCATGTACGACAAATCGTGATATATTCCACCCTAATTTAAGAACACATAATTACATGAGATTTAAAATTAGCAAAAAAAATGGCCAAACTATTTTTCATCAGAATAATATCTAATTACGGAGTATTTATGTTCCACACCGTATTTGTTTTCTTGAAAAGCCTATTAGAGAACAGGAGGATTTAGATAATAGATTAATAGAGAAAAGAGAATTAGACAATCTTTTTTGTGATTTTTAGATTAAGAATGAAAACTTTTATATTTTTCAAAAAAAAGCAATAACTCTTAGACCAGTTTCTAAGGTATTACAAAAGCACTACACAAAACTAATATTAACTACAATCAATGGATACACCAATCTCACACAATGAGATTTTGTTCTTCCACTTTTGAGCAGGAATGAAAGTTTTGTATTCCTTCAAAAAAATGCGCCAATCACACTCAATGGTAAATCTAGAAGGACTAGATCTTCTCTCAGTGACTGTCCGGCTAAGTCTGAGGGAACCCTCAGAAATGAGGCTCATCCTTTTTGGAAGGACTAGAGGCACGCAAACCTCTACACTTCTACGGAAGTGATACAGATGTTTCTGAGGCCCGATCAACCTCTCCAATCAAATTTTCTTTCTTCCAAACTAGAAAAACCAGCATTTCCATTTCAAATATGATTGAATGACTCAGGAGACGTGGTTCTATACTACAACTGACAAATATATATTTTTACCATGGAGCACATCCAACCAACACTGGCATACAAGTCTGTCGAATAAGTGAGAAAATGCTTTTAAGTATAGATAGCCATGTCAAGTAACAAAGGGAAATACGTCCAACACTGAGATTCATTCATAACCCACAAGAGGAAGAAAAAAATGATTGTGGGGTTACAGAATTAAAAGTTGTACGAGTCTTTACGACGCAAAATTTGAGATCGTTGGATGTCTCCAAGGCAACTAAGGAAATGAGACATATTGATCTTTTCTTTGCCGGAGTAGATGGCGGCCGCGCTACCCCCCTGCTCACCCTGAGCAGCCATTTCAACGACCATATACAGTTTCTTGATTGGCAACTGACAAAAGGAGACACATTCAGTGTTAGTGTCAATTAGTGTTAGCTCTGATGAAGTAGATGTGATAATCAGCAGAAGATATATACAGAGAGAAAGCAGAAATCCTGAGCTTACGTTATTTAATTTCACAGCAGCAGAATCAATATCCTCCTCAGAGAACACGTTAAGCTTTTCTAACACCTGCAAGATGATTATTTTTTTTAAAAAAAAAGAAGAAGATCAAACACTGTATGTAATAAGCATGGGAGGAAAAACAGTAAAAAAAAGATTTCAATGTACCATCTTAGCATCCTCTGCATTTAGTGTTGGAACGGTGTGCGTGACTGAGAAGACATCAAGAAAGCCAATTGAGTCCAAGAAACCAATCTGGCTAGTAGTTCCTATCACAAGAACTTTTTTCCCCTAAACCAATTACAACCATACTCAATCATCTTATTACCCAACAAAAGAAAATTATACCATAAATATAACAGCACATAATAATAATAATAATAATAATAATAATAATAATAATAATAATAATAATAATAATAATAATAATAATAATAATAATAACAGCAATACTAATCAGCTTTTAAAAAGGAGTTGGAGAATTGAGTAAAGAAGAGGAATGAAGTTTTAAATCAGTCAAAAAAACTATAAACTATATATATATATATATATATATATATATATATATATATATATATATATATATATATATATATATATATATATATATATATATATATATATATATGCAGAAACACAACAAAAAACTGAGTGCTGATGTGATGTGCATTGTGCAATAAGGTATGTTGACATTCTGGTTGTTTACTGAGTTGTGTGCAAATCAATGATATCAACACTTCCTCAAGAAGTATTAGGCCTAGGATGGCATGGAAAAAAACAACACATTGATTTGGCACGGTCGAGAGACAGCTGAGCCGCACCTAGGTACCATTGGTAAATGAGAGATTGGCTCGACCCGCACCAGAGTAGCCTTGGTAGAAGGGAGCTCAGCTTGACCCACACCCACGGAGAGCAGCGGTAGAGGGCCACCTACATAATCTCTAGGCTTTTGACTCTTGTATGCACCATAGCTAGCTCATAGGGCCACACCTGTCTCGTGTAACTTCTATATATGCCCCCTTTGTGCCTACGAGGCGGGATTGATCTCCGATAATTCAAATTAGTTTTCATGAACTAACTTGGAGATCATTCTACGCTCTCCCTACCTGATCCAAAAGACCACCAAATGTGTTTGTTGTGTTCATAAAAAAACGGGATGTCCCAAAATATTCGCAAGATTACGAAAAACATCTTTCTTGGATATTCACGTCATCAAAAGGGATATCTATGTTACTCTACGGCACTAAAACAATATTTTATTTCTGGTAATGTCATCTCTATGAGGTCATTGTTCTAGTACACACCTTCCCCAGATCTATCTTTTGTTAGACTCATAGTTATTTAAGGCGTGATGCGCACCGATGCACAAAGGGGCTCTAGCGCCTCGATGCGCAATGCGCTATTGATGCGCGCGCATCACGAACACCATGCGCACATTGAGGCATAACTAGCATAGCATCTCTAAAATAGTAATAGTACATATAAAATGTTGAAAAACATACGAAAACTCTAGAAAGCAACCAAGAATCAAAGTATAGACTTCATGGATTTTGTTACAAATTAGGCAAATGGTGTCATTCCTATTTGTTTTTGTGACCCTTGAAACATACTTCCATCCGAGATCATAATTAGACCCCTAAATTTAGAGATTCTTACATTCTTGAAACTTGAAAGAGTGTACAAAATATAAATACAAAAAAAGGTAAAAAGGGGGGAAACCTCACAAAAAAACTGAAAAAATATTGTAAAACAAATAAGAAAAGGAGCGACTAACATACTAACCTTATTCTCAAATCTCAAATACTGGTATATTACATCAATTTTTATCCTCAAACCCAAAAAATAAATAGTAAATTTAATTTCAAAGCAAAATTACAAGATAAATAAAAAACTGAAATAAATAGTAAATTTACTTTCATTTTTTTTCACAAATGTCAAACGCATAAAAAAATCAAAAGCAATTGAAGTTATAAATAAAAAATAATTAAATAAATAAATAAAGAGGGGCTTCGGATCTGGAATGTGACTTCAACGCAATTCAAGTTGACAAGTGATGGAGTTCTAGGGTTTTTTAAAAAAATAAATGAAATCTGGGTCACTCTTATCGGGCCGGCTCCCGACATCTTTCCAACAGCAACCAATTGTCACTAAACAATAAAAAATTATAAAAAAAATTAAAAATTAAAAAATGTGAACGTGATGTGCGCCCTGTAGCGCCTCAGATCGCACCAATGATGTGATGATGCACAGGTATGCGCGCGCCTCCTGTACGTCGCCCGCATCACAAAGCTTGATGCACAGCCCCTGCGCTTTGTGCGCATTGCGCCTCAGGCGCGCCTCAAGTGCGCTTTTCACGTCTAACTTAAACTTTGTCCTATATCTCTGACTCTTATCCCGGTTTATCAATGTCAACCTCACCTTTTCAATACTGAGATACCTAGCAATATGAATCATATAACCTTTTTCCTTAGGAGGGCAGAGAATGATTGTTTTGTTATGGACAAAAAAATGATGAAAGATAACGCCCCTCAACGGGGCAGTTCTTTTGACATTTGTCCATTTGAGGACCACACGATGCTCCTTTTGGCCCTTAAGTAGGGGAGCCTAGAGGGGATGGGGTTAAGGGGTGGATATTCATGAGGGGATAGGGAGCAAGAACCACTTCGGGATCGAACGAAGCACCGTAGGTCCCTCAAATGGACCTAATGTCATAATCTGACATTGATGGCCAGTGCCAAAGGAACCAAAGTGTAATACTCCCTCTGTCCGGAAATAATCTTCCCGTTTCTCCTTTTTCTCCGTCCGGAAATAATCTTCCTATTTCAATTTTTTATACACAAACTACCTAAAATACCCTACTCATTTTCTCACTCCTCACTCATATTGCCCTCTCTCTCTCCTCCCTCATTTATTCGCCTATCTATGCTCTTCTATCTCTCCCCTTTCTCTTCTTCTTCTTCTCTCTCCCCCATATCTTTCGTGTCTCTATTTTCTCTCAAGATCCGCTCCTCCTCGTCTGTCTCCTTCTTTCTCCAGCTATGCTCGTCCTCCTCCAACTCCTTCCTTTCGTTTGTCTTCCAGATTTGGATAGATCTGTTCCTGATATAGCGATGGCGGCAGCGGTTGGGTAGGACCAGCAATGGCGACGACTGATGCAATGGTATGACATGTGGTGATGGTGCTTGGGGTGGGCAAAGATGGTGGGTTGTACTCAATTTTTGTAGATCTAAAATATTGGGGCGGACTACAATTGTGGTGGGGACTAAGGCAGTGGAGGGGGCTGGCGGACGGTGGTGCTTGGGGCCGGAGACGGCGGAGGGGGCTGGCGATGGTGGGGGCAGAAGGGGGGCCGCCGGCGGCGGCGAGACTGGACAGAGATTGTGGAAGCGAATGGCGGAGGGCTGGTGAGGGCAGTGGTAATAGTGGCAAAAGAAAAGTCAAAATGGGTAGATTAATACCGGACGGAGGGAGTAATAATAATAATAATAATAATAATAATAATCGCAACACCTTACCGCTAAAACACAAAGAGGTCGTTTTAGACCTTAGATGCACTTATCCATTAACTCTCCAAAACTTCATAAAACGTAATAAGGTAGTTTAATGTACCACCTTAATCCGTCCATTATTTTCCTAAAGCTCCTTTGTCTCAAATTCACAACAAACCTTAAAGTGGAGAGCAACACCCTTATTTAGGGGTTGTTTGTTTCAGCATCTTAATGGTTCAGATGTCTGAATGATTTAGCACTTAATGGTTCAGACTGTTTGTTTCAGCCTCTTAATGGTTCAGATGTCTGAATGGTTAAGAGATTTGCCTCTGAATGGTTAAGTATTATACAGAGTCTGAATGGTTAAGAGCTCTTATCTGAATTGATCAGACATTTGCCTCTGAATAGTTAAACAATATACTAGCTCTTAATGGTTCAGACCTCTTACTGGTTCAGCACTTACCCATTCAGAAGTTACCAAACAGCCCCTTAGATTGTGGAATTATGTGATTGAGATTTATACAAAAGGAAACAAAAAAGTCTAATCACACGACTACTTCCTTGAGAGGAAAAAAAATTGTGTTGCGAGACATCCAGAAAAGGAAACAATGGAGTTTATATTGCAACAAATGAACTATATATTCAACACTAATGGGGGAGGGCGAAAAGATACTAATCTCGTTAAATGTTAGGCAAGGAAATATGGTTATTTGGACAAAAGTATTGAGCGTGATGGAAGCCCCCCCCCCCCCACCCCGCAACCCAGTTTGTATATAGGAATTGGCATCCCTACTTGTAGAAGTTCATTACAGCTACAGACGTTCTTAAGTATGATATGAAGGCTATTGATCTAGTCATTCCCATGTCCAAATCGTCATCATCCATTGATACACTACCAACAAAAAATTGGCAATTGCATGGATATGATAAATCATTAGAGATGGATTGAAAAATCCATTCATTTATGATATATTAAAAAAAACAAATCCGTAGGGGACTGATTTAAAACATCAATCAATCTACCCATTATCACTTTTTCATTGGTGGATATTCAATCCATCCAATTATTATTACTTTTCATGCATAGAGATGGTTAAGCAATGCTCAAAATGACAATTTAGCGTATAAATACTAATCAACTAATAAGTCATTAAGGCGGAATCTCTTTGGATAAAACTGAAATGATACATAGAATATTAGCATGGTCCTGTGCAATGATGACATGCACAAATCCAAAAATGGTCCTAATAATTAATGTGATGAATTCAATGGAGGACATCAACAACACAAACATAGCATAGGGAACGACAGAGAAATTACCTTTGGAGGAAGTTGTTTGAGGAGCAACAACAATGTTTGATAGATCAAATTTGAAAATCTAGGGCCAATGGCAACATACTCAAGTAACCTGTACAAGTGAATAATGGAAAATGCATAATTCGCATAGAAGTACATCTAAAAACCATACATCTAGAATTCCAGACTACCTTTCAATGTCATCTACAATTATTATGCTTAGTGGTGATTTGTAAGCATCTTCAAAAACCTGTCACAAAAATGCATGTAAACATAGATGCAAATTCTGAATGAACTTTTTTATCATAGTCAGGTTGCTGTACAGAACCTTGCCAATTTTAGCACATTTACTACTTTCACTTAGTCCAATCATTGTCTCTGCAGAGATCTAGCAGATGAGAAAATAGAGAAGCAATATGAGAAATGCAACAATTACAAAAACAATAATAAATGTCAGCATAATCCATCAGAATACTTACTATCTTTACAAATGGAAAATCGCTTTCAATACCAATTGTTGCTGCCATTGCAGTCTTACCACTGTCCACACAAAGATAAGCTTAAGAATATATGCAGATACTATTTGACATATGGAATGGGGCAAAACACATATAACACCAACCTGCCACTAGGGCCTTCTAAAAGGCAAGTGACAAGAGGACTCCTTTCACTGACTTTCACTTGTTCAGCTAATCTCATAACACTTCTATAGATGTGGTCATGGCGTGGACCACATTCCTCAATACCATTTAGCCTGCAAAACATTGAATTGATAACTTATCCTCTTTCCTCCACAAAGCGAACCTATGAAACTAAAGTTAAAGGTACTTATTATACTCCCTCTGTCGGGAATTATACTTCCCATTTGGACTTTTTCCCATTTTTATGAAGTGTTGACTTTAGTATGGAAAAGTCCAAAATACCCTTCCCCCAATTGTCCCCACCCACTACCCCTGCCCTTTGCTCCCACCATTTCCGTCGATCCCACTGCTACTGCAGATCCAAAACCACTGTCAACCCCCCCACAATCGCCACAGCCCCCACCACCACCTCAGCCCCTAGATCTTCCCAGACCTTACACATTTAGAAGACAAACAAATAGGAGAAAAAGGGGAATAAGAAGAGGAAAAAAGAAGATGAATTGATTTGGAGAAAGAAAAGAGGGATGAGAAAGAATTGGGGGGGAAGAAAAAGAAGAAGAAGAAGAAGAAGAAGAAGAAGAAGAAGAAAAAGAAGGAATAGATCTGGAGAAAAAACAGGGGGGAGAAAGAACTGGGGAAGAGGAAGAAGAAGAAGAAGAATGAATGAATGGATCTGGAGGAACAATTGTGGAGAGAAGAGAAGAAGAAAAAGAGAAGAGAAAGGAAAGAGAGGAGAGAGGCGAGGAAGGGAGGAGAGAGAAAGGGGGAGGGGAGAGATAGGGTGAGTATTTGTAAGTGGGGGTATTTTGGGTAGTTAGTGTATAAAAAATTGAAATGGGAATATTATTTCCGGATGGAGAAAAAGGAAAAATGGGAAGATTATTTCCAAACGGAGGGAGTATTTAAAATCCCAATTAATAAGAGCAAGTTTAAGGGCCAGCTTTTCACAAAATCTTCTACCCATAGACCTCGTCTCCTTGTTTCATACTCTTTTCCCAACAAACAAGTGTCCTCTTGTCCAGAAAATTATGCATGCTTTCAGTGAAGTTTTTGGACAGATTCATACTCAATTGAATTGAATGTTAATCCTAAGCCGTGGAAACATCTTTTTAAAGGCAACAAAAAAAGATTTCCTGTTTGTACCCGAAGGCTTTAATGACAAAACCTTTAGTCAACCATATGCATGTGGTGGATTCTATTATGTGCATCACAAGCTGGAATGAATCATATGTTTCTTTTACCAGATAAAAATTGTCACATGTACCCCACCCCCACTTGCCTAAAATTCTAAAAAAAATGACATTTCTCAAATAGACAATCGTTTTTAAACCTTTGGTACCACATACTTGCTACTTCATGTAATACTAGTAATTATCATTATCTAAAAGAAATCCCCAGTACAACAAGTTCTATTATGTTTATTAAGTCAAATTTCTCTAAATCCATGTCTGTGAAGGACGTGATATATTTATGGGATCTCTTCTGCTATTGTTACACAAATGTTACTACAAGTCATGAGCATACACATTTCCCATAGATGTGATAGATATTTAAACATACAAAAATACAAAGGTGCATTAGCAAACCTGCAACGCTCCAGGTCGTCAGTAGATGCACCAAACGCAGGGATGACTTCTTGAAGGGCTTGCAAGAAGTCATCCATAGTCAATTTGATGTTCTCTTCATCTACTTGTTTAGTAAGATCATCAAGGCTCAATTGCCTGTTCAAAGCAAATGACGTAGCACTTTTCACTACACCTTCAAGCTCTGCCCCACTATAATTTTTGGTTCGTGCAGCTGGAGAGAGAGAGAGAGTGAGAGTGAAAGAACTATTAGAACTCCGTGTATGTCACTAATACACCATACCAATAATGTTTAGTGCAAAATAGAATGATGACACCTCAAACAAAATAAACACTGAAAGAATTGAAACAGAGTTAATTTCACATCATCTCAGGCAAGAGCACCAAGAAGCATACCAAGTTCTGGCAAGTTCACATCTGGAGCAAGAAAAGAATTCTCCTTCATTTTGTTTGTATGAATCTGAAGAATTTGCAAACGGCCATTTTCATCAGGGAGGCTTATCTCCACTTGAACCTCCAATCGTCCAGGCCTTCACCACATGTTTTCATTTATTCATTATAAGGTAAGCAAGCAAGATTTGGATTTGCTGAAGATGTTAAGTGTTCAGTAACACAAATAAAAATGATGATAGACTATTCTACCTCAAAAGTGCTTCATCAATCAGGTCTTTTCTATTGGTCATTCCAATTAGCAAGACATTATTCAGAGATTCCACACCATCTATCTGCAGATCGTTAAATCATAAATATAGTCAAATACACAGTGTGCAAGAGCAGCCAAATTTCCATTTAACCTAAAAGAGTCCATAGTACAAACATCATCAAGCATACCTTTGTGAGAAGCTGATTCACAATGCTGTCATGTACACCAGTTCCATCTCTAGTTGAGCCTCTAGACTGTGATTACATGGATAAAATATCACATAAACTCATTAGACCTCAATATTTGACTTTAAGATGAAGTATTTAGTTGCAGTAACTCTCAGATAAGGGTAAAACTTTATTTATAAATCTCTAGAGATTCAAAGTAGGCATGAGGCAAAGCCTGCAATAACAAAGGTATACCCTGCCAAACAAAGGATAAACTTGGCACATTGATTCAAAGATCAACTGATTTGAGCTAAACAAAGTAAGTCATGTCCAAACTACGGAAAATTTGATTTCCCATTTCTCAGTGTGAATATCATTGAAGTTTAAATATAGAATCTACTTAGAAGTGAACAAGATTGCAGTCATTGCACCGTGTTAAGACTTTAGAATGCAGTTACTAATAATTTGAGAAAAGGTTCATTCAACAAGGAAAACAAATGTGATACCGTGAAATAGATAAGCTATTACTTCAGGAAAAAGTATAGTTCTGAGAAATAATGTATAGAGTTTTGAAGCCCACACCTTACATATTGCATCAATTTCATCAAAAATAATAACATGCAACTCGCTCTGGTCACCTGGAAGATAGAAGTCCAAAATCATATAAATGGTAAAAGTGATATAATTAAATGTTTCTTTCAGAACTATTTACCTTGGGTTCTCTGATCCTGTTCGGCATCAGCAAATAAATCTCTCACATTTTTTTCAGTTTCACCAACAAACTTGCTTAGCACCTCAGGTCCATTGACAATCTAAAGCAAAATGTCAATAGTCAACCTCTAACAATCATTATGGTAGAGAGGGCTTAAGCTCATAGCATTAGAAACACTAATAGATTTGCTACCACACGGCCAATCAGCTTGCTAGGTTTTTCTAAGTGCATCTAGCAAAATAAAATAATAAAAATTTGTTGCAACCTTTGGTTCCTTTCCGTTCAACATCTTTCCTATTTGACGAGCCATTAGAGTCTTCCCAGTACCAGGAGGCCCATAAAGCAGCATTCCTTTAACATGCTTGATGCCGAGTCTTCAAATTTAAGATCCCAAAGCCAAAGACAGTTTTCAAGAGATGAGGTAAGTTTAAAGAGATCTAAAGTGTGTTTGACGGAGGGGATGCAGGCAGAGAAAACATGCAAAAAAAAAAAACATTAAGATATTCATTAGTAGGATTTTCAGCATACTTAGATGTGACGCGTGGAGGGAAAACCCTAGAAGCAAAAGCTCTCCTGAATATATCGGCAAACTCCTCACTCAAACCACCAATTCCTAATGACTCTAAGTTGAACTCTTTATGCCTGAAGATGCTGCTGCTAGCAGCTTCACGTTGGTTGGATATCTGTATGATTATGAGTGGTAATCATTGCAACATGAAGTATGAAAGAGAAAACATGGTGTTAATGATGGCTAGTGAAATCAACATTTGGGAATTCAATCTCCAGTAATAAACCAAAAAAGCAACCTTTATTCCACTTGCTTTTGAAGCCTCAAAAATAATGTACGAATCTGAATGAATTAGACCCCTTTCAACTGTAGTTGATTTTGAATTCCCCTCGACTTGAGCTTGATTGACAGTGAAGATATAACCAATGCCATGGTATTCAAATGTTACCCTTTGCCCAACTGTCATAACCTGCAAAATAGCACTGTTTGGTGAAAGCAATTCTTAGAGTAGTATCACAGCTCTAAGAGGTAACATTAGAACCCTAGATAAGTATATAAAAAAATAATTGATGGAAAATTTTAGAGCATGAGCTGATGCTGATCAAATCTGGTAGACCCACACACCTTATGGTCATGCATTCTGAATAAGAAATGATTTCCATCTATATACTTATCTATTCGTGATTTAAATGAGCTTGGATGTGTCATGTAGCTGAAAACATAATAATCTAAATCTAAAAGTGAAAATACAGATGACTTTCCACAGTAGCTGTTTACCTGATTTCCAAATCTATTGCGAATCTGATTAGCCAACTTAACTGCATCAACCTAGAAAGAAATATCATTGGTCAACTCGCCTGACAAGCACTACCACGAGAAGTATAAATAATCAAAGAAATTATCCACAAGAAAGCCTTAAGTACTAAATAAATATCGCCAGCAAATACTCTCAGCAACAAAAAACATGATATATTGAAAAGAAGTGATGATTCTATATTTTACCTGCTCGTCTTTTGTTCCCTTCCGTACAAATTCCAAATCAAGTGTCAACAAAGCAAGCTTGAAATCATCAGGTGGAATAAATCTGTAGTTTACTAGGCAAATGTAAGCAATGCACAAAGACAATACATGATCAACAATCCATCAAGTCAACTAAGCAACACAGGTGAGGTAAAGCATCATACCTGCTCACGATTATGGAGTCCCTAGTAGAAACTTTTGCATCTCGGCGTTGAATGGCATTAAGACCAAGATAACCATTGTCAATCTCACCATGGGCAGTAAGTCATAGTTAAGGTGACGCTATGACATTGACTACTAACAGATTATTCACATTCATGCACAAAAAGTATAAATATGAGAGCCAAATGTCACACTGATTTAGTAATATGATCATGTATACTTATTTAATCCTTGATTATTAGTCTTCTGTTACAAAGTCTAGAGGAATAGCTTTCACTGATAGTGCACTTTTAATTTGTAAATCAAACATTGAGAACATACTCAAAAGGCATACACTTAAATGGCTCTTTTTTTTCTTATGCATGCATTTCAGGTGAACCCAATACTGTTACAGCAATTTTCTTGCTTAGCAGGCATTTGTCAATGCTCAAAGCATTTCAATAAATATACTCACAAATTATAGTGATTTACATGACTGCATAAGTCACATTATATACTCACAATCTATAATGCCACTGGCCATCTACTATTCCAGAACACCATAGCATAACACCAAAAACATTAGATAAAGAAAAGAGTTTTGACATCACCAGGCATACCAAGAAAAATGATACTCCTAATGATATAGGCAAGAGAAAATAAAATATAATTCCCATTCAGTGATTCACTAGCAGCAAACAAACAAAACTGTTTAAAATACGAAACAGAACTGTTAGAAATACGAAACAACCTAAATTCTCAAGCAATGTAGTTTATTTATTCGCAAAAGTTTAGCAGCATGCTAGGTACCATGTTCGCGAAGAGCACTGCAAGAGATCACTGAAATTACACCAAAACCTAATACAAAAGGATATGAAACGGAGAGGACGAAAGCATTAGCCACTAGAGCGTAGGCAAAATTCGATCCGGGAACGACGAAATTTCGGAGATCTGCGGGGGAACAATAGGCGAGGTTGGTGTACGCGAGATCTTTCGCTGGCGTGTTGGTCACGATCATTTCACGCTGTGCCATTTCTGATTCTCAGTTTGCACCACGGAGGTCGATCAATGGGATCAAGAGTCGACGCGGGAATTGAATGTTGGAAACCAGTGGTATTTGGTTTTCTTTAGCTTGGATGCTAAGGAAAAAGGAGACGCAGAGTCCTGACATTTTGGGTTAGGTATTTAGGCCTCGTTTCAAATACTTATTTTTTCTGATTTTTTTTATTTTTATTAAAAATCAGATGAGATCAGGCCATATTAGACCAGATCAGATCTAATCATATTAGATCCGATTAAAATTATTATTATAATTACGGAGTATTATTATTATTATTATTACGGAGTATTAAAAATGAAAAAAATAAACTTTAGAAACAAGTTAAATAGAAAACTGAGAAAGTAATCATTAATAATTCGACGTCAGAAAAATTATTTTTAAAATACATTGACAATGTCAATCTAATTCTACTTTTAAAATACATTTATATTGCTACATGTAATTTGAGTTTCTAAAGTTTTGATCTTTTACTACATCGAGTTGATCAACTTTGATCACGACTTAAACATTTGAATGATTTGATATTCATATATGGAGTATATTTTAGTGTAACTAAAAATAACTATTTGATCAGCCGGGCCCCCTCGCCCACGTGGAGGAGCACTGTGCTTAGCCAAGTCGGCATGTGCTCGGCCTACGAGCTCGGCTAGGCTACATGACAGCGACGACGAGATAACGACCGCGGTAGGGACCTGGCATTGCCCCAAAATAATGCTCTCACTTGAATGTGACACTTTAACCATTAATATTTTTATTTAAAATTTATACTTTAATTTTTAAATAAAAATATAACATTTCAAAAATGGTATATCAGAACGAAACAATCATTTTGAATTTTATGGTCAAAGTGTTTTATACTTTTGACTTAAAAAGTCATGTGCCCCCAGTAAAATAAAATTCTAGATCCGCCATTGTCTCGCAATAGCGATGGGATGAAAGGGACAAGACTAAGGGACTGATGACATCCGCTAAGCGACAAACCTCAGTTAGAGGGCTTTGACCAATTATATGGTATCCCCTATAAAAGGGGTGAGACCCCCCCCCCCCCATTGTAAAGGATCCAAATTCTAAGTGAATATACTCCTACTTTGCACACACACTCTCTCTCTAAAATTCATATAGTTTAATATATTCAGTGGTTTATAGACATCAAATTGGTGCTCTCATTGAGAGAAGAGAAACATACTCGTAGGTTAACTCCCTGAAGCGAGAATGGTGCAGACAAGGAGCAACATCCCCACCACCAGCCACGTCGTAGGCGAGGAGAATGTGCCGGGCAACGGCAATGGCACAGGAGGGATACTATTCAGTATGGGAGTGACCACGGAGCAACTTCAATACCGAGCATGCTGCCACTTCCCAACACAAGGGAAAGAAGACCCAAAGGAGTACGAGGAGGCCTCGCAAGGCTCTAGTGATCGAGGAGGTGCTGGTGGAGTACGTCCTCGAAGGGGAGGACGACGAGTCCAGCAAATGTCGGGTATCAGCCTTCAAACGCCTGGGGGGTGAGGAGACTCGAGTGTCAGCTTTCGACAGGCTCAATCGCGAACCGAAAGGCCACGCAGGTGACCTCCATCGATATATATCCGAAGGTAGGAGGAGGCATGCCGAGGAGTCGGCAACCTCAGACGCACGCTTGGCGAGACCCGAACATAGCGAAGGCCAACGGGACGCGTAGACTCAACGTCGCAGAGTCCAACGAGAACCAAGAAGACGAGGATCTCTGATCAGGGTGTGTCCCGTCTCGTGTGCAAGATCACCGAGATCAAACACCGAGTGGAGACGAGGACGCCCTACAACCAACCTATCTTGCGAACGGTGACCCCGTTCACTCCTAGTGTTATGTCAGTCCCGCTACCCGCAAACTTTTGGCCGTGGCAGATCAAGGCCTACAGCGGAACGACGGACCCTCGAGATCATCTCTCTAAGTTCTACGCTTCGATGGAGGAGGCGGCAGCCCCGAACGAGGTCAAGTGCTGATGTTTCCTCGCAACACTAGAAGGCTCTGCGTGCAATTGGTTCAACCAACTCTCGAAGGGGACCATCAATGATTGGGATATGCTAGCGGAGAAGTTTCTGACGCACTTTGCGGCCAACAGGAGGCAAAGGCTACCCTACTCCTACCTTCTCAACATCTGCATCCGCAAAGGAGAGAAGTTCCGTGACTTTTTAGTTCAGAGGAAGAAGGAAGCCCGAGATGTAATGGGGCGAATGACCAAGCTTTGGTGGCAATGTTCCTAGCAGCCCTTCCCTCACGTACCAAGAAACCTTGGTGCGCGCTAAGTTTTTAGCCTTAGGGGAGTTCGATGATGCTCCCGACTCCGAGGCCGTGCCGACCAAGCGAGCTCCCGTGGACTCAGGAGAGATTGTGAAGAAGAGAAAGAAGAAAAAGGACTACACTGCGGGTCCTAGGATGCCCTCGACTGGAGTATACTTCATAGGGGCACCCGTGGGGACGGGTCAAGAGCTGGCCCTCTCCCCGCTCCCTCACGTGGAGGCCTAAGCGGTGCCCGACGGTAGCAAGTACTATGAGTACCATCGCAACAAGACTCATAACACCAAGGAATGCTTCACTCTTCAAAAGGAGATACTGATCACCCGAGGGCCAGCTCAGCGAGATGATGGAGCCAGTCGCGGTGGCCCTGCAAGCAAGAAACCTGAGAAGAGGCACATCGGGTGAGAATGCGATGACCTGGACGACGATGACGAAGCCCTATAAAGTCAAAATATTCATCACATCTCTATTGTAATCTACCCCACCGATCACTACTTATAACACATGATTTTACATCCTTTTCAAACAAGTTCATTTCAAATTTTAGAAATGATATCATTTCTCTCAGATTTTACAACTTTTACCAGATATACATTTCTAAAAATCACCAAATAAACCCCAAATTTAAATTATATTAGGTTTATTGTTTCTAAGTTGGAATATAGAGCAAGGATAAAATTCTATAAACTCAATTTTATCACATCTTATGAAGTAAAAAAACACCACGCTTGAACTTCTACCCTAACTTGAGTGATAAAAAGCCCGCTCTTTAGAATTAATGGGAAAGCCCAAAAAAACACCACATGATGGTAGCAGGTAGAGAGAATCGAAGAAAGTTATGGGGTCTCTTTTGGGGTTTGTAAAGTCTATTTATTAGGAATTCGAATTCAATGTATAACACAATGATTGTTCCATCATATGAACTGATGGAAATGGCGCATGAGATCTAACTAGAATATGCCACGTTTCATAAGGAGCCCAAATCAGCACCGAATGACGGGTGCAACAGCACTGCAACCCCTCTTACATCACCATACCTCCATCAATTGTCAAAACCTGCATGATGACAAGTAGTCGCACAATGATTAAATGAGTCTGAATTGTGTAAAGAGGGGATTATGGTTCTAAAATAATTGAATACGAAAAATGCTTACATGCACACCAACATAGTGGCTAGTGCGCACCACTTGTACACCATGTTTTGTACTGGGACATACTGGCATAAAATGCTTGTGTTGCCCGTGTGTGCCAGTGCATACATGAGTGTGCAATTGGTGTACACCTGGCACGACTGATTTAATACATCAAATGATTTGAAATTCAAATTCAAATTCTTCAGGATCCAAATAGACTCAATCATGAGTGACGAGTTTAGATAATGAATTAACAGATAAAAATGAAATATAGTTTCTTAAACTGCTAAACTACCTTTTAAATTGAATTTGAATGGTATCAAATAGCCTCACTAAAGGAATTCGAATATCATTTAGCATTTGATTCGAATTCAAATTGAAATTTTACAATACATCTTTTTATTGTTTCAACTACCCAGATATTTGGTCAGGATAGATTTCTTTACATCCCAACCAGGATATTGAGCCAAAGCAAGGTTCTTCTCATAGGAGAAAACATAAAATAGAAAAGATTGTAAAAGATCACCTGTCCTGTCATATAGCTTGCTGCAGGACTAAGCGCAAGGAATTCCACTAGTCCGGCAACTTCTTCCGGTTGCCCATACCTTCCTGATGTAATTACAAAACATATAATTAAGTGACATACTAGTCTTTCTTAAAAGAAACTCATGTTACATAAAGTTTGTATTCAACCCGTAAAGATATTATTTAATTTTTTCATCAATGGAAGGAGAATAATAAAGCTGATACTATAAGAAATTTAGAATAACTCAGGATGCAAACCAGCAACATGTCCGTGCAACAAAGGACGACAAATGTTTGATTTGATTGACTCTTCATGCAGTAAAGTAGCACTACTACGATAAAGGATTGAGATGTTTTCAACTTAAAAATATATACAAAACGAGTTAATTGGCCAAGATTGATTGAGAGAGGGAGAGAGGGGCGCAGGTATCTCACCCAATGGGATTTGGTCCAAAATCTTTTTCTCTATGTCTTTCCCTAGCTTAGAAGTCATGTCAGATGCAATGAACCCAGGAGCAATGGCATTTACCTATAAATATAAGTGTTTGAGTTAGTTACATGCACATTATAATTTAAAAGGAACAGGGGCGTGTCAAATGAAGCCAAAAATAAATAAATAAATAAAATTGAGAACCTACTGTTATCTTCCTGCTTGCATATTCCTTTGCCACGGTTTTAGTAAGTCCAATTACACCTGCTTTTGCAGCACTGTAGTTAGCTTGCCCAGGATTGCCAACAAGGCCTACAACCGACGCTATATTGATTATTCTTCCCTGAAAAAAACCACAAAACCAAATATCTTTTCAATGTAACTAAGAGCAGTTCCAGCTCATTTACTTATTTCACCCACCGAGTTAACACCAAAACCAAACTCAATCAGCCAGATAGCAAAGAAAAAAATGGAGATGGAAACTTTTAATATGAATACCTTTTTCTTCTTCATCATTATTTTGGCAGCTGCCTGCAAAAAGTTCAAATCTTATATCCTGAAAACCATGTTCAATTATCCTAGGGTGAATAAAGTATATGGTTAGTCATATATATAACTTACTTGTGTACAGAGAAAAACACCAGTGAGATTCAAATCAATAACTTCCTGCCATTGAGACTTAGTCATCCTCATCAGCAAACCATCCCGAGTAATGCCTGAATTCAAGGAAGCTGTTTTAGGTTTAGCCAAAAAGTTTTTTAGCACTCATACACTAAGAAACTGTCATGGTGATGTCAATGATGACCTGCATTATTGATCAATATATCTACAGTTCCCCATGCATCAACTGCCTGCACAATAAACTAAAATTAGAGCACCTGCACCCGAGACGCACAATAAGTTCAAAGATTATTTTATTTGCTTACAGTTTTCATCATTGATTCGACATCGGCCTCTTTGGAGACATCTCCACCAAAAGCAAGAGCCTGTGCCCCACCTGCCTGGATCTGCAAATATAGCATAGTTAAAATCAAAATCCCTGGGTAAATAATGACACTGTTTTCTACCAAGAAGTTTAAGAAAGCTTAGGAGTTACGGAATGGAGAGATTTAAATGTATCTTATAAGGTGCCAAAGTGCCAGACTGCAACTGGCTTCAGGATTTGCTTCTACATCGTTTGCTATCATGCTTCAGAGCACATAGAGTTTCTGACTTCCCTTTGTCCGGAGTTTGTTGCAAATATCAAGCAAACATAACCGACATTTAATCTCAAATCACTAGGCTCCTCCACATGAATGAAGATATAATATTATAATCACAAAAGTCATCTACAACAACATTCAGCTTCCACTTGTTTTCTCCACGCACCATGTGCTGTGGAAGCCTCCACGCCCAAATATATTTTTACCCCTTCAATTGTAATATCCAATCTATCTAAATTCCTTTTTGGTTCTCCAGCATTCAAACAATTCACTCCATATATTGGAGAACTCTACGAAAATGTGCCCAAGCCAACATAGCCAGCTCTTTCTTACCTTATCTTCAATGGCAATTAGCTAGTAACACCCAACTTTGTGTAGATCTCTACATATGTTTGTGGCAGAGGAGACATTCTAATCCTCTATTAAACATTCTAAATTTTATCGGATGGCCCAATCCTTTATATTGTTACTAGGTACTAGGCGTACTACACTAACCTTCTTTATTAGATCCTCCAAAATGTTTAACATTATAATGCATATAATAATGTCGGTCTTTCCATTTAGTGTCTTGGAGCACAATAGAATCATGTAGTAGATAGTTCTCGGGTCATTCGTCTCCATTTTAACAAATGTGCACTGATCATGTGTGTCAAATCTTTAATCAATGATTTCATTCTTTTGTATAACATTGTTCAAATGCTTTAAATAATCCCTTAGTAATAACTCTAATTTCATCACTGCCATTTGCCACATTATTCAAATTTTTTTCAATAAAGTGTGAAATGTAGCTTCCTCATTATTTTATTTCTCTGATCTTCAGGTATTTCTCAATGAAATGTAAAACTGACATATGGTGTGAAATGATCATGTATAAAACTTGTTTCTTAGTAGTTAGCAATATGTGCAGTGTAAGTGAACAATGAAGGGACAATAGAATAGTTCAATCAGAATTGAAGTATATAACTACTTCCAAATGTCATAGACATGTTATTAACAATTTTAATTTAATGGTTCTCTTAATACTCGCATTTTCATTTAGTAGCAGCTATTTACCAAGTACATAGTACCTCTTTGCAAACTTCTTCAGCTTCCTTTGAGGACCTTGCATAATTAACCAAAACCTACAACGAAGTTGCACATGATGATCATTCTTACTACAAAAACACAACAATAAGAACCCACGAAAGTGGGTCTAGGGATGGCGTGTGTGTGTACACAGATCTTGCCCCTACCCAAAAGTAGAGAGGTTGTTTCCAAGATATTCCGGCTCGCTACAGAAAACAAATTCCTAGAAACAAGCTTAAGTGGACTAACACTACAAGAGCATCATGAAATTTGAGTGTTAATTTATAAGAGGATGATTCCAAGACCTGAAGAATGAAAATACCTTACAACCCGCTTTCCCTAAGGCCAATGAAATAGCTCTTCCAATCCCTCTAGAAGCTCCTGTGACAACAACTACAGGAGCTTCTACTTTCGGTATAACTTCAGCAGCAGCTTGTTCCACTGCAGCAACCTGAACTTTTACATCTACATAAACCACAATAAGCATGAGGAAATATTAAAATAACAACCAAAGTTAAGAAAGTTCTTCAGGGAAACATAAGAAATTTGAAGCATTTTTCTGGAAAATGTTTTCCTGTCACAAAAGGTAGCTAAGTTATAAAACTTCATTTTATGTCCAAAATGCTGTATATTTACACTTAGATCATTTACTTAACCAACTCGATCAATATGAAATCGAGAGTAGTATTAATACACACATCCCTTTTGCATGTGCACTATATCACTGGATTGAAAATTTTACCATGACGAGGAAACGAGCTCTCGGATCCGCATTTCGCATACCCGCATTGCAGCTTAAGAGCCGACGAAGGTTGCCGCAACGGAATGAATATCTGGCGGCGGCCTGGGAGTGAAGATCTGCCGGAAATTCTAATGCCTGTGAAGGAAACGGCAGATCCTGCGGCGGCGATGGAAGACATTCCTCGTTTAGAAAACAAAGAAATGTCGATGAGAAATGCGAATGGCTCTGTAGGAATCGGCAGATCCCGGGGCGGGGGAGTGAATACGGAAACTTTTCGATGAGAACAGAGAAGTTAGGATGATGCTTACGTTTTAAACAGAGCAGGCGATTCATTCGAGGTTTGTTTTTGGTCTTGCGACTTTGGGTGTGGTGAGTTGTTGACCCCCAAGTCCTCGGAACCAAACTTTTGAGGTTTTTTCGGTTTCCCAATTTAGTCATTAAATATTTCATCACAGTAGTTCTTCTTTTATGAATGTCTTTCTACAAATAATCCTTTTTTGATTTTCAATTATGTTGGTGTTAATTTGTCTTGTCATACACAATTCCAAAGGTTGTTCCGGTTGCGTTGTTTGTGAATTACAGTCGCCTTCTACTACAACCATAGTCTATAAATATGGTCTTTCGTCTGAATCCTAGCTCATAATCATAGTCATTATTTTTGTGTTATCTGTTTAGCCAATATCAGAACACGTCACTAGACATAATGTTGATGTCAAATTATACTTTTAGCCTTTAAATTAACACCAACATGACAGAAGATCAAAAAAGTACCATTTGTGGAAAGGCACCTTTAAAAAAGGGACTACGGGGGTAATATTTAATAATAGAGGACTAAATATAGAAACCCCTGTTATAAAGGACCAATTGTGGAATTAACTCTAAATTTAATTAAATTTTAGGGTCCACTTTACATGTTCTAACCAGTTAGGATAAATTTAAGCCCAATTACCTCATTCAATAGTCATATCTTGGGCCCAGTAAGTCTGATTCTCAATCCATTCGCGCAGTCAGGTTCAGAGCAGCGTGTCTTACAACGTAGGTCAACTCTTATATTAAATACGCAAATTAGAAAATAATCTTCGTATTGTCCAACTCAGTAATTAATTAATTATATAAATTAATAAAAATTACCAAGCCGGGTTTTGGGGCGCTACAAGCCTCGTGAAGATGATGAAGAAATACTTGGTCCAGAAATACCATATCTGAGTACTATTGAAGCTTTGATGTATATGGAGAATAATACTCTATCATATATGCCATTCTTAGTGAACTTGTTAGTTAAGCACAGTTCAACTCCGACTAGAAGGCATTGGAATGACATTAAACACATTTTTTAAATTCTCAAAGGGACCATTGACCTTGGTTTATTCTACCACAAAAGTGCCAACGCCACTCTTGTTGGATGTGCTGATACATGATATTTGTCTGATCCACAAAAGACAAAATCTCAAACAGGATATGTGTTTATTTATGGAAATATTGCAATATCATAGAGATCGATAAAGCAAACTTTGACGGTCACATTATCAAATCGCGTAGAGTTGATAACTCTCTACGAAATAGGTAGAGAATGTGTATGACTGTGACCAACGATCCAACATATCTAGAGCAAGTGCGGTATAGAAACGATCACTAGCCATTCGACTCCTACACAACACTGCATGCACTGCTCAAGTTAAAAGCGGCTACAACAAAGGAGACCGAACAAATCATATATCGTCAAAGTTCTTCTCAACACATGATCTCGAGAAAAATGGAAAGGTTGACATCAAGCGAATCAATTCCAGTGAGAACCCTGCTGATTTATTTACAAAAGCGTTGTCCCCAAAGAAATTCAAAGAACTTGTACACAAGATTGACATACGTCACCTCTGTCAAATATGCTAGGCTGAGGGGGAGAATTTTATGCACTGTACTCTTTTTCTCTTGATTAAGTTTTTATTTCTTTGGGTTTTTCCTGACAAGGTTTTAACGAGGCAGTACATAAAGTTAGAATGACTCCCAAAGCTACGCTCATTTCACGAAATACCCATCATTAGTTGAAAAATGAACATTCAAGGGGGTGTTAAGAAATATATGAATTGTTCATTTATCAATTAATTAGGTCATGCTCCATCATAGTTGTAGGAACAAATCATTTATCATCATCATCAAGTTGTCATTTGTATATTATGTATACTCTTTGTAATAGTGTTCCCACTAAACCTCTCCACTATAAATAGGAGGCTTAGAATCCCTACAAAGGCATCATTAAGACATTAACAATAAGAAGAAGAGTGAAGAATTCATAGAAAAAAATAGAAATATATCATATCATATCTTCATAATCTCTTAATAGTTTTTCTTCCATTTTATAACAAAGAACTTTTTATTATAATACAGGGTAATAAAATTAATATGGAGTACCAAAGACCATGTCGTCAGTAACATCAGTATGACTCTTCCATTGGGCCGTTGGCTCTTCATTCTTTAATAGATTGAGAAATTATATATATGAACATATTCAAATTGTAGTAACTAGTTAATATTGCTAAAAAAACACAGCAATAAAATTAATGATTAATCCATATGAATTTTGCACGAGCATGTCTTCCAGACCAATAAATACATAACAGATGTAAGCTCATTTTAATGTATGATCTCGGTTGAATAAGTTTTGATTTGATCTGAATATAGTTATATTTAAAGCCGTTTCTGATATGATCTAAATCTAATAAGAAAAAGTAATATAAGAAGCTCTTAAACAAGTGATTCACATGCACCATGAAATTGGCTTTATTAAATGCCATGGCTAAAGTTAGATAAAGAGCACACTGCCCGAAAGCAGCTTCTCAGCCACTTGGGGTATTATTGTCTTTTAGATAGAAATGGCAGCTTCATCACCAGAAGTGTCACTGTCACTAGAGCTACTGGCACTGTCACTCCCACTACTGCTGCTGCTGCTGTCGCTGCTCCCACTGCTATCGCTCCCGCTGCTACTGCTGGAGCTTGAAGTGTGGTGCTCGTCCCCCCCTCCTCCATTTGCTTGTCCTCCAAGTGCTTCTCCCGCGTTAAGGCCATTCTCCTCCTCATCACTTCCAACCACATCGGCAAATTCTTCCCCATCCGTTTCGTTTTGGTGTGGTTTGTTGATGTCGATTTCGTTCACCGCGATATCCCCTCCTCCTCCTCCATTGGCTGCTGCATCACCCTCCACTTCATCGTCGTTCATTATATCCAGCTGTTCGTCCAAGTCATCACTCTTTGCATCGGGTGACGAGTTTGGGTGGCTAAAATGTGAAGATGGATAACCGGGTGACATGTTTGGCGGGTTGGCATGGGAAGATGGATAACCGGGTGACATGGTTGGCAGGTCGGCATGCGAAGATGGATAACCCGGTGCCATGTTTAGCTGGTCGGCATGTGAAGATGGATAACCAGGCGGCATGTTTGCCTGGTTGGCATGTGAAGATGGATAACCGGGTGACACGTTTGGATGGCTGGCATGTGAATATGAATAACCAGGTGGCATGTCTGCTTGGTTGGCATTTGAATATGAATAACCAGGTGGCATGTCTGCTGGGTTGGCATGTGAATATGAATAACCAGGTGGCATGTCTGCTTGGTTGGCATGTGAAGATGGATAATCAGATAACATGTTTGGTTGGTATGCGTGTGAGGGATAATCAGCAGTTGTATCATTCTTAAGTCTCATGTCTATATATTAGCGAAGTAAATATTAGTAGCCGGAAAAATAATCATCATTACTCATATGAATCTATAATAATAATCATTACTCATATGTATCTATGATAGCATTCATTTTTTTAGTAAAGCGTGCTCTAAAACTTCAAATATATTACTCCTTCCGTCCCAAAATTTGGCACAAAGTTTAAGAAAAGTAAAATTATAGGGTTGAAAGTGTGATGCAGAGGAGAGAATTGTTCTGAGCCACAAAAAGTTTTCTAATGCAGAAAAGATGAGTCTTTATTGGGACGTCCTGGAAAGAAAATCAGGAGTCCTTTTTTGGGACATAGGAGTACTAACATTCAATTCTTTAGGTTAATATGAAAATCTCTTTTGAAATCTCTTGATATCAATATAGCAATCCCCCCCTCTCAAAGTAAACTTCACACTTGCAATTTTTGGTTGTCTCAAAATAAACTTCACACTACTCTTTTTTCCTATTTAGAAATTATGTATACGGCTAACTATCTTTCTCTCTCTTCAAATTAAATTTCATATTTTTATCTTTCAATGCTATTATTAAACTCTATAATGTCAAACAAAAAAGTTTATTTTGGGAGGGGCGAAGTACTATAGAAGTTATAAGTCATATATTTTGATAGGTGAATATATTATTAATTTATAGATTTATTAATAAAGCGCTAAATGAATAGAATTTTCCAGTCTTAAGGCTAGTAATTTATAGGGGTTATATTGGTATATAACAATTCATACCTGAGCCTTGGATGTCACCAACTTCAATTAGCTCAACCTCAAACTGTGTGAACAAAAAGACAAGAGTTTAAGTAGAAGTGGAAGTGCCATGAGGCCATTTAACTAACATAATTCAATGACATAGGAAATATTATATCCTTATGTTGACTATCTTGCAAATTTGATCCTGAAACCATGACCATAAATGAGTGGTGAAATATAAGTACAAACCTCAATTAAATCCAAATTCCTCATAATATTATTTATATATATCTAAGTAGAAGTGATAATTATTAAACACTTGAGAAGCATAAAATAATAAGCATAAGCGAAAGAGAGCAGAATTATTCATACTTCATTCATCAAGTAAATAGGCAAAGTGTCGGATGCCCATAAAAAATGGGATGCATTGAAATATAAGCATAACAATGCATTCCCAACTTATCAGGGTATAATAGGATAAGGAGATAATCATATGCTTCAAATTTTAAAGAAAGATTTCATTTTATATCAGCCATAATTCTATATGTAAATATTTTAAGCAAAAAATCATTTGATGCACTGAAGAGCAACTGATTGGGTTCCCTTCATGCTATGGTATACAAGAGCCACAAATGATCCAGAAACCAACTCGTATTGAGGTTAAGGTCATTTCCAATGAAAACTAGGTGATAGAGGGTCTATTCGGGAACAATTTTTGGGATTAGAATTAGAGTTTCGGATAGTTTTCTAAAGGTGCACATTAATTTTAAAAACACTAAAGCTAAACTAAACAACTTTCCCAAAATGCTAAAGCTAATGGTACAAGGACTCAGAATAAATAGTCTATCTATTGCAGGTCAATGACACCTTCAAACCTCAGTTTGTCTTTTCCATACAGAAAAAATTGCATGCATCTCGAGGCTTACATTTTGATGCATTGCTCTAAGATAAGTGACCATCTCAATTTTCTATTCTCACAACACATATTGGCATTGCATAGTAATTATATCACCAAAATGATTCATGATTAACGTAGAAACATCTCTACAAAGCAGAACTTACTGGTGGTGCACGGACAGTATTACTATGAGACTGGAATGCAGGTACTTTTACTGGCGGAGAACTTGTCTCAGCAGCTACACTCACAGAAGCAGGAGCAGATCCAGTTGCAGATTCCCCACGGAGCCGAACATGTTTCAATCGCTTGACTGCCCGGTGCAGTCGCTCCAACCGGAATGATTCACCATCAAAGAATAAAACAGCATCATTTTCTTTGTAGTCCTCACTGCTCCCCTCAAAGCAAACCTTGGGCTTACCGGGCTGACTGTTCTGAAATTCAACTGTAACCCTATTGTCTTTGGTTTTGTGCAATTTACCCGGCAGACTTTTGTTGATTGAAGCTGGTTTAAACTCATCTGAAAAGTTATGAATTTATGAAAATTTTAAGAATCTAAAATAGAAATGTACGCCTTAATGATTCATATATTCAATATTAACTACACAATTGCACTTTATCCTAAATTTGAGTGGCACTCTCCTATGTCCCCAAAATAATGGGAGGGTGGAAGTAATATGAAGCAAGGGAAAAAACAGACTCATTATTCGAATGGTAGACTATATAAATTATGAAAAAGGTAAGGGCACAAGTAGTCAAGCACACACATATATATTCATGCACAGGGGTGACAGAGAAACTTACATCGTAATGTACAGAACTTGGAGGATGGGTGCTGTTCTTTGAATGAAGAGCCAAGCTTTAAGTTGTACCACTGATCATGTTTTGGAGCAGTGTTTGGTTCATCTTTGTTGTTGATGTTCATCATATTCAAAGTGAAAAAAGCTATGGCTTCACTGCTTGGTAATTGAAATTTATCCAGCAATAGATATGTACTTTGGAACTCGAAAACGCCCTGGTTTTAGGTGATAAACAAGAGAAAGGTCCTGACACTTTTTTTCTTTATATCCAGCCAACTAAAAGGTGAAAAAATCTGCAACATAATGTAGAATAAACATTTCAATTAAACACCTGTACATATTCCATTTGTCAAAGTAGCACTAAACAATCATCACAATCACAAGGGCAATGACCACCTAAAGACCTTGTTTGGAGCCACATGTTACCATGTAGACAATTTTGATGGCAAAGATGGCCTATTTTAACTTCAGATCCAAACAATGGTCTATTTTAATTTTGGTGCCTCAAAATAATCCCAAACATTTTGAGGACTCAGTGCCTGGTCCACCTGAATTCGCTCACAAAACCGGTTTTTGATAGGCCAAACTGATGAAATCCTAGTTCTCGGAATATGTGACACACGAAGTGGATTGTTAAAAGGGAGAGGAATTTTACTATTATGCCTTCTAACTATTGTAACTAAAGTGTATAAGAAAAACAAAAGGTCCAGTGAGAGAGATAAAAGATTTGTGAGTTATAATACTCCCTCTGTCCTTTCTAGTTCAAGATTTGACTCGACGGGATTATCTAGGCAAATTAAAAATTTCATTGACTTTCCCATAGTGCCCTTTGTATTGCTAAAAGAAAAACCATGCTTCAGAATTCCCAACCCTCTTCACATCACTAAAACAGAATGAATCCAACACAAAATTAAAAAGTCAATCGCAACTGACTTTAAACCAGTACAAAAATTGTCTCCGTAATGATTTTAAACCTCCTTCCTTAAGACCATGAAATACTTTAAAAAATTAAGAGCTGCCCGCATAACCAGAGTTGAAATGCAAACAAAGATGAGAGCAAATTCCACCACTTTTCTCTTTTTCTTATTTTCCACTACCCACTTTAATCAATTCACTGTTACACATCATTTCTCCACCCCATCCTTCCATCCATTAAAGTTGATCTAATGTGTGCACATATTTTCAACAAGACTGAGAGGTTAAAGTTTAAACTTTGAAGTTAAAAACCCTATGAGTCCAACAGCCACTAAACACAAATATAAAACAAATACAACGTAAGAAGGTGCTAGAAACAACCAGCACTTACATCAAGTTTGAATACATAAACCAAATACCAAAAGATGAAAACCCAAAAGAGTTCCAAAGAAACAGATGGATGGAGTTCAAATTTAACATTTCTCATGACACACCACCAAACTTTTCACTATAAGCATTATCCTGCAAACTCTTCAAAACTAGTTAAATCAAAGAACCATAAAATTGATTAAGAGAGGAAAAATTGAGAGATTAGTCTCAGTTATGTATGGTGCACAACCATATCTGTCTAGTAAAACGTGTACCTTCTAAAACTTTGAACGAGCTTGCTGGTTGAATTTATCTTTTACTTGCTTGGAAGATTCTGTAGCGAAAACACCAGAAGACAAACATCATATTCAGCTATATGCATCAAAAGCAAAATGGAGTGTGCAATTTAGACTTTAAATAAAAAAAATAGGTTATATTATGGAAATATGAGTACAATTTCCAAACTACATGTTACTAGCCACAGATTGCTTCTTCACGATAGCAACTTTGACTTATGGTGATTTGAATACGACTTTCACATTACTTAGATCCCCTTCTTTCATTACTTTAGGCAATGTAAATTTCGGTGGAGGAGTTGGGTTTGGCAAGGACACCTATAGGGCCACTTTCAAGTTCAAACAGCTTTCCCCTCTGAAAAATTTGATCGATGATTCTCCACTTGTACTTGCAACTATATCTAAATCCTCATCTTCTTCATCTTCACAATCATCATCACAAATTCTTTTTATGAACTTCTCTAGCTCACATTTGAATAATGAATCAAGGTTTGACTAAGATCAAATAATGAATTAAGGATTTAATAAGAGCTTCCTCTTCTTCCATCATTTTCCCTTTCCTTTTCCTTATTAGAGTGCCTTGAACATTGTATCACACCTGCAGGTACTACATTTAACGCTCAATGGGAGCATTATCTAGGACTTCATCTGCTGATTCTTTGGTTCTTCAAAAATCAAAACCATTCTCTCCTTTGATTGAAGTTTGGAATTTGTAGCTTCGAAACCTCGCTAAATCAAAAATAAAAAAAATAGCATAAACTGAAATTCAAAGAAATACCTAAGGCCTGAGGGAGTGCTGTCGCGGTGCTGTCTTCTGGACCGCTGGACCTGCGACTGCGAAACCGGAGCCGAACCTGCGACGCTGCGATCTAATGCGAACGGAGGGGCGGAGCAAATGATTGCAAACCTGGGAGTGTGCTATCTGCGTCTGATTTCGGATTCCGGACTTGGGAGAACAGCAGGTCTGGACATCCAGAAGATGGCCTGATTGATGTTTGGTTTTGAATGTTAGGTTTTCACCCAAAACTACCAAAACTAAAGAGGGAAGGGGTTAATTTAGAAAATACTGAGTAGTTTTTTTGGCTCTAGGAGGTAGACTTAGGCCATATCATATCTATTTTTTTAAGGAGTACTTACTCTTATTTATTTTCATGCTAATCAGATAAAATCAGAACTAATTTTTAAATATTATTTCATTCAAATAGTATTTCATCCCAAATTTTATCCCTTTCAGTAGGGGGTGAGCATGTACTATACCGTCATCGAAAATTTTCAGATTACCTGTACTGAATTTTACCGAATCGAAAAATCCCAAAAAATTTCAAACTGTACCGAACTGATTTTCCGGGCTGGTATTTGAGAATGGGAATGGGCTCTGTCCCGAAATCAATACTCCTATTTAACATTCGTGTGCTTTTTTTATACAAATTTATACATTAAGTTCATTATTCTTTAAGTAATGTATGTTCATTTTTTTGGCACGATTTGAGTATGGATATGATATTATATCATTTCGTTTCAAAACGGAATGGTACCGAATGGTTTTGGAGTTTATCCCGTATCGATACCAAACAGTTTAAATTATAGTGGTCCGTGATAAGTTCCGGTAGTATCACGGACCGCGCCCACCCCTAAATTTGGGAATGAGAATGGCCGCCCGCATGGGTAGCTCAGTTGGTCAAGAGCGTGAAATCTTGGACCGATGACCAGGGATTGAGTCCCGCAAGCGGCAGTGTGGGAGCTATCCAAAAATCCCATAAAGGGTGAGGAGGCTCCTTGTGCGCGGTGGGCACGAGTCTAGCGTTCTTGGCCGACTGAGTCACCATGATTTACATCCTCCATCATTCCTTTCGGGCAAAGGGGTGGGGGCGCCTGGGTGGGCGATTCCACCTTTTGGACTGGGAATGAGAATGGCCTATTTTTTTTTAAATATTACTATATGTATACATATATTGAAGTCCAGTCCAGCCAAAGCCCAAAACTCCCTAGCCCAGTAGCCCTCCTATTTGCTACGGAGTATTTCCGTTCCAGATTGAAAGCGGAACTGTGGAAAAGTGCCAAACTCTCAAACCCAAGCAGTAGAACGAGCGGAAGTCGCCGAGAGAGAGGCCAGAAGGAAGTTGCGGAGAGAGAGACGCCGTCGCCCGCCTGCACGCTCAACTGCTTCTGCCCGACAGTCACCGAGAGAGAGACGCCGCTGCCCGCCAGACGCAACCTCGCCGGAAATTCTCCAGCCTCCAGGTGCCAGAGTCCAGGTACGGAGGTAAAAAAATACTAATTTCAGAATTTCTTTAAGAATTTTATATTTTGTTATGTGTAAATATGAAAAATCTTTAATCTTTATAAATTTATGGTATGAATTTGTTATGAATTTTTGTTGTGAATTTGACTATTTGTTATATGAATTTGTCATGTGAAAAATTGAAATTTTTATTTAAATTTTTTGCTAATTGTTATGAATTTGTTGTGAAAATCTGAAATTCTTTTAATTTAGAAATATGAAGATCTGTTTTTTTTTCTGGAAATTTAAAGTTTGTACTGGCTACATTTTTTCTTTATAATTTTGTACTGGCTCCATTTTAAATAGCCTCTGCTCCATTTTTTCTTTATAATTTTGTATTGGCTACTGCTTATTTGTCATGAATGGGCAGAATTATGGCTATGCCATATTTATGATTTCCACCCATTTTTTTGCTACTGTAATTGGTAGTTTGTTTTTGGGAAAAGTAGGCTTTCCTTTACAAATCCTTGTTGTTTTTTTAAAAAATAGTCTTTGTTTAAAATGGTTGTTTAAAGAGAACCATAATTTATGCTATCAAATACTCTAGAAGAGAAGAAACTTGTCACCACAATGTTTTTGTGGTGCCTCATAATGTAACAGAACATTTCCTTTGGCTAGTTCTCTCTCTACAGTGCTTATTTTTGCCTTTTTTGAAGCTACTGCTTTTGTAATGCTACTTGTGCTTTTGTGATGCTTTTTTAATCTGTTGTACTACTGCTACTGCTATTTACATTTACAGTTTTTCTATTTAAGACAAATGTTTCTACTACTATTTTTATTACCAATTGTGTATTATACCTTGCTTGTTTAAAAAAATCCAGTACCAACATTATTTTTTCCCGAACCATACTGTATCAATATTTTGGGATCGGTAACGGTAAAATATGAAATTCCATACCGAACCAAAAGTTATGGTACGGTATCGGTACGGGCATAATCCCGTCCCATACCGTACCATGCTCACCCCTACGGCTTTCGGGATCTCTTTACATCATTACAGTTCACTAAGCTTGAACCAGTTATTCTCGTCTTCTTCTCCAACACAGGTCCAATACCATTCTAGGGCTCATTAATTGTTTCGGCATTCCTAGCCCCCCTACACGCCCCCGCCCATCATCATCCTCTTCTCTCGCGCTGCATAATGTCTGTGATGATAGTGACGAGCTTGGGAGATTTAGTAATCGATTTGTTCACGGATCGCTGTCCTCTGACATGCAAGAACTTTCTGAAGCTGTGCAAGTACGCCTCCTCACTATGCTATATATTTTCTGTGGTCTATTCTAGCATTTTAACGCAGCTTATATGACATTTCTTGCTGCACGCTTACGGATTTGTCCTAAAAAGTACATCAAAAGTTCTATAAAACTTGTGCATATATGTAAACAATTGCACTCAGATGTTTTTCGCCCAATGTGTTCTTAAGCTTCCTTGTTTGAATTAGTGTTTTTTCCCCAATGAATTTTGACCAACAATGTGAATTTTGTTTTTGGATTTCCTGATTTTTTGTTAATTTGCTGGATTTACTCCTTGCCAAAAGAAATTAGTCTGATTTTTGTCAGCACAAGTAATGTTGTACACACTTTGCTTTATGAAAATGCCCCTCTTTGGGAAAATATAGCTAAGATACTCTGTAGTTAACTAGTATGCTTTGTTCAGTCATCAGTGTTTAATCACATCCCTACAATTTTAGGATCAAGTATTATAATGGTTGTCTGTTTCACACGGTTCAAAAGGATTTCAGCGCACAGACGGGTGATCCTACTGGAACAGGTTCGGGCGGAGATTCAGTGTACAAGTAGGTTGGAAACTTATTATTACAGCTCATAAGCTTCATACCACATTCAAGCATCACCTTCTATTTTTGCTTTAGTGTCTTTTTCTTTAATTTGTAGATATAGATTATTATTATTATTATTATTATTATGTTTTTAACATATAATTTTCCTGTGTGTGTTTCTATTTCCATACTTGATATTCATTCTTACACTGTGGTTCCAGATTTTTGTATGGTGAACAAGCTCGATTCTTTGGTGATGAAATTCATTTGGACTTAAAGCATTCCAAGAAGGGAATGGTTGCCATGGCTAGTGCTGGGGAGAATCTTAATGCTTCCCAGGTACTGCTGCATAAACTGTAGTCTTTGCCTTTTTATTTAAATCGTTCTAAGTGCAACCTTTCAAGCTAGTAATGACTATGAGAGGGTTTTGACCAGTTTGGTACCAATTTTTAAACCACATGTCTGAGCGATACCAACCCTCTCTCAAGCTTGTATCATATAAATATCAATCCCTTGCTTGTTTTTCATTGATACCAATTTTTGATGGGAATATATTATCCTATTTCACCCATCCGTGTTAGTTGACAGGTTTATTCAATGTCACCAAATGGCAAAATAAAAAGAATAAAAGTATAAACTAGATTTCAATGTCAGCAAATGGCAACAGCTGAGTTTGGTACAAGTTGATACCTTCTCATGAATGAATGTTTGATTGGTAGCAATTGAAAGTTTAGCATAAACTAGATTCAAATGCAGGAGAGGTTAGTACCAATCAAAAAAAAGGTTTGCTATCAATTGGACAGATGGTCCAAAGAATTTGATAACAGGTCAACAATTGGAGGATTAAATAACTGGACAAGAAACTAGTATTCCCCAGCACGGCTGCACCACTCACAATAGAAATCTCATTGAGAAGGGAAATATATGCCAAGAGTTATCTCCAGTATACTGAAAACATAGTAATTCAATGATACTACTGACCGCCATATGCTATGGATGACTTGGGGTTAGTCAATGCTCCTAGTTTGATTGTTGAAGATGTCAAGTACTTATGGAGAAGTTGGGTCAGTTACTCAGTTGTGGATTTGAGGGGTACCGATCTTGGTATTTTTTTAGAACAACTTTTCAAATTCAAGGGCTAACCTAGCAACTTCATACACTTTTTAGGCTTGTGGATTTACGCCAGACTTAAGTTCTTCCTTGGTTCCGTCTAAAAAGAAAACAAGAAGTCAATGTTCTGGTTATTGTTCAGTTGGATAGCTCGTACTGTGAATTCTTGCTGGTACTCTTACACTGGCATTAGTTTCTCAATGCTACTCTACAGAGGTATTCACCTGCATTTTGATATTCAGGTGGACCGTAATGCTCTTGCAGTATCTTCTCCAATTCCTCCCTATAAAGCATCGTTTGTTGTGCACTCATCCGCGAGAACAAATTCACTGGGTCACCCTAAGAGCACATGGGTGGTGCCTCTGCTTTATCATCGCCAATGCATAGGTGAGAATGTACACAATTATGGACTCATTTCTTCTGTAGGGTTGTCAGTGACCCAATATATGTGATTCTGAGTTTTTGTGGCTATCAGTCCCATGAACACGTCGCTTGCCCTTTTCACGCTTTGCACTATCTAACTTCAAGCCTGGCCAAGATCTCCAACGTTTCTAGCTGGGAAGCAATGATTGCCAAAGGTGCAAATACAATGGCAGAGGTAGACGCAGGATCATGGGAATCAGGAAGTGTATTCACCATTCCGAACAAGGATTTGATACCAAATTGTTAAGAGCAGGTCAACAATTTGAGGGTTAAATATCTGAGCATGAAACTAATACTCTACTACACCACTCACAATTAGAACATCATTGAGGGGACATAGAAGCCAGCGATTATCTCCAATATTCTAAAAATAAATTGATTCAAGGATATGCTGGTTTAGGAATTGGCGAGAATATTGGAATACAATGAGAGAATGCATACATATTCAAATATTCTTTTCTTATTGTAACTAGTTGAACAGCTCTCTGTATCTTACCAGAACAAACTGAGTAACCCTATTATTCTGCTAACTGAACACAAAGAGATAATCATCAATAATAAATAATTAAAATAGACCACAATCAATGTTAAATATTTGAGATTTGGTTGAACTCCAGCAACTGATGCCTTCTTTATGTGCCTCAGATAAATCCTAATAGGTTTGAGTACTTTAACAGAATTCGTACTAAGAAGGTCAAAATCCCGACGACTATTATTCCTCTGAAACTTCCGAACCCAAAATGTTCTTAGATATAATTGTTTCGTATTTCGCCTACTTATGTTCTATTTTATTGTTTTCCAGTTCTATATCACACTGCGCGATGATCTGGACTATCTTGATGGGAAGCACACTGTGAGTTCTCATATTGCTTCATTTAGAGCATTTTGTCCCTTTATTTTATTTGATCACACCCACACTGAGACACTGCATGTGCTGCATGTAGTGGCCTATTTACTAGCTTCACAATTTTGGCCTATCCTATCCTTTAACCAAACTAGCACTGTGGAGTGTGTGCACGAATGACCTATGTTTCTGTTAGTTGGTAGATGCATGATATCAATGATAATAAATTTTCAATCTCTCAGGTTTTTGGAGAGTTGGCAGAAGGGGTTGACACATTAGACAGGATAAATGAAGCTTTTGTAGATGAGAAGGGCCGTCCATTCAAAAACATCCGGTCTGCAGTTACTGCACTCAAATTATGTAGTCATATGTTTACCAACCCCTTCAAGACTTGTTATTTCTTTTTGTTCATGAATCTCCCTTTTCAGAATAAAACATACTTATATACTGGATGACCCTTTTGATGATCCACCCCAACTTGATGAGTTGATTCCAGAGGCTTCTCCGGAAGGGAAACCAAAGGATGAGGTGCCAATTATATATCTCTTTTTTTTCCTCTTTCAAATCATGAATAGCTCCCAGCTGTTTATGCTCTAGGCTGTTTGTATTTGAGCTAGGGGTCTTTCCGAAACAGCCTCTCAGCATTTTATAGGTAGTGGTAAGGTTTGCGTACAGTAGTACACCCATGACCCACCCATCCGCTAGGCAGGTTGTTAGTGTTATATCTTGGTGGTCAAGGAGACAAGAAGTTACCGTATTTCCATAATATGTTCCTATTCATTTTGTAATGATTTTTACATCAAGACACAAGATAACCAATCTCGTAACCTTCTATGCATGCCCAATTTAAAATACATTTCTACACAGCTGAACTGACCTGTATGTTATAATCTACTCAGGTTGATGATGATGTGCGCCTGGAGGATGATTGGGTTCCACTGGATGAGCAAATTGGAACTCAAGAGCTTGAGGAGGTTCTGCGTGCCAAGGAAGCACATTCCCGTGCCGTTGTGCTTGAAAGTGTAAGAACAGGCCATGTCATCAGTAACAATGTAAAATGGGGTCTAACTCTTCATAAAGCAGTCATGATTCTCATTTTCTGGCAATACAGATTGGGGATATTCCTGATGCTGAGATAAGGCCTCCTGATAATGTGCTCTTTGTTTGTAAATTAAACCCAGTTACTGAAGTGAGTTGTTATTTCATTCTTGTTTTGTATATGTGAGTTCTCCTAATTCATTTGCACAACTAAATGTGATACATCATATACACTTGCAGGATGAAGACCTGTATACCCTTTTCTCGCGTTTTGGAACTGTGACATCGTAAGTTCTCTTTAATGCTACTCAGACCTGCCCCCTTACTCGACCAACCCCCATCATTGTTATGGGTATTTCAATTCAAACGCGTTTCTGATCATTCATCAACGTCTATAGTGCTGAAATAATACGAGACTACAAGACTGGAGATAGTTTGGGCTACGCTTTTATTGGTGAGTTTCTCTGTGTAAGTAATTGTGGTAACTTACAAACCTTCTTTTGCTAGGATTTTTAGGCTTAAGGCCATGCTCTCTTCACCTGATCTGATTGGTTCTGATCTGATTGGAATAAGTTCTGATTTGATCTAGTCTGATCTGAATGTAGTTATATTTAAAGCTATTTCTGATATCTGATCTGATTCCAATATGAATAAGTAATAAGTAAAAAAATAAGTTGAGGAGAACATGGCCTAAGTGTTCCTTGCAAGTTGTAACTACTAATTAGTGTACATATTCACTTTATTGCTTTTCATTTTGCACTTTTGCTAGAGTTTGAGGATAAAGAAGCCTGTGAACAAGCATATTTTAAGGTAATATACAAACTTGTATGAATTTTTTCTAAATTGTCATATTGAATGACCCTTATCGATCAAGATGCGTGACATACTATTTTTTTTTAATTTAAATTGTTACACCCGTTCCTATCTTGGTGTATTGTATTAACTTTATTTGCACATTTTTACCGTGATAGTGAATTTCCATTTTAGCTTAAGGTTCATCGTTTAATACCCTATGCCATACAGACATTTATGGAACTTCATGCAACTCCAAATTATACTCAGTATATTCCATAAAAGAGTCATATTTGAGGAATGTCCAACTTTATGATTTTTGTAAGGTACAAGTGTACAACTATTGCAATTGTAACTATATTTTTAAATTTATTTGTGACTTAATTAAATTTAACACATTTGACTTCTTGCTACACTTTGTTTTCATAAGGAATATTAAATATGATAAAAATTGGGTGCTTTTGTTCAAAGAGGCGGACTGGGGACAAATTTGAGTTTTTAATAGGATTCTTTTCATGGGATGACGTAGAATTATTTTGGCGTCTTTGATACCCAACCATAGAATTCTGTGCTCTTTGGAACTGAAGCAACAATGTTGCATGATATGGCCTTTTCTCTTTTGATTTTCCAGTAGTAATCCTATGGAGTTGTGGAAAATAGCTAACCTAATTGACCTTGCCTAAACTGCTCTTAACAAATTCCTTTTTCTAGATGCCTCACTCTGTCCTCCTCAAAAAAAGAGTCATGTTCCAAGCAATTTGTCCCAAATTTGATCAAATGAAGCCATTTTTTCTTGTGGTTCGCTAAAAAAGTTATCAATAAGATTCACAGACAAGGTTGCATAAGATAAATTTTTGGAAAGCTGAGTATGATTCATAATATTGGTATTTCATAATTGTATTGTGCCAAAATTTTACAGTTATGCATTTGTAAGACATTTAGGATGCAGCCAGTGAGATAGTCAGATCTATCTTCTCTTGACCTCCGATGTAAATTATAACCAACATAACATGGTGGAAGAACTATGATTTTTATAACACTAACAAACAATTTTCTATGCAATGATAGATGGATAATGTTCTTATTGACGACAGAAGGATTCATGTTGATTTCAGTCAAAGTGTTTCGAAATTGTGGTCCAGCTATAGACGCAAGGATCAGATGAGTAAAGGTCGTGCATTTAATTTTAAAGCTTGATACAAAGCAGTTTGATTTAAGTTCTAGTATATAGGATTCAAGGTTCTCAAGCTCACACTAATTTAATTATAACTTACTCCCTCTGTACCAAACTGTTGTTCCTGTTTTCCTATTTGGGTTGTCCCAAATTTTTTTCCACTTTCCTTTTTGGAAAAGACATAGGGGCTAAAATAGTTTTTCTCGTCTCGATACAAATTTCAAGCATATAATTTTGAATTTTCACATTATAAAAAGGCAGCCAGGTCAAACTATGAACATAATTATGGGACAGAGGGAGTTTATATTATGCTATGTTTGGCGGAGGTTTAAGTGAAAAACGGCTTTGTTTTTACTTTTCTAGATCATACTCTTAAATATTTTCCTTTAGTCATCTTTAGTCCAAGTTTTGAAGTGGGAAATTCTTAAGATATGTAGTGATGCATCAAGGGTGTGTAAGAGGAATAGCCTCACTATTTTTTCAGAGGTTAGGCTGCGTACATCATGAGTCCTGATCCCCTAGACCGCTACAGAGTTGGGATTATTCCAACTGGGATTTTTTGTTGTTTTTGTTTTTTGTTGTATTCAAATTATGCAGTAAAAAATAGAGAACCAAAGGAACTGAAGTTTAGTTCATATAGTAGAAATTTCAATACGAGATACTTCATAAGTTGATACAAAACAATCAAGGAGTTAAAGTTGCATTTCTATTGTAGATGTAAGTCAGGTAACTAATACATAACTTTTATACAGAAGGAAAGACTTATCTAAATGAATTGCATTTCAGAAATTTGCCCTTTTGGATATTAGGTTTAGCAGAAACAGCCCCTTTGTTTTTATTGGGGCAAGGTTGTGTATGTTTTGACCCTCATATCCTAGTGGAATTAAGATCATACTGGGTTTGTTGTGTTGCCTTTTGGGCTTATATTGCTTTCGATGTTACTAACTGTTTTGCTTTGCTTTTGTTTTTCAAAGCAGGAAGTGTTTGCTTTAAGTGTGGCTCTGTAGATCACATAGCAAAAGACTGTTCAGCAAAACAAAACAATCAAAAATACATGCTTAAAGAGGCTAACCGGCAGCATGGTGGAGGTGATAACTCAAGGTTAGACATTGTGTTTTCCAGAAATTTCATCTTGTCACCCCCACACTCTGTTTCTAACAAGTAAACCTACGTATATAACTCTTTTCAAGGTTTGAAATGGTATTTGATGAAGATGCTACTGGTAGTCAAAGGGGAGATAAAAGGCATAGGGATTGTGAAGCTGAAGAAGGTGATCAGAAACAGAGAGCTAAACACAGGGGTTCAGATGATGACTTGGTCCGAGATGAAGGAAAGAGAATCCGACACGATCACATTGGACTTGGGCATACGAGTAAGGATATCAAAGAAGACAGGCATGGAGGAAGTACGGCCAAGTCATCATCATCTCGTGGCGAAAGGGAGAGAAGAAACCGCATGGGAAGCCCGTTGTGTGATGAAGAGGAGAGATCTCATACAGGACGACATAGGGCAAGCCCATCATCACGTGGTGTAAGGGATAGCGATCATAGGGAAATAAATGACTCTGACCACAGAATGAAAGGAGACAGTAGCCACAAGGAGAGGAGAGAGGAGGCAGAGAATGGTAGGAGGGATAGGAGAAGAGAGAAAGAGTACAACAGAAGAGATGATGACATTAGGCGGGATAAACAAGAGACCGAAAATAGGGGTAGGAAAGAAGAGGCACAATATGATGATGGGAGGTATGCCAATGGTGGTGGTAGGTATAGGGGGGACAAGGGGAATACCAAAGACTATGAAGAGAGACATGGTGATTATTTAGCGCGTAAACGAAGAGCAAGCGAGCAAGATCATCATCATCATGGAAAGAGAAGTTCAAAAGCTGACGACGCTTGTGATGGCAGTAGAAGGCGTTGATCAGTGTGTCCTCTGAGATGGCATGCATTCAACTGTTAAAATTCGAAAATATAAAATGGTATCGAACTTGAAAAGGATACTATGTTGTTTTGTTTCCTGGGAAAACTAAGAAGCTATCTATTTTTGTAAACGAGGGTTTAGACTAGTACAACGTAATTTTGTGTGTAATTTTAGTACTTCCCCCCCCACACACACAATAATAGTTTCACTTCTCTTTTCTGTTCGACCCAAAAAATGTTGCATTAAATTTCTCTCTTGCATTGATCTATTGATGCACAATCTACTTTTCAAGTCAAACTGAGATGGTTTTTAAGAGATATGAGTATAAGCCTGGTTGTGAATTGGAGGACCAATAAGAACCTTTCTGCTGATTGGTGCTGTGTTTTGGGCTTCTGGGTTAAGCTTGAACTTAATATTGTTTTTTTCTAGGCTTAATCAAGCAATAATTGTTAGGTCATGCTTGGTGAACACTAAGTTGTATACCATGCCTCTTTTTTGAACTATGCAAACAACTTGTCACTATGCTGCATTGCGACAAGACATTGTTTATTTTTTTTGTATGGATAGTTTGACAATGGGGGGTTGCTATACAAGTTGAATAAGCTTGTGGAAGGTTTATAAACTTGCTGGAAGGTTTATTTGCGGCTCTTTACTTCGTCTCTATTTTCTTGAATCATCAAAGCATTAAATGTAGTTGAAACATACTCCCTTCGTCTCCCAGTTTTTGTCCATTTTCATTTATACACACCATTCAATGTGCTTTTTTAATCCATTTTATCTTGTAATTTGTATATTAAAAAAATATAGAAATTATATATTAATAATCTATATATTAAGACAAATCAAACAAGATCACATATGACTATATTTAGGCTTACACATTGAGAAAATTTGATGAGTCAAAGTGTTTAGATGAACAATTCCAAAAGTAAAAAGTGGACAAAAACTAGGGACAGAGGGAGTATGTACTATCCAATTTTCATAATTATACAAACAACTATGACCATGTTCTCCTCAATTTATTTTTTATTTATTACTTATTTTTATTGCAATCAGAGCAGATCAGATTAGAAATAGTTTTAAATATGACTACATCAGATTAGATCGGACCAGGTTAGATCAGAATTTATTCAAAATAGAACAAACCAATCAGATTAGGTGAAGAGAAAAAATGTCCTACATTTAAGTTGCGTTACGCTCACTTGATCTGATATGATCATTTAAAGATTTTGTGTGATTGGATCTGATTTGATTGTACTTATATACTAACTTATATTTAAAATTAGACCTGATTTGATTTTAATAAAAATAAGCAATTAGCTGAAAAAATAAGTTGAAAAAAATGTAGTCTTAGACAAATTTTTTAGCCATATATCTTTCTTTAAATAAAAAATTAAAAATATTCAGACCACTATTTAAGAAATAAATCTCAATTATAAAAGATGACATATGTTATTAGAATTTATTGAGACTTAAATTGAGAAAATACCTTATTAAAAATAACCATTTTAGGATTATTTCTGTAAAGTACAATACATCTTTTCTTTTCACCTCCACGCCTTGTATCGAAGAGCAAAGGAGAAGACGCCGTTGGCTGCGTTAATGCAATGGCAGTTTAGAAAGAGAGAAATTTAAAAAGAACAAGCAACAGGCAACAGCTAGCTCCAGCACCAATAACTTCTATATTGCCAGACACATAGTTTTCAGGTTCCAGCCACCGTTATCGTAATTTTCAAAAACCCTAATTCTTTTTTTTTTCTTCCTAAATATGAATATGATGACATATACTCCGCACTATCTTGACGTACACGTTCTTGGACCTTTTTATGAACACGGATGATTTAGAAGAAACTGATAAATTGAGTTCTGCTTGAGCTTTCAATTTTCTCTCAGCTTTTCAGAGTTACTAGTTTAATGTATACGAGCAACATAATATACACTTTTTTACTATAAACATTAATATGAATCAATTGCATTTTGGGTCCATCCAAATTTGAATTTAGAGGACCTCTTGCTCTGCCAATGTTTGTAGCATATTTATTTTATTGATCACTGTGTGCCAGAGGGTTGGATATTTGTTAGAATATAATAAATATTTCCTGGGCCACAACCACAAGCTTGAGCTTTTGAGTGAGTTGGTTCCTTGACATGGTATCGGAGCCTTGTTGACTAAAAGGTCATAGGTTTGAAACTCAACACCACCCAGTTTAAAAAAATTAAGGTTTCATGTGCAATGTTCAAAGAAAAAGACTACGCTTGAATGTAAGGGGGCGTGTCAGAATATAAGAAACATTTCCAGGGCCACAACAACAAGCTTGAGCTTTTGGTTGAGTTGGTTCCTTGACAATATTATTGTAGCACCTAAGTTTGTCGGTTGATTTTTTAGCTGTGTGTATGTGGTTTTTGCCAGCAGATGGGTGGGTTTAAAGGGCTTCCACTTGTGCAGGATTAATGCTTTTACCACCTTCATTTATGCATTTTCGTGCCATACATGAAAATCATAGTATTTGATTTTTCTTTTGTCATGATATAGTTTCATCTCTGTTACCACTGCACAGGAGAGAGCATACTTCTTGGTCAAATTTTTCTCTTAATTTTGTGGTGGCATGAGGTCATCATCCTCAAAGCAAGGGGCTGACAACAAACATGGTATTAGTGGCCACGTGCGCACTCTTCATCAGCGCCTTCACCATGCTCTTGGTCTTGGGTAAAACTTCTATAACTACATTTAGATGTTCAGTAAATTACCCATTTATCATTAGACTAAATTTCTTACAATAGGCTTGTGGGTTTTTGGCCTTTTGTAGTTTTGTCTTATTTGCTCCTAGAGTAAAATCTTCTTTTTGAAAGAAATTGGCTGTTCATGATTTTAGTAGTAGCTAGTGTGATTATATTATTCATATAGCAGTGCAAATGTATTAAGATTTCAAACGTTTCTATAAGTATTCTTCTATTCTTCCTGGTGGAGTGTAGGCGTGTGTTTGTTGGTGGGGGGGGGGGGGTTGGGGGGGAGGGTGTGTTGTGATTGTTGTCCCTTTGATAGTCATAAATGGGTGTAAAGGAGGGTAAGAGGAGTGATGAAATTTGTGTGAAGTTAGAGTATTTTCCTGTAAAGGTAGTCTAGACATTAGCTTTATGGTTTGGACTCTCTCTTTTGTCATCCCTAGTTCCCCAAATGGGGGGACTGGTATTTAGAATTTGTACTCAGCTTCATATTTATATTGGACTCAAGCTCAATGACTTTATGAATTTTCCTGGATAATGTTTCTCTATTCTTCATTTTGTAAGTTTGAATGAGAACCAACGCTGGATGGATTAAGTTAGTTTGGAACCTATTATTAGCATTGTTGTCTAGGCATTATCTGGTGTTCTGGCAGTGAGAATTTCTTGCCTAGGTTGTTTGACTCGACTGAGGGGCTGCCTGGCACCTAGATGTCACTTATCACTGGCTAAACACATGTTTTTTCGTGTTGGATATGTTTTTTTTCATGTCAAACTTCTACTCAGGATACACTTCCTTTCTCTTTACTCGACTCACTCATACTCTGAAGCGAAATGCAAAGTCGCTTAGTCGACTCTGAAGCTAAAAAGCTGAGTTGTAACTCCGTACCTATGTCTCTTGCGCCACCCTTATAATGTTTTATGTCTTGCCATATCATTTGCCTACTTTTTTTATGCCTCCCCAGTCCCTATTCTGTTTGTTAGTGTTGATTTTCAAGAGAGACACTGATGTTTATAATTTGTTTCATTAAGACTCGAAAGTGACCGATTATCAGCTAGTGTCTCTACTCAGGCAGTCCATTGATCCAAAACTCAGGATTATTTTCGTCCATATAAAACATGTCTAAAAAAACCTAAAAATATCTATCCTAATGACCCTCAATTCCTTTTTGATGTCATTCGTAATCTCACACACTCTTTAAATAACTGATATCAATCTTTTTCCTTATCTCAACAAGGCCCAATATGTTATTGACCATGCTAAACGTAACAGGTGATGACCTTACAAAGATTCTTGAGAAACTTGATAGTACCCACATGGCTTTTGTTCTCACAGATTACATAATGAATTTGGTTCTATCCAGAGTCCAATCAGTCCATCTCTCACTAATCCAACTATCCCTACCATGAAAGGGCTCATTGATCACCTCTTACGAGTCATGCCATCTATGAATTCATCCACGATTTATTCACAATTCCCTGAAAACTCTGCCTTTGTTCTTAATTCATCAAATCGTGGAAGAATTCTTTTTGGGTGTGGTGGTCGAAAACATGGAAGAAGAGGTGATACATGTGGGGTACACTGAAGACAAATGTTCTTCTATACATGGCTTTCTAAAAATATCTGTCAATTTAATGCATTCTGATTTATAATGACTCACATGATGAAAAGGAGTACACCAACCATGAAAATACTACTCCAAGTATATTATCTCCAATACTCCACAGAGGAATATAATAGTTCAAGGCTGTTCAACAACTCGTGCCATCAGTAACACTAACACACATCGGTAATGCTAGAGTTTGTTTATCTCACTCATCTCCTCCTGCTCTAACAAAGGTAGATTCTGGTGCTTTGTTCACATTGCTAGTAATTCTTATCTCTTTTTGTTGGGATTAAGGCCCAACATACATTGGGCCGGCCCAAATGATCCATATCCCAATGACGGGCGGCTACCGTATTGACATGTGTCCCGACCACCAGATGGGATCGGGCTATGACAGGTGTCCCGACTATAAGTCGGGATAAGCTTGGGCACGGCATGGTCCATCCGGGGACAAGACAGAGTATCAAGCAAGAATCACCCTGAGGCGGACTAGTCACTTCGGCCGAAACTACCCATCATGACTTCCGAGCGATGCATTAAATGCGGAGGCGACGTCTGATACGCATGCTCGCCGGCGGAAAGCATGCTACGGTACAGATTACTGTATACCACCCTATTGTTTCTCGCCAATCCTCCACAAGATCTCCTCCCTATAAATAGATGATGGAGGAAATGGAGGAAGGGATTGCATTCTAGAGAGAGAAAATAACAATATTGTATTAAACTTACAACCAATTGTACTCGGGTCAAGGCAATCAGGCCACACCCTCCTAATTCTCTATTCAATTAATATCAATGATAATTGATAAGTCCATACTTTCCTACACAAACTCGAGTTACTCCCGTATCAACACTTTTCTACACTATCTCCCACCAAAACACCACATTGCATTACTTTTGGTCTTGCGAGTCTCAGTACACTAAAGAACATCGTCCCTCACATATCTTAATCCCAAACATTAGAATGTGAAGCATGTCAACTTGAAAAACATATTCGTGCCTCATTTCTAAGCTATACCAAGGATTTGCAGTCATGCAAAATCACCCCTTGGGCTAATTCATTTTGATATCTGGGTCCTACTTGTGTTACATCTGGTTTGGGGTTGTAGATATTTTCTTACTGTTATTGATGATATCTCTTATTGTTCTTTTGTTTTTGAATGAAAGAATGTTGTTGGTCGTTCACCAATTTTCCAATCTCTTGGGCCAAAACAATACCCAGTTTGGATTGCCTATTTGCATCTTAGGAGGCGATGATACAAACAAGTATTTGTCTTATCCCTTTCAATCATTCATGGTGTCTCAAAGTACATGTCATTAATCAAGTTGCCCTTACACTCGCCAGCATGATGGTGTGTTAGAACACAAACACTGTCATATTATTGAGACAAGTCGTATGCTCTTGCTTCACAATGTACCTATTCAATTTTAAGGCAATGTCGTACTCATAGCTATACGTTTAATAAATCCAATGTCATATAAGTTCTTACAATCAGGTTCCTCATTTGATTTTGTATTCTAAAGCACCACTTGTATTGTTCCTCTTATTCTTTGATCCACTTGTTTTGATAACAGATAAACAATGTTGTTTCAGATCTTTATAAACGTTCTGCTCAGCATTAAATGTGCATTTCTTAGATAATCTGTGTTGAGAAAGGTTATCGGGGTTATTGTCCTTCAACAAAACATGTTTATATTTCTGTTAATGTTACCTTTTCTTAAGGTAATTGTTACTCACACTCCACCTTATTTCTTTATTCGCTCCACTTATCATATCCACTACACATTTGACTAAAGTAATCTTTTTTATTTTTATTTTTATTCCCTACACCAAAAGACAACTATTGACCTAAGTAATTATTTTTGATAAATCTACCTCACTAGTTCTTTTTGAAGAGATTTAGGAAAAGAAAGGTTCATCATTTTTTTGAAACGCAAACATTTTAAAAAACCATAATTTTACTCTTATGTCTTATCTTTTCCAAAACTTGCTTTTCCTCCATTTTTCTCAAATGAAAAATGTAGTACTTTCGATGATATTTTGAATGGACTTTAAAAAATCTTGCGTTTGAAGGAGAGAGAAACAAACAATTATTTTATGGGAAGCCGAAAAAAAAAGTTTATTTATTTTTATACTAAATTTATAAAGCTTTATTTATTCTTAAAGGTAAATATGTAAAAACCTATTTACATTATTTTTAAGTATGATGGTGGAGTGTATTTTGTGTTTGACTTTTTATTTTTCTTATTTAGGGAATCATCTGTCACATAATCTTCTCCTGTTTTCCCTCAACAATCCATATAGCCTTTTCATCTAGCTGATTAAACTGATCATCCTCATATTCGTTCTGCCCAACCACTGGAACCTTCAGTTATGACCAAGTCACCTGCGCTCCATGCCCTATTAATTTGGCTGTATATGTGGATGATATTGTTACCATATGTAATGACTGTCTAAACAACATTTGTCCACTTTCTTGTTATTAAGGTTTCTTAATTCAGAATGGGTACTTCCATATGCCAACAACTGTATACACTCAACATATTTGAAGAAATGAGGTTGCAAAATTGCAAACCAGTTGACACTCGTATGGATCTGAATGTTAAACATATACATGAACAAGGGGAACAATATCCTGATCCCGAAAGATATTGAATACTTTGCTGGCAAACTGAACTATCTCATTATATCTGGACCAGTTATAGCTTTTGCAATCAGTGTTTGAGCCAGTTTCTTAGTTCTCCTTGAGAAGGTCATTCACATTCTAAAACATCCATGGGATCTCCTGGAAAAAGATAATTTTATGAAATCAAGGGCCATACGAATATCATTGCTAATTATGATGGAGACTAGGAAGGGTATCCAAGTGATAGAAGATCTACTTTTGGATTGTGTTTTTCTTGGAGGTAATCTATTCGTTGCTAGATCAATTGCTGAAGCAGAATATATGGCTATGACCTTTTGTACTGGCGAACTAATTTTGTTGAAATACGTACTCCAAGAAACAGAAACAACCTCTCTATTTTTTAGATGGGTAAGACTGGATACATCTTGAGTCTTGACCCCAAGACCCCAATAGTGTTGGGATTATACGAGGTTGTTGTTGTACACTTGTACGTACTCATATAATTAAGACACTGCAATTAAACTTCCTGATATATGTTTGTGGCAACCAAGAAGCTCTACAGATGGACTCTAATCTAGTTTTTCATGAAAGGACCAAATATATTGAGATTGTTTATATGAGACACAATTTTCTCAAAAGAAATCAACACATGGTTTGTAAAATTCAGTTATCAACTTGCATATATTTTCACCAAGTTGGTGAAGACCTTAAACACTCTATATCTGTAATAGGCTTGATGCTTATGATACGCATGCACCAGCTTGAGTGAGATTATTGAGATAAGTGTGAATTTAGAATATTTTGGTGGACAATTAGTCAAGACAATAGCATTTAGAGTAGGCCTCTTTCTTTTGTCATCTCTGTTGAAAATTCACGGGGGGGGGGGGGGACTGGTTTCTAGACTTTGTTTTCAACTTTCTAGTAATCTATTTATATAGGACTCAAGCTGTGTAAATGGGCATATGCATTCTTCTTGATAATCTGTCTCTATTCTATATTTCATATCAATTATTAAGTAGGTGGAAAGCATGAATCATGGCTCATTGGTAGTCTTTCTCTATTACTATGTCCGTCCCACTACTTTTGGGACATGGGGGATGACATGAAAGTTAAGAAAAGTAAGATTATGTGGCCGATATTGATATTAGAAACTAAGATAGAGTAAGAATAAATGTGAATCACACAAATATGACTAAATATGGTATGAGACAAAAATAGTGGGACAAACAGAAAATGTAAAAAAGCACAAAACTAGTGGGATGGATGGAGTTTGATTTAATGAGTTGACTAATTTCTCCCCATTACAAAGTTTAACCAATGACCTTTAGTCTTTCTTATACAATAATGTTAACAACATTTCACATACATTCTCTGCTCTTGCCCATGTTAGCTTAGACTACTTTTGTCTAGTGGATTTGTCTAGTTTGGCTTTTTGATGTCAAACTTGACAAATTTTTATAATCAATCAAATAAAAGTTACATTATTTACTAATACAATAATGATTTCATTAAATATCTTGCGAAATATTTTTCAAAAAGTTATTTCGTTGTACCAACATGCAATGTAAATTTTATTTAATTGATTATCAGAGTTCGTCTAGCTTGAACAAAAGAAGTCAAACTGGACAAATACACTAGGACAGAGGAATGAGTTTTATTTTTAGTGTTGGAAAAAAATTAGTCTTCCAAACATTGAAGGGTTGTGAAACACAAGGATTGGAAAGTATGAATTCTAACACTTGCTTACCAATGTGAAGCAAAGGAGCTATTATGAATGGACATGTTGAGCCATGGCATATGGATACACGTGATAAGTACTCCCTCTGTCCCACAAATAAATTGAAATTTATTATAATTTCAATTTATATGAAATTTACAGTAAATTAAAAAATAATATATATATATACACACACACACACACACACATAGATATAAAAGAACTACATCTAAGGTTCTACAAAACAAGAGGCGAGAATACTATCATATTTTATCAAATGTGTAATGAAAATAAGCAAAGGAAGTGATTAAAGTTTGACCCTGGAATAGTGAATGGGAAAAGCTTGTGGGACAGAGGGATTATTTATTTTCATTAAAAAATTTGTGTCATAAATCGCACTACTTGATAGTTTTCTGTTTTCTGAATATATTTTCCCATGCAGATTACATGATGATAAAGGGCGGAATTGGAATTTTACAGACTTCAATAAACAAAGACTTGTAATCCATTCCATTGATGCATTTCTTGATAATTTATCCTTGGAGGCTCTAAAGCACCCCCTTGTAAAGGTATTTTTTCATCCAAAGTTTTCCCATTAAATTAAGAATGCTTTTATATTTCTTTTCATCTCATTCTTGGCAGTTTGTCTAGTTGGTTATATATATGTGTGTGTGTGTGTGTGTGTGTGTGTGTGTCTATATATATATATATATATATATATATATATATAACAAGGGACTATATTAAAAGAGAGAGGAGTCAGGCGGTTACAAACATGATGGGAAAAAAAGAGAAAAAGACAAGCACCAAAATAAAAAATGAAGAACAAAACGCTTTCCATTCTCCAGAAGTCCTTGATCCCCCACGTTGTGAAGTCTTCATCCTTAATGAGCCATTTCTTGTTCCTGTTTGCCCAACACCAGCCTTGAATTTGTTTGAAGCAAAACTGGAGAATGTTGTCTTTGGTTGGAGCTTTCTCTTCATAAATGAATGCATTTCTTGCTTTCCAAATATTCCAAGCGATAACTCCTGGCAGAATTAGTCGCAGACAACCTTTGAAGTTCTTCTCATTTCCAGTAACCCACCAAGCTATCATATGCCGGCGAAGAGTAAGACCCTGCCGTACAGAGGGGCCCATAACAGAGGAGCTAAAGTAGTGCCAAACTTGTTGTACTAAGGGAGCAATGAAGTAGGGAGTGGTCCAATGTGTCTTCATCTCTTCTGCAGAGAGTGCAGCAACTAGGGAGGGAGTACCCAAATCTTCGCAAGTTGTGAGGGAAGGGTTAGGCTTCGTTTAGAACTCTCCATTGAAACATCTTAAGCTTGGGGATTTGAGTCTTTTGCCAAATGTACTTGCTGGAAGTTAAATTTGGGTAGCCCATTTCCCCCACTATGAAAGCTCTCTTGAGGGTGAATGAACCAGCATCCCATGACATTCCCATCTCATCTCTGGATCTGTAGGTCTCTCCAATGTCATTGAAACTGCTGATTCTCTTCCAAACATGGGAGTCTGTTATCCTTTCCTTGATAGTGCCTGACTTCAAGTATTTACCTCTCATGAGAGAAGCCCAAATACCTTGATCATTATGGATCTTCCACCATAGCTTTAAGGAGTAAGCTTCTTGAAGTCTTTCAATGTTTTTGAGGCCCAAACCCCCTACCTCAGTAGGTTGGCAGATTGAGCTCCAGCTTTTCCAGTGATATTTAGGTTTACCTTGCTTCTGCCCCCAAAAGAAGTTGGCCATGGAGGAGTTTAGGGCATTGATGATGGATTTAGGGATTGTGTGGACAACCATAATATGTAATGGGATAGAGGAGAGGACATGTTTGATAAGGATCAACCTCCCCATTTGGTTAATGGTCTTGCTATACCAGGAATTGATGTGCTTGAAGAAATGATCCATCAACCTTGTACAGTGTTCCTTCTTGAGTTTCCCTTTACAGATATTAGCCCCCAGGTAGGTAAAAGGGAGCTTTCCACACTTCATGCCTAGAGCTTTTTCCATGTTATGAATAATGCTTGGAGGTGTCTTACTGCTGGTGTAGAATCTGCTTTTTGGGCAATTTATTTCCTGTCCAGAGGCAAGGAGATATTCTGAAAGGGCCTTCCTTAGTTTGAGCAGATTCCTGGTTTCTCCCTTGGTAAAAATAATGCGGTCATCTGCATAAACCAGGTGACTAGCAAATTTCACACTCCCAGTAGTTGTCCATGTAGTGGTTAAGTAGCCTGCTGAGACCTTCCGCTCCTAAGATGAAAAGGAGAGGGGAAAGGGGTTCCCCTTGCTTGACACCCCTTGTCATTTGGAAGAAGCCAGTTGGCTCCCCAATGATGATGATGCTGAAATGAGTACCTTTGAGGTTGGCCATAAGGATGGATATTGATTTGTTGGAGAAGCCAAAGGCAGTAAGCAGTGCTTCTAGATATTTCCAGTCCATTCTGTCAAAAGCTTTTGCCATATCTATCTTAATAAGCAGGTTCCCACCAAATACCTTCTTATCAAGTAGGTGGAAAGCTTCTTCAGCCATAAGAATGTTTTCATCAATGGATTTGCCTTGTTGGAAAGTAGCTTGCTCAGGGGAGATGAGTTTGGGCAGAAGCAATTTCAGCCTATTGGCCAATATCTTTGTGTTAATCTTACTCATGAAAGTTGACAGAGATATTGGCCTGAAATCATCAAATTTCTTGGGATTATCTATCTTGGGGATAACGGATAGCAAGGTGCTGCCGTAGGCCTTAGGGACAGGCACGCCAAGGAAGAATTCCTGCAAGGCTAGAAGGACATCCCTCTTGATAATCTCCCAGCAATGTTTGAAGAAGTTTCTATTAAATCCATCAGGACCACTTGCACTGTTACCATCAAGCTCCCACACTGATCTTTTGACTTCCTCCAAAGTTGGTAAAGCAGTAAGGAGGGAGTTGTCTTCCAGGGTTATAACCTTTGGGATGAGAGGAATAATTGGCTCAAGAATAGGATTATGATCAGCCTTGTAGAGTTTTTGGAAATGGCTTAGAGCAGCTTCTTTTATCTCCCCTGGGGATATATATATATATATATATATATATATATATATATATATATATATATATATATATATATATATATATATATATATATATATATATATATATATAATATATATATATATATATATATATATATATATATATATATATATATATATATATATATATATATATATATATATATATATATATATATATATATATATATATATATATATATATATATATATATATATATATATAGACACACACACATACATACACACACACACACACACACACACCCTCTGTTCAACAATAATGTTCCCGTTGCGCATTACAATGTTTGACTGAAGTTTTTTTCAAATCATTTTATATGAAAAACCGTATGGAATAAAAAAATAACAATCACTTATTTAAAAACTACATGAAAAGATCTACAAAACTAGAGGTGACATTACTATATTATTTTATCAAATGGGCAACAAAAAATAGCCAACAAAGTGAATAAAGTTTGACCCTGTGAGTGAGTGTGTGTGTGTGTATTAGGTCAGAAATTATATATTTATATATTTTCTTGTCTTAAACTGTTGGAACTATGTTGCAGGATTCAGTTCCAAATATGGTTGGAGCATTGGGAAGTATTCTTGAGTCAGAAAGTGAAGTTATTTTGATTTCGGCCACAAAAGTTGCTATAAAGATTGCCAGTAGTTTACCATGTTCGGTGCTGAGATCTCACTCATCCAGTCTTGTTATTCCCTTATCATCCTTGTTATCTTCCCACCAGTCACAGGTTTCTGTATCATCTGCCACTGCCTTAAAATCCATTCTATCAAATCTGAGTACCAAAAGAGAGAATGAAGTTTGGGAGATTCTGAAACAAAAAAATGTGGTTGCTGAGATTCTTCAAAATCTAAATGAATTTTCATCAGGCAACAAGTCAAATGAGTTCTTTCAAGAGATGGCTTCTCTTTTGAGTAAAATACTCCAGATGTGGCCACCTTCTAGGCTCTGTGTTTATACTGATACCAAGCTGCTGAATTATCTGGATACTCTCACACTCAGTCCCATGTTCTCCATACAATCTTCTCTACTACATATCTATTCTGCTATAGGTATCAATACGTCCTATCATAATAAATTTTTCAGCCCTATGTTCTGCATGTCATTTTCATACCTTGCAAATTTTCATAACCAATGGCAGCTTTATGCCGCAATGGAGCTAAGACAATCTTAGACAATGGGGACAATCTTCTTAAAATGATGGTGGATAGCATGGACATTTCGAAACCCTATTCAGTTCAAATGGGAGCATTAAATCTGGCTCAGTGTCTGATGGTGACAATTCTTTTTCACTCTTATAGTCTTGCTACTATTGTCCTTTATCCTGTTCTGAAGAAGCTTACCCTTGTAATTAATTGATTTATCATTCCTTAGATGTGTGAAGAAGAATGCTCAACAATTATTAAAATATGTGGTGAGTCGATTGTGAAAGCCATAATGACTGGAATGGGCTATTTGAGTAGAGGTAAAAACTTTTATACAGAGCACATGCCAAGACTAGTGGAGTCTTGCAGTTTAGCTCTGATTACACGTTGGGCTGGGGAACATCATCATTACTTTTGTAAAGCAGGAATTGGTGGAGTCCTCCTAAATCTTTTCATGGGCAATTTTCCCGAAGACAACAATTGTTTACATTCCTTGCCTCTACAAGAAAAAAATGTCATAATACAATCACACGAGGGTCTCCAAACAAATTTTTGTCTACCTTTAAGACCATATATTTGGGATATTCTTGGACATCTTGCAACACATTCCACCAATGATTGCAATCCAATGATGCATGGGCATGAGGCATGCTTGAATACACTCGTAGTGTGTGCATGGTAATTTATACATTAGCCATTCTTTCATAGTTTAGATAGAAGACTACATGGCTTTCCCCTCCCTATTAAATGCAAGTACTTTAAAATTTTATTTTGATAACTGTACAGTGTTTTAATTTTTTCATTATGTTTATGACAGCTTAGGCTTTGTGGACTCAATGAGTGTCACACATCAGACTGGTGAAGATAATAATGCACATGAATCAGTGTCTAGAGCAGTTCTTAAGATGATTTATTCTCCCTGGAAGCATCTTGCATTCCAAACAAGACACATACTCTCTGAAGTTCTGAAATCCAATGGAAAGAATTATGTCAGGCGTCTCTTGAGTACTTTAAGAATCACATCTTCTGGCACCAAGATTGGAATGCCTTCAAATCTTCAAATTCTGATAAGCTTGATGGGTTTGACATGTTATTCAGCTCTGCCAAACTATAAGAACAATGTTATTGATAATCAAGGAGTAACAGATTTGTTGGCTTTCATAAGATGGTGGCTAGTCAATCCTCTACCCGTGAAAAGGATGCATCTAGCTCCACATACACAGAATATATTTTGTGTGAGAGCCTGTTGCTGGGGACATTTGGCTGAATGGGAAGGAGAAGACATGCTCTTACTTTTGGGTCTTTGGTGTCTTGCCGAGTTAGTAGTGCACTCTGGTTCACACGATGATGATCATGCTGTTATGTCCAAACATCTGGAGGGTGGCAATGATGCACTGTTCATAGAGGAACTTCAACAGATATGTTACCAAAATTTGTATCCTGGACCAAGATGGTATGCTTCATACATTCTTTGGCATCTTGGATTGTATGGATTCGCTAATAGGTTTGGACAAAGGATCTGTAAAGCACTTAATGAGGATATAATGCCTGATTTAGAACTTATCCATGGGAATCAGGGATCCTTTTTTGTTCATAGTGTTATTCTTTCAGTTAGATGCCCGTCATTGTTGCCATCCAAAGAAGCCCTTAAAGAGAAGCCACAGTTTGGCTCTCTTTCGAAGTGTGATGTGGAGACACATAAGAGGTCAATGAGCAAAGTTCAGCTCTCCCCTCATGCTGATCATCAGATATTAGCAAAGTTGTTAGAGTACGTGTACTCTGGATACTTTCAAGCTGGTGAAGACCTGATAAAGAAGTTGAGAGTGTATGCCAAACGTTGCAATCTTCATTCTCTTCTGCATATGCTTTATAGGAGGCGACCAAAATGGGGCGAACCTTTTCCAACGTTTGATCTTACTTGTGCTCTTGGGTCAACCGGATATCATTTCTCGTACGGTTTTATCTTTTTTATGCAATTATTATTTGCTCTTAGTCTGAGAAGTTAAATCCATCTTCTCTTTAGTTGCAGCTATATAGTTGCATTTTCTTGCTCAGTGTTTGCAAGCTCACAAAAACTAGATTACCAGAAAAAACACAACACATTTTACAAAATGTGACATTTTTCCTAAGCTTTTTTCTCGCAAGAAAATTCTGGGAAGGGGCTAGTGCAATGGATATCAAGATCGAAAGGGACTGTGCTTGTGATACTCACCAAGATCGAAAGGGACTGTGCTTGCGATGAGAGTGGAAACCAAGACCATAATCTTGTTAATGATGGTCTTTACTACTGGACAACTCCATGTCCACATTACAAGGCATTATTAGTGCGAGAAAGCTGATAATAGAATTAATGTGCCAAATGATACTTTCTGCAGCCAGATAAAATTCATGACGTTAAAGGACTTGATTACTTATCTGGGTGGTCCTTCAGGCTGTCTAAATGAGGCTTTTAATTTCTGATACTACAACAACCCAGCATAATCCCAACTCTGTCGGGGTTTGACAGAGGTCAAGATGTATGCAGAGAGCTTGTATCTGTTAGACCCTTGATGCATAGTGCATTGCTGCATATACTTCCAAAGACTTCATAGAAAGTATGAAGCAAGGGAAGTTTAATGTGCTATTTTAATTTAGTCTCTTATTTGCTCGAAGCTAAAGCTTTATCAATAGAGGCTATTTTAGCTCCATTGGCACTGAACATGCATCAAATGTCTGATACGAAGGAAATTTGAGGAAATTGTAGAAAATTTTGTTTTATTTTATTTTTTTAAAAATATTTTCCATCATCTCCAATGAAGTCAAAGATTCACTATCTTTTGGCTTTGGGGTATGATGAAATGAAGTAAAATGGCCAATGCAACTTCCGATGTTCATCATGGGTCATCTGGAAATAGCCAGCCTCTCCATGTTTTAAACATAGGGGTCAGGCTGCGCGCATCCAACCCCTCTTACCCCGCAATGCACTGGAGCCTTTGGGGCTTTGGGGTAATGTTGTTCTTGTTTTTTTGATATTTTAATTTTATTCTCTTCTTAGATCACTTAAAGCATGAGTTAACAATAATTTATTTCATTGCTTTTCTTATTCAGAGATATCATTTTAGAAGCTAAAGCAGCCAACTTTGCCGGATGGAGATGCAGTTTTTGTTGCTCATTAGTTCCACACTATCATCTTCACAAAGTTATACTGTGTTCAAGCTCTGATTACCTACAAGCACTATTCAGTTCAGGAATGCAAGAAAGGTACATGCTCCACAAGGTGGTGTGCATGACTAATACAATAAATACATAGTGTGAGTGCCCTGATAGAACAACAAAGTTCTCGATAGTCAACCTAATTATCTTGCATAACCCAAATCATGAATATTGTTCTTCATTTTCCTCAACTGCAAAAGAATATGAAATTCCAATTTCACCCTTATTTAGTGTACGCCTCGTAAATGAGCACTTAAAAAAAGATAAGCATGGCACAATAACCATTAGAGGCAAAGAATAGAAAAAAATCAAAAACAACGATGCTTTATTGCAAAGGACCATTGGGTTCTTTCAAAAGGTACTACCATATAATAAGGATCTGTGGAGAAACCAATTGTGTGTTAGAAACTAATTCTGTTTTGGCTGCAGCCATTTACAGACACTGAAAGTACCCGTGAACTGGGAGTGTTTAGTGAAGCTAGTGAACTGGTTCTACTCAGGTGAGTTGCCTGGACCCATGTCCGGGTGCCTTTGGGATAGTTTGGACACTGATGCGAAGCTAGAAGAAGTTAGGCCATATGTGGAGCTATGCTGGCTCACAGAGTTCTGGCTCATAAGCAATGGCTTACACGAGGATTGCTTCGGAGCGGTTTTGTCATGTTTAGATTCGTGTCAAGACTTGTCAATCAAAATCATGCAAATTGCGGCCGAGCATTCTCAGTGGAAGCTAGTTGGAGTTGCCACAGAGTATGCTGCACCCTTGTATCACCTCAAGCGTAGTTCCGGTGAGCTAGATGCTTTGGAGGAGAATCTTGTGGAAATGATCCGAGCTGCTTCTGTTCAACTTTCCCAAGAAAAGCTATAATATTGGTGCTGTGTTTGGATTTGCCAGGAGAAGAAGCATTTTGACACAACTGTACAGCTAAATCATACTGTAGTATATAGGTACAGAAGACTGATTTTTTTAGTCATCCTGTTGTGCAGTGATTGAGCAGGAGTTATACTCCATATAGCATATGGGGTTTAACATTTTGAACATACAGAGAACTTTTTTTTGTATGGGTATAGGATTTTTTTTCATTTCTTTTACTCCATCCACCCCTAAATAAATTATATATTACACAAAATGAAGTAATGTCCCATGTGTTTTCAATTCATTTTATTTAAAGATTAGTATAAGAATTAAAAAAATAAAATATGCATATTAAAAGTACATCAAAAGTTTTTAAAAATAAGAGGTGACAATCATAGTTATCATGGCGCCAAGGCGAGGCGCAACACCAATGCATCGCCATAACGCCAAGCGTTGGGCCATTGCGATGATTAGGAGACAAGTAATACTTATATGTATACTAGTATTTTTTCCCGTGCCAGGCACGGAGTCGAACGAATACATTTTTTTACTCAGTTATTTTTTTCTTCTTAGCTAATGATTAAATAATCGAGCAAAATATAACATAAAACTTTAGAATTTTGATGAATATCATAAATGCTTGCTAACAAAATTCAACTATATATAATTTGAAAAGAACATGCAAATGTATAATTTAAATATAAATCTTTTGGAAAACTTCGGTGTAAACCACATTTTTGGTGAAATTGCAAGGATTACCGTTATCTAAAACTAACACTTTCAATCATGCTTTTGCTTTTACTCGTGAAACTACGATATAAAGTTGACCGTGAGTGAATATTGATTTGGTCAAAAATAATCCAACAAATGAAAATGTTTGGCTTTAACTCTTATTAATAGTAATGACAAAACATAAAAATGTTGAGAATTGTCTTCTTTGAAGCTTAATTGGTCATCCAAGATCAGACAGTACCAAATTCGTTTTTGGTATGTAAACTTTTCTCCCCAGCATTGTTTACTGATACAATAATTGTACCGGTAACATTTATTCGCAACTCTTAAACAATTAACCTTGTATCATTACACACCCCGGATGTTTGATCAATGTTTCTCAATAACACGATCGATACTACTTTCTTCAAAATTATGTGGTTCAAAATTCTAGAATATTTGATATTGTTCAAAAACTCGATCAGTAATTATCCAATCATCATCTATGCCTACATCTGAATCTGCATGACATGAAAAATCAGAACTCAAATATTCCTTTTCATCACCAAGAATAAGAGACAAAATAAATTCATTGGTCATTTCAACAATTTTAAGCGTGGGTGCTAATAACGTTCTATCCATAAAGAAAGTATAATCTTTCGTATTTTCTAAAAATTCTGGATATGAGAATTATACTATACTCTTAAGTCTTAAGTGGAGAACTCGAGTTAGGAATCAAGAATTCTAGTGGAATTCTACTATACTCTTATACAAAAGTATGAATTTAACATTTGTTATGATTTTATTTTTCATTTTTTTTATTTTAAAAATATAATATTTATTCCAACATTTTTTCTTTTTTTCTCAAAAGTTTTCAACTCTTAATTTTTTCCAACTCTTTCTATTTTTTAGTTTTTCCTATTTCTTTCAGTATTTTGAGTCTCTTCTAGTTTTTTTCAATCTCTTCCAGTTTCTTCCATTTTTTCCTCTTCCTTCTAATTACGTCCATTTTTTTGAGTTTCTTCTAACATCTAACTCTTTTTTAAACTATAAAGTACATGTTAGTTTCTTAATTTTTTTTTCAAACGCCTTTCATTTTTTCAAATTCATTCAAAATTTACATATAAAATATCGCTGGTTTCAAAAAGTGGCATTATGTCCCCTCTGTCAGTCAAATACCAACATTTGTATTTCACACTCCCAGAGTGCATTGATGTTTGACAGTGAGGGGAATGAGTGCTCACTTTCTAAACTACCGGGGCATTAGAACCTATTTTTGTTCAATTTTTTTTATTTTTTTATATTTTTCTTCTCTTTGTTTTCTTTTAAAAAGCTTTTTTAATTATTTTTTTATTCTTTAAAAATTCAAAAATGTTTATATTTTAAATAAAAAATAAATGAAAAACTATTATGTACTCCATCAGTCTCAAATTACACATTTCATTTTGTTTTAAAATACAAAATTCTTATCGTGACTTTCAAGCAAATAACTTATCGAAAAATGAAATATTAAAAAGAATGGCAAAAGGAAATGAATAAGTAAAAAGAAACAGAAACCACTCGAATAGAAAAGAGAAAGCATATCCATGAAATGAGGTGAAAATTTTAGTACTATATCAATATAAATCTTATTCTATTCCATAATTGGATTGTTAGAAAATATTAGTGTAGAAATGGTAAGTGACTTTTGTTGGAAACAATCTTTTATTATAACTGGAAAATAACTCAAAACAATTACAATAAACTTTCATATGTTTCTCATATCATAACCCAAGCTTGGCTAAGATATATATAGAGCTAAATAAGCCTAGAACCCATAATTCTATTCCTACTCGAACTAGAATATCTCGGGGAATCCTAATCCTACTCGATAATTAGTCAACAATCACCCCCTAATTTTTGAGTTGGATTGCGGGTGATCTTCAACTCCAAGCATGTCTTCTTTATCTTGATTCTCCCGAGGCTCTTCATGATCCCTTGCAGTGTTCTTTAGGCTCCACTTAGCTTGAACAAACCCTTGCTCCTTGCGATCATTACACGTCCTTGGGTTAGAATCCTTTTCTTGACATCTCCTTTAAACTCTTGAACATTCTTCTTTGGACTTTAAATTTTGGGTTTCTCCATTAAACTTGGATCTCCGAGAAGATTCTGACTCGTACTTCGCGTACCTTCTTTCAGTTGATTGACTCTTTGTAGATCCCTACCCACAAAATTCTTCATTCCAATCATGCTAACTTGTGTACTGGGACTTGTTATCTTGAGATTGATCTTGTACAAACGATTCTTGGTCCTCGTCACCTTCATCATAAGCTTCCCCGTGTCATCATGAATGGTTAGCAAATCGCATTTCATGTGAATGTCGCATCCACCTTCCGTTGCTTGACCAAGGCTTATGATGTTGCTTTGTAGGCTGGGTATGTAGTACACATCGGTCAACAAGTGCTGCTCCCCTGTTTTCCTTTCAAGTAATACAGATCCCTTTCCTCGTATGTCAATACAAGATCCATCTCCAAATTTCACCTTTCCCTTGACACGTTCATTGAGTTCAAAGAAGTAAGCTTGATTACCCGTCATGTGATTTGATGCTCCGTTGTCGAGATACCAAATGTCTTTCTCCTTTGGTTCAACCTCGAAACGCTTTGGAATCACCCCTTCTCCATTTAAAAATATATTCTTTTGATCACATCTCATCATGAACAAAGATGGATCCAGAACATCAATTTCAGCTAAACTAGCTTCCTCTTGTTTCTTCGTACGCTCCGAGAACACTGATGCAAAGTGACCGAATTTATCACATCAAAAACACTGAACCTTTGATCTATCCTTTCTTCCCTTCTCACGATCATTGGCTCTTCTTTGACCCGTTCGCTTTGACCCATGATCCTGACCATCTCGGCATTGACTTCCATCTTGGTCATCATCATACTGGTTTTGGTCTCTTCCTCGACCTTGGTTGCATCGGCTTTGTCCTCTCGATCCGTTTTCTCACCTTTGAGAATGAGAACTTTCACCATTGGAGAACAATAGTTTACTTTGTGTTTCTATATCCTCTTCCTTGATTCGCTCTTCGTAGGCTTTCAACCGGCCTATGGTTTCTTGAAATCCTAGTTTATTCAAATCTAGAACTTGCTCCAACGAGGCAACTATATAGATGTATTTCGAACGAGAAAGAGACTTTAGAAACTTCTTTACCATCTTTTTCTCTTCGATTTCTTCTCCAAGGGCCACGGATTTTGAGGCCAAACTTGATAACTTTTCAGCAAAATCATCAATTGACTCTGAATAATGCATCTTCAAATTATCAAATTCTGCATTTAGAGTTTGGAGACGAGCTTCTCTAACCATCTTAGCCCCCAAGTGACGAGTTTTGATTGCATCCCACAGATCCTTTGCAGTCTCCTCATTGCCTACTTGCAATATCGGATTTTCTGGAATTCATTGAAACAACAGTGTCGTTACCATATCATTCTTCTCGGCATCAGCTGCGCCTGGTTCAATCGTTTCTCACACCTTATGAACCCTTAAGACGACTTTCATTCTCATGGCCCATATGGTGTAGTTCGTAGCGTTTAGCATGGGACATTGGACAGCTGTAAGCCCAACTCCCTTAACCTTCGGCTGTGGTGTCTCAGATTCTGTCATATTTTTCTTGCATCTATTGTACGTCACGAGTGGTGTAGCAGGATTCAGTACTGGAGTATTTTAGTGTGATTTGATTAAACCTGACTTGTTTAATCAAAAGACTTCAACGGTTGCTTCTTGGTCAATTAAAGACACCCTGCCACGGTATGAACGACCTCTCGTTCTGCACAGTGGTGCGATCTGGACGGTGACTGCTCTGTGCGTGGACGACAGCAATTTCACCCGAGATGGTGGTTTCAGATCCTTCGGACGGCGACCTTGTAACACCCTAATCCGTCCAGGTCTGCAGCCCCTTTTGAACTAAAGTATTGATTTGGTAATCGTGATAATTTAAAACATTTCAAACATTTTTATTCATCATAATATTCCATACATAATTGTAGAAAATACGGAGTGTTTAATAATAATAATGCGGAAGCGACTTTTAAACATGTCTCATAACAACATAATTATTTATTTTGTTCAATGATCCACCACGACTGTCTCGCCCCTTCTGCTGCCAGGAATTAGCCAATCATTCATTCTATCTACCTGCGTGTAGCAAATAAAACACACTACACGCTCAGCGGTGAAGCTGAGTAAGCATATCTAAAGCGTCGAACATCCAAATAAATTGAATCTCAATTCATAATCAACCATTTGTTATCATGCACACAATATATGATTCAAACATTCATGATATTCTCAATATTTTATTCTAAGTCATTTGATAATCAATATTTCAACCATGCTCTTAAATTATTCTTAATCTAAGGCCAAATCATTTTATAACAAGCTCTTAGCTATTCCTAGTCTAAGGCAACATTTCTAACCAGGCTCTTAAACTATAAATAGTTTAATGCAGAACACAAGAATCGATAATCCACCCTATGAGTCATGTGGATTACGTACCAACCGAACAATGATTTGTCGGGTGGGTGATATCCGGTCTGGATCCCGTACGTACGTTTTAACCCGAAATATGAATTGGTCAAGTAGGTATATCTTAGAGTTCTTCTAGATATCCTTAATAATCATCATCAATATACAAGTGGGTATATCTTAGAGTTGTTCTAGATATCCTTAACAATACGACTCATTAATTCATTATTTTCACTTTAACAATTCATGATTATCATTCAAAACGTTCATCATCATTAATTCATTATAATCAATAATCAAACAATTGTCATAATGCATAATAACAAATAGCGGCCTAGTCTCGAGTGTTAACACCTGAACTTACCGTCATGCATCACATAATGTTTATTTGTCACAAACATCATTTTTATTGTACAAAATCATATTTTTATGGTTTATAATTAATTGGTAACAAAATAGGATTTTAGAGCATATTTTCAATAATATTTTCAGAACAGGATCTGGAATTGAGGAAAATAATTTAAAATAATCATTTAATTTATAAAAATTGATTTATATAATTTTAAATAATCCATTAATTCATAATAATCGATTTTTACAATTTAAATAATCAATTAATTCATTATAATCGATTTTTACAATTTAAATAATCAATTAATTAATTTTAATCGATTTTTACAATATAAATAATCGATTAATTCATAAAAAATCGATTTTTACAATTTAAATAATCCATTAATTCATAATAATCGATTTTTACAATTTAAATAATCAATTAATTAATTATAATCGATTTTTACAATATAAATAATCAATTAATTCATAATAATCGATTTTTACAACATAAATAATCGATTAAATGGTAGTGACTTCGAACCACTGGTCTGAATAAAATTCTAATCGATTTTTAGTAAGTAAATAATCGATTTTCGGCTACTGTTCATCATCTTCTTCCTCGGGTCAGTTTCGAGTATTATGGTTTTAAAACACCAAACTTCAATTAAATTATATAGAAACGTTCTCCAAGGTTCATAGATCATTTTAGGATCATCAAAATATATTTTTAACATCAAATTCAATGTTTATGATTCTTGATTATTCAAACACGTCGAACACAAAACTCAACCAAATGACCATTTATGAACGTAAAAACAACATATATGAACATTCTAATCTTTAGATATATCTACGGGCTTACCTCGAAGCTTATCGACGGTTTTGAGAATTTTCCGGCGAAACTTCCGGCGACTCTATCTCACTGCTCCGGCGACCTCACACAAATATGACAGCACCACTGCACTCTACTCTCAGCAAGGAACAATATAGAAGGAAGAATGAGTTGTTTTGGTGATGAAATGAGGGAGTTGGGTTGTCCTTAAATAGCCAAGTGAGGAAGGAAGAAGACATGGGTTGCAGCTTCCGTGATTAAGCGACGATTTGGAATCGGCGTAATTGAATAGGGCGCCGTTTGGTGTGTAGTCCCTGATTGGGACTAATTTTGGTCCCAGTTAGGGTACACTTTTTGTTCCAACTTTCTCCAAATTGAAATCCGATTGAACCGTTGGGATCAGACAGTCAAACTCTACATAATGATATGATTTTCATTATTTATTGACAAACCTTAGAATTTACTTATTTTTGGGTCCTTCTCAGTAATTAATTAATTATAAATTAATTAAATCTGATAGGCCTATTTTTGGAGCGTTACAGACCTACTGTGCGCGGTCGGAATCTGGACAGCCGTATGTGGATGCTAGATCTGATTCGCGACTGTATCCGGAAACGCAGGGGTGCTTTCCTCTGTATGGCTGCGATTGAAGCAAAAACAGGGCCGGCGGCGGCGATACCTCTGCTGCTAGGCGGTGGCAGGACCTGGGCTGTGGCGACTGGATGCGGCGGCGCACAGACGGATCAGCGGCTGCGATCTCCTTGAACCAGCGACGTCAATCTGAGGACGACGACGACTCCTCAACGCGGCGCGGCTCCTCAATTCGGCGGCGGCGGCGACAGGTCTCTTAGAGTGACTCTCCCTCAGCGGCTCAGACCTGCGCGCGGCTACTAGCGGCGGTGAGTTCAATCTCGGATCCGGACGGCTGCGACGGCGGCTCCAACCCTAGGCTTGGATCGGCACGGCTGCGACGGTGGTGACAAGTTTTTTTCCCTTCAATTTGTGCTTGTATTTGAACAATCTAGCTCCGATACCAATTGTTGGAAACAATCTTTTATTATAACTAGAAAATAACTCAAAACCAATTACAATAAACTCTCATATGTTTCTCATATCATAACCCAAGCTTGGCTAAGATATATATAGAGCTAAATAAGCCTAGGACCCATAATTCTATTCCTACTCGAACTAGAATATCTCGGGCAATCATAATCCTACTCGATAATTAGTCAACAACTTTGTCATATTTATTGTTTCCTACGGTAATTTTTTTTCTATTACATAATAATTCCATATATTATACTCCGTATCATAACTGGTAATTAAAATTATTCCTTTTCAATTAATAAATTTACTACTTATAATACCGTGTTCTTGTTTTAAAGAGACATATGTCAAATTCTTAGAGTTAAGAGTCTCAAATTTATATATGAAGGATTATATTATGATTGGGAGGTCACTACTATGTTCATCATGGATCTTTTAGCTCATTAATGAAAGTTTTTTTCCTTTAAAAAATTAAATTTACTTCATTACTAAAAAAATATATTTACTCATAAGTTTCCATCAAGTAAAAAAAATTCTTTACTAGTTCTAAAGGTATCCAATTTAAATTTATTCAAGAATTTATGACAATTCTAAATATATCTTGTCCACAAAATTATAAATATTTTCAAACATAAATTTATTGTTATTAAAGTTTTAAATCTTAGATCTACAATACTGGAATACTAAAAATTCATTAATTCTTTATTTGATACTTATTTATCCTTTTTGAAAACTTATGTAAAAAAATAACCTTAATATGTAATTTACGTTTATTTTCTACTTTTTGTATTTCATAATAAATTATAAAGTCTTCATACACTTACTTATAGGAGTATTTTTAATTTAATATATAGGTGGTGAACATTATATAAATGAAAAACTTTCAATAGAATAAAAAGAAATTCTCATGAGAAAAAAAAACTTTCAATAAAATAATTGAAAAAACCAAGTATTTTTCGTAGTATTTCAAATATTTAATCATACTTTGAATTTTTCAGAGTGCATGTTGAATATTTATTTGAGTATATTAAATATTTATTTAACTTTCAATTGATTGCCTTTCATAAATTTGTAACAAATTTTTTGTTTAGTTTTTTTGATTGCTTTACCTAAATAAATGAAACTTGTCAAAAAATAATGACACATATATATTGCCACATGTCATTTTTCAAAAGAGCCACATGTCAAATTCTTAGAGTTAGAAGTCTCAAATTTATATATAAAGGATATATGTGTGTGTGTGTGTGTGTGTGTGTGTATATATAAATTATATTTTATAATATTATATCATGTCATGTCACGTCATATCACATCTTATCATACCATACCATATCACATCATATATCATCACACTTCCTCTGTTCTAATTTTAATTACAATTATACAATTACGAAGAAAAATCTAATATTTTTTTAAAATCATTTTATTTAAGAATTGATATAATAATAAAAAATAAAATTTACATATTTGAAAATTACGTCAAAAGTTTTACAAAACAAGAGATAACAAGAATATTTTATTCTATCAAATAATTAACCAAATGTACAAATAAATAAAAGTTATCGAGATAAGAGAGATATTAAAACTTTAATCAATTGTGGGACAGAGGGACTATTAATATATTCCGTAATACTATATGTTTTTTTCAAAAATAAAAATAAAAACTAAAATACGAAAAGACTAATAGAAGACATTTTTAATTAAAGAGAATCTATTGTGTGCCACCACATGGGTGCACCCATGCTTCACACAGACAAACACAAACGATAATTGTCTGTGTCGCATAGACAATTATCGCCTGTATTTGTCTGTGTGAAGCATGGGTGCACCCATGGTAGCACCTATGTGGTGGCACCCTAGCATTTTCCATATTGTAAAATATAACACATACAGAGTTTCTTTAAGGAAAATACCAAGTAATCTTTTAATTAAAGAGAAGCTGAAATACAACTATACAAGTCATATGAGAAGAGTGCTGAGTAGCTGGAGTTCAGTCACAATTAACGGGTCGAGTTATCGGGTAGACTACCGCTTGTATAGTCCGGCTGTCTCTCGCATCTGAATTTCATTTTTGTCTATTCGCGATCTAGGAAGATCTCGCCATCTTACGATCTTACTCGTCAATCATGCGAGTCGTCGAGATTCCTGATCTTCTTTGTGATTCAGATTGCAAACTCCTGGTCGATCTACTGTATCGTAAAATCGGACAATCCAGATTGCGAGTTTGACTACCATGTTCACGATGTTAGTCGACCAAGGTGTTGCGCCTGGACGAAAAGTCGTTAGAAAATCGATGCCTAGGCTAGGAATTGAAAATTTGGCGAGTCGAATCATCAAGGCAAGATCAGAAGGGTGCTTAGATGCATAGGCGACGCCCTGATAATTATGGTGACAACAATATTTCATTTCATCAAATACTCAACTAAAACCAACAAATAAAAATTTCTGTGATTATCGAAGAGTGAAGAGCGTAAATTTTTATCAGACGGAGTAATTTTCACCTCATCAATTAAAGGTCTACTCTAGGGGTGTGCCTTATTCTATCCGAACCCGGACCGACCCAAAACCTGGCCAAAACCGGACCGGACCGGTCCTTATTCGGTCCGGTCTTCGGTCCTCACATTTTCCTTATTCGGGTTCCGGTCCGGTCCGGTCCACCGGGTTTCGGTCCGGATCGGTGGACCGATTACATTTTATTTTTTTTTAAATATTTGTTTTTTTATATAGTTTTCTAATATAGTTTTAAAGTTTTCTTCTTATACTTAAAATTATTTAACTTTAATACTAAAAGTTTTTAAAATATTCTGATTTTATTATTTAATATAATTTTTTTAATATATTCCAATTCAAAATAAGATACTAATTCTAATGATATTTAAATATTATTAACATGAAAAGTGTGAAAAAGTAAACATTATCTTTACATAAGCGATATAATGCATTTCAAATTGATGTATCAATACTATAACTTAACTTTGTACTTTATCAGTAATAAAACACCAATAAACAAAAAAATATTATAAACAATCTTATGAACAAAAACAGTAAAAAATGTACCCGTCTATCAAAACAAACCAAAACAAAAAAACATATTACAAAAAAGTAAAAACACAGTAAGAAGAAGAATATTCTATATGTAAAATAAAAATTACAAACAAATTTTATGTAATATGGATGAAGGATATATATTTTATTTGAAGTTTAAAAAAAATAAAAACATAAATGCTTGAAAATGTTTAATGTATGTTACACATGAAAAATTAATTGTAGTAATATTTTTTTACAATTCAAAACTTTAAATTAAATAAATAAAACCAAATTTTAAAAAAAATAAAAAATTACATTTATTCGGTCCGGTCCCGGGCCGGTCCTTACCTGGATTACCTACGTGTAGCAAAAGAACAAACGCTACACGCTCAGCATTGAAGCTAAGTGAGCTATACCCATAGATGATCCCACTAGCCCATATCATCATACGATGTCATGCACGCAACATACTTAGCAACAATCATACAGTATACAAGATAAAACATGCATAATCAACATCATAATAGTTCATAAGATACAAACAACGATGATACAAGTATTAAGTACTTTCCCTTTTAATTTACTTTACTTTCTTTATTGTATTTGGCTCTTAACCTATGCTTGGTAAAAGCTTAACTGAAGTCGACTTGCCTATGGGAGTCATGACCTATCCCTTCGAAACGAAGGTCAAGCTCAAACCAACTCGGGATTTCCTCGTTTGGTGGGTGAGATCCTCATCTCCTTCGGAAAGACAGTTCATAGATCCTCGTGCGCAGGTTTTTACCCGAACAGCCATTGGACCCAGCAGGTACCATATGACTCTAACCTACTAACTTATGGCATACCTAGCCACTAATCCATTCAGATCTGCCCCTAGAGTTCTTCTAGGTGATTCGTTCATTACCCATTAACAATTCATGATACAATGTTCATACATCAATCGAGCATCAACAACATATTCAATATACCCAAACAGCAGCCTAACACTGGGTGTTGACAACCAAGTTTACCGTCATGAAACATTTAAAGTCTTGGGATCAATCCTTGACAGAAACATAGAATTCTGACCGGTTCAGGTACCTCACGGTACCCTTAACGGTAGGGGGTACCGACCTCACGCTACCAGCGTACCGTCACACTGTACGTGGGTATCGTCCGTAGCAGCTACAACTCCCATCTAGTAGGCATGTCACAGTAGCCTCTACCGACCCGGTGATAGGGCCTACTGTCCACCCAGTACATAGGTACCGTTTGGTGACAAGCACCGGAAGAGCGAAGGAAAAACAGGGAGGGTGGCGGTAGCTCGGTACCCACGGTACCGGCCTACCGTCTGTCACGGCGAAGTCTGACTCTGCACCAGCTCCATTTTTCTACATCAAACTCAAAACAACAGGCACCAATAGGTTCTAAGTCCATACTCAAACGTTATCTAAAATGCTCATAAACATATCTAGTCCAATTTGTGCCTTCCAAATCATAAATCATGTAAAGAAAACATAATTCACGTAGAGTTCACATAATTTAATCCTAACGATTCTACGAACGTAAGATTCAAACCTATGACTATAATCATACGTTAGATGTCCACATATTTATCTCGATTACGACGTTTAAGAATTACGAGATAATACCACGGGTGCGGGAACAAGACGACGAACTCTTCTTCTTCCTTATTTTCTTCTTCTTCCTACTTTTCCTCCTCCTCTTTCTCCTTCGTTCTTCACAGCTGCTGCATTGCAGTCTTCTGTTGTTTCTGGTCGGAAGAGAAACGAGGGAGAGGGAGTATATTACGAGCGGTAATAGTGCGGTTAAGGGCCTATGGGGTGTGTTTATATATTTGGGGTTTTGGGCTCTCTATTTAATTAATGTACCTGGCCTAAAATGCACTTTTCAGGCCCACGGGCTCCATTTGCACCGTTGGATTCGTTCCGTCGAATCCTACGCAACACCCCAACCTTTTTATCAAACGAAGAATATTTCATAGTTCTACCAAGTCCGCCTCAGTAATTAATTAACTATTCCTAATTAATTTATTCTGATAGACCGGGTTTCGGGGCGTTACACCTTTGGTCATACTGTCACACAGGGCACACCGAGAACTCCGCACAATGCAGTCTGCCACTCTTGTCCGCATGAACTTAGGCTCCGATATCACATGTTGGGACTGCGCGTACCTTTGGTCATACTGTCACACAGGGCACACCGAGAACTCCGCACAACGCAGTCTGCCACTCTTGTCCGCATGAACTTGGGCTCCGATACCACATGTTGGGACTGCGCGTACCCTCACCCCAACCCTTCATTAGTATGATATTGTACACTATGGGTCAAGCCCTCACAACTTTATTTTTGGGCATCTCCCAAAAGGCCTCACACTTTGGTCATACTGTCACACAGGGCACACCGAGAACTCCGCACAACGCAGTTTGCCACTCTTGTCCGCATAAACTTGGGCTCCGATACCACATGTTGGGACTGCGTGTCATACTGTCACACAGGGCACACTGAGAACTCCGCACAACGCAGTCTGCCACTCTTGTCCGCATGAACTTGGGCTCCGATACCACATGTTGGGACTGCACGTACCCTCACCCCAACCATTCATTAGTGTGATATTGTACACTATGGGTCAAGCCCTCACAACTTTATTTTTGGGCAGTCTGCCACTCTTGTCCGCATGAACTTGGGTTCCGATACCACATGTTGGGACTGCGCGTACCCTCACCCCAACCCTTCATTAGTATGATATTGTACACTATGGGTCAAGCCCTCACAACTTTATTTTTGGGCATCTCCCAAAAGGCCTCACACTTTGGTCATATTGTCACACAGGGCACACCGAGAACTCCGCACAACGCAGTCTGCCACTCTTGTCCGCATGAACTTGGGCTCCGATACCACATGTTGGGACTGCGCGTCATACTGTCACACAGGGCACACCGAGAACTCCGCACAACGCAGTCTGCCACTCTTGTCCGCATGAACTTGGGCTCCGATACCACATGTTGGGACTGCGCGTATCCTCACCCCAACCCTTCATTAGTATGATATTGTACACTATGGGTCAAGCCCTCACAACTTTATTTTTGGGCAGTCTGCCACTCTTGTCCGCATGAACTTGGGTTCCGATACCACATGTTGGGACTGCGCGTACCCTCACCCCAACCCTTCATTAGTATGATATTGTACACTATGGGTCAAGCCCTCACAACTTTATTTTTGGGCATCTCCCAAAAGGCCTCATATTAATGAAGATGGGTACCCATATAAATATTGGTTTCCCTTCTATTGTTCTTTCGGTGTGGGTGGCTAGTTTGCAAACAACACAAAATAAGATTTTGTTTTTAATATTAGCTATAGCTTTGGGAGAGGCTCAAGTGACATTAAACTCCAATGTCATAATATGAGAAGGAAACTAAATCCCTCTCCTTGTTTGATTTTAAAAAAATGAAATTACGATTCAAAATATTAACTTCAATTTTCTTCCTACAATTTTCTCTTCCTCTTTTTATTAAAAAATTAAATAATAATAATAACTCCGGTATAAAAATAAAAATAAGATAAAATGGATATAATAAAAAAGAAAAAATTTATGAGGGAAATGCTGCAAGTTAAAAAGAGAATCAGTAAGTTTGTAGACCCTCTTGAGATCAGAGGGGGACTTCTCCTCTTCTCTCTTTTCGCCTTTCTTCCGCGAACTTTCTCTTTCTCTTGTTATTACAAATAAAATAAAATATTGATAACCATGAGAATAAAATATAAGATAAAATAAGTATAATAAAAAATTAAACAAGTTAATGATTGTCAGTGTGTCAAAGACAATTTAGTGTGTTCCTAGCATGACTCTAAAATATAATTTGGTGTGTTTCTAGCATAATTCTAAAAAAACTCTTTCCGCCTCATAATAATGTTCCAGCTTCGGATTGCAGTGTTTGAAAAAAATTGCTTTAAATTTTTTTATTTAAAGATTGGTGTATAATTAATAAATAAAACTTCTATAGTCTCAAAAAAAATTATATATTTAAAAATTACTTAAAAATTATGAAAAATCTAGTGATGACAAGATTATTTTTATCAAATGACCAATGAAAATAAATAAAGATTGTACTGTGACTATAATTTACCATGAGAGGGCTTAATCTTACAATAAAAAAATTTACAACAATTGTTACAACACTCCGTTCGGAGTACCTACGGCGCGCCGTTCAATTAATTGTTCATATCCCGCTCAACACCCTCAAAAGAATTCCCCAAACCCCCGGAATTCCTGCACCCCTACCAATTGTACTATTTTCATTTTGTTGACTTTGTGGTCAAATATTTGACCAAAATGAAAAGTGGTGCAGCTAGAGGTGTCATGATGCATTAGGGACGGGTCGGACTTTAGAAGTTTACTGGAAGGGTAAGAGGAACAATCATTTTTGAAAAAAAAAGCATTGTAGTGTGTAGATTCTCCAAACCGAGTATTGTAACATTTGTTGCAAATTTTTTGCTTTAATGATTTGAAGAGTAAATTAGAACATTATTATGAGATGGGATTAAGTTGAGTCCAAATTGTTCCTATCATCTGATTCCTAATTATTGAAGTCCTGACTCCTGAGAGCCGCGCAAGGGAGAAGTGCCACTTTGATGAATTAATTGTTAGAGCTTTTGTTGGCATGGCATTGGCATGGCCTTCAACTTCATCGCTTCCAGAACCACCGGAATCTCACTGTTCCTACTCGCCGCCGTCGTTTTCTTCCTCCTCCGCCAGCCCGCCTCTTCCTCGAACCGCCTTTTGCTCGCTGCTCACAGGTCACTCCTCGACTCCTCCCTACCCGCCTGCAGATTCTTCAGTGACGGATCCGATGGACTGCTCCACTACTCCTCCTTCCATTCCTGCCTCTTCCGCCAAAATCCATTCTTCTCCGTCCCATTTCTCGGGCTCTTCGTGTTCCTTTACTTCTACATCCTCATCGCTACGGCGCAGGTCCACTTCTCCGTCGTCGTCACCAAGCTCGTCGCTCATCTCCGATTGTCTCCGTCCATGGGTGCGGTGACGCTATTGGCGCTCGGTAATGGGGCCCCGGACGTGTTCGCTTCCGTTGCTGCCGTCAGGGGAGGCCATCCGAAAACTGGATTTGGGGCGATCCTATCTGCAGGGACCTTCGTGTCCGCTTTTGTGGTGGGGTTCGTATCGATCTATGCGGCGCCATTTTCAGTAGATCCAGCTCCGTTTGTGAGGGATGTGATGTTTTATTTGACAGCTGCAACCTTCCTGTTCTACGTGTACTTGAGTGCTGAGATTTTCCTCTGGCAGGCCGTCGGATTTGTGGGGTTTTATCTCTTCTTTGTGGTGATGGTGTTTTGGATGGATTTGGCAGATGGAAATAGGAGAGTGAAGCGAGTTAGCGATGGAACTGAGATGGGTTTGCTTGGAAATGGTAAGACTCGCAAGGGGACCTCTGAGATGGACTGTGAAAATGGAAAGCTTTTAAGCACCTCTGTAGATATAAAGAATCCCAGCTCCAAGTTAAGGCTTGCCTATGACAAGGTATGTATTACGCGTATCAAGTGTTTGTTCAATTCAGTTCTTTAGTGGTTATCTAGATGAGACTAACAATATGTATCATTTCCTTAGATAGCCCTAGCTTTAAGTTTAATGAGTCTAATCTAATTTAGATAATACTCTCTCCTTTACATTCATCAAGACGCATCATAACTAATTTAACACTAATGAAGGGAGCATGTGTGCAATTATGCATGAATTAGGATAGGAGGTGTCAACAACTTCTAGAACTGTATGATTATAGGAACATAAAAAAGTTTGATCTTGCAATGAAGGTTAGATACACTCAGAATCACAGGTCATAGAAGTACAAACTGTGATCGCAAGAATGAGTCCTATATTTGGGAGTAACTTTTTGGTCTAGAGCAATGGGGATTTGAAGACCTCATTATTTGAAATACTGAATGACATCAATTACTGGATTTATCATATGGTTTTGTTCCATTCCTGGGTAATCTATATGCGGGCATCAAGGCTTGATTTATTTGCTAGTTGCTACGTACCAAAAAGTGGTGTGCCCATGAGTTTTGTATTGGGGGCACAAATCAAACATAATTGTTAGTTATCCTTTATATTTCAAATAGCTCTACAAGATTAGACATTCTAGACAATCATACTGAGATTGTGAACTACAAATGCACATCTGTACTTAGTGATTAAGCAATAAATTCACTACTAAAGAATTATCTAAATAGTCTTACAAAAATACACTAATTTATTTGTTCTTTTATAAATAAAATATGACATTCACAGGCTCCCTCTATGTTTATGATGTAGTTAAAAATACAATACATGTAGTAAAGTGCCTGCATGTTTATTCGTATAAACTAAATATTTTATATGAAGAAGGGTGGAAATGCTCCGCCCACAACCCAAAAATTCCCTTGCAAGTAAAATCATATATTTGGGTTTAATTGATACTCTCTCTGTCCCTTAATTTTCTGCTCGCTTTGACTTGGAGCGCTTATTTGGGGGCATAGCTAAGATGGTTAAAAGGTGAGTGCTAAAGGGGTAAAACCGGGTTAGACTCCTGGCAACAACGATAAAGAATGACCATGTTCAGCATTCCCAGCCTGTCCGCACTGGTATTGAGGGTTGGGGTTCAACCTTTTTTTTGTTATTGTTTCAGCAAATTAGTTTCTTTCCAACCCTGACCTAAAAATCTAAAACACGAATGAGAGATTGTGCCTCCTCCCCTCTTGGGAGCCAACAACCTTTTCTTCAAGTTCCACTGCCACTTCTGACACCACTGCCATCTTCTTGCAAAATAGCTGCAGAGTTCTCTTTCTCTGCCTGTATGTTGAAGCAGTTTGATTTTTTCAGATCAATATTTGATTTTATGTGTACCGCATCTTCCATATATACTACTAATACAAGAGTTTATCCTGTGATTCAGAATCATATATTGTACGTGTCAAGCACCTGCAGCTGCAGGTGGTTTAAGGATAAAAACACTGATTAAAAAACTCATAAAATAAAATACGGTACTCATATATCCTTTATTATTGCCTCTTCTTGATTACTGTCCTTTTTTTAAATTGAGATGAAGAGAGAGGCAAATGTCAAAATTATCATTAACTACTCTTTTGATTTTATAAAAAAACCATAGATCAAAAAAACATGTTAAATCAAAGCAACAGTTGTCGAGAAACACAAAACGGGAGTATTGGATATAGAAACACCATAAATTGGCTGATGCAACATCTTGTAAATCTTATTAATATGTGCCAGCTTTCTATTACCTGTGGTTACCATTATGCATTTTTTAAACCTCTTTTCCCCTATTCTTTACAGGTATTGCAGGTATGGGAACTTCCAGTCTCCGTTCTCCTGAAACTTACAATCCCTCAGACATCACCTACAGAGTGGAGCAGATTTTATCAGTCTGCCAACATAGTTTTTTGTCCCTTGGCCCTTTTGTTCTCATGCAGATCATTTATGCCCTTAAATCACCCAGTTGTATTTCTTCTTCCAAACACCCACTTTCCTCTTTGGTTTATAGTACTCTGTGGGAGCTCATCTCTAGGGCTTCTTCACTACGTTGTTGAAAAGGAGCCTCCAAACTCTGAGCAACTGCCCACTGTGCTTGTTGCATTCGTAATGAGTGTATTCTGGATATCAACAGCAGCAGGAGAGCTCCTCAACTGCCTTGCAGCTCTCGGAGCGCTTCTGAAACTGCCACCTGCTCTTCTTGGTTTAACAGTGCTTGCATGGGGGAATTCAGTGGGTGATCTTGTTGCAGACGTTGCCGTTGCAAAGGCAGGTCAGCCTGCAATGGCCATGGCGGGATGCTTCGCGGGCCCCATGTTCAACATGCTTTTTGGGCTTGGAACCGCTCTTGTTATACAGACAGGGAAAGTTTATCCAGATGCATACGAGCTGCGTTTCCATGTGAGTATCGTTGTGGCCTTTGTTTTCTTGCTCTTAAGCTTGATGGGATCATTGCTTGTAGTAACTTGGAACAGGTTTCAAGTGCCCAGATTCTGGGGTTTCTGTCTCGTCGGACTTTACACACTATTCGTGCTAGTAAGTTTGGTCATTGCAAAGTTTTCTGCGTAATCTTAGCCAGATGGGAACGAGATATCACATTCTTTTACTGCATTTCTTTTGTGTATATATGGAAGCCTCTCAATATTTTAGGGTGTTGGCTTTTCAAAAAATTACTATGAGGTGACGCCAATTTTCTCGTAAAGACTCGTAGGTCCTCCTATTTTTTAATAACTCATAGCAGGTCCCTAAATTTAATTGTAAAGGCCTGGAAGGCACTTTCTCATGCCGGCTTCTATGTTCCGGCAAGCACTTAGATCCAATTTTCTTAAATAAAATATATTCTCCCTTATGCCCTTAACAAACAATAGTACTTGCAGTCTCCATTTTCCAGCACGGATCAAAAGAAGCAAATGCAAGTAACTGCACTAGGGTTTGGTATTGGTCATGTTCATAGGGAGTAGAAGGCTCAATTTGTTTTGTTAACATGTGGGCTATTTGATTTGTTAATCAACTTTTAGCTTAGCTAGTTTAATTACACCTCTTTTGAAAAAAGATAAATTAGAAAGCAAAGAAAAATAGATTCATGCTCGGATCTGAAATTGTTCAATCTCTTTTGAGGTTCTTCTTTAGTATTATGGTGACGAATCACGATTTCACAAAATTTAACCATGGCATTTCGGGCAGTTTGATATAGGTACCGGAAAGTGTCTTCCAAGTCTTTACAAATAAATGTAAGGCCCCATGGTGACTTTTCAAAAATTGAAGGACCTACGAGTCTTTACGAATAAACTGATGTCACCTCTTACTAATTTTTTGTTGGCTTTTCCATAGTCTCATACATTGTACTCCTACTTTTCGTGTTAATAATTTTTGTTACAGCTAAAATTCAACCATATTTACCTTCTGTATCATCTCATCTTGCTTAGGCTCAACTTATCATCCAATCTTTGTTTGAGATTTGTGACAGTTAATTTGTAAACTTGCAGACCTTTTTAAATGCTCACTAGACTCTGAAATGCTACTCACTCTCTTTTACCAATTTTACAAACTAGATTAAGATCATCAGAACAATTGTTAAGAATAATATTTGTGATCATCACTGTGTTAGGGATAATATTTCAAACAATTAATTCAACTAAAAGTTCACGCTTATTTGTTATTTTACGTCCGGAAAGGTTTTGTATTCTTACAAACCTCTTCACGTGCTAGTGAGAATGCGAGATCTTTTTTTTGCTTTGAGTTTTGCACGTGAAATCTTAAGTTTTAAAAAAATGGGTGACAATATTCAAATTTGTGATTCCTCGGTCATCATGACTTTGATATCATTTTAAAAAATAAAAATCGAACAAAAAGTTCAAGGTCGTGATTGTGGGCCTATGAGGACTTTTCAATTTTCTAACAAACTGAAACATAAGACTAGGGTTGTAAAATGAATGAATAATTTTGATTTGATTCGTTATTCGTATTCAAAATCAATGATTCGTATTCGAAAAATGAATATGAATAAGAATATAAATATTTATTGGAATTCGAAAGAAAATGAATACGAATACGAATGTTTATGTATTCTATTCGATATGCTAAAGAATATATTCAAATTTAAATACCCCATAAAAATTTTACCCAAAATACGTGCTTCATAATAAATACAAAGCATAATATACAAAGTACTCCATGATAAATATAGAACAAAATATACTAGGCAAGCTTTGCATGTACGTACATCCTCTCCAAAGTCTACTCTCGTGGGATCTTTTTTTTTTTTTTTTTTTGAAGGAACTCTCGTGGGATCTATTTAACTATGGCAGTTGTTATTTTGGACATGTCACTTTTAGTACAAAGAACTCCCTCCCTTGACTAAAATACTCTTTCTTTTATTTTTTTTTCCTTTCACCATAAACTTTCACTTTCTATTAAAAATCACTTTTACTCCTACTAATTCCTACCATACCTCTTACATTATATAATCTACCTATCATATTTTAATCTACCAGAAATATTCTTTCAATTTCTTTTTTAAGTCTACTTTTTAAGGATAAATATCAGTAATATCCTTCTATTTTACCACAAATCTATTTTTTTATTCCTTTTTTAATACTCCAAGAAAAGAGCTCTAAAAGCTTATACTACGTGCATTCTTGGAAATTTAACACTATTTTTACTACTTAATAAACGTGTCAAGTCAACATGTGAAGAATATTTCAGGATGGAGAGATTATTAAAGTTGTTTCCTAACATGCCCTCACCATATATAGAAGTGCAGCAACCATGGTTAGGGCAATAAGAATTTTACGAACACAATACTGAAGATGCCAAAATTGAACTGAGTATGAATAAGGTGGTGTTGGAAAGAAAACGTATAAGACTACAACTTTAGACAAGAAATTAGGTTGAATTTTGAGTTTTACTTTTACATGGTGAAAAAGTGAACTGAAGTTAGGTGGCAAACATATCTTTCTGAATATAAAATACCAGCCGGATATTAATTGATAATTGCTTACTCCTCTGTCCTATTTTAAATTGTCTATTTATTTTTTTTTCTCCATCCCAAAATAAAATATCTGTTACTTGTAATCGTAAACTTTTAAGAGTAAAATACCTAAACTATCCCTAAAATTAGTCACTCTTCTCCACCTTATCTTCTCATTCATCGTCACTCCTCCTAAAACGTAATGACAATTTCGAGAAATTATCTCTTTTTATTCTTTGAGGAATTTACTTAAATAGCACTAAAACATAATGACTTTTCCTAAATAGCACCACATGAGTTTATTCTTCTCAATGTGGCACTTTTAATTATTATGCATTAATCATTATTTAAGCAAATATTCGTCATCACTAAACATTATTAAGTGCTATTTAAGGAATAAAACAATTTAAGTGTTATTTAAGAAAATGACTTAAGCATTAATGTTATTTAGTGCACATATTTCTTTTTCTTTTTCTTAAATATGCTCAAAAGTCAAAACAGACAATTTAAAACAGGACAGGATGAATATTTTACTAGCTTAATAGAATGAATAATGCAATGAAAGCTTAAGAATAATAAATATACTTTTACGTATAGAAAATTATCTTAGGTAATTATATAACGAGTAATGCTACAACCACAAAAATACATTCATCTAACGGCCTTCTCCAGTTCCTTTTCCTTTTCTTCTAACGAAACATGAAAAAATATTTTCCATCTCATTTTTTTCTATCTCATTTTCTTTTCTTTTTTCTTTTAAATTTCTTGAACCAAACATCGTGTTAACCTTCGTGCAAGTTAAATGTAAATGCTTCATGTCTTGAATTCACCATTTCCTCAGAAATCCCCGTACATAAAAAAGGGTCAAAATTCAATATTTAAATTTTGGTAACTTGATAGCCAATGAAGGTCTGTTACACTCAGTTCATATTTTAACCTTTTTCCAATCTGCTGTCTAGGAATTTGCTCTCATTCCAGCTACAGATAGGCTAAATATTACAGTAAATTAGAGATCACAGAACAAGAAAAAAAATACTAGCCTCATCTGTATGTCTCGGGCAAGAAGAAGCCAGGCATAACAAGTTTGTCGGCAAGCATTTTGCCCGTCTTTGGCATAACATGCCAATGCAATGTAAGGTTGAATTCTTTACCGCGGAGATTGCTTCCCTATACATGAATAAGAAGAACTTTGTCATGAGAATCCGTGGAGGCATAAGGCAAATGAAATGTGATTCAACAGAATTGGTGCCTAACCTGATCAATGAATCGGTACTTGTTTTTTGTGTGCATCCAAAATTTTGCATGCTCTTTAGAAGGTATTATAGCGTCCCACAAGGAAACCTGTTACAAGAGCATTCAGATTTCAGACCAAATGGAGGAAACAATGTTTGTGTTCAACCATGGCACAACACTGAAGTTTTCAAAAAGACAGTAGAGCAGTAAGAGCACACACAAGACATGTTGAAACGTCATTTTCCAAATATTAGGAACACACTTATGTCAAAGAAAATGTGCTAACTCATACATCAATTCTAAAAAGAAAATATTGATTTTGAACAAAACTTTAGTCCCATATTTAAAATAACAATTTTGAGCACTCCATCTGTCACTTTAAAATCCATTTGGCAAAATGGAAAGCTGAGCTAGCCATTTTAAAACCATTTCAAATCTACATGGCAAGATTTAAGTCCAAACCAGTAAAATTTGCAATCTAAAACTCTAGAAATAAATAAAATCACAACTTAGAAACAACTGATTATAGCTGTTACTAAATTTCTAATTTGAAAATTTGGAGACTTGAGCTCTTGCCTCTAAATCTTTCCACGGATTTAAAATGGAGTAGATATGATCACCTTAGATTCCATTTTGCCACATGGATTTACAAACTGGAAAATACATAACTAAAAATTTAAGTCTAGGACCTTTCAATTAATGAAGGACCAAACCTTTGTTCTTGAAGGGAGGACTAAAAATATGCTCCCCTTGACACACTACTTAACGAAATATAAGTAATTTGTAATTAGTGTGGGTATATATTTTTTAAACATTGCAAATTTAAAGTCAGCTAGCTCAAAAACAAACATAATCGGCACAATGATTATTAATTACTACAAGAATCCACTTAGAAGAGCATTGCAAATCTCACATTCCTAGAGGTGAAAAAGTCAAAAAATAGAGTAATTTGGACAATATGATCGTCAAGGGTGGTATAACTAGTCCTAAAAGGCATTATTGATAAGTGATGGGGAACAGTCCAATCTCCTATAATAATCAAGATGGAAAGTACCTGAATCAATGTTGGTAAAGAAACAAGAAGAAAATACCTGATTCAGGGCATTCTTTGGGGTTTCGTACTCAGCTGCCAAAAACACAAAAACCTGCAAATATATTCAAAGAGGCTACACAACTCATATTCCATATAGGCATCCACACAAATATATTGACAAGAAAATTCTTGAGCAAGTACTAAGTGGTTTGAGTTCCTCAATGATTATGACACACAAATAAATATGCATTTGCAGTGTAATCAAAACTTACGAGTTACAAAATCACCAGAAATATGCAATGCAAAACAGATAACAATTCTATTAATCATGATGGGTTAATAACTAAACATACATCATTCATTATTATTGTGTGGTTATATTACTTGCCAAGTTGACTGAAATAATATTTTAAGTACACTTTCTATCAAGACAAAGTCATGAAAAGAGTACGTTAAAAAAATTGTGTTACTAAAAAAAATACTCCCTCCGACACACCATGAAGTTTATACTTACCTATTCTCAGTTTAAGTAAGGAGTAAGTGACTCATAACATTTCCCTCCCTTCTAAACAAATTCCAACCACACACTTTTCACTTTTCAACAATTTTCTTAAACTTCACGATGTTAAAGCGAGAAATGCATTGCGGGATGAAGGGAGTAAATGATTCAATGCATATAGACAGACAGCTAGAAGCATTTAGTGACCCTAGTCCAGTGAAGAATTAAATAGATAGTGATTTTTCAGAATATCTTAGGTACACATGAACAACAATAATACATTCTAGTAAATGCCTACAAATATTCAAGCAGACTGCCATTTTTAAAAATAAAGGCACAATAAACACGCATAAGCGTGCACTATTGGAGATCTGATAAAAATAAAGGCAATTAAAAGCCATACTGAAAGCAGAAATCCCCCTGAAAGGCATAAAAGCATACCATAGAACAATAAAGGAATATGAAGTACAAGAGAACCAGTAAAACTAGAATAAAATGGTGTATAATTGTAACAGACCTGTTTGGTATTCCATGTAAATAGTGACTGTAAGTCTGCGGACACATTCAATGTCAAACTCACCTGCATTGAACAAACACATGATAGAAAGTTGGTCAACACACACTAAGAATAGCAAATAATATTTATTTGATTTTTGCATAAACAAGCACTAACGGATTACAGAACAAAAATAATTCTGACAAAGATATCAGTTCAGTATATTTCTCTGCATCAAGTTCAAAAATATTTTATTCCACTCTGCATCAAGTTCAAAGAGAGATAGAAAATGACTTCTCGAATGTGATTTTCCACCAAGGGTCTGTTTGGAAAGATGGAAAATGACTTCTGTAAAATGATTTCTTGAAAATGACTTTTGGAAAAAAATTCTATCATTTTATATGGTTTTCAGAAAGTTTAGAAAATGAAAAAAACTAGTTTTTGTTGTTATAACGTAATAAAACATGGTGAGTTCTGATCTGATAAGTAGAAGAAGAGTGGGAAATGTCTTTTGCCAAAAAAAAGGGAAGACAATATCCTCCAAATAAGGTTCATTTTTAGTTGTCTGTGGAAATCATTTTCTGTTGAGTCTAATTCTCGAGAGCCAAACATCAGAAAATGGAAAATGACTTTCGGAAATTATTGGCACTCCTCCCAAATGGATCCTAAAGCTAATCTTTTCAGATGAACCTCTGAACCAGATCACGATTACTAAAATTCAAACAATATTAAAAGGAATAATTGTGTGGCGCAGGTAATAAGCTGAAACAGTCTGAAATTCTTCTAAATACACTAATACAGTTCAGCAGTTTGAAGAAGACGCAATACAAAAAGAAAAGTGGTTTGAAGAAAATCAGTCTGTAAATTGAACGGAGTATATCAGTTTAACATTGAGTTTATTTCATATTTTCTAACACCTGAGAAAAATGAGCCCCAAACCTTCAAACTAGTTGTTCAGAACAAATTTTATATCCATTGCATATGCATATATATTGGCATTCTTGCTTGCTGACACAGTGAACACTAAGGGCAACTCCAATCGTTCTTTTATCTTCTAAATTATAGATGGATAGATGTTACTAATCTTTTTTTTCTATGCTCCAACGGGTGAGCTACTTTTTAAAAGGCAAGCTAATAATACTAAATCATCATTCAAATATAGCATATGAATGTACATGAGCTAAACTAAAATTGAATAAAATATTCTGAGACAAGACATAAAAAGTAATGTTGGTGAGACCTATTTGATCTACAACCCTCTGATGCCTCTTGATTTTATACGGAGTATTAAAAAATTGAATAAAGTCTGTTTTTACACTATATGGTTGGAATTGAACTGAAAATTTCAACAGCTAAAGCACTACTGTAAAGCTATTTTAACCTTTAACTGATCATTTTTTCTAAATATAACAAAGTACGAATTGAGTAGACTTCGGTTACTTCATGTGTGCCAAATAATGGCATTCCATTCGTGTTAACCGCTCAGGGTGGTCAAGAGTCAAACAAACAAATCACCCAAACAAAATTATGGAGTCCAAAAGCATGCTTTTAACGTTTATTCCCTCTGTCCCAAAAAGAATGTCACACTTCACTATTCAAAAATCACATTTGTTTATTTGTGTGTTTTCATTGATTATTTGATAAAATAAAACATTTTTTGTCACCTCTTGTTTTGTAAAACTTTTGATGTAGTTTTTAAGTATGTAAGTTTTATTTTTTATTTCTATACCAATATTTAAATAAAAAGAATTGAAAAATTTCAAAATTTCGTTTCGTTTTGCATAATGTAGCATTCTTTTTAGGACGGAGGGAGTATGTGATTTGTATCCAGGAACACAAAATCTAAACGTCACAACTTTGACCTTCAAATAAAGGCCATATTATTTGCAAGAATTGAACTTCTAATTTAGATCCAAATACCTATTCGAATCTTAATATAAAGAACAATTAAACGAGGAAGAAGAACAAGAGTTGACATTAAAAAAGTACCTCATCATCACCGTCATGTTTTTTCTGGAACCAATTAATATTCAATACCTAGATTTTAAGAAATAGAATAAATAGATCAGCAATCTAGGGTTACTGAAAAACATGTCAATGCATAATCAGATCTATACAAGCACACGGTAAGCACCTGGACTTGGGCTGTGGGAGAGGGAGAGTTGAAATTGTCGGAGAAAGAGGCGATGGCGCACATTAACGCCAGGATGGTGATGGCGAAGGTCAGCAACGCGTTGGCTCTGAACCCGGCGGAATGCATTTTGCGATTCCGCTCTCTCACAACTGTTGAAAACGGAAGAAATCAATTGGATTTCTCTTTGATTATATGTTTTGGATGACCTAACTGAAGTCACGAAGGGGGGTTAAAACTATACAAGTCAGCTAAGTCAACTCGCCTAGTACCCGATGGGTTCCTGGTAATGGACCGGACTGGTCTTCTGTTTTGAGACCCATAATGGGCCATTCCGATACCCACAATCGACCCCGGGTCTCACCAAACTCACGAGCTTCAGGTCGGTCTAAATCAAGTTCAATCTGATTTTTGAATAAATGGGAAATAGATTTAAATAAATTCTTTCTTTTAGGGTTAATGCACCTCATTTAATCACCAAAACACAATAAACTACATAAAAAATTACATAAAATACAATCGTAAAAACCCTCAAAAGTAGTATGTTAGCTCAAAACACATTTCTTAAACTTATTGCGAATGTAGTGTTTGATTTGCTCCTAGATATAATGGTGACAATCTTCAACCTTCTAGTTCCCCTTCTAATGTATCTTGCCATTTTGGTTTTCCAAAGAGTGTTAGATTGAGATACCTATTACCTATAGCCTATAAGACAACTCTTTTGTCTCATATGTACTAGTCTTAATATATTATAACATCTGTACAATCATAATATTCGACTAGAAGGGGTCCTTTTAAGCATAGCCTTTATAATACGATAAGAGTCTCATAATAAGAATATTGTAGTCCTCATATATGTTACTAGAGGGTTATGTTTATACCTCTATAAATTTTTCTAAAATACTATTCTCTTGAATCATAAACAATTTTTAGGGCGATCTATTCTTAATAAAGGTTTAAATACAATCACAATAGATTGGCCTCCAAGGTTAATAATTTCAACAGTCTCTCACTATCATTATGACTAATCACGCATTTCATGAATTTCCATGGAAGTAGTCTGACCCTCGTGTTTAGGTGTAATACCCCAGCTCGTGTAATCTGAATAAATGGGTCAGCGAATTGGGTTGCCACTACATTGGTATCCAAACACAGTAATATTTCCAAACAATTTAACACATTTCATCCAAAAACATTATTGAATATCTACTGGAGTAATCGAAAACATTGCAAAAGCCTAAGCAATCATTAATCCAAAATATAACTTTGTGATGAATATTACAGCGGGAAAAATAAAATGAAATTAATCCAAACTTATAAAACGTTTGGATTTAACAATGTAAAATAAGACAAAGGACAAATGAAATCTTCAGAGGCGGAACGCGAACGGATGGACCAGGAAGACAAACGGCTACGCCGGTAGGAACGTCGCCGGAACAGCTTTCGGAAGAAGGGTAAGGAAAGCGGAGTCGACGGAGCTTTCCTTAAATTAGTATTGCCCGCCTCCCGCACTGGCAAACGTGGGCAATCTCCTCCCAGGATAAAACCGCTTCATGCAAGGCCTAGGGCGGTAGAACCGTGCACCGACGAACGAGAAAGATGGAAGTCACTGCCGGAGAAGACGATCAGAAAATGGGAGATGGTCAGAAGGTTGTATAATGCAGAGAGACAGAGAGAGGGATTTTCCGGTATCCTTCATCTCTCGACTAGCCTCTCCTTAAATAGGAGGAGGCTTGGCTAACTGGACAGCCCGGACGGAGATACCGAGGAGTCTCGGCGACTCTTCGGTCGGCCATGCATGCATACTCCAACTCTGTACACTTCGTTATTAACGAAGTGTACACGCGCGTTTCGTTTTGGTCTCGTAAAAAGTTAGCCCCGCCCCGCCGCAGACGCGGGTGCGACGCGCCACGACGCGCGCGTGTCATGCCGAGCCGGCCGGACAGTGGCGGCGGGCGCGCGAGGAGTCCTCTTCTTGTTCTTTTCATAAGCTCAATTCAATGCCTAAGCTTAAATATGAGAATACGAAGGGTTTAGAAATCGGTGTGGGACAAAGGCATTTACTATGCCTTAATATTCAAGTTTGAGAATTAATTTCTCATTCACCCGAGCACCGTTTATGACGTGTCATATGTCAAGATGTGCATCTTACTTACGAGATTAATCGTCCATAACTATTTTGGAAAATAATTTTGTGGACCCTACCGAATTTATGTCCGAAAATGTCCAATTTACTTTAAAATTTCCAACAATCCCCCACATGAATGAAAATTAATTCATGTAACTCGCAATAACTCTGAAGTTGAAACCTGCAAGAGTAGGTAGGTTTTATGCCTTTGAACCTGCTCCTTGTAAGGTATACCTTCTCTACTGGCTGTTTAGTAGAACGTGATGTCTTTGAACTGTACTGCCGTTTATGTAAACGACGATATACAATACACAAGTTTCAACCAACCATCATTCCGTTCTCATGGGTGTGCCCATTATGGTCGTGGAACACGCATCTGGTTCTGCGAGAGTGTCAGACAGGATCAGCCCGAAATCCTTCTGTTGAAGCGACCGCACTTCACTCTTACATAGGTGATTCTACTAAGAGTATCCTGATTACTCCACATGGACCTCGTTGTCCATAGTTCAAGAATCATTAAAGCGTCATGCTAACCTCATCGTTTTCGGGAGTCACTATATCTCAGTAGGAACGGAGGGGTGTCAAGTTGGTGATTCGGCTTACCCCCACAGTGACCATGCTTCGTTCCACAAGTAGGTTGTCCCATTGAACCCAGGTACCACCTAGGTTGGGTTTTCCTTCGTGGAACATTCCCAGCACAGGGTAGGGCTCTCAGACCCATTCCTACTACTAACTTCTCATGTTGCTCATTGGTTAACCCTTTGGTTAATGGATCCGCTAAATTATCCTTTGACTTGACATAGTCAATCGAGATAATACCCGTATTGAGAAGTTGCCTGATGGTTTTGTGTCTACGGCGAATGTGCCTAGACTTACCATTATACAGTTTGTTCCAAGCTCGTCCTATTGCTGACTGACAGTCACAATAAATGCAAATAGGAGGAACTGGTTTTTCCCAGTTTGGAATATCCTCAAGTAAATTCCGAAGCCATTCAGCATGTTCTGCACACTTGTCTAGTGCTATGAACTCAGACTCCATGGTGGATCTGGCAATTAACGTTTGTTTTGAGGATTTCCAGGAAACAGCTGCACCGGCTAGCATAAAGATAAATCCACTTCTGGATTTTGAATCCTTATTGTCCGCAATCCAATTGGCATCAGTGTATCTTTCCAGCACGGGTGGATACCTGCCGTAGCACAGGCTATAATCTCGAGTATACCGAAGGTATCTCATTACTCGGACTATGGCCTTCCAGTGCTCAGCACTCGGATTGCTAGTATACCTACTTAGTTTGCTAATGGCGCAAGCTAAGTCTGGCCGTGTGCAGCTCATCAGATACATCAGACTTCCGATAACTCTAGTGTATTCCGTCTGAGAATCGCTACTTCCTCGGTGTTTACCAAGGTGAACATTTACGTCTATCGGTGTCTTAGCTATCTTTGTATCATCCTTATTGAATTTATCAAGGATTTTGTCAATGTAGTGGGATTGGCTCAAACTCAGACCATCAGGTCTTCTTATTATTTTGATTCCAAGAATCACATCAGCCAGACCCAAATCTTTCATATCGAATCGTGCGTTCAACATGTCCTTAGTGGACTTAACCATCCTATCGTTGCTTCCAACGATGAGTATGTCGTCTACATACAGACACAAAATAACATATCCTTCAGATGTGTCCTTAAAGTAAACGCACTTATCTGACTCATTTATCTTAAAACCGTTGTTCATCATTACCTCGTCAAACTTATCGTGCCATTGTTTTGGCGCTTGATTAAGACCGTATAATGATTTCACAAGTTTGTAAACCTTTTTTTCTTGGCCTGGCACCTTAAACCCCTCGGGTTGTTCCATATAGATTTCTTCATCTAGTTCGCCATTTAGAAAATCAGTCTTTACATCCATTTGGTAAACATCCAGGTTTCGTAAGGATGCAAATGCGATGATCATTTTGATAGAATCTATCATAATCACAGGCGCGTAAGTATCAAAGTAGTCATAGCCCTCGCGTTGGCTATACCCCTTGATCACAAGTCTAGCTTTGTACATGTCAATGGAGCCGTCAGGCTTCATTTTCCTCCGAAAGACCCATTTAGAACCTAATGGTTTACACCCCGGAGGGAGATCAACCAATTCCCACGTGTGATTCTGAAGAATAGAATCAACTTCACTTTTTGTGGCTTCTCGCCACTAAGGTCACTCAGTTGAGGTTATGGCCTCGTGATAGGTTCGTGGTTCCTTTTCTACCAAACAGGTAGAATATCGGGTTCATTTTCCATTAGAAATGACAAAGTTCCTTTGTCAAATTCTATCAAATATGTTATGAAGTCAGAACCGAACGTATTTTCAGTTCGTATTCTTTTACTTCGTCTCAGTTCAGTCTCATGTTCGACTTCATCATCGTCATCGAAATTCAACTGACTTGGATCATCATTATCCATCATCTCAGTATGAGAACGTTTGGACGAACTGGCTTCATCACTTGACTTGCACGGAAAAATGTGCTCGAAAAACGTTGCATTCCGTGACTCAATGATTGTGTTCTTGTGAATTTCAGGATTATCTGATTTGTACACCAAGAACCAGTACGACGTACTATTCTACCCGATGAAGATTCCATCAACTGTTTTTAGACCGATCTTCATCTTCTTTGGTGGTGGTGCAAGTACTTTCGCGAGACACCCCCACACTTTGAGATACTTATAGGAAGGTTTCCTATTATGCCAAAGTTCATACAGAGTTTTGTCAAGTTTCTTACGAGGTATTTTATTTAGTAAATAATTACTTGATAAAACAGCCTCCCCCCACATGTTCTGGGGTAATCCAGAACTAAGCATCATTGCATTCATCATGTCTTTTAAAGTGCGATTTTTGCGTTCCGCTACTCCGTTAGACTGTGGTGTATACGGTGGGGTTACTTGATGCACAATTCCATGTTGTGCACAAAACTCATTAAGTGGAGCATCATACTCACCACCTCTATCGCTTCTCAATGCTTTTATCTTGCGATTGAGTTGATTTTCCACTTCATTCTTATATCGAATAAAAGTGTCTAACGCTTCATCTTTACTTTTTAGTAAATAGATATAGCAATATTTCGTGCTATCATCGACGAAGGTAATAAAGTACTCCCTCTGTCCACTATAGATCTTCCAAGACACTATTCACAGGATCAAACTTTAATCACTTTGTTTGCTCATTTTTACTAGTCATTTCATAAAATAATAAAGTCTTGTCACCTCTAGTTTTGTAGAACTTTTCATGTAGTTTATTACTATATAAATTTTATTTTAAAATTTTACTCCTATAATGAATTAAATTGAATTGAAAATAAAGTCGGTCAAGCCTTGTAACGCGTAATGGGAAGATCTTACATGGACGGAGGGAGTACTTATTACCCCCTCTTGAAGGCGTTGTTCGAAAATCACACAAGTCGGTGTGAACCAACTCTAGAGGTTGAGTATTTCGTTCGATCGTTTGAAACGAACTTCGAGTTGACTTAGCCTCAACGCAAGTTTCACACTTGTGGGTTAAGTCAATACTAAACTTAGGTATGTGTTCCATGTTAATTAATTTTCTGAGAGATGCATAATTAACATGTCCTAGTCTACCATGCCATAAACTAGGAGACTCACACACATAAGCAACAGGATTTTTATTGATCTTTTCATGAACAGTCATTACATTAAGCTTGACAAGCCCATCAGAAATGTAACCCTTCCCAATAAAAATCCCTTTCTTGGATAAGATTAGCTTATCTGATTCAAACACCATCCGAAAGCCGTGTTTGATCAACAATGACCCCGACACTAAATTCTTGCGAATGTCTAGCACATAGAGCACGTCGTTAAGCGTTAGCTCCTTGCCGGAAGTCATTTTTAACTTAATCTTTCCAACTCCTTGAACCTCGGACTGGGCCGAGTTGCCCATCCAGACTTTGTCACCGGAGGTCTCTTGAAATTCGTGAAACATGCTCCAGTTGGAGCAAATATGACATGTGGCCCCTGTGTCCACAAACCATTCCCTCGGGTTTGACCCGACGAGATTCACCTCGGTGACGACTGCGCAGAGGTCCAGGTTGTCGAGCTCTGCACACATAGCTTCGGTGGTTTTCTTCTTGTTTTTCTCTGGCTTCTTTTTCCTATAGTCAGAGGAACGGTGCCCGGTAATGCCACAATTGTAGCACTTCCCTGCAAATTTTGAAACACCACCCTTAGGACCCATTTTCTTCTTGTCCTTCCCGCCATGTGAAGAGCCCGACGGATGTTCTACCACATTCGCCTTTGCCCCTCCACCTCTTCTAGCAAGCCCCTCCTCTCTGATTCTCAAACGCGTGAGCAGTTGCTCCAGGTTTAGCTCCGTTCTTTTGAGCTTGAGGTCGGCTTAGAAGTCTTCCCACGACCGGGGAAGTTTGTGGATGATGGCCGCCACTTGGAAGGCCTCGCTGACGCCTACTTTCTCTTCATTGCATTTATTGAAGATAACCGTAAGCTCTTCAGCTTGGGCGATAACAGATTTGCTGTCGACCATCTTGTAGTCCAGCATCTTCCCGACGATGAACTTCTTCGTGCCGGCATCTTCAGCTTGATACTTTTTGTTCAAGCTATTCCAAAGCTCTTTTGCAAGCTTGGCACCAGCATAGACGGGGTACAACGTATCTCCCAGCCCTTCAAGAATAATATTGATGGCGAGATAATTGTTGTGGTACCATGCTTGGTTCACCATCGCCACAAGGGGGTCGTTGGCTTCATTAAGCTGGGGCCCATCTTGCTGCAGGTACTCAGCAAATCCCAGGACGGTAAAAAAGAACATCATCTTTTGCTGCCACATTTTGAAGTTTGTGCCATTGAACTTCGATGGCCTTTGGACCGAGCTAGCAGGCACTGAGATAGCCCCAATTGCATTGGGCGTATGGAGGAAAGGCTCGTTGCTCGCCCAATGAGGTCCAACAAAAGGATTGACCGTCGAGGCCAAAGCCATAGTCGGTCTGAGAAACGGGTTCAAATTGCCGACGGGGTTATCCCCCGTGGTTTCGAGCCCAGGAATGGGTCGAGGGGCCGACCCAAAGATCGAGCTCGGCATCGAGAAGGAGGTCATGGTGGCGGCCCCCAAACTTGACCCGAAGGGCAGCGGTGAGGAAGGCATAACCATGGCGACCGAGGTGGTTTCGACCAGAACTTCGGAACTCATTCCGCTGCCGGAGGAACCCGCGATGCCGAATCCGAATTCCATATTACTACCTTAAGATTGATGAATATTACAGCGGGAAAAATAAAATGAAATTAATGAAATCTTCAGAGGAAAAATAAAACGAAATTAAAACGTTCGGATTTAACAATGTAAAATATGACAAAGGAAAAATGAAATCTTCAGAGGCAGAACGCAAACGGATGGAGCAGGAAGACGAACGGCTACGCCGGTAGGAACGTCGCCGGAACAGTTTTCGGAAGAAGGGTAAGGAAAGCGGAGTCGTCGGAGCTTTCCTTAAGGTAGTATTGCCCGCCTCCCGCACTGGCAAACGTGGGCAATCTCCTCCCAGGATAAAACCGCTTCGTGCAAGGCCTAGGTGGTCGGAAGGTTGTATAACGCCGTAGAAAGATGGAAGTCACTGCCGGAGAAGACGATCAGAAAATGGGAGATGGTCGGAAGGTTGTATAACGCAGAGAGAGAGAGAGAGGGATTTTCCGGTATCCTTCATCTCTCGACCAGCCTCTCCTTAAATAGGAGGAGGCTTGGCTAACTGGACAGCCCGGACGGAGATACCGAGGAGTCTCGGCGACTCTTCGGTCGGCCATGCATGCATACTCCAACTTTGTACACTTCGTTATTAACGAAGGGGGGTGTATTGTATAAGGAATTGTATTCATATTTTTAAAATCAATGACTTCTATTCATGTCAATGGACTTGTGTTGAAAGTCATAGACTTCTATTGATATTTTAAAAGTCATTGATTTTATATAAATAATTTCTATGGATTTTAACAAGTCTATGGACTTTTATTTGAATAATTTTATAGATTTCATTTCCACATCCAAGTATGTCCGTCCAGCATTATTTTTTACACTCAAATTACTTTTAATTTTCAATTAATGACAAAATAAATTTTATATTAATGGAATACATATTTCGTATACATACATACATACATGCATGCATACATACATATACATATAAATATACATATACATATACATATACATATACATATACATATACATATACATATACATATACATATACATACATACATACATACATACATACATACATACATACATACATACATACATACATACATACATATATATATATAATAAACTGAAAAAAATTTTAAAATATTTTTTTACAAGACAATTCTAATTGTATTATTTTTAATACTAATTGATAATGTAAATTTAATTTAATTAATGATCAAAATTTATCAAATTTGAATTTAAAAATAAAATTTAACCGAGCATACAGGGTAAAAGTAAGTATGCTAATAAAATAGATGGAAAACATTGCATTGTAGTAAATTTATCATCTCAATCAAATGTTGCAACAAAAATGAAAAAAATCTAGTTGTAAAATAATTAAAGTAACGAATTAACTATTTTCACTATTAGTTGTTGCCGACATATGATTTGCAAGATTCAATCTCCATTCGTTAGCTTTCTCTCGTTGTTGATCTTGTGTCTGAGTATCATCCCATTCAAAACTCTCATCTGTTTCATTTGTTGTGTCTTCATCCGGAGCTGGAGGAAATTCATCTGAACGACACTCACGTCGTAGAAAATTGTGTAGTCCCGCACACGCTAAAACAAGTTCTGTTTGTGTCTTATATGAAAATGGTGGTGCTGTTTTGAATATTGTGAATCGTGACTTGAATACTCCAAATATTCGCTCAATTACATTTCTTAAGGAAGAATGTCGAAGATTGAACAACTCCCGTACATTGGTAGGGTGATTTCCTCCTCCGCCAAAATCTTTAAGATGGTATCGAGTACCTCGAAACGGTGTTAAAAATTGACAACGATTTGGAAAACCACAATCCCCCAAGTAATATTTACCTATTCATGAAAATATTATTTAATCAGTATGCATTTATGTGTTGCATAAATTACAATAATATGAGACTCAATTTAAGAAGAAAAAATATTTACCTGATGGCACTTTGAGCCCATTTGGTCTAGAAAGTGCATCATTTAAAACTTTTGAATCATGGGCAGATCCCTCCCATCCACTAAGCACGTAAATGAATTGCAGATCAAAATTACATACAGCTAAGACATTTTGAGATATAGTCCCATGACGATTCCGATAACTACTCACTTCACGCCCAACTACCATTGCTGGAATATGGGTCCCGTCTATCGCTCCAACGCAATCCTGAAAAATTAATTAAAAAATGAATATTTATTGGTGTATAATTAAGATGGTCTAATGTGAGTGTTAACTTTCATAACTTACCTTAAAGTAAGGATAAAACCTTGTGCTCTCCTTGATGTATGGTACGGTCTCTGGTTTAGCCATAAAATCTGGTGCTATTGTATTCAAAGCCTTCAACACTTTGTTGAAACTTCTACTAATAGAGAAGTGTGATCGTTGAAATATCATTTTAGGTTCACTATAACGATTGTTTTGACCGACAACTAGCAAAAATGTTGCAAGCATTTCTTCAACACAAATATACCTTGTGTCTCTTAAAGGTGTTTTCTCTTTTAGGATAAAACATAATTTCCGAAACACATCTGGGTACATTCTGAATAGCATTCTAAACTTATGAGGGTCATCATCCAATATTTTGTGCATGTACTCATATCCACTAGAAGTCACTGATCGACGAGTCAATGGACGTCCAACAGGTTCCCCACCAAGGTTCAAAAGGAGATTATGTATCACATAAATAACTGCTTTTATTGCTAATAATAATATTTTAACTGACTCATAAAATTCTACTTCATCTTCATCGGCTCCATATAGATCCATTTCAGACATAGCTTAACAAGAAAAAAACAAACAAATAAGGTACGTCAATTCCCATATATAATAAAATCATCAAAGTATATGGTGTAATTCAAAACACATAAGTCTCAACTACTAATAGGAATAGATTCAAAACAAATACCTAAAAAGTATCTATTGCTAAAATAACTCTTAAGACTACTACATTTGTTTAGAAATGATCCAACTTAATCATTGTTCAGAAGTCATCTTCAAAAAGAAATCTTGCTTTGCTTTGGTGTTAAGCAAATCAAGAGCCATAAAGCATTCATCATCGGTTAGTCCTGGCGTCTCCTTCATGGTATCCAAAAGGTCACTCTCTCTCGACTCTCTCTTCTCCATCAGGCCACAAATTTTATCAAAGCTCTTAACAATTCTTTCAAACCCACTTGACAAGTTCACTAGGACCTCATCTTGAGTTTTACTAACCTTTTTTCCCTTTCTATTTTCAAAATCATCTCTGCTCCTTTTTCCTTGGACGCTATTGTGTGATGAAGGTTGATCTTCTATGTTTGAACTTTTTGTAGGTTCTGGTGAAGCTAGATTAGTTTGTATGAAGGCATTAGTATTTTCATCAAAGACTAACTTGTCTATGGACTCAAACCCATCAACTTCATCTTCTTCTTCTACTTCTAATATAGTGGCATCTGTGTCATTGCCAAGGCCAATTGCATTCATGCCTGTTGCAGTTCCATTTCCTACCGCGATTCTCAAGTCATCATAATCTGAAAAAGTATCTGTCCGAAAAAATCCATGTGTTGGATTAGACTGATAGGACAAAAACACTCAAATTGTGAGCACGATTTTAAGCATTAACTTAAAGCAAAAAAATGAAGAAAGATATAAGCTCACCTTTAAGTAATCTTCCCATACTTCATTAGGAGCAGTGAATTTCTTTGTGGTTGCATCCCACCCAAATCCAGAATTATGGCGTAGAAGCTTAGAGTAATTAGAGTATTGTTTCTTAAACCATTTCACTCTACTTTGATATTGACTAAAACTAATTTCATAACCAAGTTGTTCCTTAAGTTTTGGAAGAAGTTTCTTTTCCACTGTTTGTTTTGTAATGACTCCATTAACATCACGTAGACCACGTTTTGCTCCATCAACCATCAATTGTAGCAATTTGTTACTCTCTTCGGTTGACCAAGTTTTATAATCCTTTCGCTTACCATTCTCTTGTGAATCTTCCATCTCTATGATAGTATACAGTCAACCATAAATCAATTTACATCATACGTGAAATAAGACAAAAATCATATAAACTATTCCTATTTCCCAAAAATCAAGGGGAAAACATGTGTTCAAGACTCCTCAACTGGCATGGTAGACTCAACTTTTTATATTGGTTTTTAAAAAGTTCATAACATTAACCCTTCTTCTTGAGGAGTGTAATTCAATTTTTTTTATGGTTTTTTAAATATATACAAGTAAAGTTTATTTTTAAATTACACTCATTTTCAAATAAATTGAACTGCAAAAGTAGTGAGTAGTAAACAATAAAAATCACAACACTGCATGGTTTGGTTTAATGACAAGGAAAGTGGGAAATAGACTAGAACTCCATACAACAAAAACACAATCTGCAATCTCTCCTCATCATAATAAAAAAGTTAATATTTTTTTCACCTTTCATCATAATGGTCAAAATTCTGGCAATAATATTTTGGTGAAAACTATAACAAGGCATATCATTTGCTTTCATCACCTGAATAAAAGATACACTTTCATTCTAAGACAGTTCATTCTTAATACTAGAGTTTGAACAACCACCCTACCAAGAAAAAAGAAGACTGTACAGAGACTATCTCTCATCCCTACCATTTTCTTTACTTGTTTTATTTCACAAATACTAGTGTAATTGCCAAGTCAGTTATGCAGGCCAGGCCAATTCATTTTTACTGTCATATTGATCCAAGTGGATATCCTGAGCGATTATTGAAACCCATCCAATTAACCCTTTAAAGTGCAAAGGAGCTAAAAAACTAAAAAGTGAATACTCTGTATTTTATACTAGCTATGCACCATTTTCCGCTGCTTTCACATAATTATTCAACACATAATTTACTCAAATTTTTATGGGGTTAAACCCGATTCAAGACTAATACCCATAATTGCTTGGGGGATCAATTGTCCCAAATTTCTCACTTGTCAAATAAAAAAATCGAATGAAGAATTTTTGTAAAGGGCGCAGTTCCAAATTTCTAACCGATGAGGAATTTCTTTTACTCGAATTCTGGGTTGCTACACGATAATCAATGGTTCATAGAAGAAAATCACATGGAATCCGACAAAAACGACTAAACGAAATCAAACAAAAAAGCAAGCAATTAAGGTCTAAATCTCAAAAGCATGAAAATCTTACTGGACGGAGCTGTCTTGCAAGCTGTTCGGCAGTTGAGGAAGATGAGACTTAGACGGCGGACCTAGGGCTCTTGCGTAAAAAAGTCTACAAAGAATACCAGCTCCTGCGGAAAGAAAAGAATGGAAAAAGAGTATATATAGTCCTGGAGTAAAATATCTTCATATATGAATGATTTTATTAAATCCATGGGTTTAATATTGTTTTGAATACTTCAAGATTTTTTTTCAATTTTAAAAGTCCATTTTGAATACCGCTAGACTTTCGTTGAATTTATAATGACTTTTTAAAATCCTAATTGAATACATCTAGATTTTTATAGATTTTAAAAAGTTACAATTGAATACACCTAGACTTTTAAATTCCATTGATTTCTATTTAAATGAATAAGAATCCTTATACAATACACTCCCCCGAAGTGTACACGCGCGTTTCGTTTTCGTCTCGTAAAAAGTTAGCCCCGCCGTGCCGCAAACGCAGGCGCGACTCGCCCCGCCACAACGCGCGTGACATGCCGAGCCGGTCGGACGGCGGCGGCGGGCGCGCGAGGAGTCCTCTTCTTGTTTCTTTCATAAGCTCAATTCAATGTCTAAGCTTAAATATGAGAATACGAAGGGTTTAGAAACCGGTGTGGGACAAAGGCATTTACTCTACCTTAATATTCAACTTTGAGAATTAATTTCTCATTCACCCGAACACCGTTTATGACGTGTCATATGTCAAGACGTTCGTCTTACTTACGAGATTAATCGTCCATAATTATTTTGGAAAATAATTTTGTGGACCCTACCGAATTTATGTCCGAAAATGTCCAATTTACTTTAAAATTTCCAACACTTTGGATTAATGCCCGAAAAACTAATAAATTATTCAAAAAATATCAATGACTCAAACTGATCAACAAGGCATAACTTGCACATCTTCTCGTCCTCATTGTCCCCTGGTCTAGGTTCATTTTGTACCTGTTTACCTTCATGTAGCAAACAAACACACTACGCGCTCAGTAATAAAGTTGAGTGAGAAATATCAAATATTCGAACATACGTATAAGTGAACTCACTAGCCCACAACCATCATATGATATCATGCACATAAGCATATTTTAACAACATCATATAGCACCCCACAATCATAACCAACAAATTATGATCAAGAGTTGATAAGTTCTCGTTATTATAATCACACAATTTATACTTAAACTCCACGCACACCTCTAGAGGGGGTTAAAAGAGGTGTTTTTCAAAATGACCGATGTTATCACGGAAGTATTCTCGATCAAATCTCGATCAAATCAACACACCACAAACAAGAGAAAGTGAAGAATAAAAGCAATAAACACACCATATATATTGTTCGACGTAATGTCTAGCTATATCCAGTCCTTGAAGTAAATGTGCCGAAGCCTTTTCTATCAACTTGTCAAACTTAATGGAGTTTGACAATCCTAATACAACTTGAGAACTTGATTTCACAATATTCTTATATTACCATCGAAACCTTGGTTTCACAAGAATCGGGATTTCTTCAACCTAATGTTTGATTTCACAAACTGTTAGGATTTCTACCACTTATTGTAATCCGAATACCAAGAATATAAATCTCTAACAAAAAGTAAGCAAAACACCCACAACATTACGATTACTCTCACAAGAGCGTATTTTTGTAAATGCAATGATCTTCTATTAAATATGGCTTTATCTTTCAAGGATTAAAGCAATGAGGATAAGAACTCAAGCAAGAGTGAATTTAGCAATCAAAACATTTCTTTGATTGGATATGAGAGGGGGATTAAGTAGAAACTCTTTGAATAATCAAAGGGTATAATATGTGAAGTGTTCTTGGTGTTCTCTTCATGATTATCACGAGTGGGGGAGGTTTATAAAATTTATGAAGATGATAGGAGTCAAAAAATTAAAAAAACTAGTTGTTTGGAGGTTAAAATTGTTAATTTATTTGAATAAGTCACCAAAGCATTCATTGCTGAAAAACGCAGAACTTATTTGAATAATTGGCCATTTATTCAAATAAGTCAGAAAGATTTCAATCGTTAACAAATTCACAACTTATTTGAATAAATCAAAGGTTACTCGGATAAAAGAAAAAGTTCCCCATACAAACGGTGATCTAAAAGGTGTTTTAAAGATTTTCACAAAACTAAAAATTCTTAAATACATTGGACTGAAAAAGGAGCAAGTAAAATAAAGAGAAATAAAGAACACAACACAAGCAATTTTAGATTGACTCGAGAACTACCTACTCCAGTACTTTAAGGCTCTTTCTCAAAGATTTAACCTCCGCTAACTTTTTTGGCTTCCGAAGAAGTCAAACCAAACTTGTGGCAAACAACCCTTGTCAATAAGTAGGATTTTACAATTGTTATCCCAACCGATTACAACAAGAAGGTTTTAAGTGTAACACCTCAACCCGCGTAACCCGAATACATGAGCTAGCGAACCAGGTTGCTACGAAATTAGTATCCAAACATAATTCATTTTTAAAAACAATTTAAAACAAATATTTAATTTCAAATATATATCAGAGTAATTCAAAACAGTGTGGAAGCTTATGTCATAATACAAAACAAGACTTGGGGTTTGTTAGCAACAGAAGAAGGAAGCCGAATCAAATAAGGGAATTGAATTCCTTTGGGATTTGGTTTAGTATCTTTCTTAATTTGCTTAGTTCTTGTTTTAGTAGAAATAAAAATATGGTAGGAATAGAAGTTTACTTATATGCTTTACTCTCTTATTATATAAAGAAGGTTAGACCTTTGTATTCACAAGACAATTCAAAAAATTAAAAAAACTAGTTGAATCACAAACTAAACCTTATATGAGCTAGCCGCTGGGCCGTTGTTCTTCCTCCAATCCAAATTTCCTACCACCGCCAAACTAACAACACCCCAAACCTAAACCTTACCCATATTGAATCACAAGAATCATCAGCATTCCATACCCTTTCAACCCTTCACCTTGCTGCAGAAACAAATCCATACTGGTTTGTGGAAAGTGCCGCACCAATTGTCAGGGTCTCTTTGGCCGCAAGTCACTCCCGTCATCTTTATTTTGTCGTCGTAAAAAATTGACGTTCAGGATGTTCGAAAAGAATGGCGTTCGTCCTATTCGTTTGAATTCGATGAAGGTTTGAAAAGAATGATGTTCCTTTATTCAACTGATTATTCGGCAGATTCGAAAAAATCTTGGCGTCTCCATTGAAGAAAAAAACTGAAATGTCAAGATGACACTTGGAAAACGATGGCAGCGGCTTCCTCAAGCTTTGTTCAATCTTTTGATGTCCAAGCTGGGCATGTTGAACTCCTATCCTCCAGCTTGAGGGGGGGTTGGCAACAGAAAAAGGATTCCGGATCAAAGAAGGAAACTGAATCCCTTTGGGATTTGCTTTAGTATCTTTCCTAGTTTGTTTAGTTCTTGGTTTAGTTGGAATAGAAATATGGTAGGAATAGAAGTTTACTTATATTCTTTACTCTCTTATTATATGAAGAAGGTTAGACCTTTGTATTCACAAGACAATTCAATACACAAATATTTTCTCCTTCTATTATTTTCATAGGGTTCAAACCCATTTAAGTGATAAGTACTTAATTAATAAACAACAAGTCAAATCTTCAACTGTAACCACACATATCATCCCCTTGCCCTCAACATCCTCCGGAAATAACTTCGATTTCATGATGATCATAATTACCTACATGCATCAAAAGAAGAAACGCTACACACATTCAGTGTAACGCCCCAAAAATAGGCCTTCCAGAAATAATTAATTAATTACTGAAAAGGACCCAAAAATAAGTGATTTATGAAGTTTGTCAATAAATAATGAAAATTATATCAGTGTGTAGAGTGTGACTCACTGGTCACAACAATATAATCTGAATTTAATTCGGAGAAAGTTTCACAAAAAAGTGTGCCCTGGCGGAGACCAAATTAGTCCCCACCAAGGAGAGGCGTATAATATCGGACTGAATCGTCTCCTTCTCCACTCAGCTACACGTACAGGAAACAGAGACATCACCGCTTGGCTTCTTCCCCAGCTTTCTCACTATATAAGGATACTATCCTCCCTCATTTTTTCACCAAATCATCCCATTCTTCATTATAATATATTTTGTTGCTCTGAGTGTGGAGAATGTAGTGGTGTTGTCCATTTAGTGAGAGGTCGCCGGAGTATGCCACAATCCTCGCTGAAAGTTTTGCCAAAAAAAATTCCAAAACCTTCAATCGCCGTTGTTCGATTTCTTGTGTACCTTAAGTTAAGACTAGTTTAAGAGTTGGAAAAACATTTTTAAACAGTACCTTAAAATAGGATTAGTTTAAGAGTTGGTAAATAATATAAATTGTGCCTTAAACTAGGAATAGTTTAAGAGTTGGTTAAAATTATGTACCCTAAACTAATTATAGTTTAAGAGCATTGTTGACACTATGATTATTGAATATTGAATACCTAAACTGAATATTATGTGAATGATATCAAATGATTTGATTATGAATTTAGATTCAATTTATGTGAATGTTTGATGCATTAAATATCCTTACTCTGCTTCACCGCTGAACGTGTAGTATGTTTTATTTGCTAAATGCAAGTATATAGAAAGAATGATATGACATGATCCTGGCGGCGGGCGGATGAGAGAGTGTTGGGATGGATGTGATGGTTTTGAGTAATTATTTCAAAAGACATAAATTAGATATGTTTTGTGATTATGATTTGTTAAAGCTTCCGCAAACATTGAAAACTCTGTTACTTGTACTATTATGAATATTATTTGTGATAAATAAAAGTGTTTGAAATGTTTTAAATTTTACGATTACCAAGTTTATACTTTAGTTCAAAAGGGGCTACAGACATGGATAGATTAGGGTATTACACTCAGCATTGAAGCTAGGTGAGAAATATCTAGCATTCAGTTATACATGTAGATGACTCGACTAGTTCATAACATCACACGATATCCTGCAGACAAGTTCATCAGGAATATCACTATAATAGCATTCCAACCACAAACAACATCAACAATGTTAAAATTATGTTCTTGAATTCTTGTTACTTCAGTCACTAACTTACTTGCTCATAACCTATTCTAGGTTTAAACTTATACCGATTCTGACTTTCTTATTAGAGTCATGACCTTCCCCTTCGAAACGAGGATCAAGCTCAGCGAACTCGGGAGTTCCTCATTGGGTGGGTGAGATCCTTGTTCCCTTTGGAACGATAGTTCATAGATCCCCGTGCACACGTTTGTACCCAAATAGCCATTGGACTTAGCAGTTACCACATGACTCTAACCTTACTATACTTATGGCATAACTTGCCTCTATCCTATTCAGGTGTAATATTAGAGTTCCTCTAGGTCCACATATTACTTTAATATTCACAAGGCTCGCAACATAAATAAGCATCATTACATTCAATTAGGGGAGGACACGGTACGGTTCCGGGACGGTTCCGATTCCGGAACCACCGGTTCCGGTACCGCCACCCCATGTAACCGGAACCGTCACCGTGCCGGCCGGTACCAGTTTCGGTTCCCGGACCGGCAGTTCCGGTACCGGACCGGCCGGGTTCGCCCCCCCTCCTATTATTTTTTTTGCTTTTTTTTAAATTTTTAAAGTATAAAATTGTAAATTTGCAATTGTTTAAGGAAAGAATGAAATAAAAAATCTAAAAATGTAGTTGTTATTTAAATATTGAAAATGAGTAATACACTAACTGAAGAACAACCACATTTAATATCCTGACGGTTCAAAAAAAGCGACGAGGTAAAGAACCGTAAAGAAACCCTCGAAGGAGCTTATATATCGCTCACCTAAAAAAACTAATTACATATTTACATTAACATAAAAAAAATTGATAACTTATTCTTCAGAACTCGGACTTCCATCTGTGGTTGCATTCATGTAATGCTCCGATTCGAGTTGGTACGATGACTCTTGAGCCCGACGTCTTGCCAAGAGCCAATCTTGGTTGCAAACCAGTGTTTCAAGAGATTCAGCGTTAAGACAACTTCGGTAGTCGGTTAGAATGTTGCCGCCAGCATTGAATTCTCGTTCAACTGCTACGGTTGATACCGGGACGGACAACACTTGTCTTGCTAGCATGCCGAGACATGGGAACATGTGTTCGTTCCGCTTCCACCATCCGAGCATGTCAAAATCGAAGTCGTCGTCATCGTAATTGCATGGCACACCCTGGTACATAACAAGTTCGTTGTGCGAGCTTACTGTTGTACCACTTGAACTCGTCGAAGACTGGGCACGCTTCCCTTTCTTTGCAAGAAGGCCACCGACTATGCCGGCAAAACCTTTTTTTGATTTCGGGGGCGGAGGTGGTGCTGTTTCTTCTTGAACAGTACCGTATAACACTTGATATTCCTTAAAACAAATCCTCAAAAAGAGTTATAGCAATATCTCTTTCATTTTTCCATTCTACTAAATAGCTGTAGTAATAACTATTTTTATCTAAAAAACAACTGTAGTAATACTCAATTAGAATTTTAAAATTTTCAATCTTAAATCGTGGATCACAAATAATACCTATTTTATAAATATCAGGAATGTACAAATAATAAGTACACCATTTATCTCTCATAGGAGAGACATAAGGGTACAAATATGGATCAGCCATACTTTCACGAAAACATGTTGCGATTGTAATCTGGATCAGCCATACTTTCAATGTATTTGTAGTTGGTTGGTAAAAATGGGAAAAAGTAAGAGTTGCGTTATTAAAAACTTCTAATACGGCATTCAATTTTTCAACAATAACAAATTCAAAAGGATTAATGATTATACGAAGTTCATCCCTAAAAAATTCAGCAAGTTCCTCTTTATATCTTAGGATCTGTGCAATCAATTTGTAAGTACTATTCCATCTAATGTTGATATCTCTGGCAAAACTTATTTCCTTTTTACCCTTAGACTTACAAAACATCTTCCAGGACCTCGAAATAAGACGAGCCCCCCAAATGTTTTTAATTCCTTCTTTAATATTTGTCAAAACTCCGCCCATAGCTTGTAGTCCCTGTTGAACACATAAATTTAAAGCATGACAGGCACACCGTTGATGCAGAAATCTACCCATAGCAGCAGTATTATTAGTAGCATTATCAAAACCAAATGAAAACACTTTTTCAGATAAGTTATATTCCCGCAGAATACTCTGAAGCAATATAAAAATATTTTCAGCAGTATGCTGATCATTGAAATCACGAAATGCAAGAACACGTTTATGCATAATCCAATCACTATCTATCCAATGACAAGTAACACCCATATAAGACAAATTATGATAAGTTTCACCCCAAATATAAGAACAAATAGCAACACGAGAATTAAAATTGAGAAAAAAATTTGCCAAATTAATTTTTTCCATTTTATACTCGCGAATAATTTCTCGTTTAATTGTTTTTCTTGAAAAGCCTCGTGCTTGAGGGTTTAATGCCCGTTGACAATAATCAATAAAACCAAGTTTTTCAGAAAACATGTATGGCAAATTTTCTTCACAAATCATTTTGGCCATTTTTTGCTTATTTTGCTCGTCGCTATAAGCAAAAAGGCCGCCCTTACCTCTGTTAGCAAACCGAGAAATTTGGGTTTGGACTTCTTGTCGTCCCTTCTTTTTTGCCTCGTATTTGGCGTACTCAACGGGATGCCTCGACCTTAGGTGTTTTTCCGGACCGCCATAACCGCCGGAAACTCCCATTTTTATGACGGTACCGCAATGTTTACAAGTTCCATAAACTATGCCATCTTTTGTGTCTTTGTCAAAATGATAAACAAATAAATCTGATTTATATTTTTTTTACCTTTGTCCGGACCTCGAGAGGTCTCGGGCTCACCTGCCTCCATGTCGACGTCGTTGCTTTGCGGTGTAGGCTCATCGTCCCCGTCAAGATTATCCAGTCCTGCTTCATCAACATCCTCGAATAGACTATCAAGAGTGGGGAGATTCGCGTCCCCTCTACCAGAATAAATCTGGTTGAATTCTTCATCCGTCATAGCGTCCCCGATTAAATGATCTGGGACATTAGGAAACGAAGAGACAGAGTGTCTTCCTCGAGAACCGCGTCCGCGTGAGGTCGAACCGTCGGAGGTGGCTTTAGCTTTGCCTTTACTCAATCTTCGGTTCACATCGCCCATATCCACGGACCTTCTACCGTACTCCCTCGACATTTTAATATATATTTTTTGATATTAAAATAATATACTACTTTTGGAAAAATTAAAAAAATTTCGAAATTTTATATATTAAAATTTTGAAAATTTCAATAAATAATAGAGAATATATTTAAAATATAAATTATATTTTTTTGATATTAAAGATATATTAAATTTAGAAAATTTCAAATAATTTCGAAATTTTATATATTAAAATATAATATATTTAAAAAAGATAGATAAGAATTAAGAAATTAAGAATGATTGATAAGAATTAAGAAATTAAGAATGATAGATTGAGATTTGAGAATTGAGAGAATGAGAGATGGATTGAGTATTTGAGATTTTGAGTGTGATATTTTATGAAAAAAAGGGGTATTTATAATATTTTTTAGCCCCCCTCCCCTCCCCAATCCCCACCCCCCTCTAACGGCTCAAGAGCCGTTGAGGCTGCCCCCCCCCCCCCCCCCCCCCCCCACTGATTTTTCTTTTTTTTTGCAGGTATCCTTTGATGGCAGAAGCAAGAAAAGGAAAAAAAATTTTAAACCGGTACCGGTACCGGCGGTGCCGGTGACGAAATTTGGGAACTGGACATGATACCGGTTGAGGCGGTACCGGTTCCAGGAACCGGTTGGTCGTCTCCGGTGACGGTGACGGTACCGCACCGGTACCATGTCCAGGCCTACATTCAATAATAAGAAACCATGATCAATGAACTCAAACATCGACCTCGCATTGGCTGCGAATAAGTTTGTACCCTCGACTTGCACCCCGAATTTATCATAATCACATATAGACAATGATTGTATGTCCATTGCACATTGTGTGCTTGTGACACATGTTGGGATATAAACTTGGATCGCCCTTACTTTTTTTTCAAAATATTTTTATATTTAGAACCTATTTTTAGAGCGTAAATTTTTAACTTTCAGTTTCTTCTAGTTCTTCTAATTTTTTCCAATTATTCTCATTTTCATCAAACTCTTTCTACTCCCAAAATAATCACTCTAAAAATGAAGTATGTTTAATGTGATTATTATTATCATTATATTATAATAAATAGTAGTATTATCTTTTTTATTGTTACCGCTATAATGTTCATAACTATATTTTATAAATTATTTCATTTTTATTTTCTATGTCACTAGTTTTACGATTCACACTCATTATTATTTTTTCTTCAACTTTTTAATATAAATAATACAACTTTTTTGTTTATTAATCAATATGATAAAATAGAAAAACATCATATTTATAACTATATTAAAAATTAGGAGTTCTACATTTTAATTTCCAAAATACTCCATCCGTCCTAAAATGTTCTTCCCAGTTACTGTTCATGCGGTCAAATTTTAAGCACTTTCATTACCTATTTTTGTTAGTTATTTGATAAAATAACATAATCTTGTTACACCTTGTTTTGTAAACCTTTTGATGCATTTTTTAAATATATAAATTTAAATTTTTTAATTTTATACCTACAATCAAATAAATTGAATTGAAAATAAAGTTGACCAAACCTCGTAAACAAAAACGGTTAAAACGTTTTAGGACGGAGGGAGTAATAGTTACTATTTCCGTCCTAAAATATTCTTTCTATTTCTGTTTACCAGGTTTGACCGACTTTATTTTCAATTCAATTTATTTGATTATAAGTGTAAAACTAAACAAATAAAATTTATATATTTAAAACATCAAAAGTTCTACAAAATAAGAAGTGACGAAACTATATTATTATATCAGAGAAAGTGATTAAAGTTTGACTGTTTGAATGGTAACTGGGAATAATGTTTTCAAACGGCGCAATTATAATGTAAATACAATGTCAATCATGAAAGATAAAATATATTTTATCACATTGTGGGATAGGCCTGATATTTAAAACAAAATTTTGCAATATATAAAATATAATTACAAATATATTATTTTATAATAAATACTACATAAAGAAATTATAGTGAGCGTAACCATAATAACTTTATAAAATTGAGCAACGTTCCAGTGACACCGGAGAACGGTGCCACTCTGTGTGGCTATTATGCATTGCATAATAGCCACACATTTTGTGGGGGGGGGGGGGGTTAGGGCGGAGTTGGGGTGGGGGTTTAGGAGGTGGGTTAGGGGGTAGGAACCGTCAATTTTACAAACGGAGCATCGGAGGTGCTCCAAAAACCCAGTGGCACCGCTAGTGGCACCGTTCTCCGGTGTCACTAGAATCGGGCCGTATAAAATTTAACATGTTCATATTTATATGAATCTTATATTATGATTAATAATTGATTTGCAAAAGTAGTGTTTTTATGTATGAAAAATAACAATAGTTTTTCTCAACATTGATTAAGATACCATGATTATGAATTTTATAATAATAATAATGCTAATAAAATAATTATAATAATAAATTAAATGAAATTTTTTAAAGTTTCTTTCTATTTTCCAAATTTTTTTAGTTTTTTCATCTAATTTTTTTCCATTTTCTTCTAATTTTTTCTAATTTCTTTCTGATTTTTTTCCGTTTTTTAATTTTTTCCAATTTCTTCTAGTTCCTTCCAATTTCTTCTAATATCCAGTTTTTTTTCAAGCCCTAAAAAACCCTTACTACAATAATTTAAAAAAGAACTCTTGTTGATTTTAACTACTTATTCGATAATTTTATAAAAGAATATAATTTTATCGTCACTTGTATTATTATTATTATTTTTATAAATTATATATTCAATTTTTAAATATATAAATTTTATTTTATGTGCACCTTTTTTTCGTACAAATGAATCTAAAATACAACTATTTTAAGGGTACACTAAAAAGTGTACCCCAAAAGAATGCACCAGCATTTTCACGATTGATTACAAAATACCATTTCAATAGGAAAAAAATTGCACTAACATTTTATTTCATTGTAAACCATCACATTTAATTATACTCCTTATGTCCTAAAATAAACCTTCTAGACACTATTGACATGATCAAACTTTAATTACTCTTTTTACCTATTTTTGAAAGTTATTTGATAAAATATTATAATCATGTCACTTCTCATTTTGTAAAACTTTTGATGTAATTGTAAAATGAAGTATATAATTTTTATTTTTTTAATTTTTACACCTATAATCAAATAAATTAAATTAAAAATAATTTCAGTTAAAACTCATAAACTAAACTAGGAACATCAATTTAAAAAAGAAGAAGTACTAGCACAAAATGTTGATTCATGCCTTACGAGTATGAAGTGTGGTACCATTTTTTGGTACACAATTTAATTCAAAATATCTAAAATATCATAAGCAAACATGGTATCTCAACCCATAATCGAGAAGTTAAACCGAGGGAGTAGCTTTGGTACACAAAAGGACATAAAACAAACTTCTTTCCTACTAAAAACTTACTCTTTACCAAAAGCGGAAGATCCCATACCCCTTGTCACTTAGATTTTTCTGGTCCCCAAACACAAGCGACACTGTTTGTTGTTTCATATCACACCCTCGTCTAAGGAAAGCATTTCACTTCCTGCTGAAACTGGGTGGGAACATATGGGGCCCACAAGCAATAAAATAGGCTATATAGATTCAAAACAATCTTTGAGAATTACCACAGCAAAAATTACCACACCAAACTACGGCAGGTAATTAATTATACCTCCTTACAGCAAGTCTTCAGAAAGGGTGAAATGGTAAAACAGATTTACATTACACTACAGCTACCAGTGTTTTCATCACTGAAGATGTGGGTGAAGTTGTCGTTGGCCGGCGGGTGCATCGGCGGCCCGTAGCCCATTGCCGGGTGCGGGTGCGGGTGCGGCGCGTACATCATCGGATGGGCGCCCGTGCCGCCACCGGGCATGTCGTACCCGTACGGTCGCTGCTGCTGGTATTGGTTCATCATCATTTGAGCCATGTACTGCTGTTGTTGCGGATGAGGGTAGTATGGGTTTCCGCCGCCGCCGCCTGGCCCCATCATCCCGGGGAAATAACCGCCGCCGCCGCCTTTCATGGGGCCCGGCGGAGCGGGAAGGCCTTGGACGGCCGCCGGATTGCCCATCATCGGGTAATGGCCCATGGGTCCCATTTGGCCCATGCCTCTACCACCACCACCTTCATGGAATAATCCTTTCTGGGGATTGTTCATCATAAGCTGGCCTCCACCTTTGTGACCCCAATTATCACCCCCATTGTTTTGGCCAACACCTTTTTTATTACCATGAGGTCCTGCAGCACCAACAAATTGACCATTGTTTTTTCCACCTTTTCCATTTTTGCCCCCAATCATGTTCTTACCACCAACATCATTGTGATTCCCACCACCAGTCAAGCCCTTGAACTGCATTGGGATTTCAACCCCATCACCTTTCTTGGCCTTCCCACCACTTTTGCCATTATTACCAACCCCACCCTTCAACATGTTCATCATCCCACTGAAACCACGGGACCCGCCGCCGCCGCCACCCTTCCCACCACCCTTGACACCGCCCTCCTTTTGATTTTTTGTCTTGGACTTGGAGGAGGGCGGTGGAGGGTGGCGGCGGCCACCACCTTCAATTAGCTCGTCATCGGCCGAATCATCATCATCTTCGTCGTCATCATAAAACTCATCCTCGTCCTCATCGGAATCATCACAATCATCAAACTCGTCCTCGGGCAAATCGAACTTGACCGTCTTTTGGCCCTTGGGGTTGGGGGGAGGGCCTCTCATCATCATGTCACCACCACCCTTCATGAGATTTTGCATCATATGTCCCCCACCCTTCTGCTGGTCCTTATTATCCCCGCCTTTGCCCCGCGATTTCGGGTCTTTTCCCCCTTTGAAATCCCCAAGCTCCAAATTCATGAACTGGTTGTTCATCATCTTGAATGGATTATTATTATTATTATTAGTATTCCCCTTTTGAGACCATAGTTCAGCATGCTTTCCTGATTTCTCAAGCTTCTTCAAAAGTGTTGCTGGATCAGCATTCCCAGTTACTGTCACTTTCCCATTGTCTGCATCTATCTTCACACCATAAACTCCTAAAAAACAAAGAAAAAAGATTGGAGTACAAAGATTTGGGGAAAAAAAAATACAAAACACAATGATGTTTTAGCACGCCACACAGTACCTTTAAATAATACGGAGTAATAATAAAAGCAAATAAAGTTCAATGGGTAACATTTTATACACCATGATAAAGTAAACAGCACAATAATGATAAGACTACCTACTAAAAAAGTAAAAGCATAATACCATATCCGATTTATTAGAGTTTTAGATTAATTTTTCAGTTTCTATAGTATTTTTATTTAATTATTACGAGAAAATGTCTACTTAAAAAAACTATATATTAAGAGAAAATCTCAAAATTTAACAATACAAGTTCATAAATCCATGTGTCTAACAATTTCCTTAAAACTAATATTCTTTTGCGAATCAAGTATTTTTTTTCAAAATATGGTATACTTGCAACAAATCCAAAAAAGAAAAGACAGACACATACTGGCCAGTTTGACTTTTTGCAATTTGGACGAATCTGGACGAAGTTTGATCATCAATTAAATATGGAGTAAATACTTCATATTACAATATACTATACTTAATTTGTACTAATAAAATATTTTTTAAAAAAAAATATACCGGACAAATCCAATTAAATCATTTTTTGAAAAAATAAGTAATGCGAATATTTTTGTTAAATTAACGATTGAATTTTGTCTCATTTGATTGCCAAAAGTCAAATTAAAGGGACGGAGCAGACAATTGAATCCAAAGGAGTTTGGACAAAATAAATTTCAGCACAATACTGAGATTCAAAACCTAGAAAACAAAAGTCAGAAATGAAATACAGTAAAATGTTCAAGACAAATTGCAGCTATGATTGTGGTACCATATATATGCTATTATTGACTTAAGGGAGGAAGAGAGTGAATTTAATGCACAAAGTATAAATAAATAAATAAATAAATAAATAAACCCAGCTGGCTCACCTTCAGCCTTCAGCAATATCTTCTTCACCTTGTGCTTGCAGCCATCACAGTGTATATTCACCCTAAGAACACAAGCCTGCAAACATAATTTCCATTAATTTTTGAAAAAAAAAACAAAAGCCACATTAAAACATTCAATTCAAGCATAAGAGCTCAAGATTCAACCAGAAGAAAGAAGAAATGAAACAGAAATCAAAACCCTAACAAAACTGTTAATGATTGAAGTAAAATGTATACCTGAGTCTTCATGATATCTTGCTTGTTATTCATCTTGCTCATCGCCACAAATTAATAAACAGGTCCAGGATGTAACCAGTGGCTTTTGTTTTTCAGGGGAAATTAAAAGAATCCCAAAATAAATACAGAAAGAAAGAAAGATATTTTGAGAGAATATGAAATTAAGTAGGTTTGAAGTGGTTAGGAAGGAGAGAGATGGAGAAGATTTTAGAATACAGAAAAAGAAAGGGTTGGAGTGAGGCCCAATGTGATTATAATGCAGCAGCTACTTTGAAGAGAGAAAATAATTTTTTTTAAAAAAAGGACGAGCCTCCTCCCCGAGGGTCTTCTCAGACCCGATTGGAAGATCATTAATTAAAAAGGAGATAAATTGGATTTTGATTTTAGATTGGTGGTAAAAAAAAAAATTCGGTCTATTTGCAGAAGTCTTATGCATAGCATAGTTACTCGAGTCTTATCCCTCGGAGCCAAAGTAAAAAAAGGATGGGGAGGAGAGGGCGGCAGAGCATGAGCTGTCCCTGGGCAGGGCTTTGTCGGTTCTGGCATCGGTCGACATGTTTTAGTCACCATTAAATATCTGAGATGTACTTTGGCACTTTGCTGGCGACCCGATTGGCCGGCCCCTTTAACTCGAGGGTGAAGAAGTAATGTTTAATTTTGATTTTTGACTCATTCACCCTCCGCCAAATAAATTAGGGAGTACTATAGTTTGATTTACTTTGACAAAATATTTTAACTATGAATTTTGAAAAAAAATCAATTGTAATGTAGATTTAATAAAATTAGATTCATGGTCAAAGTATTCTATAATTTGATCAAAAAAACAACACTCCGTAATTTATTAGAGATGTCGAGAGTGAATAAAATCCATGTATCAAGTTGACGGTGTAAAACCAATGTAAATACTAAGTCACAAAAAGCGAGAGGGTTGTAGGTGGGAACACCTGTAATCTGGTTTGTTTTTATAATGTGGATCGATTACAAAATTACAAGTCGTGTGAATTATTAATTGTCTCCTCTCTTTATGAGGCTTTCGCTCCTATTTATAATAATAGAAAAACACTTTTTATCGCTACTGTTCATCTCAAGTCATCCTCCCCGCCAGTCTTCAAGCCTTCTGCGAATGAAGTCACGTTCTCATCGCTTTGACCCCCATGACATCCACCCGGTTCGATTACCGGGGTCGGTGAGGTCAGCCTTCGGTACCTTCGGGATCCTGTGAACTTGTCGGGTGGTATCAATGGGTTATACCCATCAAGGAGTCATCCGATTCCCGGCTTTGTGGGCACCATCAAGGGCGGGAATCAAATGTCTGAATAATTTTGAATTTTGAATTTTGAATTTCCTGGGCAAAGTTGGCGGGAAAGATTTTACGGAAACCGGTACTGAACACTTTTTGAATTTTGAACTTCTTGGGCAAAGTTGGCGGGAAAGATTTTAGGGAAACTCAATACGCCGCCACCTAGTTGTCGTGTCGTTTCCCCTATATTATAGCGTTTGCCAGGTGCCATAATCTTATTGGTCCTCTTGGGTGGCACCTTTCCTATATAAACCGAGGTCCCCCAATATTTCTCACTTGCAATTCGCTTCTTAAAAAACCACCCGATTGAATCTGTTTTTAACGAGTCCTCCGAGTCCAAGTAAGTCTTCTTTTTTCCTCTTTTTGCTTCCATTCCTAATCATGTCTGGGAACGAGGATAGCCACAACGTCTCCATTCATTCCTATGGTTCTGGCACCCGGTCTCAGCCCTCCTGTTCCCAGTCTTTTTCTTCTTTTAGCTCTAAGTCTAGCCAGTGCCTGGCTTCTCCTAAACAGGTGAAGTCGGTTGATGCTGCCACCTCTGCCTCTTCCTCTTCTGCGGCCCAGACGTTCACTGTAGCCCGGACCATTGAGGAGGGCTACCTCTGGCTGGATGACTGGCTGCTCCAAGAGCTCCCATCTTCCGTGCAAAAACCACAGGTCCACGAACTCCGTAACCTCCTACCGGAGGGTTATGTCTTATCCTATAGGGTCACTTAGAAAAATATTATGTCCTTGCACATCGGTTCAACCCTAGGAGTCCATTATCATTCCATCAAGGACCTAGGTTAATTCTCCTTTCACCCCTTTAAAGTTCATTTTTCGAGTCCTATGGCATTATGCCCGGTCAGTTGGCCCCCAATGACCACCGTATCCTTAACTGTTTCATTAATATTTGCCACTTTCTTCGCATCCTCCTTTCTCTCCGTCTCTTTAACCACATGTTTCATGTCCGGCCCGGGTCCAAGATAAAAAAATATTTTTAGTTTTCATACAAAAAAACTACCTCAGAAAAAAATTAATTAGAATATAACATTAGCATAAATATCAAAATGTTAAATGCTCAAAAGTTATTATGGCTATGCAGTATTTATTATAAAATAATATATTTATAGTTATATTTTATATATTACAAGATTTTATTTTAAATATCAAACATGTCACATAATGTAATCAAACCTATTTTTTCTTTAATAATTGATATTTTATTTTCATTGTAACCCTACTTCTCAAATAAAGACATTGAACCTTTTTTTATATTTTTTTATGTTTTACTCCTACTTAAGTTATTTTCTCTAAATTACTTTGACTTTCAAAATTTTTAATAAAAATTAGAAAACTGAAAAACAAAATTAATTTTTTAAATAAATAAAAAAGAGAAAAAATTGAGTAACAAAGTATAATTTTTTTTCATTTGTATAAATTGAATTTCAATAGTATACATTTTTTGTTAGTTTTATTTTAATTATTGGTGATATTATATGTTATCTAAATTTCTTTTTTAGACTTTTTGGTCGTTTTTTATTTTTCAAAATGTAGTTCTCTCTTGGTTTTCATAATTTCGTACTCTCCGCCCCCATTCCATTTTTATATTTTAAATTAAAATATTAATGTTTACGTTATATAAATTTAGATTAAAAAAACATTCTATGTAACTATTTTATCCATAATTTTTTTAAATAGTTTAAAATAATGATATATTCCTATTTTATCATATAGATTAATATACAAAAAAATTGTATTGTTCATATTAAAAAGTTGAAATAAAAATAATAATGAGTGTGAATCGTAAAAAATAGTGAGATTAAAAAAATTAAATATTTTTTAAACTATAGTTATGAACATAATAGTTGTAATAATAATAATAATATTGTTTTAGAGTGATTTGTTGGAAAGTAGAAATAGTTTGAAGAAAATAAAAATAGTTGGATAAAACTGGAAGGAACTAGAGAAAACTGGAAGGAACTGGAAAAAATTGGAAGAATTGAAAGAAACTGAAAGTTAAGAGTTCAATGTCTAAAGAAGGGGCTCTTAATACTTGATGTGCTCTAAAGTATTTATCTAATTTTGACTATAATCAACCAATACCAATATTTTTCCAATAATTAAATAATATTTTATGTTATATTAATTAGATAAAATTATATATACTACCCTGTATAAACTTTATTTAAAAAAAGGTTAAATAAAGTTGATCAATTTTGACCGTAAAAATTTAAAACTAGACAAAAACTCTAGGACGGGTATACTCCGTATTACATAATAAATGAGTGAATAAATTTCATAAATAGTACCTAATTACATGTAATTTTTCATAATTAGTCATTTATTTTAGGATGTTACATAAATGATCCTCAATTTATTCTAAAATTAGCCCTTGAGGGACTATACGTGAAAAAAATATTTTGTCATATTTGGTCTAAGGAATTATTTATGAAATGATTTTCAAAAATTTAGAATTATTTTCGTAATACTCGGGAGAATCTTAAAATTGCAGATTAAATATAGAAAACAACTTGTAATTACTGATTATTTATAAAATTACTCTAAATGAGTCGTAATGAGTCAAAAGTTACTTCTCCATTTTTTTAGTGGATCATTCTAGGGTGCCACCACATGGGTGCTACCATGGGTGCACCCATGCTTCGCAGAGACAAACACAGACGATAATTTTCTGTGCAACACAAACAATTATTGTCTGTCTTTGTCTGTGCGAAGCATGAGTGCACTCATGGTAGCACCCATGTGGTGACACTCTAGCATTTTCCTTTTTTAGTACCCATTTATTATAACTTTTTGAATATATTAGATTTTGAATGAAGATTTACAATTATTATGTTTATATTCATCTAATTTTTAACTTGAAAGATACTCCCTCCGTCCTAAAATGATCTTCTTAGTTCGATTTACGATGTTTGACTGAAATTATTTTCAATTCAATTTATTTGATTATAGATGTAAAATTTAAAAATAAAAATTAGAACTACTTCAAAGTTCTACAAAGGAAGATATAATATGACTATATTATTTTATCTAACAACTACTCCGTAATAAAAATATGTAAAGAATGTAATTGAAATTTGATTATGTAAATAGTAAGTGAAAAGAAAGATCATAAATAACCACTTATTTGTATTTGATTTACAAAAATGTACCCCAAATGTTCTTCACCCCCTCCATAACCACTCATTTGTATTTGATTTTTATTTACTTGTTTTTTTTGAATTTTCTTACCTATTTTTGTGGACAAAAAAAGGGTGGAGGACAAATGGAGTGTACCCCTAGGCCCTAGCATTTTCCATAGGAGTATACCATTTAAAAAACGATTCAAAGAAAAAAGCCTGGCCCTATTCACAACCTAATTATTATTGCATGTTTTTCTCTCTTGAAATCCCAACCCACTCTCAAGGATACACATAGCTTTTTTGGATACCCCAAACATATTTCTTAAAGATGTTTTTTAGAGCATGCTACACCTACCCCAAAATTTGTATCTTATTTATGTACCAAATGTATGCATCAATATTTTGATTATTCACAATGACACAAAACGTTGGTTCATTAACAAAAATTTACACTGACACAAAGTATAGGTGCGTTAACAAAAATTAGCATTACTTTTCACAGATAGATTTAACTTTTTTGTGCATTCCTGTAGTGTACAAAATGATGTAGAAATACTTGGGGTACAAAGAGATTTACCTTTTTTGAGCGGCGATAAAGAAGAAGCCTCTCCCCCACGACAAAAGCAACACTTTTTGATGACCACAAAAGCAACACTCTTTGTTTGTCCTTGGTTGCTCTGCGATTACCACTTATAAATTTATAATATGGAAAAAAGATTAAAATAAATGTAAAATATTCAAAATAAATCAAAATAAGACTTCCAAATTTTTATTTTCGAAATAAAAGTTAAAATGCATTTACATTACCAAATATGGTCATGTATATTACCAAAAAATATAGTAATATGCACATAACAGTGTCACATTACAATCAAATTACCACAGTGCGAAGTCATATTTTGAGAATAAAAACATAGAACTCTTATTTTGGTACTTTTTTCTATGTTTTAGTCATATATTAGGGTGGTTTCTAGTCTATTATTAGCTTTTTAATTTCCTTTGGGGTATATTTGATTTAAGGAATTAGTAAGAAAAGGGAATGAAAGTACTGTTTTTTCTCATTTTTTTCACTAAAGTTAGAGATTTTTTTCATGGATCATCCTCTTAGTTAATTTTATCTTCTCATTTTCTTTTCTTTCCGTTTTTCATTCTTTTCCTCGCTTACTAAATAAAAAAAATTTGTTTTCATTTTTTTCCCTTTCCACTATGCTTGGTTCAAAGAATTTAAAAGAAAAAGAAAAGAAAATAGTTTTCCCTCATTTGTCTCATCAAAATGGAAATAATTTAGTTTTCCATCATATTAGTATATTTTGCTTTCTCTTTTTATTTTTTTTTCACGTTTCTTTTCATTTTTTCTCTAACCAAACAAGAAAAATGTTTTTCTTCTTATTTCCTTTTCCTTTCTCTTTCATATTTCTTGAATCAAACATAAGTATTCGATCATATTTCTTGAACCAAAATGTTTACTATATAAATTTTATTTTTCAACTTTACACTTACAATCAAATCAATTGAATTGAAAATAAAATCAATCAAGCGTCGTAACACATAATGAGATGATCTATGAGGGATGGATGAAGTACTTGTTTGTGCTTCTTTAATTGATGGTAAATTGTTAAGTATTTTTTGTCCATGTAGGAAACCACCAAAATATTGATAATTTTATTGTCATCAGGATATTTTAGGTAATTAGATTTGCTTAGTAACCTAACATTAAAAAAATAATAACTGTTAAAATGAGTTATGAGGTGTGGAATACATGCTCAGTCAATTGTATTATTATTTGGAACAAAATAAAGAAGAGATTTGAACGTAGAATGTTGGAAATCTTTAATTCAGACAACATTATCTGTGAAAATCTATTAAAATCTTCATAACGGATGGAAAGCGTAACAATATAATTTGAATAAGTTAGAACAATTTGTAACTTGAATGATGTGACTCTTTGAATAAACAATTGCCTATTGGAATAAGTTAGAATGACCTTTAAGGCCAAACTCACTGACCCCTTCAAGTCTATTCGTCCAAGTAGCGACCTAAATATTGAAACATTCAATTTGTTACTCAATTATTTACTACACTAACACATTTCTCATCTCAAAAGACATGTCCGATCAAAATTTGGCCTTTAATAGCCATACCTATGGATTTTTATAGAACAAGTCCGAGTGACTATATGTTTCTTCTAAAAAGCCACCGTACTCCTTTTTAATGTGTATCTCTTATCAAATTAAAATATTTTGGTTTGGTCAACGACGCTTCATGAAAAGGAAAGATATATCTTGTTGATACTAACTCTTTGTCTTGAAGCAGTTGTAAACTTCTCCAGACAGTCAATAATAACCTCCATTTGCTCCATTGTAGCTTCTGCAAATGAAACAAGGTCATCAGCAAAAAAAACATATGTGAAAGAAGTGGTCAATACCTGAAGAGTTTTATTCCTTTCCATCTCCCTTGATCAACTGCATCATGAATTATATGGCTAAATCTCTCAATGCATAGGAAAAGTACAGAGAGATATAGCATCTCCCAGTCGGAGCCCTCTTTATGGTGTAATCTATTCCGATCGATCCTCATCCCATAAGATAGCAAGTCTAAGTGTTTGGATACAACCCATAATATATTGAGAATAAGATGTTGATCAATTCTTAAACATAAAAGATATAAATCAGAAATTAAATCATGTGTACCTGATAATCTTGTAAACGTAGTTAGGGATGAGGCCATGATACTGATGAAGATCGAGTTCCCGTTTAGGGTATATTGTTATGATGGCTAAGTTGAGAATGACCCACGAGAATAGAGAGGCAGAGAGGAGGCGTAAGATTGGTGTGTTGATCTCTGCCTAATGACCTCTATTTATATACACCCAAGGGGAAACCCTAATTAGGTCATAAGGGTAATTACGTCCATCGAATAATTACCAAATAAATACGTAGGGTATTTATTAGGTCAATGATCAATTAATTAGATAAATGATAATTTAGGTCACATAATAAAAACGTGTCCAACATTCTCCCACTTGGCCGAGTAATCATTTATGATGAGTATTAGATAAGTCTGATCAGATTTTAATACTCATTTTAGTTCTAAACCGAAACTGTAGCAGAGAAATACAGTCATTGAATCGATATTCAATTCAAGACCCCCATTAATCATACTACAATACCAAATTTAAAACTTAAATAAGCTAAGGATCAAATTGACAATTAAGCCCTTAACATTATTTTATATATAAATGTTGTCTATATGTCTTTAGGCATGCATAGACACATTCAGAGACAAAACAAACAAAACAATGAGGATATTTTATTATTAAATGTAAGCAAGTACAATATGCAACTAAATAAGGTCTTTAGATAACCCCATCTTCGAAACATGTTCTTCGAAAATCTTAGGAGGGAGACCTTTAGTCATCGGATCCGCAAGCATATTCTTGGTACTTATATGCTCAATACAAAGTTTATTTTCCTCAACTCGCTCACGTACGAACAAGTACTTTGTATCAAGATATAAAGCAGCGCCAGTCGAACTGTTACTGTTCGAGAAACTAACGGCGGCTGAGTTATCACAATAAAGCTTCAATGGTCGAGAGATGGAATTAACTACTTTAAGTCCAGTGATGAGGTTTCTGAGCAACATCCCATGACAGGTTGCGTTGTACAACGCAATATATTCTGCCATCATTGTAGAAGTTGCAGTCAACTCTTGCTTATGACTCTTCCACGAGATAGGTCCGCCAGCTAACATAAAGATATACCCTGAAGTGGATTTCTTGTCATCTTTGCACTTAGCAAAATCAGAATCAGAATAACCAACCACTTCTAAATTATCACTCCTTCTGTAAGTCAGTTTATAGTCTTTTGTCCCTTGTAGATATCGAAGAACTTAGCTGCTTTCCAGTGATCAAGACCAGGATTGGTCTGATAACGACCTAACATTCCAGCAATGTAAGCGATATCTGGACGAGTACAAACTTGTGCATACATAAGGCTTCCTACTACTGACGCATAAGGTATCATTCTCATCTGTTCTTTTTTCAACCTTTGTTTTCGGACATTGAAATAAACCGAAAACATCTCCCTTAACTACTAGATCCATAGAAGGAGAGCAACGTTGCATGTTATAACGTGTAAGGACACACTCAATGTAAGCCTTTTGAGATAATCCCAAAATACCATTGACTCTATCTCGGTGTATTTCGATGCAAATAACATAAGAAGCCTCTCCGAGATCTTTCATGTCAAAATTACGCGAGAGTAAGCGCTTGGACTCATGCAACATGTCTAAACTATTACTTGCCAATAGAATGTCATCTACGTAAAGGACAAGTATAGTAAAGTTGCTCCCACTCATCTTGAGGTAGGTGCATTGATCCACTTGATTCTTTATGAAACCTTCTTACTTCAAGACTTGATGCAACTTTAGGTACCATTGACGTGATGCCTGCTTCAACCCATATATGGACTTCTTCAGCTTACAGACTAAGTGCTCTTGACCTTCATACTTGAATCCTTCGGGTTGTTTCATGAACACTTCTTCATCTAAATCGTCATTATGGAAAGCGGTTTTGACATCCATTTGATGTAGCTCTAAGTCAAAATGAGCTACAATGGCCATAACGATCCTTAAGGAATCCTTTCGAGAGACAGGAGAAAAGGTCTCTTGATAGTCAATTCCCTCTTTCTGAGTGTAGCCCTTTGCAACCAATCTCGCTTTGTAGCGTTCAATATTTCCATTCGGGTCTAGTTTTGTTTTGAAGACCCATTTACATCCTACGGGTTTTACATCGTTGGGTAATTCAACCAAATCCCAAACATCATTTTTCTTCATGGAGTCAAGCTCTTCAATCATGGCTTTATTCCATTCAGAAAACTGATCGCTGTTAATGGCTTCATTATAAGAGGTAGGATTAGTAAACTTTCCAGCATCCATTTCTGCTTCAGTCAGGTAGGTAACATAATCATCAAAATTAGTAGGCCTTTTAGACCTAGATGACCTCCTGAGCAGATTTTCTGATCGAGCATTGGTGGCATTGTCTTGATGGTGATCATTTGAGGTGTCTTCATTTCCAGGTACATTTGGAATAGGAGGAGGTGCAGTGTCCTGCAGATTGGCATTGAGTACAAGAGGAGTAATTGGAGGTAAAGTAATCGACAAGTCTCTCCCCCCCACGTCTTGTACTTCTAGCAATTCATCATAAGGGTTTTCACTGCTCCCACTGACCTCAAAATCTTCAAGGAAATAAGCATCTTTGGTTTCTATAATGCGAGTGACGTGGGAAGGACAATAAAATCTGTAACCCTTTGAGTGAGAAGGATAACCAATGAAGTAACAAGTTACAGTTTTCATGTCGAGTTTCTTCAAGAAGGGATTATAAAGTTTAGCTTCGGCAAGACAACCCCATACTTTCATATATCTTAGACTCGGTTTCCTTCCTGTCTAGAGTTCATAAGGAGTTTTAGGGACAGCTTTAGAAGGAACCCTATTGAGTATATGAACGGTTGTTTTTAAGGCCTCGATCCAGAGAAATAGAGGTAAACCTGAGTTGGCTAACATACTGCGTACCATGTCCATTAGGGTCTTATTTCTTCTCTCAGCAACACCATTCTGCTGAGGAGTACCAGGCATAGTATATTGGTTCACGATCCCATCGCCCTTACAAAACTCATAAAAAGGACCAGGAGCTTAACCCACATCAGTATGTCTACCATAATATTCACCTCCTCTATCAGATCTTACAACTTTTATCTAACGATCAAGTTTTTTTTCAACTTCAGTTTTATAATCTTTAAAAGTTATAAGTGATTCAGATTTTTCCTTAATGAGATACAAGTTGTTGGGAAAAATATTATAGATTTTGATGATGATTTATGTAATAGGGACTTTAGGTCTCCCCCAATATTCAATGTAATTTTTCTTTTTAGAAATATTGTTAAAACCAAGTTCTTGAGTTTTCCAATAAAACTGTGATATTTCTTTAAGCGTTTTGATGCCTGAAGACTTGATCAAATTCAGTGATATGAAAATTGGATATCTTGATCGGAAGTGTCAGAAACAAGTAAGGATTTCTCAATCAGATAAAAATCCTCAGATCCGGAAAGACTACATAAGAACCGGATGTCTCGCTACAACCCGCTGAAGGCTAAGTCATTCAAATCGGAAGACTAGCGCGGATCTCCTTCTCACCCGGAAGTAAGACTCATCCGGATTTGTCAGCTAAGAATCGGAAGACTCACCAAAGACCGGAATTCTCAGAAAGCGGACAAGTGAGAAAAAGCTTAGAAAATCATCTAAGTCCTGAATGAAGAAATTCTACCCGTGGCAAGGAAAAATCAATCTCTTGATTTTCAACGGCTAGAATGAAGATAATTAGGCTGATTCAAGAACAAATTACTCGAAGACAAAGTCTGGGTCTCTAAAATTAAAGAGCCTGCCCGGAATTCCTAAACAAGCACTAGAAGACAAACAGAGTAAAGTGCTACAGTCTTGAATTCTTGAACAAAAGCTAGAAGACGGATTTTGTGGAAAAAGGAATCCTTTCTCAACAATTGGGTAAATCCAAACACCCACTTCAACGAAGAATCTTCAAATCACAATCTTCATTCAAAATTGAAGTCAGCAAATGAAACGGATAGTCCATTATGATTCAACGGATAGATTATCCAATCCAGCTATAAATAGCATCCTTGGAAGACTGAAGAGAACATGATGAGATACGTTGATACAACAACGCAATGAAGCAATCACTAAAGCTATCTCATTCACAGTTAGCCCAAAAAGCGTGATAAAGAGAGATTTCTAAACTCCTTATCCAGAAGCAAACTTCTCCTCCTTCCAAAAAGCTATAGTGTAAACACTTGAAGGTTTCCTTGCCTCAAGCACCACACCACGTTGAAGGATATTACTTTTGATCAAACTTATTGATTAAAAGGGGGTAGGTCAACTCTCTTACAAGTTGATCTTGCAAGTCCTATTGTTCGGATCTTGCAGTTGTTGAAGAAGCTTGACCTTCGAAGGAACAACAAAGCCAGCATGAGTGCAGTAGCAACATTGATCTTGTGAAGATATACCGTGCAGAAATTCACACAAGTGTAACTGTTGGTTCATTATTCAACAACCAACTACATAGTGGATTTTGAGGACGTAGAAGGATTACCCCACCTTCGAACCTCGTTAAAGTTTGCGTGTCTCTCTCTCTTATCTTTATTCTTACTTGCAATTATATTAACTGTGAAAACTAACCTATCCATATTAATTACTGTTCACTCCACCCACCAAATTCCGCACACAATCTAAAGTTCACAAGGACTCTAGATTAACACTCATTTTCTCGTTTTCAAAAGAAACGAAAAAGATTTTAAACTTGTAACAAAGTCTATTCACCCCCCCCTCTAGACTTTGTATTTCACCACTTTGGGACCACCAATTGGTATCGGAGCAGTCTTCTCACTATCTACATTTAGATTAACGAGAAGCGATCAAAATGGTGAACAATATGGATCACGGTTTTCCCAAGTTTTCTCTTCTAGGTTATGATGATTGGAAGATCATGATGGAAGCACACCTTTACGCTCTACATGATTGCATGTGGATGGTGCTTGAGGATGGACTCTTGAAAATCCAAATGGAGAATCCTGAGAGGAATCCAGCAACTCCAGACGTAGTCCAGTACATTCCAAAGCCCAAGGAAAAATGGGATGATAGAGATTGCAAAAAGCACAATCTGGATAACGTCGCCAAAGCAGCCATCTTCAAAACACTTGACCCCATCACCTTCTCCAAAATTAAGCACCTCAAGACTGCCATGGAGATATGGCAAGGTCTTGGGAAGCTATGTGAGGGTTCAGAGGACTTGAGAAAGCAGAAGATAGAAGTCCTGCTTGAGAAGTTCAAAAGCTTCAAAATGCTTCCCGGAGAATCATTTGATATGCTGGATGAAAGATTCCACAAAATCTTGAATGATCTTGCATCACTTAACCACGTTCTTTCTCCCAAAGAAAAGAATGTAAGGTTGCTGAGATCTCTTCCAACTGAGTGGTACACCAAAGCCACAGCCATGGAAGAAGGAAGAAATCTGGAGAACTACACTGTTCAAGGTCTTCTTGATGTGCTCGGAACCTATGAGCACGAGCTGAAGAAGAAGAAGGAAGAACAAGTCACTCCCTTCCCCACGGCACTGATGACAACTCCAAGAGTCCCATCAAGTGAAGGGTCATGCCCAAGGAACTGTGACACACCCTCCTCCAGCCAGCCGTCAAGTTCAAAAATGGAGAACTACGATGAGGAATTTGCCATAATGGTCAAGCAATTCCGGAAGTTCAAAAAGTTCTTCAAGAAAGCTGACTCAGTCAGAAGGCCATCCAAGGGAAAGCAACAGGTAAGTGACTCTCCTCCTGAATCTTATTTGTGTTACAATTGCAGGAAGCCCGGCCACTGGAAGTCAGCGTGCCCGTACCCAAAAGTGGAGAAGTACGGAGAAAGAGAAAGGAACGAGAAGTAAAAGAAGGCAATGGTTGCTGCTGAAAGTGACGAGTCATCCAGCTCAAGCTCGGATGAAGAAGCTCTCGTCTGCATGGAGCGCAGAGCTGAAAAGTCCAACCATGAGGATAGGTGGACCATGTCAGAAGATGACACTCTCTGCCTAATGGCCAAAGATGATGCTGATCAAGAGGTAACCTCACAAACCTCCTGCTCATCTTCTTATGAAAGCATACCAACTTCTGAAAATCTTTTTGACCAGTTCAAAAAGATGATGAAAGACTTTGAGGAGATAAATCTCAAACATTCTTCCTTAACAAAGGAGAACAAACTATTGAGTGAAGAGAATCTCAAGTTGACTGAAGGTTGGAAAAGTCAACTGAATGAGATCACTCAACTCAAGACTGAAAATGAATCTCTCTCTGAAAAGGTGAAATCCCTTAAGAAAGAACTAGGGACTCTTAAGTCAAAAGAGACAGTGGATAAGCTTCTTGAAACGACCAAACATAAGGGTCGTGACGGACTTGGGTTTGACTCCTCTAGCTCTAAAAGGAAAGGGAAAACAACTTTCATCCCTCCTAAACCTACTGCTAAACCAAATAAGTAGAAAGGGAAGGAAAAGGAAAAACCAACAGAAGTTTCCAAAAAGGTAGTCCCTCCTAAGAACTATAGGAAGCTGGACAAACCTCAAAAAGGAAATAATTTCAAAAAAAAACCTTCTAACCCCCATTATACACGAGGCTATACCCATTATGGGGGAGACAGGAGTTTTCCAAGAAATTCTGAGTGGAGAACTATGCCAAGATATAGTCACCCTCCACCTCAGAAGCTATTTGTGCCACGTAAGTATGCTTATAACCGACACAGTACACACTATGCACCACCTAGACAAAATCATAGGTCTTATCAACCTAGGTTTACTAGGAGGAAACAGGAAATAACATCTCCTGCACGTAGGAAGTTTTATGCCTACAACTATGATTACAATCCCAACAAGTTTAGAGCTGCAAGGAAGATTCCCTGCAACTTCAAACTTGATGTAGGGACACACACCATTAACTACTCCGGACCCAAACTTAATTGGGTACCAAAATCTTCCTCCTCCTAATGCAGGAAGCCACTAAGTACCCATGTGTCTGGTACTTAGACAGTGGCTGTTCAAGACACATGACGGGTGATGCGAGCCTTTTGAGCAATCTAATTCCCTATGATGGTCCAAGAGTTACTTTTGGAGGAAGCAATGATTTCGGCCTTACTAAAGGGCTAGGAAATCTGGTATACAAGGGACTAACCATCCAAGCTGTATCTTATGTTGAAGGGCTCAATTACAACCTTCTTAGCATAAGTCAGTTTTGTGATAAAGGTTACTCCTTGGAATTCTGCAAGGACATGACATCTCTTAAGAACATATCCACTAATGAAGTCATTCTCACTGGGAAGAGAATCAGGAACATCTATGAAGTAATGTGGGATAATGTCAAGGAAGCATGTCTAATCAGCAAAGGTGACACTAACCTTCTATGGCTTTGGCATAAGAGGTTGAGTCATCTCAACTTCAAAACTCTCAACAAGTTGTCCAAAGAAGGGTTAGTAGAAGGTTTTCCCAAAGCTACATTCAGAAAGGAAAGTATTTGTGATGCTTGCCAAAAAGGAAAGCAAGTCAAGTCCACCTTCAAGGCAAAATCGGCACCCTCAACTACAAGGATATTAAGTCTTATTCACATGGACTTATTTGGCCCTGTTACACCAATAAGTCTAAGTGGAAAGAAATATGTCCTTGTGGTAGTTGATGATTACTCAAGATACACATGGACAATCTTCCTCAACGGCAAGAAGGAGACTCAAGGGAAACTCACTAACTGCATGAAGCTAACTCAAAATCAAGCAAGTCAGACCATTCAGAAGATCAGATCTGACAAAGGCACAGAATTCCTGAATGAAATCATCATTCACTACTGCGAAGAAAACGGAATTCTTCATCAGACATCTGCAGCAAAAACACCTCAACAGAATGGTGTAGCTGAAAGAAGGAACAGGACTCTGAAGGAAGCAGTGAGAACCATGCTAGCAGAAGCTTCCTTACCAAAGAGGTTCTGGGCTGAAGCAGTTAACACAGCCTGCTACACTCAAAATAGGAGTATGATTTATAAAAGGCACAACAAAACTCCCTATGAATTGTGGAATGGGAGAAAGCCTAATATATCATATTTCCATATTTTTGGGAGTAAGTGCTTTGTGTTAAACAACGGGAAGAATCATCTGAACACTTTTGATGAGAAATCAGATGAGGCCATCTTCCTAGGATATTCCATGGTAAGCAAGGCGTTCAGAGTCTTCAACAAAAGAACCATGATCACTGAAGAGTCAATACATGTCATTTTTGATGAAAAACATGTGATTGACAAACCATCAAAACATGATCATGAGGTTCTAGATTTATCAGACAAGGATGAAGAAGTCAATAAAGAAGATAGAATGAAGCCCACGGAATTCATTCCATTCAGAAGTCTGCCTCTGAAGATTTCACAGAGAAATCCGGATTCAGACGGTGCTGAGCCCTCCGGAAATTTTGGCCAGCCTTCCAATATTCCGGATATCTCAAACGGCGACAATTCCGGAAATGGCGACCCAGTGCCAATCCATCCGGAAACACCAACAACTTCTGTTCTTCAACCAGAAGCTGAACTAGATCAACCAGTCAATCCCAATCAACACAATCTTCGTTGGTTAAGGGATCATCCTTCTCAATAGATCATTGGAGATATTCAATCTGGTGTTCGCACAAGAAGTGCCCAACAGAATCTAGAAGCTATGCTTGCTTGTTTCATCTCACAAGTGGAACCAAAGAATATTAAAGAAGCTTTAGCTGATTCTGATTGGATCAATGGAATGCAAGAAGAACTCAACCAGTTTTCCAGAAATGATGTCTGGAAACTTGTTCCCAGACCTACTCATCAACATGTCATTGGGACAAAGTGGGTCTTCCGGAACAAGATGGATGAAAACGGCGTTGTTGTCAGAAACAAGGCCCGATTAGTTGCTAAAGGATATTGTCAAGAAGAAGGTATAGATTTTGATGAAACCTTCGCTCCAGTTGCTAGACTTGAAGCTATAAGGCTGTTTCTAGCCTTTGCTACTCACAAGGACTTAAAAGTCTATCAAATGGATGTCAAAAGCGCATTTCTCAACGGAAACCTAGAGGAAGAAGTGTACGTAGAACAGCCTCCAGGATTTGAGTTGCACACTAAGGGAGATCAGGTGTATAGACTCAAGAAGGCGCTATATGGACTCAAACAAGCACCAAGAGCTTGGTATGATACATTGTCTCAATTTCTTATAGACAATGGATTCACCAAAGGAGTAATTGACAAGACATTATTCAAGCTACAAGATGGAGAAGATTTCCTATTAGTTCAGATCTATGTGGACGATATCATATTTGGCTCAACGAAGAAAGATCTATGCACCAAGTTTTCAACCCTCATGCAAGGAAAATTTGAAATGAGCATGATGGGGGAACTCAACTACTTCCTTGGCCTTCAAATCAAACAAAGAAGTGAAGGCACTCTCATCAATCAAGCAAAATATACAAGGGATCTTATCAAGAAGTTCAAAGTTGATCAGAAGTCATCCGTTTCTGTCCCCATGAGCACATCCACCAAACTTGATATGGATGTAGATGGAAAGGATGTAGATCAAACTCTCTACAGGGGGATTGTCGGATCTCTACTCTACCTTACTGCAAGCCGTCCGGATATCTCGTATGCAGTAGGTGTTTGTGCCAGATTCCAGTCAAAGCCAAAGGAAAGCCATCTGATAGCAGCTAAAAGGATTCTCAGATACCTCAAAGGAACTCAGAACACGGGTTTGTGGTATGGTAAGAGCAATTCATTTGAGTTAGTGGGATACTCAGATTCTGACTTTGCTGGATGCAAAGTTGACCGGAAAAGTACATCTAGTACTTGTCAATTCATTGGTGGAAATCTTGTTTCTTGGTTCAGTAAGAAACAAAACTCCATTTCTACATCTACAGCAGAAGCAGAGTACATTGCAGCTGGCAGTTGTTGTGCTCAAGTTTTGTGGCTAAAGCAACAACTACTGGACTATGGAGTCAAAACAAAGGAAGTAACAATCTTTTGTGACAATCAAAGTGCCATAGCCATATCTCAAAACCCAGTGCATCATTCTTGCACTAAGCACATTGATGTCAAGCATCACTTCATCAGAGATCATGTGGAAAAGAAAGATATCAAAATTGAGTATATCTCAACTGAAGAACAACTGGAGGATATCTTCACCAAACCACTAAGTGAAGCCAAGTTTTCCGATTTGCTTCACAAAATTGGTCTAATTCAATTAGACTGAATGTAGTGCACGTGGCAGTTCACTTTCCACGTCTGTCAAAATGATGGGTGGGAATGTGGCCTTGGGAACAGTATCGCCACTAGCCGCATAAATCGCCCACATTAAATCCCAATCGCCACTATTCAGATCTCAACCGCCCACTCAAAAATTCTTTGTCATCTTCTTCGCGAAAAATTCTCAAAAATCTGCAAGAACCCTAAGCCTTTATTTCTCAAATTTTCACCCAAATTTCTGAGAAAATGAAGGTTGTCGGTGCAAATGTCCACTTTCAGAAGTTAGAAGCCAAGTGCTCATCTCCAACCTTCTTCCAAAACTATCTGCAGATGATAGCCGCTCAAGAACTCTCCGAATTTCTTCAAATGGAGATTCGCCTCAAATTCGAGGAAGAAGTTCTTGAATTCTACAGAAATGGAGAAATCAGATCTGCTCAGTCAAAGAAAAATCCACAGAGCACATTTCCAGTCATCAAGTCCACTGTTGGAGGCTCAAAGGTGAAGCTTTCGCAGAAGAAATTGGGAAGAAAGCTTCGCCTTCCCAATTCTGGAGTTGAAGTTGGGAAATTTCCAGTCAAAAATCTGGACTGGAACATCATTGGAATTTCTGGGCGAACTCCTTCTGGCCCAGCAAAGAAAGCAGATCTGAACAACGATTACAAATTGATTTTGGAACTGGTCATCGCCTACCTCGAATGTGGGAGTGGAGGTCATGCCGATGACATCACCCAGGAGAGAGCCTTCATCATCAACGCTCTCATTACCAAAACTATGGTAAACTGGGCTGCACACTTTTTCAATTCCATCTCAAAGCATCTGGGAAAGCCCAACCAGAAATATCTTTGTCAAGGACTATACCTTGGACATATCTTGGAGTCTATGGGTATTGCTTCTAAAGGAAAGAAGTGTGGAGAAAGATACTGGCTATACTACTTATCCTCCAAAGGAGAAAACAGAGCCAGTGCCAGTACCACTGCAGAAGATAGCTCATCAGATAATGTCCTACTCATCCATATGGCAAAGACTGCCAAAAGAAAGCAAGTGGTGTCCTCCTCTCCCTCCATTGAAGCACCACAGAATCTTGCCTTGGTATGTTTGGAAGAAGAAGAAGAAGTCTCTGACCATGGAGAACTTCAAAGGAAGAAGAAGAGAAAGATCAACTCTTCATCAACATCCAAAGATGTCGATTCGGATGAGTTGAAGGAGAAGGAAACTGCTGAGGAAACCTCTATTCAAAACCAGAGCCCTCAACAATTTGAAGAAGAAATCCCTCCAGTCCAAAGCCTTCCAACCTCATCTCAGCCTCATACAGATGATGCTGACAACAAATTCTGGCAGCTCTACTATAATTGGAGAGCTTGGAAAGTTGGAAATTCAGAAGAGCAACTGTTGGATTGGGACCAACAGCTGAAGAATGAAAAGATTATCAAGAAATGCCTAGGACTACCAGTCAACCACTGCTGTGAAGACATCTTGGATGACTACTGGGTATGGCAAATGAACAATGAGGATCTGCATCTGGAACACTTGGCCACTACACCAATTTCAGACTTTGAAGCAGATGATGAAGATACTGCAGTCTACAAGCCAGTCTTCTCAAAAGCCACAGAAGATCAAATGGCTCCCACTTCTGAAGAAATAGTTGTTTTGGAAACAACAGCTGAGGATTTCCCTATCTTTACGGAAACCTCACCTGCGTTCGAAATGGTTCTGACCAAAACTGTTCAAGAGAAGGCAGCCTCTCCCCCACAAGAGCAGAACCAGGAAGCAACTGAAGAAGAAGAATTTCAGCGACTGATCCAATCTCAAGTGCTCGAGATCCTCTCTTACAAGTTGATCTTGCAAGTCCTATTGTTCGGATCTTGCAGTTGTTGAAGAAGCTTGACCTTCGAAGGAACAACAAAGCCAGCATGAGTGCAGTAGCAACATTGATCTTGTGAAGATATACCGTGCAGAAATTCACACAAGTGTAACTGTTGGTTCATTATTCAACAACCAACTACATAGTGGATTTTGAGGACGTAGAAGTATTACCCCACCTTCGAACCTCGTTAAAGTTTGCGTGTCTCTCTCTCTCTTATCTTTATTCTTACTTGCAATTATATTAACTGTGAAAACTAACCTATCCATATTAATTACTGTTCACTCCACCCACCAAATTCCGCACACAATCTAAAGTTCACAAGGACTCTAGATTAACACTCATTTTCTCGTTTTCAAAAGAAACGAAAAAGATTTTAAACTTGTAACAAAGTCTATTCACCCCCCCCCCCCCCCGTCTAGACTTTGTATTTCACCACTTTGGGACCACCACAAGTACATATAACGAGAATAATCATCAATATAAGTGATAAATGAGTTATGTCGAGTTATTCTAGTGATAGAGTAAGGACCACTAATGTCAGTGTGAATGAGCTCTAATAAATTAAAACTCCTAGTGGCACTTTTCTTATTCACTGATGTAATTTTTTACCTTTAAGGCATTTGCCACATGTTCCAAAATCATTGAAATCGAGAGATGGTAACACTTCATTCTTCACGAGTCTAGATAAACGTTCTCGTGAAATGTGGCCTAAGTGTTGATGCCACAACATGGATGAAGTTTCTAAGTCTCGTTTTTGTTTTCTCTTTGTTAGTGTCTGATTGATATTATATGACAACAAAGATTTGGAAAAATCATCATCTAGTTCTAATTTATAGAGACCACCATCCAAAAAACCATGACCAAACACTTGAGAATTGAAACTAATAGTAAGTCTGCCATGACCATGAGAAACATCAAAACCGTCTATGTCTAACTTTGGTCCTGATACTAAATTCCGAGTAATCTCGAGAATATATAAGGTATCATAAAGTTTAATACATAAACCATTTTTCATTATTAATTCTAAGGTTCCCACGGCTTCGACAGCTAGTTCTGTTCCATTCCCCAGTTTAAGTGTTCTTCGGTTTCTTTCCAGCTTCTGGATTGTAAGGAATCCCTGAAGTGAGTTGGTTACATGAAGCATAGAACCAGAGTCAAACCACCATGTATTAGTTGGAACATTTAAATTAAAGTACTCAAGTATCATGTAAAGATGATTACCTTTCTTCGTCAGCCACTCCTTAAAGTCTTGGCAGTCTTTCTGTCTATGTCCTTTCTTGCGGCAGAACTTGCAGTAAGACTTCCCTTTGGAGTTCTTAGAGCCGGAAGAAGCACTTGCATCACGTTTCTGGACTTTAGAAACATCCTTCTTATCGACATTGCCCTTCCTCTTCTTTGGGTTAGCGGTCATGAGGTAAGTCACATCCGGTTTGTCCAGCTTCAGACGCTCTTCTTCTTGTACACACATAGCAATCAACTCATTCATCGACCACTTGACCTTCTGGGTGTTGTAGTTGACCTTGAAAGCTTCAAAAGATGCAGGAAGAGAAGTCATTATGAAGTGCACCAGAAAACCTTCACTGATCTCCATGTCTAATCCCTTGAGCTTACGGGCCATGTCGTTCATCATCATGATGTGCTCACGAATGCCGTTATTCCCATCATATTTTGTAGTCACCATCTTCAAAATGAGGGTACTAGCATGTGCCTTAGAAGTTGCTTCCTCCACAGAAGCCAGATATGTTTTAGCATTAGATGAATCTGGAATAGCTCCCCTGATGATTATGCTGATGGAATTTTTAATGAGCATAAGAGCCATTCTGTTGCACCTCTCCCATCTCTCATGTACTATTTTATCTTCAGCAGTACTTTTATCAGTGAGGGCAGGAGGGGCAGGCTCTCTCAGTGCATAATCAAAATCCAACATGCCAAGAGTTAGCATCAGTGAATCTTTCCATGAAGAAAAATTCGCACCGTTCAAGGTTTCAATTCCCATATTTGGGGCTGATAGTGGATTTAGAGGAGAGAAATAAGACACATAATTAAAGGAGAACTTAAGGGGTAATCAACTAAGGCTGGCGAAGATAAGAATCATTATATAGTAATGAAGCTGTGATAAGAGTCTATTATAACACCAAAATAATAGACTAAATTTAATTCTACTTAAATAAATGGCTTTCACTTTGGTTATGACCACTTATTTAAGTATTATGAATAATAAAATAATGATGTGCAATTTGAATGTAACACATCACCTTTGGGCAGAAGTGAAACATTTAAATTTAATGCACATATATATATTTAGTTCGCAGTACATAACTATAACACATCATCTTTGGACAGAAGTGAAATATTATGTATTTAAGGCGAGTGTCATGTAAATATCTATTTAAGGATATGTACTAAATGACAATGCTTAATAAGACTTGAAATAATTTTTACAAATATTACACATCACCTTTGGGCAGAAGTGTACTCTAAGATATTATTCAAGTTAAGCAAAAATAAATCAATTTAACTAATCATAAAATAAATTTTATTTAAATTAGTCAAATGATTTATAAATAAATAATTAATTAATCGCAAAAGTTAAAGCGATTCGGGGCGGGGCTATGAAAATTTTGGGGACCCATTAAGATTAATTTAATTAGAAAATCAAAAGGCATATAAGGCAAGAGATTTTCCAACAAGTAAATTTTTTTTAAATGGTATTTTAGCATATCCCTTACTTAGTTTTGCTATTCTGAGTAAAATAAATTAATAAATAAGGAAACAGAATATATTATGCAAAAGTGAGATATGTCATACAATTTAAGGAAATACAATTATATTCCAAATCGAATACCAAAATAAGATGATTTCATCAAAATAAGGATGAACACATGAATAATTTATTTAGATTCATAGTTACTGGAATCAAAACACAAAACAATTTTTTTTGAACGTATGGATTACAAATTTAAGCACCAAGAAGAATCACACCACTATCGGATTTGCAAGAAAATTAGGTGGAACTCCACAATAAATTTACCAAATTGATGCTTAATCATAATCGGAATTCAGAAACATAAGCCAATTACTTTTTAAGAGTCAACTGACTGCTTTTAGTGTGGAAACAAGATCGTTAGGTTTAGGGAAAAAAAATTTCCGATCCGATTTCCTATCCGTCTAAGAAAAACTGATTTTGATTTTAATTCCAGTTTTTTTCTTTTGGATCTTAAGACGGAATTGATTAATCAACATTTAGCTCCGATACCACATGTTGATCAATTCTTAAACATAAAAGATATAAATTAGGAATTAATTCATGTGTACCTGATAATCCTGTAAACGTAGTTAGGGATGAGGCCATGATACTGATGAAGATCGAGTTCCCGTTTAGGGTGTATTGTTATGATGGCTAAGGTGAGAATGACTCACGAGAATAGAGAGGCAGAGAGGAGGCGTAAAATTGGTGTGTTGATCTCTGCCTAATGACCTCTATTTATATACACCCAAGGGGAAACCCTAATTAGGTCATAAGGGTAATTACGTCTATCGAATAATTACCAAATAAATACGTAGGGTATTTATTAGGTCAATGATCAATTAATTAGATAAATGATAACTTAGGCCACATAATAAAAATGTGTCCAACATAAGAATATAGAATGAATTCACAGCATATGTTCTTCTTATTTCAATACACCAAAAATGATATCTTTAAATACAACAAAGTACAATAGAGAGACAATTAAGGAATGTAGGTGGAAGCGAATCAAATATCTTTGATTGGTTATTTGATTCCAATCAAGGATATGATTCCAACGTAATAATCAAACAATATATTTGATTAATCACAATCAAATATATTTTATTGTTTGATATTTCTAACACTCCCCTCAAGTTGAATCATCCGTTTCAGATGTTCAACTTTGTAATAAATAAATAATAATTAGTTTTAATATTAATTTTGAATATTAACAATAAAAATTTAGAAAAAGAAAATAATACTTCGTAATAAATAATAATAATAATAATAATAATAATAATAATAATAATAATAATAATGCATAGTCATAATAGGAATGATGATATTCTTTTTTGAAAACCAAAAAAAATGATGATGATGATCATAATAATAATAATAATAATAATAATAATAATAATAATAATAATAATAATAATAATAATAATAATAATAATAATAATAATAATAATAATAGGAGAAGAAGAAGAAATAAAGGAGAGGGGTAGGGGGGTCTGGAAGATCAGAAGTGGAAGGAGGAGGAGGTGGAAAGAAGAAGAGGAAGAAGGAGGAGGAGGAGGAGGTGGTGGTGGACTGATGATGATGATGATAATGATGATATTGACGGAGAAATTTGGTTAGATGGAGAATGGATGGAAAATCTCCTCTTGGTTTATTTTTTTTATAATTCAAGGTACCTGGGAGTATATTTTCAAAATTAAGAGTACCTGGCAGTTCTTACCACAAAACATGGGGTACCTGGCAGCAATTTTTTGTATGATTTCAGTGGAAAGGTAACCTAGGGTTTGAGAAAAAACACTCTCACTTACATCGTGCCATTGTTTTTTTAAGGAAAATGCTAGAGTCACAAACATATACTTCACAAACTTCCTTTTTGTGGATTTTAAATTAAAATATCTTTTATTATTTGAGTGCATCTTATCTCTAGAAAAGTACTAAAAAGGTAAGTTTGTGAATTTTGTGAACTGTTTGTTTGTGACTCTAACATTACTCTTTTTTTTAATAGAAATCGGCATGGAAACCATTTTAGGCCCGAGAGGCCTTGAAAGGGCTCATATCATTCATGGTGTTCTTGACATCATTATCAGTAAATGGTTTGTTTAGCAAGGAAATATCATCACCATTTAACATAGCTGATTACCAAATCCATAGTTCTAGTTTTGTCATGTGCCACATCACCGTCGTTTGCAATAATAGCAATGTTCTAATTTCTCAGATAAGAATAATTACATAAAACATTTGTGTAAATTTAGGGCACTCTTCCATGATTTTGTCATCAACCTCCACGACCGGCCTTTGCTTTAACCTCAAAAAAAGACGACACTAAGCTCTGTTCGTCTTGGTTAACAGACTTTGATGCTGGAAGAAACTCGAAAGATGTTGAAAAAATTGAATGAATTAGAAAAAATTGAGAGTGGAAGAAACTCGAAGGAGTTGGAAAAATTAGAAGGAATTAGAAAAATTAGACGGAGGTGGAAAAAAATAAAAAAGAGTTGAAAAGATAAAATTTCAAAATAATTAGTACGTTTTTTTTATAAATTTCATATTTTATATTTAAACTTATTTATACTATACTTTTAAATTTTTTTAACTCTCTTTTTTATGCCATTATATTTTATTTTAAATCACATTAGTAATTTTGTGTGACTCACACTCTTATTTTCTTTACATTTTAGAATTAATATCAATAATATATTTCTTTTTGTTTTTGAATATGTATCTCACTAATTCATGTGACAAAAATAAAGAAACTGATGACTTAGTTGAAAGAAAAACTCATTATAAATAATATAATGATATCTCGACCAAACAAAGTTTCATTATCATTTTTTATTAAGAAAAATTTACTATTCTAAATTTTACTCCCTCCGTACCAAAGTGATATTTGCTATTCGAACGACGCGCAAAATCCCGTGATTTAAAAAAATTATTTTATTAACAAATTGGATAGAAATAAACAATAAAACTTAGATATTTAAAAAAACTACATCAAAACTTCAGCAAAATATGAGATGATGAGAATATTTTATTTTATCAAATGTTCAACGGAGACATTTAAACAAACAAAAGTTATCAAGAGACCATAATAGTACATACGTAAATCATTTTGAAATTTTTTAAACGTTGACTATAACACATTTCAAAGAAATATAATTAACGAAAATTTGAAAATCACAAAGAGAATTATAAATTAATTAATTCAAGATTTTTTAATTACATTAACTGTATAATTGGAACCAAAGTTAATCTTGAAAATAATTTTTTAAAATGAACTGTGACGTTATATCAATTTTTTGTTTTATAGTGATGATGATGATGATAACAACAACAACAAAAACAACAACAATACACCACAGTTTTGTAGCCACTGAATTATGGAGCCACTGGTGAAGTGGTGATACCACTACCTTTTTTGGAGTGCTTATAATACTCCATTTGCAGAATTAATGGTTTCTAGCCCTAACCCTCCCCCTCAAAATCCCAATGGAAATTATAATTTAATTAATTTAAGATTTTTGTAATTACATTGACTCTATAATGGTAACTAAAATTTATTTTGAAATTAGTTTTTTTAATTAAATTGTTACGTTATATAAGTTTTTTATGTTATAGTGATGATGGTGATGATGATGATAATAATAATAATAGTAATAATAATAATAATACACTACAGTTCCGTAGTCACTGGATTACGGAGCCACTCGTGATATCACTGCTCTTTTGGAGTGCTTGTAGTACTCCATTTGCAGAATTAATGGTTCCTAGCCCTATCCCTCCACCTGGACTCCCCACCCCAACAATCCATGCCCCCTCTAAATGTGTTGTTACTAGAAGTTAGAAGAAATTTGAAGAAAATGAAAAGAGTTGGAAGTGGCAAATTAGAAAAACTGAAAATAGTTAAAAACTAGGAGAGTTGGAAAAGAATAAAAAGAATTATAAATTAGCTAATTCAAGATTTTTGTAATTACATTGACTCTATAATGGTAACTAAAATTTATCTTGGAAATAATTGTTTTAAATAAATTGTGACGTTATATCAATCCTTTATATTATAGTGATAATAAAAATAATAACAACAACAATAATAATAACAATAACAACAACAGAGCCGAGTTTCCTTCCCTATCATTAGGGCCTGCGTTTCCTTCCCTATCATTAGGGTTTATGGCCAAATCCAAGATCCTGCACAGATTTCATTACCTTCCGTTCTTTAATTCTTTTCTTTGTGGGTTTGCGGCGACAGATTTGTAGTAGTGGTGGAGCTTGTCCGATTTCTGTACCTCTCCAATTGCGTCGTAATGAATAATCAAGGATTGCATGGTATCCAAGCCGATCTGGAACAATTAGATCTAAATGATGAGGAGATTGGGATCTCGATTGGATCGGACGGGGACCTGGTTCTACAAGAGGTTCGGGACGAATCATTTACTTTGGTTGGAAGACTTTTGACGGACAATGTAACACCCCAATCCGTCCAGGTCTGCAGCCCCATTCGGACTAAAGTATTTAACTTGGTAATCGTAAAATTTAAAACTTTTCAAACACACTTTATTAATCTCAATAATATTTTTCATAACATATACAGTACGGAGTATTTAACAATATTGCGGAAGCGAATTTAATATTAACATATCATAAATCATTTCAAAACTTGTCACATCCATCCCGACAATCTCGCCCCATCTGCCGCCAGGATCACATTAATCTTTCTGTTTACCTGCGTGTAGCAAATAAAACACACTACACGCTCAGCGGTGAATCTGAGTAAGCATATCTAAAGCGTCGAACATCCACATAAATTGAATCGCAATTCATAATCAACCATTTGATATCATGCACACAATATATGGTTCAAACATTCATAATATTTTCCATATTTTATTCCAAGTCATTTGATATTCAATATATCAATAATGCTCTTAAATTATTTTTAATCTAAGGCCAAATCATTTCATAACAACTCTTAACTATTCCTAGTCTAAGGCAACATTTCTAACCAGACCCTTAAACTATAAATAGTTTAATGCAGAACACAAGAATCGATAATCCACCCTATGAGTCATGTGGATTACGTACCAACCGAACAGTGAACTGCCGGGTGGGTGATATCCGTTTTCGATCCCGTACGTACGTTTTAACCCCGAAATATGAATTGGTCAAGGAGGTATATCTTAGAGTTCTTCTAGATATCCTTAATAATCATCATCATTATACAAGTGGGTATATCTTAGAGTTCTTCTAGATATCCTTAACAATATACATCATTTTCATAATCATCATTATATCCATTTTTAATCATGATTTAATCAATAATCATACCAATTAGTAGGTTAATCATTCATAATTGGCCACAATAATAGTTCATCATAATGATCATTCAACATAACATTTAATAACAATTAGCGGTCTAGTCTCGAGTGTTAACACCCAAACTTACCGTCATGCATCACATAATGTTTTAATTTGTTAAAAACATCATTTTTGGTGTGAAAAATCATTTTTATAATAATCATAATCAATTGGTATCAAAAATAAGATTTTAGAGCTCAAAAATAGCAATTTCATACAAATTTTCAGACTAGAGTTTCGGAGGATCGATCCAGCCCTCTAGATCGATCCAACTAGAAGAAAAACTCCCAGAGGATCGATCCAATGAAGGGGATCGATCCACTCTGTGGACTTTCAGCCACTGTTCATTCGTCTTCAACCTCGGTCCATTTTTCGGGAAAACCATTTTTAGTCACCGAACTTCAATTAAACTATATAGAGATGTTCTCCAAGGTTCATAGATCATATTAGAATTATTAAAACATATTTTTAACATCAAATTTAAGGTTTATGATTCTTGGTTTTTCAAACATGTCAAACACAAAACTCAACCAAATGACCATTTATGAACGTAGAAACGACCTATATGAACATTCTAGTCATTAGATATATCTACGGGCTTACCTCGAAGGTAAATGAAGGTTTTGAATATTTTCCGGCGAAACTTCTGGCAACTATATCTCTCTGCTCCGGCGACCTCACACAGGACGCCGTTTGGTGTGTAGTCCTTGATTGAGACTAATTTTTGGTCCCAGTCGGGGTACACTTTTCGGTCCAACTTTCTCCAAATTGAAATCCGTTTGCACCGTTGCGATTAGACAGTCGAACTCTATCCAACGATATAATTTTTATATTCATTCGTTATACTTTTTCTGACACCACATTTTTGGGTGTTTGACTTTAACAGAGTCAAAATTGGTTTAATTGACCTTTTTCATAAAAGGTTCTCTCATTTAATTCATATCAATTATTCTCATGATTTATTTCAACAAATCATTTCAATATTTACATTCTAAACAAATTCTTTATTTACTCTTGATTTGGGTCTGTACTCAGGTTCCCAATCAAGAGCACACAAATAGTCCACATATTGGATTTATCTCTATGAGACTTATTAGATGTCAAAACAAATTTCGTATCATCCCAAAGCCCAACAATAATTTATTTTAATCAAAACAAATTTGATTAATTGATTATTTATTCATTAATAATTCTAGGGTATATTTTGGGGCGTTACAGACAAACCATACAAATTTGAAGCGTTCAAACAGGTGATAGCTTCTGTCTCGAGGCCGGCTCTGGGAATGCAGATTAGTCAGGGGGAGGATGGCTTGATTTGGTTCCGCTTCTTTCATAGAAAAGACGATGAGCGTATTTTGTCCGAAGGACCGTGGGCCTTTGATAATGCAACGCTTCTTTGTTGTACCCCTGTTCCAGGCGATGAGGTAATGGCTTCACACCTGAATTGGCTGGAAGTTTGGGTCCAGGTACACGGTTTACCTTATGGCTACACGAGCAATGTGGTACTGGAGGTGATTGTTAACTTCTTAGGGGTCTTTGTGAAATTGGATGAGAAGAACGCTTCTCACATCCCGTAGAGCTTCCGACGAATCCGGGTGAGAATTGATGTGCGTCGCCCATTGAAGAGGAAAATGAAGTTGACTAAAAAGGACAACACAGTTTCGTGGGTCCAATTCAAGTACGAAAGACTTGGAAATTTCTGCTATTTTTGTGGTATCCTAGGGCATCTTCATAAGCATTGTGCTGCGGTAGTCAAGTCGGACATTCTAATTGAGAATTGGCCTTACACTGATGAACTTAGAGTTGGGCGCAAAAAAGTTGCTGAGATAGGTGCACGGTGGTTGCGCAATGACAAGGAAGGCTGGGGGGACCGGGTGGGGCAAATTTCCTCGAGTGACACTACCATACAAAATGGTGAAGAAGTTCAAGGTTTAACAGCCAGGCGAAAGAGAAGGGCTAATCAAGAAATGATCGTGGAGGTGAATGCATCAGTTCCGGAGAATGCACATATGTTACCAACGGTGGGTCTTGGTCTCTAGGCCTGCCGAGACCAATGAGTCTCCTAAGTTGGAACTGTCGCGGGTTGGGCAACCGCCAGACAGTGCAAGAACTGGTATGTTTGGTAACTACCAAAAGGCCCCACTTGGTCTTTCTCATGGAGACTAAGTGTGCTAGGAAGAAATTAGAGGATGTTAAAACTAAGTTGGGGTTTGACTCTTTGTTTGCAGTTGATAGCTCTGGAAGAAGTGGCGGACTAGCTCTTTTCTGGAATAGAGAGAGCAAAGTGAGCTTGATATCTTACTCAAGGAATCATGTTGATGTCAATGTGGATAACGAAGGAAATGCGCCATGGAGATTTACAGGCTTTTACGGTCATCCCAGATGGAGCCAAGGGTTAGATTCTTGGAACCTACTTAAGAGTCTGAAAAGAGGGTCCACTCTCCCCTGGATGGTCATGGGTGATTTTAATGACATATGTGTTGCGAGGGAAAAGAAGGGAGGTAATCCCAGACCTCCTTGCTTTATTGACGATTTTAACGAAGCCTTATCTTTTTGTGAGTTGATGGACCTTGGTATGTGCTATCCCTTTACTTGGGAATGGAGGAAAAATACCCCGGATTGGGTGGAGGAACGTCTTGATAGAGCCGTGGCAACAGATGGGTGGAGATCACTTTTTCCCAGCTTCTCGTTGTATAATGTTATGACTACCTGGTCGGATCATTCAGCTCTTCTCCTTTCGTTCAACGGAGTCGTTGAGAAAGGTAGGGCTAGAAGCTTCAGATTTGAGAACTGCTGGCTCAAAGATGAAGGTTTCAAAAAAGCTTTTGAGGATGCCTGGAGCAGATGGGAAAGGTCACCTTTTCTTGATCGGCTCAATCATTGCGGACAGGAGCTGAAACGATGGGGTGGTGACAGATTCAACAATTTTGGTAAGAAGATTGATTCTTTTAAGAGGAAACTTGAGGCTATGCGCGGCTATAGAGATTCGGTTTCAATTGCTGTAAGAAAGCAAGTTGAAAAAACCTTGAGGGAGACGTTGGAACGGGAGGATTGCTATTGGAGACAACGGGCCAAACAGTTTTGGGTCTCCTGTGGTGATCGGAACAGAAATTTTTTTCACAATTATGCTTCACATCGGAAGAGAAAGAACCGCATATTACGACTTCGCGATGGTATGGGAGGTTGGTGTGAAGGGAGAAGGCTGATGCCCTTTGTTTATAATTATTTTGCAGTTTTTTTCAAAGATAATAATAGGAGGGGACGGCAGAACGCTATGGACATGTGGTGTATAGAGGTGGATCATGCACGTTTTCAAGAGGATCAAAATGCTGAGCTCCACCGCCCATTTAATCGGCAGGAGATTGAGGATGCACTCTTTTCCATGCATCCCGACAAATCCCCAGAACCGATGGGCTCAACCCAGCTTTCTTCCAAAACTGTTGGAAGGAGGTGGGCCTAGAGCTATCTAACTTTGTTTTTTATTTTCTCCGCAGGAAGGTTATCCCAGAAGGCCTTGGAGATGCTACTCTTGTTCTGATTCCTAAAAAGCACTGCCCCGAAAATGTGGGAGATCTCCGACCAATAGCTCTTTGCAACGTAATCTATAAGATAATTGCAAAGATCATGGCGAACAGAATGAAGCCTGTACTGCAGAGTTTGATCTCGGATAACCAGTCAGCATTCTTACCTGGGAGACTCATATCTGACAACATCTTCCTTGCTGCAGAAATAGGTCATTATCTTCGAAGGGAACAAGTAGGCAAAGTTGGATGGGTAGGGCTGAAGCTTGACATGGCCAAAGCATATGATAGGGTGTCCTGGACTTTTGTGGAGACTATGATGCGTACGTTGGGTTTTAACGAAGCTTGGATCCAACTCATAATGATGTGTGTGAAATCGGTTAGATATCGGGTTCTTGTCAATGGAACTCTCAGTGAAGTTATCTCTCCGACGCGAGGTCTGAGACAAGGGGATCCCTTGAGTCCTTATCTTTTTCTAATATGTGCAGAAGGACTTTCACTATTACTTAAGAAGGCGGAGGCAGAGAGAAGGATTCATGGGGTTAGGGTGGCCAATGGAGCCCCCCTATTTCTCATTTGTTTTTTGCGGGTGATAGCCTACTCCTTTTTAAAGCATCCATGGAGGAGGCCCGCGTGGTGAAGCAATGTTTGGAGGAATATGAGGTAGCCTCGGGACAGCAAGTGAACTTCTGTAAGTCAACGGTCTGCTTTAGCCTTAATACTTTCCATGAGGTTCAAGAGGAAATTAGTCGTTTTTTTGGTGTGACTCTGGCAGATGACTTTGGGAAATATTTAGGTCTCCCTTCATGCATTGGCAGAAATAAAAACATGGTTCTTTCATTTATTCTAGACAAGATCCACCATTGTACCTGTGGATGGAATAAATGTTTGCTCTCTAAAGCGAGAAAGGAGATCTTACTGAAAACAGTGGCCCAACTCCCAAGCAATGCCACAGTATGCTATGAGTGTGTTCCTCCTGCCCATTGGGGTCTGCCAGAAGATTGAAAGAATTATGAACCAGTTTTGGTGGCAAATTAGTGGCAATGCTTCCTCTAATATTCATTGGTTGTCGTGGAGGCATTTGACAAGTCCAAAAAAGTTTGGGGGCTTGGTTTAAAGGATATCCATGACTTTAATATTGCCATGCTGGGCAAGCAAGGGTGGAGATTATTAACTAATCCGGGGTCATTAACAGCTAAGATTTTCAAGAAAAGATACTTTCCGAAGACGTCTTTTTTAGAAGCAAAGATTGGCCCTAACCCAAGCTTTGTTTGGAGGAGTATTTTGGAAGCCCAAAGTCTCATTAAAGATGCAGGAAGAAAAAGAATTGGGAATGGGGGTGAGACCCTTGTTTGGAGTCACACATGGTTATGGGATAAATCGAGCCCGTCTATTTCTACTCCCCGACCAGATTTTTGCCCCGATTTTCCAGTCTCGTTCCTCATTGATCACTCCGCTACACTTGGAAATTGGATATGTTGCAGCACTCGTTTTCTGAAGATGATAGAGCTCAGATTCTTCAGGTCCTGATATCCTCAGCGCTTACGGACCAATGGTACTGGGCGTTGGATTTGTCTGGGGATTGCACTGTTAAAAGTGCGTACAGGAAGCTTACTGGGGAGGCATCAGAAACGTCCTTTTTTAACCATTGGAGCAGGTTATGGAAGCTGAATGTGGCTCCTAAAGTTAAAGTTTGTTTTTGGAGGGCCCTGCAGGATATTTTGCCGGTTGCATGTTTGTTGGTGAGTAAAGGAATACAGGTAGATACTTTATGCCGTAGTTGTGGTTCTGCTGAGGAGAGTGTTACTCATGTTTTCGTGGCATGCCCGGTTGCGCAGAGATTGTGGCGGGTGCTGGGAGTCAGGGTTGTCAATAACCATGGCCTTTGTTTTGATTCGCTATTGCACTGGACAGATTTCAACTTTTGCAATAGGGTCAGAAGGGAAATGGACTGCGTGGCGGCGGGGATCTGGGCAGTGTGGAAGGCGAGGAACATGGCCAATTGGGAGAGTAAGCTGCCGATAGTGGGTATCATCGAGGCTTGGACCAGGGAGGCTTTGGCCTCAACGCCATCAAACTATTCGGGGTCGAAGACACCTGTGACGGAGTCTAGAATCAGCGGCATTACGTGCTCGGTGGATGCAGTTGTGTTCGAGAATGTTCGGCGGATGGGAGTCGGTGCAATCCTTAGAGGTGAAGATAACTCTTTTATTGGAGCTTTCAACTCTTGCATTAACTGTCCTTTAGAGCCACGAATTGCGGAAACTTTGGCGATTAAAGAGGCTTTGTCTTGGATGAAAGACCATGGCTTCTCGGAGGTTAGTGTTTTGTCTGATTGTGCTATGTTGATTAAAGCACTCAATAATCCATCCAGTAGAAACATCTCGTATTTGGGTGCCGTTGAGGATGAATGTAGATCTTTCGCTAGCTCTTTTATTTCTGAGGTTTTTTCACATTCCTAGAACCTCGAACTGTATTGCTCATTCTCTTGCTAGAGAGGCGGGGGAGAGGACTAATGAGTGGTGGAATTCTGCCCCTGACTTTGTTTCTCATTTGATTTGATGAATGAAAGTGTTTTTTTACTTCAAAAAAACAACAACAATTACAACAACAATAACAATAATAATAATACACCATAGTTCCGTAGCCACTGGATTACGGAGCCACTGGTGATACCACTGCCTTGTTGGAGTGCTTATAGTACTCCAACCGTAGAACTAATGGTTCTTACCCAAAACCCTCCCTTGAACTCCCCACCCCAACACCCACTGCCCCTCTAAATGTGTGGTCCCTAGAAATTAGAAGAAACTTGAAGAATGAAAAGAGTTGAAAGAAGGAAATTGGAAAAACTGAAAATAATTAGAAAAAACACTAGAAGAGTTAGAAAAAAATAAGTCAGAAGAAATTGAAAAGAGTTAGGATCCGTTTGGTATACGGAATTGATGGAATTGGAATTGAAATTCCATGGGATTCAATTTCATAGAATTAAATTCACCAATTCCAATTCATTTTTTGCACTATCAATACCAAATCCACATAACTTTTGTGCTACCAAACACCAGAATTGGAATTGAAGTCCTCAATTCCAATTCTATTGTTTGAATTCCGTGTACCAAACGGAGCCTTAGGAGTTAGAAAACCTTAATATTTAAGAATAAGAAGTGAAACGAAGAGAGCCTAACAGCAACAAAGGATAAATTGCTCATGCATTTATATGTGGCACGAGCAAGCATGGAATGAAGTAAAACTATATTTAGGCATGGAAATCATAAATTCATCCAAACAAGTCTCTTCATTGACCGACTATTATTCCCTAAAATGGCATCAAGTTTACCACACAAATAACTGATGAATAATTCAAGTTTGATCCCCGTTCCAAGCCAAATCTCCATCTTCTGAAAAGGTATACTCAATTACAAAAGGCCAAGATTGTCAACAAGTTTGTGATACTAAAGACACCCTCCTGCACATTGACAGCAAGCATATATAGTTGTTGTTTACCCTTTACCCATATGACAAATCTTCGGGCATCTCAAACCTCAACACAACATAAAAATAATTTTAACAATAAAAAAGATCGTCCCTCGCTAGTTCGTTACTCTACTTATAAAGCCTATGAGTTCGTGCACCGCAACCATTACAAGTGAAACGCACCACTACATTTCTTCTGGGAAGTTTGGTATCAATACTTGCATCCAGCAAGCATGCCAAAGTTAAGACATTCAGATGATGGAAGAAAAAAAACCATCAGCTCCAAGGCAGGTGAAATTTTAAGCACTGATGCTGAAGTAAATGAGATCATTATCTATACCTTGAGACTATCACATTACAACGACAAGATAAGTACTAGCTTGTGGACTGTGTGTTCAGTATACATGTTCATGCTTTCAAATATCATATAAAAAGATGCCTTAATACGGGAATCAGGGCAAATAAAGCAGAGAGAGTGAAGAACAACACAGTTGCAACGACACTTGAAAATTTCGCATAGATGAGATAAGCCACCGAGAACAAAAACAGTAACCGTAAAGTTAAACAGTAAATAGTCGGTACTAAACTAAAGTATTACGGAGTATATAGTATAATTAAGCTAGCTAGGACTAGGAGATATAAGGTAAGTCGCTCACAAGTCTCAACATTCATCAGCTAGTAAGGCAATGACTTGGCTGTGAATGATGGGATCACCAGCGGCAACAATCTTGAAGCCTCCATCAGGAATACCAGAGGAAGGATCGGCAGGATTAGGGTCCCATAACCAGTCGCGTCCTTGCCAATCAGTTATAACACCACCAGCACCCTCAACCACCGGTATCACCGCCAGGAAATCAAAGGGGTCAAGACCAGAATCAATCACCAAATCCGAAAATCCAGAAGCCAATGCTCCATAGGCAATGCAATTGCCATCGTACTTAACGGTTTTCACTTTGCTCACTGTTTTATCATAAGCAAACTCGGAATCTTCGCTGTAATAGGGACTCTTAAGGTAGGCATTCGCGAGCCCTAAATCCTCACAAGCCACTGTGGAAGTTGGTTTTCCATTCAATGTCGAAATTCTCCCTCTCACCCCCATCCACCTATACCCAGAAACAGGCTGATCAATGCAGCCCAAAAACGGCTTCCCTCTGTAGACTAAACCGATCAGCACCCCAAATAAGAGCGAGATGCATCCATGGCCAGCTATGTAACTAGTGGTTCCGTCAATTGGGTCCAATACCCAAACAAATTCTGGCTTCTCATAACCTTCTTTGCTGTTATACCACCCTGTCTCTTCGCCATAGATCGCATGAGAAGGGAAATTCTCTTGGATAATCTCTACCATGGCTCTCTCGGCTTCTCTGTCCGCCATTGTTACCGGACCGTCTCCGTTCTTCTCGTCCACTTTCAGTCTCCGGCAGTAATACTTATTCACGATTTCCCCTGCTGCCTCTGCTGCACTGTTTGCCACTTTTATCAACCGATCAATCTCTTCATCACCAAGATCAAACACGACGACATTGTTTGATTGATAATACTCTTAGAAGCCAAAAACCAATCCAATATCTTCCTTGCTTCGGTGACCTAAAACACACATAACAAAGGGACGGATCTAATGTATTACTTTCTCCATAACAAAGGGGCGGATCTAATTTATTACTTTCTGCATCTTAAAAATTATTAATTTTGGTATTATTTTCAAATTATGATTCATCTACATCATATCCTACCCTATCATAAGGTAATGGTAAAATTAAAAAATTGCACATTTTTAAGGAGCACCCTTTTTCAAACAGGAAGGGTTTTAATGACCCGAGGGAGTAGTTTCCAATCTGTCCAATTCCTATCCGGAAAAGATTTTTTGATAAACTTGACCTAACCTGTATCAGCCCAACCCAAAATGTAAATTTTAGCCTTCAGCGAGATACATAAAAATATAATTTGAAATTTAATTTTCACAACTGTTCTATTTTGTTTTTGGAAAAAATAAAAAATACTCGTAAAAAACTGCCTATAGTTTTTTGTTCAATATGTTCTATCCTTATTTCTAAACTTTTGGTAATATCAACCTTGTTAATTCTAATTAGGCTAATTTTTTGTTCAATATGTTCTATCCTTACCCCCAAATTCAATTCAAGCAATTCGTCAACCAATTTCACAATCAATTTGCAAGAATATACGTTAAGGAAGTCCTAATCTAGGAATTAACACAAACAATAGGTATAGAAACCACCACTTGCCTCGATGAAGACAGAGAAAGTTGACCTGCGAAGGACTGATGCTTCTGATCGACTAAAAGGAGGGACGTGCAGTACTCCCTATATATATACGGAGTATATATTTACATAGTGGGTTAGGTCTAGGTCTAGCAAAAAATAACTCGATATGTTTTTAACTCTAAATCTGATCCAAAAATACTGGGTTTGGAACAAAGTTTTTATCGATTGAACTTGAAGTTGACCGAGCCCAAAATGACCTGCTAAAAATGTATAAAACCTGATCGAACATGGCCTGAACGACCCGCTATTTTAGGAGTTTTTCAAAATCATATACTTTATTATGAAATATAATGTTATAAAAATAAGTTAATAATTTTATTTTTTTCTTACTACTCATTTTTAGTGTATGGCTTTATGTTTTTAGAAATTTTTTAAATGGTACTCCGTATTACATAATTATCTTACTTTTTTTAAAAAAAAAAGTATTTTTTTTATTTTTTATATTGATTTATTTAACTAAAAATTACTTCAGAATTTAAATTAATGTAATATGGAGTATAATAGATTTATTACATCTCTTTTTTGATATTTTAGTTTTATCTAATGTGAAATGCAAGTACTAATATAATTTAAAAATTTCAAAAACCGAAGTCATAATTTGTTGGGTAAATCCAAACTCGGTGATATTGGGTCATGAACATAGAGTTCTCAATCCGAACTAGAAATTACTCAAACCCGACTTGACCGACTGATTTGCCTGTTCTAGTTGGGTCAAATTCCAATAGGAGTACAGATTGTAATATTAATACTCCGTATTATTATTGGGTTAGGCCATGCTTCCCCTCCTCCACTCTTCACATTCTTTCTTTTTTAATATTATTGACTTTATTACAAGGTAGCATTTCTTCATACTATTCTCAACCTAATGACGCTTAAAAAATCAATACTGCCGCCTTTGCTGGGACTCGAACTTAGGTGAATTTCCCCGTATATCCTTTGTAACGCCCCAAAATATACCCTAGAATTATTAATGAATAATTATTCAAGTAACCAAATTGTTTTGATTAATAATAATAATAATAATAATAATAATAATAATAATAATAATAATAATAATAATAATAATAATAATAATAATAATAATAATAATAATTGTTATTGGGCTTTGGGCCGAAATGAAACATGTTTTAATATCCAATATCAAAATCTGGATAAGTCTCATAAAGATAAATCCAATATGTTGACGTATTGTGTGACCTTACTTGGGAACCTCAATACAGACCCAAATCAAGGATAAATGAAGAAATTTGTTTATGATATGAACTTTGAAATGATTTATTAAAATAAATAATGAGAATAAATAATATGAATGAAATGTAAGAACCTTTTTTTAGTACAGGTCAAATAAATCAATTTTGACTCTGTCAAAGTCAACCACCCCAAAAATAGGCCTATCTGAATTAATTAATTATCAATTAATTAATTACTGAGAAGGACCCAAAAATAAGTTATTTATAAAGTTTGTCAATAAATAATGAAAATTATATCGTTATGTAGAGTTTAACTGTCTGATTCCAACAGTTCAATCGGATTTCAATTCGGAGAAAGTTGGACCAAAGAGTGTACCCCGACTAGGACCAAAATTAGTCCCAATCAAGGACTTGCGTTTGGAATCGTAGAGATATGCCGTCTGCTCCACTAAGACGCCAAAATAGGAGAATCACCGTGTCTTCTTCCTCTTCCTTCTCCTATAAAAGACTACCACAACTCCCTCCATTTTTCACCATTTCTTACAAACTTTCTATCTAATCTGTTGCTGGAGTGAGGAGAACGCAGTGGTGCTGTCGTATTGGTGTGAGGTCGCCGGAGATAGCCACAATCCTCGCCGGAAGGTTCGCCGGAAAATCTTCAAAACCTTCATTTACCTTCGAGGTAAGCCCGTAGATATATCAAGGGATTAGAATGTTCGTATAGATCGTTTCTACGTTCATAAACGGTCGTTTGGTTGAGTTTTGTGTTTGACATGATTGAAGAACCAAGAATCATAAACCATGAAATTGATGTTAAAACTATGAATTAATGATTCCAAAATGATCTATGAACCTTGGAGAACATCTCTATATAGTTTCGTTGAAGTTTGATGACTAAAAATGGTATTTCCGAAATTGGACCCGTAACGAAGAAGACGATGAACAGTGGATGAAAATACCTAGGGAGGATCGATGCAAATGAGTATTTTCTCTACGGAGGATCGATCCAAAGTGCTCGATCGATCCCCTGACCTGTCTGCTCTAAAAATGTTAGAATAAGTGCCCTTCACTAGAGGGGGGTGAATAGTGAGGCACGAGAATGTTTATAAATTTTTGCGGAATAAAATCGCAGGGATAAAGTAAAGAGCGGAATAAAAAGGAGTAAAGGGAGCACACCAAGATTTACCCTGGTTCACCACAACTTGTGGCTAATCCAGCCTCCCGAGAGACTCTCTCGAGCTACACTACTTCCGTTAAGCTTACGGGTGCTTAACAAACCGTTACAACCTGAGAACTCGAGTCCCACGAGCCTCAATACACTTGCTCGGAGATACCGCACTCCAAGACTTCAACCCGAAGGAAAATACCTTTCCTTCGTACAACCAAGGGAAACAAGCTTCCCTAAACGTGTTTACAACACTAAGAACACTCAAGAACAAAACTCTCTTTAAGAGTAGATGTTGAGTAAACTATATACGCTCAAGAACAACTCAAACTTCACAAATTGGCTTTAGAAAGCTATGGAAAATGATGTTATTTGAATGCAATGAAAGTATGAGTATTGTGAAGTGAATTTGTTAGAAAAGCAGACCCAAACACCCCTTTTTATAGTGCAAAATTAGGCTCTAACGGACCAATGCATTAAAGGAGTGATTAGCTTGATTTAAGGGATTGAAAAGATTTGGGATCTGCAGAATATTGGCTTCCCATCGATGTTTAGACTCAACCACCGCTGGTTAGCCAATTTTCCTTCAGTTTTGAAGCCAACGGTCACCTACCCATCGATGGGTAGATGCTTCCCATCGCTGGGTGGGAGGTTGACTTTCAAATAAGGAAAGAATCAGCCTTAAATAACTCGCAACGTCATGCCTTCCCATCGATGGTTAAGCCTTCCCATCGCTGGGTTCCCATCGATGGGTAAAGCTTCCCATCGCTGGGTAAGGGCATTCTGCCTTGTGGTAATGTTGCACCGAGGCTTTAACATCGATGGGTAGAACTTCCCATCGCTGTTTGACATGGTTCTGGAAGTTAGTTTGGCTAAGGGACTGCTTACCCATCGATGGAAAGATCTTCCCATCGTTGGGTGGCATGATTCTAGAATCCCGGGATCACTTACCCATGCATGGGTGAAATCTACCATCGCTGGGTAGATGGCTAGCCCAGAACCATGGCCTAGCCGACCGGCGCTAAAACCCGACCGAAAAATGCAAAGTTCTCCAAAGTAAAAACTAAGTATTTAAAACACTTATTTAATGTATTGTGATGTCAAAACAAGCTTTGTAAGTTGAAAACCACGTCGTTAAGGTAAAAACCACAGTTGACCAAGTCAACACCGTACACGGGTGGTTTTCACCAAAAGACAAAACCGAAATGTGGTTTTCATGATGTTTTGATTGGAGAACCATTTAAATGCATTCAAAAACAATTCCCACAAAAAAAGACTCGAAAACCACTTCATTTAAGTAAAAACCACGGCTAGCCAAGTTTATGCCGTTTCGCATGGTTTTTATCAAACGACAAAAAGCGAAAGGTGGTTTTTGAAGTGTTTTTGATGGAAAACTATTTAAATGTGCCCAGAAATAAAAACCAATCATAAAAAGTTGAAAACCACTTGGTTAGTTCCGACGCCAAAAACCAACACCGAAAACCGAATGCCGAACGCCGGATGGCTTGGTTTTTGGTTTGGGCGAACACCAAGTGTTTTTAATGTTTTAAACATGTTTGAAAAACATTTTTATGATGTGAACTGCAATGAAAAGAATTTTAGCCTAAAGAGCCAAGGTGTAAAGATTGGGTCGGTCTTGATCTCAATTGTGACCGACTCAACGACACTAAGACTACGGTCTTCGTTCTTGGTCTTCTTTTGTCCCTTGTTCTCTTTCTTCTCATCTTTGGTTCTCGCCTTGTATATTCAATGACTTGTCTCGTTCACGGCGGTTTGGCATTATCAAAACCTGTCATAACAACGAACACGGCTTTAGTACGAAAACGTGATGAACCCGTGTTTCAACAGAAAATACTTCTAAAAATGCTATTTTTGAACCCAAAAATCCTATTTTTGATACCAATCAATTATGAATAATACGAAGATGATTTCTTGTAATAAAAATGGTGATTTGACAACTAAAAGGACCTTACGTGATGCATGGTGGTAAGCTAGGGTGTTAACACCCGAAACTAGGCCACTAATTGTTATTGAGTATTATGTTGATTGATGATTGTGGTAATGATTATTGATTGATGATTATGATGATTAAATCTTAATAAATATTATGATTAAAAATGATAATTTTGAATGATTAAATCATAATGAATATATTGATAATTGTGAAAATAATATATTGTTAAGGGTATCTAGAAGACCTCTAAGATATACCCATATTAATGTTGATTTGAAAGGTATCTAGAAGACTTCTAAGATATATACCTATTTAAGTTAGGCCTTGCGGGTATGAACCCTGGTGGCTAGGGTTAAAACGTACGTACGGGATCCAAGAACCAAACTTGAATACCTACTCGTTTGGGGGTACCATCCACCCAACAGTGAACACTACGCTGTCAGTTTCTGGTTGGCCTTAAATGAAGGTAAGTTTAAGATTTTCAAAACCCTTTTATCTTAAACTAGGCCTAGCTTAAGGATTATTTAGGAATATTTTATACTAGAATATAGTTTAATTATTTAAACTAGAATTTATTTAAGGGTTGATAAACATTAAAGTGATTGACCTTAGACTAAGAATAGTTTAAGGATATTGTCTAATGTTGAATATTGAATATGAATGAATATTGAATGATGATTATTGAATTGAATATTGTGAATATTATGAATGACCGATGACCATTGAATATGAATGAATATTGAATGATGATTATTGAATTGAATATTGTGAATATTATGAATAACCAATGAACGTCGAATATGAATATAAATGTTGAATAATGAATGATGAATAGTGACTAATGATTATTGAATATCTGAACTGAACATTTTTGTGCATGATATCAAATGATTTGATTATAAATTTAGATTCAGTTTATATGGATGTTCGACGCATTAAATATGCTTACTCAGCTTCAACGCTAAGCATGTTGTATGTTTTATTTGCTACACGCAGGTAAACAGAAAGAATGAACCAATGATCTCCTGGAGGCAGATGGAGCGAGAGGGTCAGAGTGGATGTGTGGATTTGAATTAATGTTTAAAAGAACATAAATGAATTATGTTTGTATTATGTTTTATTAAGCTTCCGCAACACTAAATTACTTCGTTATCATTTGGAATGATTTATTATGAAATAAAGTTTTAAATGTTTAAAATATTTTTGAATGTTTACGAATACCAAATTTATACTTTAGTCAGTAAGGGCTGCAGACGCGGACGGATTAGAGTGTTACATCCTCGGGAGTGAGCTTCCTGCCATTCTTAGTAATCGTCGTTTGGAAGTAAAAATAATTTAAGAAAAAAATACAGGACATGCTCTTTTGATCCCACGAGTTTCATTAATTCGTTCAAACATAATATTACCATTTAAGTTTCGAAGAAGATAATTTTCGATCATGATATCGTATGTAATTACTATAAACAAAAGTCAGAGACAATCTTTCTCATGTTGGCCTGTTCTTGAAAGAATCAGTTTTCAGTCACAGACAACTTTTTGTGGTGATTTTGATAAGTCATTTTTGGGTTAGTTCTTTTTATTCTTTTTTAGGCATTTTTAATATTTTTAGCGTTTCATTTTTAGTTCCTTAGTTTAGTTTTATTTTAATTCTCATTTTTACAATCTTTTATTTTTCTTTCATAAATAGTAGTTTTTTTAATCATTTTTTACATTCTTTTATTTTTATTTTATTTTTCCTAACCCAAATTATCAGATATTTTATTTTTTGGAGAAAAATGTAACAAAAGACCAAAGTGCAGTTCAAGTTTGGAAAGAAGATATTGAATTTGGGCTAGAGCCCAAACCCATCATCAAATAAACAAGTTAACCAGCCCATTGCATCCCTTACTTTCCTGATTCGCACAAGAAAGAGAAAATAAGAGAAGTACGTGACTTCTTCTTCACCGCTTCACCGCAGAGAGAATCGAACCAATTTCTTCAACGCTCCAACGTTCCTCCGTAAAATTCGCAACAATTAATCGCCAACGGGAAGATATCAACGGAAGAATGCTTGCTCTATAAATTGGAGTGGCTACCACTATCAACACGGGGGGAACATCGACGGGAATAAAGCAGCGGCTTGGCCGCTGCTATGGTGGCCGGTGTTCGACGATGGAAGCGGCGGCAGTAGCTCCGGCGACGGCTGTGGTCGAGGGTGGGCAGTCTTCTTCAAGCTCCAATTTCTTCAATTTCATCTTCTTCTTCATCAATTGGTAACTCTATATTTGTCAAATTTTTTCTTCTCCAATTTCTTTGTAAAAGTGTTGTTTCAATTTAAATTTACACTTTTTTTCCTTGTGTGAATTTCAAAAATTCCAAAATGGTTGGTGTTCTTTTATGGGTTTTTTAATGTTATATTAAATCCCTTATGAATGAAAATTGATTCTTACTAGTTTCTTCAATTTTTGCGCAAATTGATGTTAAATTGGTTGAATTGTAAATTTGAATTCATAAGTAAGTTGGTATGTCGAATTCGGTTATCATTGAAACTAATTTAGCTACATATTTTAGTTAAATGATTCTCGAATTCATACGTGAATCTTTTTTGTGACTTGTGTTTTGTAAAATTTTAAGGTAAATGATCTTCTTAGCCACATAAGTCGACCGGTTTTTTAAGATTCGTTATAGAGTGATTGTTTATGTCTTGGTGTTTTTGTTTGTTATTTTCATAAAAATTGGGATTGTTTAAGCGCAATAAACAACTCTTGATTTAATGAAAATATGTAATGTTCTTTTACGTGAATAGATTACAATTCTTATGCTTGAGTTGTTCAATGAGACCTGCAAAGTGTATCAAATGTTCTTCATGAATACTTTGTGCATGGGAGTTAGAATGAAAGAAAGATTCGCTCTTTTATAAACTTTTTCATCTTTTGGAATCATTGTTTGAGCGCTTGAGGTGAGTGGGGGTTCAAAGTGATCCAAAAGGCCTTTGAATCTTTGACTCCGGGCCTTATAGAGAGTTGACGATCCTCTATATGTGGTCAAGGATATGAATCAACTCGAGCCTTTGAATTCTTTTCTATTTTTAAGTGCGTAAGTTACGTAATATATTGTCTACGTGCATATCATACGTGTAATGTTCAATTTGTGTTTGTTCTCTTTTTCATTTTGTTTTGGGTTCTTGGCGGTGTTTCTTGGGCTACCTTAGTTGGAGAAGTTGATTATCTTTTGAGCTTGTTTCTCCCATTTTATTAAAAAAAAATCCAAAAAAAAATAAGAAAATATAAAAAACTAAAAAATATTTACTTTTTATTCAAACCCTCCCCCCCCCCCTTTTGTGTTTTAAGTTATAAATATAAGTTTTTATATATTTTTAGTATATCTTAAGTATATGTTTTATGTTTATAAGTTATATTATAAGTTCTTTGTTTATATAAGTTATATTTATATGTTTTTAGTTATAAGTTTTATTATAAGTTTTATAAGTTCTTATCATATGTGTAGTTTTTTTTATTTTATTTCGTGACAATGTTTTTTTAGTTATAAGTTTTATTATAAGTTTTATAAGTTCTTATCATATGTGTAGTTTTTTTATTTTATTTCGTGACAATGTGTGTGCATGCTTAAATGATTTCAAAAGTACAAACTTTCTCCGTGGGATCGACCCTTACTTGCCCGAGCTATAGTTTATTTGATTATATTTTGGGGGTTAGTTAAGGATATTTTATAAATTTTTAATTTGTTTTGGACCACACGACAAGTCCCCAATAGATTTCTAGGGTACGCTCCCGCGTTGCTTAAAAATAATGATATATAATTTTGAAAATACTCCAGCTAACACTACAACAAATGTAGTTGATAAGGAGGTATTTGAAGATGTTTAATTGGCCTTAATGTGCACAATTTACTCTCTTTCATTCTCATCTTTTCTATATTATCCTTCATTCTCATATTATCTATTGAACATAGTAGTCTTGAATACTCTCTCTTTTATGTTTTGTATGTCTATGTAAATTAAATAGAAATGAAAATATATATAAATTGAATGTACTATTTATAAAATAGTACCCAATAATTTAAAATATAAAATATTTTTCACAATTAGTATATGATTTTTTTCTCGTGTATCGCACGGGTGACGCACTTAGTAGTGTAACACCCTAATCCGTCCAGGTCTACAGCCCGTTTTGAACTAAAGTATTAACTTGGTAATCGTAAAATTTAAAACATTTCAAACACTTTTATTTATCACAATAATATTTTTCACATTATAAAATGTACGAAGTTTTTAATATTGCGGAAGCTTAACAATCATAATCACAAACATAATTTATTTATGTTCTTTAATTCAAAACCATCACATCCATTCCGACAATCTCGCCTCCGTCTGCCTCCAGGATCACGTCACTTCATTAACCTGTGTGTAACAAATAAAACATACTACACGCTCAACGTTGAAGCTGAGTAAGCATATCTAATGCGTCGAACATCCATATAAACTGAATCTAAATTCATAATCAAATCATTTGATATCATGCACATAATGTTCAGTTCAGATAATCAATAATTATTAAAAATTATTCATCATGCATTATTCAACATTTATATTCACATTCAATGTTCATCAGTCATTCATAATAATTGCAATATTCAATTCAATATTCATCATTCAATATTTATTCATATTCAATATTCAATATTCAATATTCAATATTCAACATTCAACAATATCTTTAAACTATTCTTAGTCTAAGGCCAATCACTTTAATATTTGTCAACCCTTAAACGAATTCTAGTTTAAATAATTAAACTATATTCTAGTATAAAATATTCCTAAATAATCCTTAAGCTAGGCCTAGTTTAAGATAAAAGGGTTTTGAAAATCTTAAACTTACCTTCACTTAAGGCCAACCAAAAACCGACAGCGTAGTGTTCACTGTTGGGTGGGTGGTACCCCCAAACGAGTAGGTACTCAAGTTTGGTTCTTGGATCCCGTACGTACGTTTTAACGCCACCGGGGTTCATACCCGCAAGGCCTAACTTAAATAGGTATATCTTAGAGGTCTTCTAGATACCTTTCAAATTAACATTAATATGAGTATATCTTAGAGGTCTTCTAGATATCCTTAACAGTACATATTATTTTCACAATCATCAATATATTCATTATGATTTAATCATTCAAATCATCATTTTTAATCAGAATATTCATCAAGATTTAATCATCATAATCATTAATCAATAATCATTACCATAATCATCAATCAACATAATATTCTATAACAATTAGCGTCCTAGCTTCGGGTGTTAACACCCTAACTTACCGGCATGCATCACATAACATTTTTATTTGTTAAAAAACATCATTTTTATTATGGTAAATCATTTTTCCAATGATCATAATCAATTGGTGGATTTTAGAGCATATATTTTCAGAATATTTTCGGAACAGGATCTGGACTTGAGAAAAGTTGATTTTTATTTTTAAAATAATCAATTAATACCTAAAAATTGATTTTTATATTTTAAATAATCAATTAATTGCTAAAAATCGATTTTTATACTTTAAATAATCAATTAATACTTAAAGTCGATTTTTTAGTTATTAAATAATCGATTAATACATTTAAATCGATTTTTATAATTAGAATAATCGATTATGTATATTTTTTTAATATACTGACTTCGAACACCTCATCTGAACCAATTTTTAATCGATAAGGTGAAGTTTTGGTTTCCATTATATAGAAGAAGAATGGAGAAGAGGCCAATGGTTCCTGCGTCACTTCTCTGTTTGAGCGGCTAGTGGAGCGGACGGCGATTTCTTCCAATTTCAAACGCAAGTCCCTGATTGGGACTAATTTGGTCCCAGTCGGGGAACACTTTTTGGTCCAACTTTCTCCGAATTAAATACCGTTTGCACCGTTGCAATCGTATAATTAAACTCTATCCAACGATATAATTTTCATATTTATTTGTAATACTTTTTTCGACATCATATTTTTGGGTGTTTGACTTTGACAGGGTCAAAATTGATTTTGTTGACCTTTACTCAGAAAGGTTTTTACATTTCATTAGTATTATTTATTCTCATGATTTATTTCATTTATTCTTGATTTGGATCTGTACTCAGGTTCTCAATCAAGGTCACACAGTAAGTCAACATATTGGATTTATCTCTATGAGATTTATCCGGATTATGATATTGGATATCAGAACATATTTTATTTTGGCCCAAGGCCCAACAACAATTTATTTTTAATCAAAACAATTTATTTAATTGAATATTTAATTCAATAAATATTAGGGTATGTTTTGGGGTGTTACAAGTAGAGTATAAAAGTGATTGAAAAAGCGGTGGGGTTCTATTGGCACCGTTTTCCGGTGTCACTAGCGGTGCCACTGCATTTTTAGGGCACCTCCGGTGTCACTAGAATCGGGCCGTTGAAAAACTAAGGGGCTGTTTGGCAACTTCTGAATAGGTAAGTGCTGAACGAGTAAGAGGTCTGAACCATTAAGTGCTGAACCAGTAAGAGGTATGAACCATTAAGAGCTAGTATATTGCTTAACTATTTAGAGGCAAATGTCTGATCAATTCAGATAAGAGGTCTTAACCATTCAGACTCTGTATAATATTTAACCATTCATAGGCAAATCTCTTAACCATTCAGACATCTGAACCATTAAGAGGCTGAAACAAACCGCCCTGAGTTATCAAAATGATTAAAAGTAAGGCTCGCCCATAAAAACATATTCTCGCAGTCGCAACTCGCACCCGCCCTTGCCCACCCCATGCCCCCACCCCTTAAACGAGAGTGGATGTAGAAACCATAGTTTTAAAAACCGGACCGAACCGGCCGGTTCGGACCATGAACCGGCGAACCGGTGGTTCAACCGGTCCGGTCCAGCCCGTTGGACCGCAATGTGCTTCGAAGTAGGGGTGGACGTGAAATCCGTTCCCGTTGGACCATTCCGAAAAATCCTGGATCCGTTTTGTAATTGTACCGATATATTGGGACACATTTTTTTGTCCCGAACCCGTTACGTCCCAAGATCAAACGGGACATGAGCGGGACAGCTTAAATTTATACCGATCTGTCCCGTTTGTCCCGTTTCATCTACTCTACTAATATATAATACTAATTCTAGTCCAAAATCCAAATACACTCATTCTTTAATTAATTAGTTATTTAATTAAATTAATTTCATGAGCTTGAAATTTATTTGGACCCGTTCCACTCATTGTTTTTTGTTGGATGGCTAGATGTTTCTTTTTTTTGAATGAAATTTCACCCTCTTCCCCTTCTTATATTTGCAATTAGGACAAAGTAGGACGACCCGAATCCGTCCCATTTTATTCCGATCCCAAATTTTATGGGACAAACTGGGATAAGATTGTAATCCGAACCGTTCCGGACCGTTTATATATAACGGGACAAGACATGGGACAACCTAAAATCCGGACCGTCCCGATCCGTGCCCACCCCTACTTCGAACCGGTTCAAACCGGTAAGAACCGGCCGGTCGGACCGGTCCGACCAATTTTTTTTTTTTTGCGATTTTTTTCCAAAACTTTACTCCATGAGGGTTTGAACCCGAGACCTTAAAGGCATTTGCTTGAGTTCTTAACCATCCAAGCAAAGTAACTTGTTGTTTCAAGTTTGCATAATTTTTTATAATATTTCATAATTTATAAAAGATTGTATACAAAATCCTTTTCAATTTTAAAATATCAAATCATTGATATTATTTTTTATAAAACTTTAATATTATTTTTTAATATGTAAAGTTTATTTTTTAATTTAGTAAAATAACTCAAATATATTAATATAATTCTAGTCAAATATTATAAATTGCTTTGTTTAGGTATTTATAAATGAAAATGTGTGTGTGTGTCTATATGCATGTGTGTGTGTGTATACATACATACATACATACATACATACATACATACATACATACATACATACATACATACATACATACATACATACATACATACATACATACATACATACATACATACATATATATATATATATATATATAATAAAATTTTATTGCATAATGGATAAAAGAAGCAATTACAGCAATGTAGGAGAAGGGTTCTGCCCACCGAAAAAGAACAACAAAATGTATTACATAAACAAGGTAGAAGGCTTGCGTAGGTTGGAACGAAGACCCAAAGATTTGAGATTGTCATCAAGGATCATCCATTTTTTGTCTTTGTGAGTCTAAATCCACTCTTGTATAGTCTTCATGGTTGAGGTGATGATGGAGCGTTCGTTGAAGGCCTTCCGTTCGTAGATTTCAGCATTATAAGCTTTCCATAGTCCCCATGCAATCATCCCTGGGAGTATAGAGTGGATTTTGTCCATAAGTTTTATTCTGCACGTACCAAGCCACCAGTTCATGCATACGTCGTGGATGGTGTCCCCCCTTTGAATGACAGGCCCGTCAAATAGGGTGGAAAAAAACCTCCAAATCTTTTGTGAGAGCCTGCACTGGTAAAGAGTGTGGTTCATGTTTTGGGGACCATTGTGGCAGAAGTTACATCTAGAGGGAATGGCAATGTTGAATCTGGCTAGGTTGTCTCGGAAAGGCAGGAGATTGTGAAGAGCTTTCCATAGGAACAGTCTAGGGATTTGAAGTTTTGACCAGACCATTTTGCACAAGAGAGAGGAGGGCTTAGCTTCCCTCCAAGAGTTATAAGCAAGCTTGAAGGAGAATGGATTCCCCTCCCACATTTCTGTCCCAGAGATGGTATGAACATGCTCAAGAGCCCAGTTGTGTATACGGGCTGCTCTTTTCCAGGTGACAGTGTCCGTGTGGTATTCATGAAATGAATCTGGCCGGTATTTGCTTCTCATATATTTTCCCCATATCCCTTCTGAATTTCTGATCTTCCACCAGATTTTTGACGAATAAGCAGCTTCAATATCCTCCAAATGCCTAATCCCAAGTCCTCCTTCGCATGTGGGGAAGCAAACATTTCTCCAGGACTTCCAGTGATATTTGGGTTTTCCATCTTTGTGTCTCCAAAGAAAATTCTGCATCATCTTGTTGAGGGTGTTGTGAATGGATTTGGGCATCTGTTGGACCGCTAGAATGTGTAATGGGATAGAGCTTAGAACGTGCTTGATGAGGATTAACCTGCCCATTTGGTTGAGGACCTTGCTGTGCCAAGTGTTAAGGTATCCCTCGAAATGTTGGACAATTCTCTTACAGTCCTCTTTTTTAAGTTTCCCTTTACCAATAGTTGCTCCTAGGTATTAGAAAGGTAGTTTCCCTTCCCTCATTTGCAATGCTTTATGCATATTCTGTCTGATGGCCGGCCTAACCTTTGGGTTTGTGTAAAAGAAGCTTTTGTTGAGATTTATGAGGTGACCAGATGCTTTGAGGAAGATGTCCAGCAGCCCTTTGAGTCTGATCAAGTATGTGGAATGCCCATTAAGAAAGAATATTACATCGTCTGCATAGGCGAGATGTGATGGAGGTTTAGCTTTACCCGTGTTCATATTTTTGATGTAACCCTCTTCCATTTTGCCCTTAATTAGCCTACTCAGCACTTCATTGCCAATAATGAAAAGGAGTGGAGAGAGCGGGTCCCCTTGCTTGACCCCCCTACCCATTTTAAAAAAGCCATGTGGAATTCCATTGATGAGTATAGAAAAATGAGTGGCTTTAAGTGTTGATAGCAGGAGCTGGCAAGATTGGGGGCTGAAGCCAAAGGATGTGAGAGTGATCTCAAGAAACTCCCAAGATATCCTATCAAACGCCTTTGCAAAATCAACCTTAAGAGCAACATTGGCATTGGTAGTGGTGTTATGAAGGCAATGTATCATCTCTTGAGTAAGAAGTATGTTGTCCTCAATACCTTTTCTAGGCTGAAAACCACTTTGTTCTGGGCTAATAATTTTAGGCAGAAGTCTGCCCAATCTATTGGCTAAGATTTTTGTATTAATCTTAAAGAGAAAGGTTGACAGGGAGATGGGCCTAAAGTCATTCATCGACTTGGGGTCCTCAACTTTTGGAATGGGGGTAAGTAGAGTAGCACCATATGACTTTGGAATAGGGAGACCCAAAAAGAATTCTTGGGAGGCGCGAACAACTTCCGTGTGTATGATATGCCAGTAGGTCCTGAAGAAGAAACCGTTGTATCCATCTGGGCCTGGGGCGCTGTTTGCATTGAGTTCCCAAATGGCTGTTTTGACCTCATCCTCCTGTGGTACTGCACAAAGCATATGATTATCCTCATTGGTGATTGTGATGGGGATGTAGGAGAAGATTTCGTCCTCAATGGAGATGGGCTCCGCTGTATAAATTTTGGTGAAGTAGGATATAACATGGTTGGCAATGCTGTTGATGTTCTCAATGCTCCTGCCTTCATCATCTTTGATGCTAGAGATCCTGAGTTTATTGCGCCTGTTTTTAACCACATTATGGAAAAATTTGGTGTTAGCATCACCCTCTTTAATCCATTTGAGTCCCGCCTTCTGTTTCCAGAATTCTGTTTCCCTTTTGGATTGGAGGAGTAGCTCAGCATTGGCTTTGTTGAATTCCACCAAATTTTCTGGGTTGCTGTTTTGCTCAAATTTGTCCTGGGCAGAATTTGCTTTATATTCTGCTTCCTTAAGGTTTTGGAATACATTCCCAGAAATATCCTTATTCCAAGTGCGTAGAGTTTTCCTCAGTTCCTTAAGTTTAGCAGACAGCCCCTTCATGCCATTGTACGTCTTATTGCATTCCCAAAACGAGGCAATGGTACTTTCAAGGGTGTGGTGGGAGCACCACATGTTGAGGAAACGAAAGGGTTTAGGGCCCAGAAAATTATCCAAAATACAGTTTAGTAAAAGAGGCCTATGGTCAGAGGCTCCCTTGCTAAGCATTGTCAAATTGGTGGAAGTAAATGTATCAATCATAGATTGGTTACCAAGGATATGATCAAGACGTCTCCATACTTTCCCATTGCTTCTTTTCCCGCTCCATGAATAGTGGCCCCATGAAGGATGGATATAAAGAAGGTTGGAGGATTCTGCACATTCCTTGAATTCATCAATAGACCTGTAGCAAGGTTCAGAATTGCCTTTATGTTCATCCACGCTGTGAATGCAGTTGAAGTCCCCTCCAACAATCCAAGGATCTGATCCAGTATGCCAAGATGATATGGAAGACCAAAGAGGTGCCCGGTCTGCCCTGGTGTGTCTTCCATAAACAGAGGAGATCCAAAGTGATCCCTGTGTTTCTGAGGATGAAAACTGGTAGTGAACAACTTGAGGATGTTCAACTACCTGTAACAGAGTGAGAGTAGGCTCTTTCCACATGATCCAGAGCTGCTTATTAAGATGAGAGGATGCCTTAGTCATTCCAAACTGCCTTTTGAAGGTGTCTAAATGAGGATCATCAAGAAGTGGTTCCATAAAAGCTAAAAAGGAGGGTTTATGAGCTGCACAGAGAGTTTGGATTCTTGGGGAGGACTTACGAACACCTCGAATATTCCAAAAGATCAAAATCATTAATAGGAGGAGTGAAGAGTTCTAGCTTTGCTCCTCAGAGTCATGCTAAGAGGAGCCATAGGGGTTTTTTTTCCTCTACCCTTCATGAAGGATAAAGCATTCTCTTTGAACTGCGTGAATTTTCCCTCAAGAGCAGCTATGGGGCTTTTATTCAGAAGCCTTTCCCCTTCCCCATCTGAGTGAATACACACCGGAGTGCCCGGGCTGTTGTTCTCAACCACAGTAGATAGGAGAGCTAATGAATCAATGGTGGATGTGTGTTCGTTGGAAGCTACTGCCACCTTGACCATAGTGGAGGGGGGACATGGATGCTTGGACAAGGGGGCTGCATCTTGTACGAAGTGCATGTCCCCAACCAAACAATTTGAGCTAGGTGCCTCATATGGACTTGGGGACCTTGATCTGCTAGATACCAAGGGTTTCAAAGAAGTGGGGACAATAGTATATGGAAGTGTAGTAGGTTGGCTGTCCTCCATGTTTGGCAATATGGAGCAAGTGGCCACCCATGTTGGCTCTTTGTTGGTTGTCCTTTTGTGACTTGTTCCTTCCTTCTTACTCTGAACCCTGATCCAATCCTGACTGGATTTTGGATGGCTCTTGGTGGACTAAAGCCTCTCATTGGATGTCCCGCCAGCGAGGACTTTTCCGGCGGGCTTTGAGATTGGTTTGCAGAAGTGACCCTTCCGCTTACAGCAATTGCAGTATAAAGGGAGGTCATACAGAAGCTCCACCGTTCTTTCCCAAGTGCTTGTTCGAATCAGGATAGAAGAACGTTTGGGTTTAGAAACATCCAACTCCAAAAGGATCCTAGCCGTCTGGAAGTACCCACCACGAGCTGTGGTATCATCCATCTGAATTGGGGTTCCAAGTGCACTGGCTATGGAGAATATGGTGCTATGTTCAGAAGGAAAAAAGTAAGCCTTTTGAATGTAACCCAAACCAGCGATATGGGGTTGTCATTCCTTTCATCTATACTTGGATCCCATTTGGAGAGATTGAGTGTGCAGCCATCCGTTTTCCAGGAATTTCTGGATAGTAAGCGAATGAATTCGCTACGCAAATTGAGATTGATGATAACTTGAGATTTGTTGATGGCAGTGATGCGAAAACCTCCTTTGAACCCTCTCTTCTTCAGTGATAACCCGATGTCTTCCGGAGAGAGTGCTCCATTGAAACTAGCTTTGATAGCATGAGGGAAAATCTCCCTTAATTTGGAGATGTCCTCATTGTTAAGCTCAATCACCGGGTCTCCATGTTTGGACAGCGAGACCTTGCCCAACTGCTGTGTGGCCTTAGTTTTGAAGAGATCTGAGAACAATTTCAGTGGCCTGCCGGTGGTCTTCGCTGGAAAATCCTCTCTCTCCTGCCATCATACACACACACACACACACACACACACACACACACACACACACATACATACACATATTTGAGTTATTTTACTAAAGTAAAAAATTATATATATATATATATATATAGATATATATATATACACACACACACACATACATACATACACATATTTGAGTTATTTTACTAAATTAAAAAATTATATATATATGTGTGTGTGTGTGTGTGTGTGTGGCGAACACTACTAAAAATGAGGAGGAAATCTTGAATTGGGAACCAACCTCTGATAAACTCTTTAGTTTATCTAGTGCTTTTGACATTTGTAGAGTCTCTCGTCCTACATGTAGATCTTTCATGTACATATGGGGGAAAGGGCAAAACCCTAAAGTTAGCATTTTCCTCTGGAAATTATTCAAGAAAGCTCTGCTCATCCCTGAGAACTTAGAGAGACTTGGTTTTCATCTTCCCTCAGTTTGCTTCTTGTGCCACAATGGTCCATACACAGCAAGTCACTGTCTCTTAGAGTGTCAACAGGTTCAACCTATTTGGAGGCATTTTTCAGCTATATTGGGCATCATCCATGGTAACTGCTCTTCTAATAACCAATTCTACATGAAGTGGTGGCTTAGAGGTAATAATACTATTGGTGGTTTCATTCGGCAACATCTTCCATCCATCATTTCCTGGCATATTTGGAAGCAAATAAATATAATTATCCACAATGACGGTGCGTGGAACCCTGCTCAGGTAATCAACAATATAGCTAATTACACTAGGCAGTGGTTACTGGCCAAATGTCCCAAGGCTTTTCGAACTAGAGATGATTGGCTTATATCCAACAATATCAACCCTCCCTTTCGCACTATGAAACTTATTCGTATGGTGAAATGGTTGGCCCCTCCTAGTGGAAGGCTCAAACTTAATGTGGATGCTTCCTACACTGATTCCCACCAAAGAGGAGCTTGTATACTTCGAGATGATAAAGGCAACTTCATCCATGCAGCCAGTTTCTCAATTATAGCAGGAACATCATATATTGCTGAAGTTCAAGCCCTAATTAGAGCTGTGCAATGGGCAGTTAGACTAACGGCAAACTTCATTATTGAAACGGATGCATGGGAGATCTATGTACGTACAACTAAATAAACTGCCCACCCATTCTCCATGTTTCCCACCGATGTTTTGAGCAGATTAATCCAACAACACAAGCTGGAAATACATCATACTTTGAGACAAGTTAATCGAGTTGCTGACCTCTTGGCAAAAGAAGATAGAATTAAAGACATTGTTTTTATTGAATACAAATATGTTTCTAGTCTCCCTATTAATGTAAGATCTACGCTTGCGCATGACTTTGTACCCTCCTTTCGTTTTGATTAATACAATTTTCATTGCCTTTATACACACACACACACACACACACACACACACACACACACACACACATAAGAATGAATGATCCTCTACGAAAGAAATAAGAATGAATGAGATCCATTGATCTCAAACGATCAATGGATGGAAGCCTTCTACAAAACGGACTGCACCACTAGCTTTTATAAGGTAAGGAAATGAATTCATTGATTGTAAATTAAAATCAAAGAGTAATAGAGTTAATATTGTAAAATCGTATTGCATTTAAAATGGTCAGGGATGACACGCAACTATCCATTTCCGAAACTAATGCCTTCCATATAATTTGACTTCCACTTGCATTCTTTTTCGGATCTATTGTCACGTTTTTTTCATTTTTTAATTTTTTTCTCTTTTTTATTTTTTGCCATTTTTCTTCAATAAAAATTAATATTAAATATTTTTTTCTATTGCACTCTTTATTCCTCATATGCATTATTTTAATGCATTTCACACGGTGGAAAAGATTTATTTATTTACTTTGATTTTTTTCAAATTTATAAATAATACTTTCTTGTCATGTTATTTTTATCATTTTTTGGTTAACTATATTTGGTTATTTCTTGTATTATCACATTTTATTATAAATTTCTCACATTTTAAAGTAAAAACTTAAAAATTTATAAAGATTTTTTAATATTATTGCACTATGATAGCTGATATATGCACTGTGTCTTACTTTTATATTTTATTTAATTTTTGTATTAATTTGTCGATTAGTGAATAATGAAAGTGAGTAACTTTTTGTGAGGTGAAAAAAGCTTAAGAATGCATTGTATTCAGAATAAATATAATACAAATTTGAGAAATAGTTTGCCTATGCGGGATTCGAACCCACAACCGTAGTACGTACTGCTCTACCATTTGAGCTAATAGGCACCAATTTTTTTTAAAGAGACTCACAACTTGCACTTAGACTTATTAAATATATATTTTAAGATGAGAATTTTACAGAAAATTTTAAGTGCATCATCATTTGCAAAAAAATCAATATGTACAGTATACAAATGCATTAGAAATTCTCCACAAGATGCACCAATTTTGATTCTATATTATCCTTTAGCTTGATTTTGAAAATGTATTGCCCTCTTTTATAAATGCATTAACTTGATTCAATGATGCACAATGATAGTACATACACCCATAGTACGTACTGCTCTACCATTTGAGCTAATAGGCACCAATTTTTTTTGAAGAGACTCACAACTTCCACTTAGACCTATTAGATATAGATTTTAATATGAGAATTTTACAGAAAATTTTAAGTGCATCATCATTTGCAAAAAAATCACTATGTACAGTATATAAATGCATCGGAAATTCTCCCCAAGATGCATTAATTTTGATTTTAGCTTGATTTTGAAAATGTATTGCCCTCTTTTATAAATGCATCAACCTGATTCAATAATGCACAATGATAGAAAAAAGCAAAGTAAAAAAAACAAAACAAACAATAATGTACACCCCTATTGAATACCAAATTGTCCAATCAACATTATCATGGCCAACAATTTCCAAGAATATAACAATATAATCACAATCCACAAATGTTTTACTTTCTTTTTTCTATGCCTTGAAATGTGACTAGAGGTGGGGGTTGTGCTCAACGTAAATGCAGCATACAAAGGGGTGGAGTGCAGTACTAGTGTTCTACAATGTTATGTCTAATAGAAGAAAATCTTAAAATTTCACAGCACACCAATGCAGACTAGCATAACAGAAGACATGAAAAGGGGCTTTGAAAAAGGTGTATCATTGTTCTTCTAAACCAATCTAGACCAGCACAAAGGGAGACTCACCGGAGGTGTTAAACTTTGAAATTCATTTGAAAACACAAGGAAGGAAGCATCCAATTTTCCAATTATATTGGATCTCTAACTCTAACAAATCTATTAGTCAATGTGCAACCAAGGCTAATAATACTGCAAATTGAGAGGAATCTTCAAGTATGTTAAAGAGACATCCTTGTATGCAGCTGCGAGTAGTATAAAAAACATAGAGAGCATTACAGTGCATTTAAATAGATATAATTTAATTGCCAGAGTTAAATCGTAAAAATGACATCTTATAAGAGAGTGAAAGTGCAAGAACAAAAATTTAAGTGTGTGGAGAGTAGAGCTAACCCACACATAATATGGGACACAAGATTATGCCTACACTGAACACAACTTGGGTACAACACCCTGGATGGTGGAAGCATGCAGTACCAAGAACATAAAATGTATTACAATGCTTTTAATTATACATATTGTTACACCTAGAGTTAAATATAAAAAAATGGCATTGTATAAAATGAAAAATCCTCACCAACAAATAATGAAATCGTTTAATCAATGGTTGAAAATCACAAAGTAGATATTAATAAATGTATTAAAACACATACAAAATCAAATTTGTATCTTGTAGCCCTTCTAATTACAAACTAAGTGAATCGAGACATCGAACTCTCAGAATCCAAAAGTGAATGAAATCATGAAAACTGGAATGTGGAGAGAGTTGACCTATAACACATAATGAACAAAAATAGTGCCTAAAAGTGAACACAAACTTGTGTCCATCATCCTTTTCGGTGGATGTATGCAGTGCGAACATCACATAATGCATTACAATACATAATAGTACACATACCATTGCAAACATAGTGAAATATGAAAAATGCACCATAAGTAAAAAATTACAACTGCAAATAAAGAAACTACATGATCAAGGGTTGAAAATTAAAGAACAGGTATATGGAATGTGTGAATGCAAACATGAAATCAAAATTTTCATCATTCAATTTAAAAATTCAATGAATTAAGAAATCGAATTCTGACCAAAAGAGTGAACACAAAGGGATTAAAAACTTAGATGTGGAGATGGAAACAAAGAAAACATGCACATGATGCTAATTATGACTATTAAAATTGACGAACCTTCTCATCAGACATGAACATCAAGAACAAGAAAAAACAAGAAGAATTTGACATGTAAATTTAAGGCAAAAAACGGCTTCTGGAAGAGATGTTTAAAAAATTCAAGATGAAAAACTAAGGTATCCCTACCTTGAAATATAAATCTTGACTGCGGTGAAGAGAGATTAACTCATATGAGAAAACTCCAGATCAGTTGTGAGATAGGGAAGGAAGATCACGCTAATCTTGCGGGCACTATGAAGAGAGACGAGAGAGAGAAAAAAGAATTCAATTGAATATACAATAATGCCCTTAATTATGCCGATGGGAGATAAATCAAGACTGGTTGATCAAACGGTAGATATTTATTCTTATATATATGAATCTGGTGAGAATGCGATCTTAGGGGAGAAATGAGAATGAATCTGGTGCTTTAGATTGCGCGATCTAAGGGTCAGGATTGCATCAAAATTAAGTGCAACAAAATGGTTTGAAAATGCATCACGTTGAAATGCATCATAATCCTTTGAAAATGCACTATCTCAAAATCTGAGCGCATGATGCAATCTGAGCCGCACGATGCATCAGATCCAACGGTTAGATTTCATTCTCATTTCTCTCCACAAGGTGCATTCTCACAGGAACCGGCCCCTATATATATATATATATATATATATATATATATATATATATATATATATATATATATATATATATATATATATATATATATATATATATATATATATATATATATATATATACATATATATATATACATATATATATATATACATATATATATATATATATATATACATATATATATATATATATACATATATACATATATATATATATATATATATATATATATATATATAATTTTTAAATATGTTTAAACCACCGGTTCGACCAGTTGAACCACTAGTTCGACCAGTGAACCAGTACCTTGACCGGTTCGGTCACCCGTTCAGTTCTGAAAACTATGTTAGAAACAATTGAAGAAGAAAAGGGGCGAAGGGTGTCCGTTGCAGCGAGTTGAAGATGAAGCTGAAGCAGCTTGAGGGTATTCTTGGATCTCTTGAACAGTTCTCCAATCCCAAGGTCTCTTCCTTACCCCCTTATATTTCCCCATATATCTATATGCATTTATAGTATGTACGGATTTGTGGGTTGTTCTTTCTGTAGCGGAGTTTTCTTACGTTTTAATGGCAGATTGAACTCGAACAATATCCAACTGGACCCCACATAGCTTCTCGGATGTTATACACTGTAAAATTTCTTATATTCCCACTTTAGAGTATCTATTATTTTGATTTAATCCTTAAACTCTCTGTTCTTTACATTCTTTTACGAATTTTTATTTTTTCCATATGTGGATAAATATAGGCTGAAAATTCATTTGGTGATGTGAGCAATAAGGTGGTTGCTGATTTTGGTTGTGGTTGTGGTACATTAGGCCTTGCTGCAGCTCTCTTAGAGGCTGAGTATGTACCCCTCCCATTTGTGTGCTTTGATTATGATTTTATTTGATAAAGAATTAATCTTTGGACATTTTAAGCGTTATTTGTAATTTTTATTCCCCGGTTTTTAGGCTAAGATGGAGTCGGTCTCTGGGTTTTTGGACTTCAAAACTCAGCTCTCCAAACTCCCGATAATGTTTTTGGCTCGGCGTCCGACATGGAATTTATAAACCCAGTCTGAAAAATACATTTGAATGACCTAACTTATAAACTCAGGGTCAGGGATTGAGTCATAATTGAAGGACTAAGTGAGAATAACTTATTTTTTAAAATAATGTTATGAAAGGATGGCTTTTTATTTTTATTTTTGTCTGATTTTATTTTTAATTAATCACATGGCACAGACATGTTATTGGCCTTGACATAGATAGTGAGTCCCTTGAGATTGCAGCTACGAATGCTGATGAGCTTGAGGTACTTTTGACTCATCTCATTTCTTGGGATTCTTCAATGATGCTCTTATGTAGCAATTGTGTTGTTCGCTTGCTGTTTTTCCTTTACTCCTGCAGGTAGATATGCAATTTGTTCAATGTGATATCAAGAACTTACCATGGAAAGGTATTCCATTGGTGATAATTGTTGAATGGTTGGTGGTTGTAGCATGCTTTTCAAAAAAAAAAAAAAAAATCGGTTATGCAATTTTTGGAATTGTTTCACAATCTGTAGGATTCCAATTTCATATGAGTTGCTCACATGTTTGTAATGCTTTTAAAATCATGATTTAATATGAAAAAGATCATGGACTTGCAAAGTCGACTTAGGGCAATTTCCAACTACTAAATTCACAACCTGCCTCATTCATTTTGAAAACAGAGGTCCACAATAACAACAACATTACCTCAGTGTCTCAAAGGCTCCTGCCCATTGACGGGTAAGGGGGTTGAATAAGCATAGAGCGGTTGTTTCAGGATGACCCATGGTGAGCGTCGAAAGTTACATTGACTAACTGCTACTTCACTATTAAAAGAAGTGCCGACAAATTAAAGAACCATTTTGCTTTATTCCATCATACCCCAAAGCTAAAAAATAGTGAATCTTTGGCTCTATAAGAGATGATGGAAACCGCTCAAGAAAATAATTTAATTAAACATAATAAAAAATGTTCAAATCCAAACGAGTCCTACTTTCTTTGAAGCCTGAATTCAACAGTGGAAAAACATTAGTGGAAAAAGGAACATGACTCGTGCATCTCTGTGTTGTAATTTTATTAAAACACAGTTTAGAATATGATTTTTACTAAACTTGTGTCTCTTGATTGCCAAATATTAACTTTCAAGTTTAAAATATGATTTTTGTATTCCCTAAAGCTCTGTTTCCTTAACTTTTCTTCTCTTGATAGCAAATTTGGGTTCATCGGCGCATTCTGACATTTTCTCTTTTTACAATGGACGAAAGCTGCGAGCCTGAATTTTGAAATCCTTTTCAGGCCAGATTGTAGATACTGTTGTGATGAATCCTCCATTTGGCACGCGGAAGAAAGGTGCTGACATGGATTTCCTTTCTGTGGCATTGAAGGTAGGAACATGACGTTCCTTTCCGAGTTTCACTTACTGGCCTCTTCCGTGCTTCATATGTAGATCATGGATGTGATTGACTAACAGTTTGCTTTTACTAGGTTGCTTCCCAAGCGGTTTATTCCTTGCACAAGACCACGACTAGAGAAGTAAGTCTGGCTAACTGATAAGTTGCATCTCCTTGGAAAGAAAGCTTTTTCTTTGAGCCAACCTTTGATTCATTAGAGAAATGATGCAATATCTATATCATTGCATGGTTTTGGGGGTTGTGGAATATCTTCATTAAAACGCATAGCTTTTTGTTTGATTATTTTTTCTTCTGATTTGGTTTCTGCACCTCTCTGCCTTCAAGTAGGGGTAGAGTTTTGCATACACACACCCTCCCCAGACCTTCATTTTTGTGGTATTTTTTTCTATATAAATTATACACACAACAATAATAACAAACCCAGTATAATCCCTGCCCCATTGGAGGTTCGGTGTCAAGATGTACGCGCCCTTACCCTCATAAATATTGAGACTCTAGATACATTGAACATGCCACATTATTTTACATTGAAGGGTAAACTAGATATTTTGCACTAAATTTGTATCAATAGTGGTTGCCTTAAGTACTCTCCTCAACATGTGTATCTTCACCAAAGTGGAAAGATACACAAGGACGGAGCGAGTATATATGTTTTACCGAACAAACACCGATTTTGGCCTTCTATTATACTATCACTGTCAATGCCAATTGGTTTGTGGTCAATTGTTGGGTCCCATGCGTACTTTGTGGAACATTTGGGAATTAGAATTCTTACCATGTTTCTTCTTATTATGGCGATAACAGCACGTCAAAAGAGCTGCATTGAGGGATTTCAATGCTAGCAGTGCAGAGGTTATCTGTGAGGTACATATAATAGAAGTTGTTAGAGTGCATGCTAGGAGTATGTTGGTATTTGTGAAGTTAAAGTAATCGCTTCCATTTTACAGCTTCGGTATGACGTGCCACAACTATATAAATTTCACAAGAAAAAGGAGGTAGACATTGCCGTGGACTTGTGGCGATTTGTACCTCAAAGACACAACATGAGAAATGCAAATTGTTGATTGTGAGAGCATTGCAAGGCCTTACAGTTGAAACCCATGTACGAAATCGTGTCCCTCGACTAGGATTCCAGATTGGGATTTTTTTAAACACTTCATTGTGCAAACAAATTGGTCTTGAATTGTTTTGGAGAGAAATTTGGTCAAGCATGTCTTTTTTTTTTGAGTCAACAAGGTTTGCATAGTGTGATAATGCAGTTAGGTATTTAAAAATGGTAAGAAATTTAAAGGACAATGTTATGCAATGCACGGGATTTCTTTTCCAGAATTATACTTCGAGTTATATAGAATGGAAATTTGTTTATAAACAAAAAAGTTCCGTTTCAAAAATAAAAAAATGAAAATTTCTGTTTCGTAAGAATAAAAATAAAACATGTATTGAAGAAGAAAATAATAAGAGTTTTGTGTATTATTATTAAGGATACAACGCAAAATTAATATACGCTAATTAATACAAAAAGGGTTATAAAAAGGGTAATTGCATCGTGATTGATAAATAACACAAAGCAATTATACACTATTTTTGGTATCGTCTATTAAATTCTATGGCACGGTATTCCAATTTTAAACTTTAAACGTATATTATTTTCTAGAATCCAACGTATTTAAAACTAAAAAAGGCAACATAATATCTCAATAATGAATAATAAGAATAATAATTGCAAATGTAATTCTTTTTTTACCATTGTAAATAGCTCAACTGTAACACTTTATTAACGCTAATCTCTAACGCTATTCCCAAACAGGCTCAAACCCTTCGTACTATAAATAGAAGTTTTAGAATTTCATAATATAAATGCGGCCATTTGCAAACCCTTCGCAGTAAGATTATTCAACGTGATTTTTATTCCGTGCTTTAAAATTGCCTTTCCTACGAGCACGAGGAGCTTAACCGCTTTAAAAAATGTTGATGAGAGGTCAGCGATGTTGATGATGAAACTGAGAACGATAAGAGTTTATCACGTTCCTGCGTGATGAGAAATATTAATTGACCCGAATGTCCTGGTCCGAATTTCCCAATTAATATTACCATAATTATCATCACCAAACACTGACCACAAATTACTCTTCATATCATACTTTCCTTAATTACATCCACTATTCACTCGTTACCATAACTACCTCCACCCATCACTACCTACCATAATTACTCCCACCATTCACTCCCTACCATACATATCTCCATTACTCCCTCATCTCTCACTATAAAAGGAACCCTTCACCTTCAGGATTAGGAGGCCAATTTCCATATTTTCTCTTATACCCTACCATGTAACTATACTCTCTCACATTACTTAGAAAATACTCCTTGTATTATTTATTCTTTATAGAGTTAAAATGCTCCATCAATGGCTATAATGCCAAGATTATGTACAATGTACAAACCCCGATATTAATAAAATCTCCCTGTTGGCATGATACCGCCAAAAAAGGCCCGTGGTTTTCTCCCGATTTGGGTTTCCACGCCAAAAATAGCTTTTACGTATTTTTTGTGATTGTTAGGCTCGTTTATCATTTTGACACAATAAAAATGATAAAGCCGGTCATAACAATTAACACCATCATTTGGCGCCGACCGTGGGACCGGTTAAGTTCGGCCATACAAAGATCGATGCTCGAGTCGTGCAAAGTCCATGGTCGGCACTACAAACTTAGGAAGTATATTCTCAAAAAAGTGATCTTTTGGAATATTTCTTCTAAAATATCCGAGAAACCTAGAGAGAAATTATGAATTTCAAAGAACAATCAACCATAGAAGAGATCCATTTACCAAAAATCATCTCTCTCTCTCTCTCAAAAGGAAAGGTCAAAATCTTTTACACTATTGAAACGTGTTTCCCGATGTCACTAGAGGACTACTTCCACGTCGTGACGTCAGCCAAGAACTCAGATCCAGTAAATGAAAGTTGCCTCCCATTCTCCTGGTTGGTAATACGAGCTAAAGCTCCCAGACCTGTCCAGTTATCCCACCAGAAGCTCAAGGATCCATCATATATCTTCCAAAATATGTAGGGTTCAATAAGGTTTCGAATGAAGACCATCCTCTTCCATATGTGGGACTCACCATGTTGCCACACCTTAGCAACAGGGTGAACTCTTTGACAATATTTGGCTTTCATGAATTGAGTCCATAAGGTGACAGAGGTTCTAAAATTCCACCACAACTTGGCACTGCAAGCATCCACCATGGTCTGCATTCTAGTAAAGCCCAAACCTCCTTCTTTAACAGAAAAGCTCATATGCTCCCATGAGCTCCAATGGTAGTGCTTTTTCCTAGCAGATTGGCCCCAAAAGAAGTTAGAAAAGCTCTGCTCCATTTTACTCAAAATTGTTTTGGGAGGTTGAATAGCCGAGAAGAGATGGGAAGGAAGAGCTTGCAGCACACTCTTAATGAGGACTTGTTTACCACCATAGGATAATAATCTCCCCTGCCATCCCTCACATTTTTGTGATATTCTCTCCAATAGTGTGTTACAATAGCACACTTTTAGCCTGCCTTTATATATTGGACATCCCAAATAATAGAATGGGAAAGGTTGGTGTTTAACTGAAATGAGATCAACCATTCGATATCTCTTTAGACTTCACCAAACAAAAAAGGTAAGTTTTGATATCCGAAGATATCAAAATCCATATATCTTTTGCTCGCAAAATACGTCCTAAATATTAAAATGAGTAGTCTTTAACTTTTAAATAAACATTTGTTTGATGCAGAATAAACAATGTAATAATAATATAGGAACTCCCAATAGCACAAACTTTAGAAATTTCTTGTTATTTCACCCTTCCTTTTTAACTTTAACTTACTGTACTTAATTTGAGAAGTGAATCACAAATTTTAAGAGGAACGGAGGAAGAAATATATGAGTATCAACTCAAGTGTGTAGTCCAAATGCCATCTTCAACTTTTATTAGTTGAAATAAAATATGACACTGAATTTGGTATCACAACCTACAACAGTCCTAAAACTAAAACCATGATAACAACAATGATACCAATATAAGTTTCCGACAACATTTATTTTCAATTCAATTTATTTAATTATTCTTGTAAAATGCAAAATATAATTTATGCATTAAAAACTATATATAAAAATATAATTTATGCATTAAAAACTATACATAAAAAAATCATCCATGTGTTATTATTAATTTCTAATTTGGGCTATTTAGTCCATATTGTAGGGCTAATATTACTAATTTGGGCTATTTAGTCCATATTGTAGGGCAAATCTTGAAACATCTCACTCCAATCCATACATCGGACTCCCATTTAATACGGAGTACATTCTTTTTTTTTTTTACAAAATTCTATATGTATCTATGAAACAAACGGTAGCATTTTGTTTACTACAAATTTGAGTATAGTGGGAAAAAAATGCTTTGAATCGTCGCTATTCGACTCAAACTCCTAAAAATGGCTTCCAAGCCACCTTGAATATGTAATCTCGCCCCACATTTCAAAGAAGAAACGTACCCCTTTCGCTTGGCTAAGCCCAGAAAAGGCTCGTGGTTTTCTCTTTATTTCTTTTTGCTTTTGAGCACGAGTGTTGATTTTTAAGATCTCCAGTTGTATTTACACCAAAGTATGACCGTGTATGCATTTAGTAGCTCGCTTCATTAACCTTTATCTCCAGAAGCTCTTCAATGGGTTGACGACATATCGGACACTTGTTTGATTGAAGCCTCAAAACCTTTGCGCATTCACCGCAGAGACACTGCAAGCAAAACCATGGTAGCCCAAAAAGGCCAAGACAAGGTTTTAGAAATAGAAATGCATTATAGGCCAGAGGAAAATAAAAAGATACATGTACCAAAAGAGAGTTATCTCTGATTAGGGTAAAACTTTTACATTTTTGTAACTTAACAAATTTTATTTCCTGCTTTTACTAAATATACCATATGTAATTTCTATATGATTTCTCTTTGGCAAACTACATCAAACAAAAGATTCATTCCATCGAATGGGACTTATGTTGGAAAAAACAATGTTCAAAATAAACCTCTTGTATCATGCATCATTAGGCGTTCCCCAAAATATAAGAGAAAAAAAATTAAAAAGCTAAAACTTGGAGCGTATATATGGATGAGACTCCATTGTTTTTTTGCTCGTCGTTTTGATGTTTTTTTTCCTTGAGGGACATCGTTATGATATGACGCTATGTCCTTAATTACCTTTTGACATATAAATTCTTACTTATGAGAGAGTATGCAGATGAGTGATGATACTGGAAAATGAATTACTTTTAACATACTATAGACAATAATCACAAGAGGCCCTGGTGGGGTTCAAAGTGTGCACCCGCACATGGCCTTCAGTCATTAAAATTTAATTTTCTCTGTTTCAAAAGAAAAGTTACACTATGTTTGGTCCAAAGAATTTGGAAGGAAAAGAAAAGAAAACGATTTTCTCATTTTCCTCACCAAAATGGAAGGAATTTGATTTTCTCTCCTCTAAGTATATATTGCCTTCTCATTTTCTTTTCCTTTCAGTTTTCCTTTCATTTCCTTTCTAACCAAACAAAAAATATTGTTTTCCACTTCATTTTCTTTTCTTTTTCCTTTCAAATTCTTTGAACCAAAGAGTGTTCGGGAATTTTTTAATACATTTCACATAAAAAAATGAAAATTTTCCTCTATTTGAAAATAAAATATCTTGTTGCACAGGGCCGTTATTTGCTTTGCCAATTCCATGGATGGCTCAGGCAAAAAACAGCAGCAGCGCCTACAAATAGTCATAGTATGAGTACATCATTAACACTATGTTTGCTTCAAGGAATTTGGAAGGTAAAAGAAAAGAAAATGAGATGGAAAACAATTTTTTTTGTTAGTTTAGAGAGGAAAAGAAAAAAAAGTGGAAGGTAGAGAAAATGAGAAGACAAAATATACTGAAGGAGGGAAACAAAATTCATCCCATTTTAGTGAGGAAAATGAGAGAAAACAGTTTTCTTTTCCTTTCTAATTTCTTGAACCAAACATAGTTTAAAGGTATTCTAGCAACTATATATCCGGTTTCTCCAGCACAGAAAGATCATATGAAATGTTATTTTTACTGAAACTACCCATAATAAAAAGTGCAGATTTGAAAATGATGATACTCTTACCATATGTCTACAAGGCAAAACTGCTGTATCCCTTGGTTCGGTCATGCAAATGACACATTCTTTTCCTGAGTCATCATTTATGGCTGCTTCATCTGGTTTGCCAATTCCATAAATTTCACGCAGCTCATACCGGACCCCTTCAACCCATAGAATTTGCTTGATTACTTTCACTTGAAAGTGGTCCTCATTGTTCCTCTCTACAATAGCCTCTGTGATTTGTGCATGCCTAAGTTTATTGGCCTGTTGCTCATCAAGATGTTCCTCCACTGAAGTTGAAGGTAGACATGAGTCTGCTACTATAACAATTGGGAAAGCATTTTCCCCAGGAAGGGGCTTTGATAGATCATCTGTGTCAAAGAAGCCTAAATCAATGCCAGTTCCCGAAGGCTGGCAAAACTTTTGGCTCAATCCTTTCTGGAATGCTATTCTCACAGGTTTTATCTCTGCATACACTGGAGTGTATGAACAGTTGGTCTCCTCCTTTGCAAAGTAGAAGATGGAAATGCTACAATCACGAAAAAATGGAAGTCTATAAAACATCTAGTATTCTACTAAGATAAGAGTCTGGTGGGGGGGGGGGTGGTGGTGGTTATGGGACACATAGGAATCTTCAAATCATCATTGATTGATCTATAATACAAATAATCATTTAATATATTGATTAAGAGGGAGTTAGAATGAAGTTCACACTTTTGTTGTGTTTAGCAATCCATCCAACAACAAACCCAGTATAATGATTTATAATCCCAACTCTGTTGGGGTCGGGAGGGGGGGGGTCAAGATGTAGGCAGGCAGTCTTGCTCCGGTAAAAAACAAAGAGGCCTTGAATCAATGCCACATTTACTACCCTAAACTTCATTAAAAGAAAGAAGAAAGGGAAGTTAAATGTTCTCAGCAATCCCTACATTAACAAAATGTTGAAGGCAAACAAGCAAATTAGTGCACATTTGGATATAGTAATAAAGACAAAAGTAGAAAGATCATGTAGTGCCTTGAAGGCTGGAGCAGATGCTAGGATGGGTAATCAGAATGTCACACATCAATAGTTGAAGAAAAGCAAAAAAAGAAGACATGAAAACAAAGACACACACACTGCTTGGTCACAACAATAAAACATATCCACACCGTTATTCTGAACATAATTCATATTCATCTCTTCCACTGTGTTTGTAGGTGTGTGTTGTAATTATCTAAGCCACGTGTTACCATATTTAAAATCAAGAAGACAAAGTATTTCACATTAAAACAGTTTCAACTTATGGCCATTTGCATAGCTTGTAATCCTTCATAGGATATATAAAAAAGCTCATTGCTTGTGGTTGTAAAGAGTAAAGATGGAATAACCTTAAAATACAGTGTAAAAAGTATTCCTAGCTTATATGGGAATTAATGCTTTGCTTACAAGGCCATGATGGTTAACAAGTTCAGGCATGGTTTTCAAAGATAAAAAAATCCTACCCTGGAAGATTCAAATACTAGAGAGTTATCCAGTTGAAACTTTTTAAAATCTTCAAGAAGATATGCCACCCTGACAACATTCACTGCTCTTGCTTCGAAGGGTAACTCAGTTTCGGTAAGCTAAAGGTCACCATTCTGGTAATGCTTCTCTTTTCACCCATAAATTACCTTCTCCAAAGATAGTCACTGTGTTACGTTTGGGGACGGTTCTCAAAGTTGAGGGGATACAGGATTGGAAACATTACAGTTTCACCATTCCTATCATTGCCCTCTGTTCTATATATTCCTGAATATCCTATCAATTTGATTTCAGTTTGACAAGCTACTACTTCCCAAAAATGGCATGTTAACTTCTCAAAAACTGCTAGAACTTCTGTCACCCTGTAAACTAGCACAATACTCTTGCTTCAAAGGGTAACTTAGTTTGGGTGTGCTTTAGGTCACCTCTCTGGTAATGCATCTCTTTTCATCCATATGTTACCTACTGCGAAGATCTTCACTATGTTAAATTTAGGTATGGTTCTCGAAGTAGAGGGCTACAATAAATTTTACCATTCCTATCATTTCCTTCTGTTCTATATATTCCTGAATGTCCTTTCCAGTGTATTTCAGTTTGACAAGTTACTGTTTCCCTAAAATGCCATGTTGTTAACTTTGGGGATGGTTCTCAATGCATATCACTATACCCACAGGAATATCACCATTCTTACCATTCTCCTCTGTTCTATATATGCCTGAATGTGCATGCAATTTGATTTCAGTTGGACAACTTACTATTTCCCTAAAATGCCTTGTTAACTTTCAAAATGGTTCTCAAGTTATGTTACAGAAATTCGACTACTCCGGCATTAATTTCTCTTAAACTACATGACAAAAAATCAGAACATTTACAAACTCTGAAACTATTTTTCATGAAAAATTAAACAATATAAAAGTTAAATTTTTGGCTTTATATTATTGTACATAAAGAGAAAACAATGGCCAATGTTTGGAACAAACTCCTAAAATAACCTTCATTTTGGGATGGTGAGAGTATGTTATTTGAATATTACTCATAACCCTTTCTGATTTCACTTCTCGTCCTAGCTAGGGTTCCATATGAGTCTTTAAATTTTTTGTTAAAATACATAACAAAAAATCATAATATTTACAAATTATGAAACTATTTTTCATGATAAATTAAACAATACTCCCTCCAACCCATAATTGATTACAATGTGCACTATTCCAAAATCACCACAACTTTTGATTATTTGTGCACTTTCATTGATTATTTGACAAAAAAAAATGTTCTAGTCACCTATTGTTTTGTAGAACTTTAAGTTTTATTTTTTATTTTTGATCTGATCTTTAAATAAAATGATTTGAAAAAACTTGGAATTTTCCTTTGTTTTGTGCAATTCGTAATCTATTATGGGGCGGAGGGAGTAAAAACAATTAAGGCTTTGTACATAAAGAGAAAATAATGGTCAAAGTTTAGAACAAACACCTAAAATAACCTTCATTTTGGGACGGAGGGAGTATGTCATTAGAATATTACTCAAAGCCCTTTCTGATTTTGCTTCTTGTCCTAGCTAGGATCCTGTATAAGTCTTTGGTCTTCATGTTCAGAAACTCCTCAACAAAATGTAGTTGACCACAAGAATTGACACCTTATTGAAACAGCTAGAACTAAGGTCATTTATTGGCTCGATCACCTCAGTGGCAACCACAAGAAAAAATCTCACATTAATCTCTAAACACATGCACAACTACTCATACACTTTCTCCTTAACCACCACCACTACCTTATTCACCTTTCACTTAGCTTCCTTTTACCAATTTAATTTCAACTAATGAACTTCACAGCTCAACTAATTGAACATGAAAACTAAAGAAAAGTAAAAAGGGTAGTTATATGAACTATGAAGAACAAGAAGTGGCACAATCAAATATTTAGTGAACAGTTTAATAAACTATGCATTTATGAACGCATGATTTTAAGCATGTTTTCAAACTTGTTGTGTTGTTTAAGGGGTTGTTCAGTTCAGTTCAGTAGTGCTAAATTCAAAAGTACACTACAATCAGTTCAATAATATTCAGTTCAAATAATCATTCACTTGAGTATCATTCGGTAGTCAATATCATTCACTAGTTAAATACTCCCTCCGTCTGGGAATATACTTCCCGTGCTGACTTAGCACACTTATTTAAGAGAGTTAAAAATTCAGTTGACTTCCCTAAATTACCCTTGTAAACTATTTAATCCTAAAATTCCTGTAGCCCTATTGCGGTCCAGATCAGATCTGCAGGTAGGCAGCTGCTGAAGGCAGATGGTGGCTGGTGGCGACAGAAAGTGGGTGATGACAGCAGCTCCAAAGGAAGAAGAAGATGGTGGTGGCGATGGCGGCTCCGGAGAAAGAAAATGAAGATGGTGAGATTTGAAGTGGGAAACCCATGGCGGCGGAAGGAAGAAGATGGTGGCCGAGATCTTAAGTCAAAATCACATGGCGGCAGTGGAGAGAAGAAGGCGGTAGCAGCTCCAAAAGAAGAAGAAGAAGGTGATGGTAGTGCAAGCGGAAGGAAAATGAAGGTGGTGGTGGCGGAAGAAAGGTGGTGGTCGATCTTGAGAAAGCTGTGGCGGCTACTCCAAAGGGAGAAATTGAAGCTGGTGGGGCTTTAAAACATTAAGCCTCGGAGAGTAAGAAAGATGAATTAAAAAAGAGGAAAAGGGAAAATAAAAGATTTCACACTGAATATTTTTCCAAGGAAATGGGAAGAAAACATTTTGGCAGTCCTAAAAAGAAAACTGAAGAAAATTTCCAAACAGGAGTATCATTTAGTAGTTCAATATCAATCACATTCAGTTCAGTTTAGTACCATTCAAGTTTGTTCAATTCAGATAAGCTCCACTAAGCGACCCTGAAGAGTATCTCATTTCATGACAGGTTAGTTTTTCACATAGGGTTATGTCAGATTTCTACTGGATTGTTGTTGTTGTATCAGATTTCTCTAACTTCAAAAGTTACATCATGTAGTTTGCGGGTTATGCCTTACAAAGCCTTGAGGTGTACGCCTTGCTTCATATAAACAACTTTGATCACACACTTCAGCAAACAATATTTGAGACATCCACTGTGTGATTTTCCATCCAAACATAATTCCTAGACACTTCATAGTAGCTACACAAAACTAAAAAAAATATCTATTTTGAAATGACAACAATTTCAAAGTAAAAAAATCTTTTAAGGACATATCATAGAAGATGCTTAAATACTGCTTCACTCCAAGAATGCATGTTAATGCATATGGCACACAACAACATTCAACTAAATCACTAGTGTGAAAAAGAATTTACTAGTGTAAGTTACAGCCAGCCAACAATAGTGCAAATAAAAAGAACTACAGGCAGTCAGTGTCACATGATCACCACATAGGAATTTAGTAGTGTGAATTTTTCCTAGTATCTAGCAATCAGCACCAAACATGCATATCCACCTATAGAAATGAAAAGGTAAAAATTTTTGCACAAATTTTAAATTTACAGGGTCATTACTGTTATTTAAATCAACAAACTTTAGTTTACAATAATCTTGAGTAATAAAATTTCACTCTAGATGTATATATATAGGACCATTCTGCTATCATAAGGAACCATACAACACAAATATAAGAAATCTAGCACTCCAGCACTCAATACATTAAAGTAACTGGCAGAACACATTCAGACACATTCAGACACATTAAGAAACCTTTGATTTTACAATACTTTTCCTGTAACTGATTTGACAAGTTGTTTACAACTGAATACAACAACCCAGTAAAACCTTACTTCCAAGAGCAACTGACTGAGCTTCTTTAGTTTGGTTCAGGCACTACATCACAAAGATAGAAATAAAAAGGTGACTGTTCATCTTACTTGATATTAAACTTTAAAACACTTCCCATTGAAAAGACACACATTTGGGCCTTAACCTGGCCATATGTGATCAACCTAAGTGAATCAGAACCAAGAAAAGGCTTGGATTATCATTTGAGGGCAAGTCAAACAATCCTTTTATATTAATTCATACTCTCCAGTAATTCATACTTTAAATATACTTACTGATAAGACTAAACAGAGAAAATGTTAGCCTAAATCAAATAACTCTTTTCTCAACTTCTGTGCAATCCACTCAACCAAATATACAATTTTAAAAGTTAAAATTATTTAATTTTACCTTCCGTCTACCAATGCATCAAAAGTAAACGACACCAAATGATAATCCTTATTGAGCATATCAACTTCCAGCTTTATAGTATCTTTGTGCACATTTATGTCATTCTTGATCTTCTTTGCGCTCTGGTGATCTACATAAGGCACAGCCAGCATGGGAACCGGAGGTGGGGGAGGGGGGTGAAACCCAGACCACCCATGAACTTGTGGTAGGTAATAAGGGGGGTGATAATTGCTATGAGGGATAATCGTCCTGTTGGTGTGATTGTGCCGGTAGTGAGGCGCGTAAGAATCGGAGATCAGGGCGTAATTAGGGTTCTGGGAAGTTGCAGGATAGAGCGGGCTAGTTCCATAAGCAAAGCAAGGTTGTCCAGGCGGAGGCGGCAGAAGGGGCGGAGGATGATTTGATGAAGATGAAGGTTGTAGTGGCTGCGGATGTTGCGAGAGAGACGGTGGTGGGGGGTGGTGGTGGTGCTGCTGACGTTTACTCCACGAAATCCCCATCTTTCCGGCCGGAGGTGATTGCGCTTGAAAATCCGGTGAAGAAGAGAGATAGCTTGCGATCGGTGCGAGATAATGCGTTGAAATGTTGACTGCTTGAACGGAAAGAAAGTTTTGTATTTTTGCCTTCGTTCACTTTCCATGGTAGGTGTAGGGTAGCTTTCTATTTTCCAGTTTCCACAACAACCAAATTTAGGACTAGTTTGGGGAGCACTTCTTGAATAATATTCGTATTTCTTAAGATTAAATGATATCTCTCCCTCCTAAAATCATTCTCACTTCCTCATTTTCATTGTCCTAAAAGTACCTTCCCACATCCTAAAAAAGAGTGTGAAATTACTATCTTGCCCTTCAACTATCTTACCCTTGTCTCTCCCTCTGTCCCTCACTCGCCTAAGTATGTTTTTTTTTCTTTTTCTCTTCCTTCCCCTCCACCGATCTACCTTCCCAGTCTCTTTCTTTCTTTTTTCTCTTTTTTTCTCTTTCTCTTTTTCTCTTCCTTTCCCGAGCCAACTCTTCCTCTCTTTTTCTCTTCCTTTCCTGATCTGATTGTGGATCTAATTTTCTGCCCAACTTCAATGGTCAGATTTGTTTTCCGGTTAGATTTGTTTCTTTGCTGGATTGATAGTACCTAACTTTAATCGGTCATATCTAATCTTTGCCGTCCAAGTTCTCCCCAATCCGATCAGATTTGTTTAGCTGGCTCCGATCGTCCGAGGAAGACATTGCCGCCGCCGTCACCACTCCCATCGCTGGTGCTACCGCCGACTCACTCAATCGCCGCTGACTCACTCAATCGTCTCTGCCGGCATGGATTCCTGGTATTTTTAGGTCGTCATCTTCTACTTCGTCAATCTACGATCTCTTCGACAACTTGTGCCGGCAATACGGCGGTAAAACATACTCCTCCGATCAAGAGAGGCGGCGCCGGCTGAAGGTGTTCGAGGACAAGGACAACTACGCCTATGTTTCGCGGCACAATGGCGTCGGTAATTCCAGCTACACCCTCGCCCTCAACGCCTTGGCAGTTGGCAGATCTCACTCACCACGAGTTAGAGCCGGCAGATCAAGGAGGGGTATTTTTGGAAGTCAAAGTCATAATTATCCATCCCTTAAAAATAAACTTTAGTCAAACTGGGAAGGTCAATATAGGACGGAGGGAGTATTTGAATTCGAATTCGGTTCAAATATCTTTTAAGATTCATATTCGGTTCGATTAATATATCAAACATATTCGGTTCGTTTAAATATATTCAGTTCATTTAGATTTTTAAATATTTTATAATTATTTAATCTTTTTATTACCTTCTCTCTCTCTTTATATATATATATATATATATATGGGATTGACTCTAGTGAGATGACATGCTTCGGTCAGATGACACAAAGCTCACCATTGGCCACTGCAAAGCTCAGCAAAGACAACTACAAAGCTCAACAAAGAGTAAGGCAAATCTCACCATATTTTTTCAACACTTTGAATTTTTTTTCAAAAAATAAAATCAAAAGAAGGGGTGCTGACTGGACATTGACTCTTAACCGCCAGCATTGACCGCCGCCTGCCGCCACCGTCGGTCTCCGGCCGCCGCCAGACTCTGGCAGCCACCGCCGGTCGCTGCCGCCGAACTCCGGCCGCCGGTCGTCGCCGGCCGCCGCTGTTGCTCCGCCGCCGTTGACCGCTGGTTGACCGGTGTTGTTATTTTATTTTTAATTAATTTTTTAATTTTTAAAATTTAAGAAAATGTGAGTTTTGAGGCTCAACGTGGTGAGCTTTGCTTTATTTCCAAGTGAGCTTTGCATTGTCCATTGTTGAGCTTTGTAGTGTAGTGTGGTGAGTTTTGTGTCATCTGACCGAAGCATGTTATCTCACCGTAAGGTGTCATCTCACTGGAGTCAATCCATATATATATATATATATATATATATGTGTGTGTGTGTGTGTGTGTGTGTGTGTGTGTGTGTGTGTGTGTGTGTGTGTGTGTGTGTGTGTGTGTGTGTGTGTGTGTCAAAAGAATTTGGGGAATATACAAATGCATCATATTTATGTCAAAAGAATTTCATCATATGATAGATAAATTTAACTTTGATTTGATAATGCACAGTAATTGAATAAATTACCTTTTCCACTATTCTAATAATGCATAACCTTATCATGTAAATGCATTGCTTCAATGCTGATTATGCAATATAAGTTTTAACAATGCAAAACATGTTACCTTTTCCTCTATTCTAATAATGCGGAGCTTATATGCTCACTTTGTTGATCAAATTTTAATAATGCAAAACATGTCACAATGCACCTTGAATTCTTTGTTGTGCATGGTAAAGCTATGACTATTTGTTCGAGAGAACTATGTCACCGGCTTTGGGGAAATGCACCAATTGATTAAAAATTCCAATGAATAACAATAAAACCTCATTCTACTGGACTATCTATACATTAAAGCAAGAAAAATGCCAAAACAATAAAGTGCATATTAATTAGTAGATGCATATTAAAGAGTCCAAAGTGTTTATTTGGGACACAACGCGTAAAATATATTTAGGGAATGGAAAGAATGAAGGAGAAGATATATTTTGTACTCCCTCCGTCCCAAAAAGTCTTTCCTGTTTACTATTACGGCCTCTCGATAACTCTAATTTGTTTGCGTGTTTTCATTGATCATTTCACAAAATAAAATATTCTTGTCACCTCTTATCTTGTAGAGTTTCTGATGTGGTTTTTAAATATAATTTTTTATGTCTTATTTCCTTAACAATTTGCAAATAAAATCATTTTAAAATCTACGGGATTTTGCACATTAATCAAAGTAGGAAATTCTTTTTGGGACGGAGAGAGTACATAACAGATGAAGAAAAGGGCCATGAATGAGGTGAATGTCCAAAAATTTAACAAATATAGTATAGATATCCATTTAAGAAAAGATTTGACAGAAACTAAAAAAATCCACTTCATCAATTACTCTCGAACCTGAATTTATATCTATTCAAAAAATAATTAATGCATATTAAGGAACTCATAATGCATATTTGACATAAAGTGAGAATTACATATTTTAATATTAAACCACACCATTATTAGATAAGAACAAATTTAAATTCATATGCACTCATCTAGGCAAAATGAAAGATTTAACAAAAAAAACTGCTACTTATTATCATTTACTACGTAGAAGCTAAAGATGACAAAGAAATCATGTTCATGAACGATTACACATACTAAAATTCAGAGTTCAGAGTGCATCTAAGACATAAAATAATCAAAATAATACTTTATGACATCAGATTGTTGTTATGAAAAACAAGGGTCAATTGGTAAAACATGCCTCATGTTTTTTAGTGTCAATACTAGTGCATAGAACATTTTAAATGCATCAATGTTTGCGGAAAATTCAATATGCACAAGATTAAAATTCGTCATATTTGTGTCAGGAGATGTGTTTCTTGCACCATTTTATTTTTTGTGCATACAAAATGATATTTATCTTCAAGTTTTTTATTTTCATAAAAATGAGCTTGTACACAACTAAGGTGATATTGTGCAAGAATTTAAAATGTAGTCTTTGGATCTGCACGATGCACTACTATATAAACAAAATGCACCACTGTGCAAAAATATTAAATGAAAAAAATTTAGCATCACTGATATTAGAAGCTAGAATAAGATTGCACAAAATAAAATCTAATTACTGGAAGCAAATACAAAAACTGAAATTGACTCAAATTAGAAGGTTAGAAGTGGATTGCAGCAAATATGTTTTTGGGACATTTTATCAAACATGTGGCTTGCAAACATAATAAACTCAAATGATTCAACACTAATTTGTTGAGCCACCATCTCAACGTTTCAAATCAGTTGCTATTACAAAGCAACAGAGAATATCCAATTTAAAAACAATATCTAACAAAGAGATAAAATAATGAATAATTATCCCAAAGAATTGAAAAAAATTAGAACAAAAAATTCAAGGTGAAAACAGTCATCTCTACTCAGAAATTGTAAAGTAAAAAAATAAATAAATTAGGGTATTCATACCAAAAGTAAATGAAAATCTGGGTGATGTTGAATATAAAAAACATCTTGAGAGCAAAACAAGAAATTGAAGCATGATATTTCACAAATCTTGTAAAATTCATCAATTAAAATGAGAGACAGAGAGAGAGAGAGAACGAACCTGGAATGATTGTGAGAAGGAAGATAGAACACATATTTTCTAGAGAGAGATGAGAATGGAGTATATCGGTAAAATTAGAGTTGGTATATGGTACATCCGGATGTACCTAGAAATAGGTACATCCCGGTAGTATTCATTTTGAAATAAAGTAGTACTCATTCTCGTACAAATATAACCATTCATTTCGAACTACGTAGTACTCATTCTCGCAAAGGTAGTACTCATTTCAAAATAAAGAAGTACTCATTTTTACACATTTGTCTAATATAATTATAATAAATAGCGTAGTGTTCATTCTTAAAAAAACAAAACTCATTCTCAAATAAAGAAATGTTCATTCTGAAATAAAGTATTGTTCAATTTTTTCACAATTAAAAAGTTCAGTACCATCATCAACTTCTTCCTCCATTTAATGTTTGTATTGAATAAGAATATCATAATTCTCATAAGTGCTGGTACTCATTCTCAAATCTGCTGGTACTCATGGTCATATATAATAGTTCTCATATATGTTTTGGGCATTGGATAAAAAATTCGCAAAATTTACAAAAATACCAGGCTCTACCTAATGGAAGGTACAACTGGATGTACCATATAATTTGCCGTAAAATTAGGAGTAGATTCCGGATATAGATGGGAAAGAGAATATAATGAGATCGGTGAGGTCTTGAAATCCCAAAATACCCTTGAAGATTCAGCGCAAGTAGACACACGAGATATCAGATCTAACGATGGATATTCATTCTTATTTCTTTCATAAGATGTCATTCTCACCAAGTCCAAAATCTCTCTCTCTCTATATATATATATATATATATATATATAGTTTTTGATATGTAAATTTTATCTTTTAATTCTCTTCCAATTCTCAAAAATAAACATTACAAGAGAGCTTTTTATAATGCTCAGTTCCATTACAAATATACACCTTTGCCGTTTACTGGGAGAATGATGCTTCTTTGTCCACAGGAGAAGAAGCACCCAAAGCGCCCGAAGAAGAACCGGACACCCTTCTGAATACAAGTTTGGCTTGGGGAAGCTGACCGTTGGGAACCGCGGATACCTCGGTGTCGACCAACACGGTGTCTTCATCTCTTAAATCCCCCCTCAAGATGCCCTTTGCTATCTCATTCTCCACGTTCTGCTGAATCGTTCTCTTCACAGGCCGGGCCCCGTAGCTCGGATCGTACCCGAGGCTTCCCAGCAGCTCAACCGCAGCTTCACTCACTCGTAGCTTCATTTTCCGGTCGGACAATCTGTGCTGCACGCGTCCCAGCTGTAATCGGACGATACTCTTGATCTGCTCGGGGTCAAGGGGCTGGAACACTATGTATTCATCAACACGGTTCATGAATTCAGGGCGAAAAATGGCTCTTGCAGCCTCCATCACCCTTTGCTTTATGGTTCATGTACACCACCCATTTTTTATATATTTATTTCTTTTTTATTTTACTTGCCAATATATGTGATATTGAAGGAGGTGGTGTACATTTGGAGTACACCAAAGATGTACCCCTAGCATTTTTTTATTTGCAAATAAGATGATATACGAGTTTTGTAATTTGAAGGAAATGATAAAATCTTTAAAATTTGAATTAAAAGTCTTTGGAGAGAAAGAAAGAACTTTCAATTTTAAGATTGAAAATTTAAAATTTAAAAATAAAGATTAAAAAACTAAGATTTAAAATTTAAAATTTAGAATTTATAATTTAAGATTTAAAATATACACTTAAAACATAAAATTTAAAATTAAAAACTAGAAATTAAAAAATATAACATTTAAATTCAAAATTCAAAATTTAAAATGAAAAATTAAAATTTAAAATTTAGAATTTAAAATTCAAAACATTAAATTTAAAATTTAAAACTTAAAAATTAAAATATATAATTTAATATTTAAATTTGAAATTTAAAATTTAAAATTTAAAACTTAAAATTCAAAATTTCAAATTTTAAATTTAAACTTAAAGTGAAAATTTTAAAATTTAAAATACAAAATTCAACTTTTAAGATTTAAAATTTAAATTTTAAAAAATTAAATTTAAAATTTAAAGTTTTAATTTTAAAATTGAAAATTTAAAATTTAAAATTTAAAATTTAAAATTTAAAATTTAAAATTTAAAATTTAAAATTTAAAATTTAAAATTTAAAATTTAAAATTTAAAATTTAAAATTTAAAATTTAAAATTTAAAATTTAAAATTTAAAATTTAAAATTTAAAATTTAAAATTTAAAATTTAAAATTTAAAATTTAAAATTTAAAATTTAAAATTTAAAATTTAAAATTTAAAATTTAAAATTTAAAATTTAAAATTTAAAATTTAAAATTTAAAATTTAAAATAAAATATTTAAAATTTATATTTATATTTATATTTTAAATTTTATGTTTTATTTTTTTTTTATTTTTTTTATTTTTTGTTTTTATTTTTTAGTTTTAAGTTTTAATTTTTAAATTTTAAGTTTAAAGTTTTTAGATTTAAACTTTGAATTTTAAATGTTAAAATTTTAAATATTATATTTAAATTTTAGACTTTAAAATTTATATTTTATATTTTTTTATTTTAAACTTAAATTTAAAATTTAAGTTTTTAATTTTAAATATTACGGAGTTAATATTAAAATTTTAATTTTAAGTCTTACTCCATCTAACCGAGTATTTGTCAGCTTTGAACTTTTTTCGATCAAAAATGGTAAATTATATTCGTAGAATTTTTGGTTCCTTCATTTGGACTTATTTGGGGCGAGTTTTGATTTTTTTCGATAAAAAATGGTAAATTATATTCTTAGATGCCTTAAAAATAAGTTACTAATAACCAACGAAATTTGTCACGATACTTAAGCTTCACATTTAGCAGAACGAATTACAGGCTTACAACATACTCTAATATAATAGCATACCTACATGGTGGCAAGTGGCAAGAAGTTGAAGAATCTGATGTGAGTGTTGAGTCAAATACAGTATCTCTAATGACCCGATCTAGAGCAAATTCTGTAATTTTTTTGTTCAAAGTTAGTAGTGAGGAAAATATTATATTACTTGTTTAGAGCTTGTTAAGTCTCTACAGATTTGGATGACAAACATCTTTCAGGAATAATTTGAACCGATCAAAATGGATCTAATCTAATTATATCAAATCTAATTTGATTTAATCTGATATTAATAAGAGTAAAGAATAAGTAGAAAAAAGAAGTTGAATGGAATGCATCGATAGTTTAACTAAGAAATGAAACTAGCATGTTACTAAGAAATGAAACTAGCATGTTTACCTATATAATAGAAACCAAATACAAAAAATCAAACGAAACCATTTTGGTTTGGTTTTGACTTTGGTTTTCGAAAACCTGAACCGAGCCGTTTTCAACTGAAGTATACTAATTAAGAATTCGTAAAAAATATTTTTAAGAATGCATTTACTTTTGCTATCTTTTGTTCTTGTACTCCGCATTATTTACTCTATATTTTGGTTACATATTTTGTCTTGTTAGTGATTTTTTAAAAAAAAATTGCAAATGAAGTGGGAGGAGTTCAAGGGAATAATTAAATTGCGTTAATAATTTCAAGGCTAAATTATATCGTTAGTCCTTCAAGAAGTTAATGTTATATGGACAGCTAGTTCTTCAACCTTAAAATGTCTATGAATAGTCCTTCCAATAACGACAATGTTGAAGAGTTGATCTTTTCGTTAACTTTACATTTAATTCATGTATTTATTTCTATTTCCCATTCTCTATTTACATTGTTATATATCTATATTTTTTCATACAATCAAGCCATATTTCATATAAATCAGTGTTTAAACAATAATAACTTGCTCTCATTTTTATTATGTCCAATTTTTTTAATAATAATAAGTTACTCTTGCTTTTATTGGTCAAATTTTTTTAAATACTATTTCCGTCATAAATTCATTTACATTGTTAAAAGAGCATTACTTTGGCCAAAAAACAAATTACTTTGTTATTGCTTCATTGAGTTAGTGTTGTTACAATTTTTAGTACATTTAATACCGAACGGAATAATGGATGATTTTACATATTTTTGGTGCGAAACCGAAGCACTAACTTATTTTGTCTAAGATTTTGAGTGAAAATGGGACCCACCCTACGTGTAACATCTAGTCTTGAAAAAAGGGTGGAATTTAATGCACGGAACAAAATATGTTAGACACAGTATGCAATTTTAGAGGGGGTGAATAGAGTTACATTAAGGGGCATCTAGGCCAAGATATTTTCTTGCGGTGCTACAGTGACTCACAAATCACCACTTATTGTGATTCCGACTGGGCTAGATGTCCACTCACTCGTCGTTCTGTGAGCGGCTATTTTATCATGTTCGGTGTATCTCTGGTTTTGTGGAAAACCAAAAAGAAAATAAGAGTCTCACGTTCGTCTACAGAAGCTCAATATCTGGCAATGGCTAATAGTGGCACAGAGATACGTTGGATCCATCATGTTTTACAGGCCCTTGGCGTACCCGTTGTTTGTCCACTTTGTCTGTTCTCCAACAATTAGTCTGCCTTGTTTATTGCAACTAATCATGTTTTCCATGATAGGATGAAGCATATTGATATTGAATGTCATATTATTCGTGAGTGTGTGCAGCGCCGAGAGCTATCTACCTTGGTACATACCAACATTGTCTAAGCCCACTTTCTTGTTCTTGTTGTCCAAGTTGGGCATTCACAATCTTCCTGCGCCAACTTGTAGCGGAGTGTTATTAAAATACGTTATTTTTGTCGATAGAGATATGAATTATAAATAAATTAGAGATACGAATTTTAATTTTCACTAATAATTTTAGAAACTATTTTTAAAATTTTAACTAATTATTTGGATTATTTTAGAAGTTGATTTTGTAATTTTTTGTTAGACAAAAATATGAATTTTTATTTTAGACTCAATTGCATATAATTTCTTTAAGGTTCTAAATTCTTCCATAGTACTCCTTCTGTTCGGATTTAATCTTCTCATTTGACTATTCTTGGTCAAATTTTGTGTACTTAACTTCGATACATAGAAAGATATATTGTATTTAGATATAAATGTATTGTCTGAAACTCATAAATCTCTTCATGTTTGGTTGCTAAATAATCAATTTTGAAGTTCCGAACGACAAAATTGGAGATCTATTCTGGTGAGCTCATGAAAAAATATTGGAGAATAATATAATTGAGCAAAAAATAATGGTATCAATTTCCTTTTTAATGGATTATTAATACCACCCTCACCCTAAACTTACCAAATTGAGTGCAACTACATCATCAATCACACAACAATTTTTACAATTTCATCGATCTCCGTAGAAGAAAAAAGAAAGATACACAAAAAGATTTCGTACAAGTTTATGAAGAAATATGATGATTTGTAAAATAAAAAAAGGTATATAAGGTAATAGAAGTGTAGGAGACTTTTGGTAATTACTTTCCCTTATCAATGTTACTCTGTATTTATTTTCTAAACAAAATTAAAAAAATCTCCTCAAATAGGAATAAAACATAACTTTTATATCCAATATAAAAGTTTAATGTTCTTATTTCCTAAAAAAGAGTTTGCACTTTGAAATTGTGAGACTGTATATTACTATTTCATAATGTTTTTGGGCATTATATATTGACATTATTGGAATTTAAATCCGGGTAAAAAATATGAAAGTAGATAAAGTATTCAATATTAGGTAAATTCAGTATATGCTCCATATATCTTTCAATGCAACATCCTCCAGCCATTCACTCTGAATACCCAACGTCCATCTCTATACTCCAGCCCGCGCATGCCATCTAAATGTAACATGCTCTCAATGTGCTAAAAAGCGTACGAGTTCAGTACCCTGCCACAAAGAACTTGTCTGTTATTATTTTGGGGGTCAAGAAGAACCACACCTTCCTCAGTTTGAACAAGAATCTGACCATACGCAAAAGTCTGAATAGGTTTGTTAATATACACTGCAATTGGACCTAAAGTCAAAGTGGTCTTCCACTCTTTGGACTCTTCACCATACATTGTCATTGTCATTTTATCTTCTTCCACAGAGATAATCGCAAGGCATGATTTCCATTCAATGAGTTGCCAAATAGTCAGCTATGTGAGTGGAATTTGTTCAAAACGGCCTTCTTTCACATTGTAGCGAAGAAGCAAATTACTATCGTCATTTAAGTTGCCAATCCAATATGGAACACCCCCAACAATTACTTCATTCCTCGCCTTGTGAGGATAAAAAGCCAAATCAAACATCGACTCTGTCCAAGAGTTCGTGAGCGAAGAGTAAACCTCCCAATATGTCTCATGTTTATCCTCATGTTTTGCCCCAACAACCCATACAACTAAATAGGTCCCTCTGGTCGAATCAAACCCAAATCCTAATGATGTATGTGTTGAAGACCCGTCGTGCCATCCAAAACAAATAAAAAATTTATAATATACTCCTTAGGTAACCCCCAAAAATATAATCAAATAATAACTATAGCTAGGACAAGTAAGGGTCGATCCCACGGAGAAATGTTGTACTTTTTAAAACCAATTTAGTATGCAAACACGTTGTCACGAAATAAAATAAAATAACTACTACACATGTGATAAGACTAAAACTTATAATAAAATAAATATAAAAACTAATAAATATAACTTATATAAACAAAGAACTTATAATATAACTTATAAACTCATGAAAAATACTTAATACGGAGTAATATAAAAGTAGATAAAGTATAAAAACTTATATTTATAACTAATAAACAAACACTTATAATTTAACTTAGTAAATAAAAACTTATGCTAATATAACACAAAAGGGGGGTTGAATAAAAAGTAAATATTTTTGGTTTTTATTTTTTTTAATTTTTTTTTTTTGATTTTTTTGATAAAATGGGGGAAAACAAGCTTAAAAGATAATCAACTTCCTCAACCAAGGTAACCCGAAAAACACCGCCAAGAACCCGAAACAAAATTTAAAAAAACGAACACAAATCGAACATTATACGTATAATAGGCACGTAGACAATATATTAGTAACTTACGCACTTAAGAATAGAAAAAATCAATCAAAGGCCGAGTCGATTCATTTTCTTAACCACGATATGAAGGATTGTCAACTCTCCACACGGCCCGGAGTCATGCAATTCAAAAGCCCGTTTTGAAATATACTTTTGAACCCCAACTCTCTATTCAAGCATGAAAACAAGCTTCCACTATAGAAAAAATTTATAAAAGATAGAATCTATTATGCATTGAACTCTCATACATAATCTATTTACAAATCGCCAATACCTTAGTATTTTAATAAATTTTTTCTCCTAATGATGAGCACATTTCACAAATTTCCATGAACTCCTCAAACCAATGATGTTTTTTCTATTCACATAGAAGAGCAAAACGTATATTCAATAAATCAAGAATTGTTTATTGCACTTAAACAATCTCAATTTAAAGAAAATGGAAAACAAACACATAACATAACAAAATCACTCTATAACAAATTCTAAGGAAAATGAATCGACTTATGGGGATAAGAAATCCAAATTCCTTAAAATCAACTAACACAAGCACAACAAAGAAACACGTATGAATTCAGAGTTTATTTAACAATCTTATGGAGCTAAAATAACTTCAACAAAAACCAAATTCCACGTAACAACCTACTTATGAATTCGAAACAATTCAATCAATTCAACGACAACATGTGCAATAATTGAAGTAAATAAAAATGAATCAATTCTCATTCATAAGGGATTATATATAAACATTTAAAACAAGAACATACACCCTAAAGAACACCAACCATTATTTTTTCAGATTTTTTACATGAACAAGTAACAAAAAAATTGATATATTAGAAAAAAACAACACTTGAACATAGAAACAACTAAAGAATTGAAAAATTAAAGGATTGGCTTCCGGATTAAGTCCGGAAGCCATTTTATTAGGGTACCTATAGAAGATAGAAGAAGATGAAGAATTTGAAGAATGGAGTCTCTGGTTCGTTACCCCCCCCCCCCCCCCCCTTTTCCCCTCTTGTCCCGACCTCGATTCCCCAGAGGCTTCTTCCCGTTGTTGATTTTTGAGAGAGCGACAACGAGAGCCGTTACTTGATTTGGGCTGATTTCATGGCCGAATGTTGGAGCATTTGATTTGAAGAATTGAAGGCGTAATTCCGTTTACTCGTCAATTGAATGGTTCTAAGCTGACTTCTTCAATTCTTCGGTGAGAGAGTGAAATAGAATTGGGCCGCTGTTTGGAATTGGCGACAAAGCTGTGTGGATTCGCTGCAACTTGAGAAGACGAATCAGAGAAGCCAAACTTGGGACTAGGCTGCTGTTTTCCCCTTGGGCTGATTAACTAAGCAAAACAAATGAAAATTAAACAATAAAAATACTAAAAATACCAAAAAAAGAATTAAAAATACTAACCCAAACTCGACTTATCAGTATGGTAAGTCATGTACAATCTCCAATCAAAACTTTTATTACGAATTCCAAGATCTTTTACCCTTTGAGTTGCTGGATTCCAGATCCATAGTGAGTAGGCTGTAGCATATGAAGCAGCCACACAAACGAGACCATTTACTGATCCGACTGTACGAAAAATCTGCCCCCCTCACTCATTTGTGTGGCTGCTTCATATGCTACAACCTGCTCACTATGGATCAGGAATCCAGCAACCCAAAGGGTAAAAGATCTTGGAATTCGTAATAAAAGTTTTGATTGGAGATTGTACATAACTTACCATACATCATTAGGATTTGGGTTTGATTCGACCACAGGGAACTATGTAGTTGTATGGATTGTTGGGGTGAAACATAAGGATAAACATGAGACATATTGGGAGGTTTACTCTTCGCTCACGAACTCTTGGACAGAGTCGATGTTTGATTTGGCTTTTTATCCTCACAAGGGGAGGAATGAGGTAATTGTTGGGGGTGTTCCATATTGGATTGGCAACTTAAATGACGATAGTAATCTGCTTCTTCGCTACAATGTGAAAGAAGACCGTTTTGAACAAATTCCTCTCCCGGAGCTGACTATAGGGCAACTCGTTGAATGGAAATCATGCTTTGCGATTATCTCTGTGGAAGAAGATAAAATGACAATGACAATGTATGATGAAGAGTCCAGAGGGTGGAAGACCACTTTGACTTTAGGTTCAATTGCATTGCATATTAACAAACCTATTCAGACTTTTGCGTATGGTCAGATTCTTGTTCAAACTGAGGAAGGTGTGGTTCTTCTTGACCCCCAAAATAATAACAGACAAGTTCTTTGTGGTGGGGTACTGAACTCGTATGCTTTTCAGCACATTGAGAGCATGTTACATTTAGACGGCACGCGTGGGCTGGAGTATAGAGATGGACGTTGGGTATTCAGAGAATGGCTGGAGGATGTTGCGTTGAAAGATATATGAAGCATATACTGAATTTACCTAATATTGAACACTGTTCTCTCAAATAAATACTTGTGGTGAGCAGCTGGTTTGGTGAATAGTTGTGCTGAGATACTGTGAAGGGTGTTTTTTGTGTGCTATACTTGTGTTGAGCAGCTGGCTTGTTTTTAATAATGGGCTTTTACAAGGAACAAAAACAACTTTTTAAGTTTTAATTATTCATTAGCAGATATGCCAAATCAAATACTTACAGAATACAAACAAAATAGAAGAAACTCAAAAAAAACATCATATGCAGTATCTCAACACAAGCCCAGTATCTCAACACAAGCCTTCAGCAAGCAAACCCTTGCATAGTGCAGAGAGTCAGAACGTAGTGGCAAAAATCATCTAAATGCAACTACCAAACTGCAGATCTTGAACAAAACGAACCCATTGCATAGCTCCCTTTCCCGCAATTTTTTCCTGTGCATTGTATTCCACCCTACGCTTAGGGTGGGTTCGGTTTCCGCCCAAAACCAAATATTCCATACAAAATAAAGTTAGCTCTTCGGTTTCGCACCAAAAATATGTAAACCTAATGGTTATTCAGTTCAGTTTGAAAAGCACTAAAGAAATTATAACACTAACTCGACGAAGCAATAACAAAGTAATGTTCTTTTTTTGGTTGAAGTAATGTTCTTTTAACAATGTAAATCAATTTATGCCGGAAATAGTATTTTAAAATAAATGACCATTAAAAGCAAGAGTTCAAAGTACTCTGTGCAATTGGAACCAACTCACCTTTGGCAACATTTTCTCACAAGTGAAGGTGCTGGAAGATAACCTTAAAGAAGCTGAAGCATTAATTGATCATCACCCCTCACCTGACAACAGAACAAGTATGAATGAAATAAAAGCAAAGCTCATCATGGCATCTAAGAATGAATACTCCTACTGGAAACAAAAAGCAAATCTAAAATGGATAAAGGAAGGGGACTGCAACACTGCATTCTTTCATTCTAAAGTCAAACAGAGAAGACAATTTCAATCTATCACTAAAATTAAGGACCAAACTGGAGTTTGGACAACCAGTCAGGAGGCAACCATGGCAGCCTTCTACAACCACTTCAAAACTCTTTGAAAACACCCCCACCAGCCCAGGAATTAAATTCACCAATTCAATCCCACCCTCATCACCCAGGAAGACAGCCATGACCTCACAAAACTCCCTGATGAAGCAGAGGTAAAAAAATGCAGTTTGGTCACTTAAGTCCGACAGTGCAGCAGGCCCTGATGGGTTCAATGGAGAATTCTTTAAAACCTGTTGGAAGTGGATCAAAGAAGATGTCACCAAAGCATGCCAAGAATTCTTCTTGGGAATCCCTATGCCTAAGCAGATGGCTAAAGCCATCATCATCCTAACTCTTAAAAAAGAGAATCCTTCACACTGAAGATTTCAGGCCAATATTCCTGTCCAATTTTTCAGCCAAGATTATCTTTAAAATTATGGCAGAAAGACTAGGGACAATCTTGCCAAAACTGATATCAAAAGAACAAGGTGGCTTTGTTCAAGGTAGAACTATCAATGACCAGGTCTCGTTGGATCAAGAGATGCTGCATAGGCTAAACTACAACACCAAAGGGGGAAAACCTAATTCTCAAATTGGATATGTCCAAAGCATTTGATAGAGTTTCTTGGTGCTACCTGGGGCAAATCATGCAAAAATTTGGTTTCAGTGAGGAGTTCCAAACTCTCATATTGAACCAACTAAAGGCTACAAACCTCTCCATCTCTGTCAATGGAAACTTGTCTAAACCTTTTCACACTGGAAGGGGACTAAAACAGGGAGACCCCCTCTGCCCCCTCCTCTTTAACCTGGCTTCAGAAGGCTTTCGGCAGGACCCTTAATCTGGAAATTAACTCTGGTAACCTATCTCCATACAAAATGGGTAGACACCATATGCTCATCACCCATCTGGCATATGCTGATGACCTGATCATCTACCTAAAGGGGGGAACCCAAAACCTTATCAGGTACTCTAACTTGCTCAAACACTGTGAAGAGATATCAGGCCAAAAGATGAACGTAAAGAAATGCCACTTCTACACCCCTACCAAAGCCCCTAATCATATATCCTCCAGGCAACAAAAAATCCTGGGCATGCAAAGGGACTCTCTTCCACTTAAATGTTTTGGGGTGCAGATCCATACAGGGGTAAACAGGAAGCAATTCTGCAGTGAACTACTACAACATTTTGTTGACAAATGTCTGGATGGGATAAATCCTTCCTAAATCAAAGTGGCAGAGTCACCCTAATCAGACATGTTCTCAACTCCATCCCTATTCGCACAATGGGTGCCACAAACCTTCCTAAAAGCATTATTAGAGCTCTCCATACGAAAATGTCAAACTTACTCTAGGGGGGGGGAGACAAGCCCAAATATCATTGGGCAGACTGGGATAAGGTTTGTTATCCCAAAGAAGGAGGACTCGGTCTGACTAGCCTAGACACTCCCCAGTAAGCATTTGGGCTAAAAATGTGGTGGAAATACCAACTCAATGACTCCTTATGGGCTAATTAAATGAGAATCAGATACCCTAGAGGATTGGAGATTCAACCAAAAGCAATAGACTCTCCAACTTGGAGGAGACTATGGTCCATTAATGAGAGTACTAGCAATGTCTTACACATAACAGACAACCAAAGAGTGAGATGGAACACCGGAGATTTTGACTTCAGCATCAAGGAGGCAGTCAAGAACCTAAGACCCCATAACCCTCCCATCCCTTCTATGAAATACATCTGGAACCCCTCCTAAATTCCTAAAATCTCCACTTTTCTCTGGAAACTATACCTTGGCTTCCTTCCGTACCCACACAAACTAACCAAAATGGGATTTCACCTCCCATCTGTTTGCTTTCTGGGCATGTCCAATGAAGATACCATTGGGCACTCACTTTGTGAGTTCGCATTCAACAAAGAAATTTGGAGGTATCAACATTCTCAATGGAACAAATCATGGAATAAGAAGCTACCAACTACACTGGTAGAGGCAACTCAACACTGCCTCTAAAGACTACAACTTAGCTGTCGCACTCCCAGGTATCATTTGCCATGAGATCTGGAAGGAGCGAAACCTAAAAATCTACAATGAGGAATCAAGAACGGAAGGACAGCTAATCCACCAAATATTGAAATCAACATACGAATTCACTGCAGTCAAAGGTAAAGGAAAACACAACTGCATCAGAGGCACCATCCCCACAATCAAGATGGGACCAATCCAAGCACTTCGATGGAGTTTCCTTAGAGGGGCGTTACAACTGATGTTGCGTCTCTGATGAATTCATGGTGGGAGCGGCAATAATCAGGAATGTGCTAGGGAAATTTCTAGGCGCATGGACTGAGAGATGGAATACATACTGTGATCCGGAAGAGGGAGAAGTCAGAGCAGCACATTTTGGAGTGAAAAAAAGTAAATTCTTGGGGCAACCAATAAACCTATACATGGGTTCAAAAAATGGGATTCACAAAATAAAAGAAAATGCCAATACAATCTGCCGGGAGATCAAGCACACAATTACAGATTCGGGCAGAACAGTGAATCACATATACCTGGAGGCCAACACAGCAGCCCACAATCTCGCAAGATTTTCATTAACCAATAATTGTTGGACCTTTTATTCCAATTTCGAGCAACTACCTAGTCCTGTTAGGGGCGCTATTATGTGTGACATTTCCTCTGTTTTCATCTGTATTAAATGAAATAAATTTCTTTCATACATACATACATACATATGTGTGTGTGTAAGCCTTGGATAACCTATGGAGCAAGGTTTCTAGCGATGAAGGTACGTTGAAAAAGAACTTACAGAAAGTAACATACCGAGATCATTCATTGTTGGAGGATCCACACAATGCATTCCAGCTATAAAAAAAGGTAAAAAAAAATTAATAAAGAATATAAGAGAAAGATCAGTTTAGCTCAAAACAAAATTTTCAATTCTCAAGCATATTTGCAGACCATTGATTGGGATACACCCTATCAGCTAGCTATATGTGTCCCCCAGTACAAAACTTCATACAGATTAATAGGGTCAAAGAGTAAATATACAAATTGTTTAGTACACCAAACAGTCATGCAACTGCAGTAAATACATCTATCATAAATCATAAGATTTGACGAATGAAAAATTATTGAAGAAGATGAGCAATGAGCTTTAAAATGATGGTCCATAAGTACTGCAGAAGTTGAAAATAGGCAAAAAAAAATCTGGTCTTTTATACATTCAAAGGTGTGGTTGACAAAACCTGCACCACAAAAAAAAGGTGTTAGGTCTCTTAAAACAATTATTTCATCTTCAAAATTTTAATGGCAATTTTCTGTGCATTGAACTGTTTTTTTTAGTACCAACATTATACTTTGAATTTCTCTTGGCTTTGATAAAAATCAAAATTTCGACTACAAACAGCATATACTACGAAGAACACAGCCTTTACCTTGCATATACTAAGGATACAGCCTTCACCTTGATTGCAGAAATTAAAGCTAGAGTATCATTGTATTGCAAAAGAAAAAAAACTTCTCAACAAAATTCAGAATAAACTTCTCAAACATATCAATGTGCCAATAAAAAAGTATATACTCCGGGCATAACTATGTAGCTAGAAAAAATAGAAACCTGAGACTAAGTAGCCTGGTTGTGGTGCAATAGCTTGTATTGGAGTTCGTCTACTCCAGAAGAATAAGGATTTTCAACTTGATATTGTCTCATCTAAATTAGCCTCAGACATGGACAATAAGGAGACAGAAGATGCAGCAAAGAGGGCAAAACACATCTGAAGTCTAAGCCTCAACTCTGAATCAAGGATGAAAAAAGGTCAAAAAATACTATACTCTATGGTTTTAAAGGCCCAGATATAAGAAGAGTAAAGGTTTGTTCTCTTCAACTTATTCTTATTACTTATTACTAGATCAGTTCCCACTTCCTTCCAACTCCCATTTTCTTCCAACGACTTTAAAGAGGTATTTAGATACGATAGATATACAATAACATTATATATCTAAATTTATAACATACCACCTCAAACACAATAATGATGAATTCTTTTTTATCCAAAATGAGAGTTTTAGTACATATTTATTTGGATGATTATTTAATTAAGTGACTTTTTAACACTTAAATTCTTCCAAGATTTTCAAATTCCTTCTAGTTTCTTCAAACTCTTTCCAGTTTATTCCAACATCTAACTCTGAAATTCCAACCCTTGACCATGAAAGAATTCTCGAGAATATGCAGGTTGGGAGAAAAAATCGAAGATACAGAATTTCCCAAACCCGTGTATGTAAACCTCTGATGGCAATGGTCTGTAATGGTAGGTTGATCGACCATCTCCTCAGCAGGTTCTCTAACTTGCTCAAACACTGTGAAGAGATATCAGGCCAAAAGATGAACGTAAAGAAATGCCACTTCTACACCCCTACCAAAGCCCCTAATCATATATCCTCCAGGCAACAAAAAATCCTGGGCATGCAAAGGGACTCTCTTCCACTTAAATGTTTTGGGGTGCAGATCCATAGAGGGGTAAACAGGAAGCAATTCTGCAGTGAACTACTTCAACATTTTGTTGACAAATGTCTGGATGGGATAAATCCTTCCTAAATCAAAGTGGCAGAGTCACCCTAATCAGACATGTTCTCAACTCCATCCCTATTCACGCAATGGGTGCCACAAACCTTCCTAAAAGCATTATTAGAGCTCTCCATACGAAAATGTCAAACTTACTCTAGGGGGGGGGGAGACAAGCCCAAATATCATTGGGCAGACTGGGATAAGGTTTGTTATCCCAAAGAAGGAGGACTCGGTCTGACTAGCCTAGACACTCCCCAGTAAGCATTTGGGCTAAAAATGTGGTGGAAATACCAACTCAATGACTCCTTATGGGCTAATTAAATGAGAATCAGATACCCTAGAGGATTGGAGATTCAACCAAAAGCAATAGACTCTCCAAATAGTAAGATGCAACACCGGAGATTTTGACTTCAGCATCAAGCAGGCAGTCAAGAACCTAAGACCCCATAACCCTCCCATCCCTACTATGAAATACATCTGGAACCCCTCATCAATTCCTAAAATCTCCACTTTTCTCTGGAAACTATACCTTGGCTTCCTTCCGTACCCACACAAACTAACCAAAATGGGATTTCACCTCCCATCTGTTTGCTTTCTGTTCATGTCCAATGAAGATACCATTTGGCACTCACTTTGTGAGTGCGCATTCAACAAAGAAATTTGGAGGTATCAACATTCTCAATGGAACAAATCATGGAATAAGAAGCTACCAACTACACTGGTAGAGGCAACTCAACACTGCCTCTAAAGACTACAACTTAGCTGTCGCACTCCCAGGTATCATTTGCCATGAGATCTGGAAGGAGCGAAACCTAAAAATCTACAATGAGGAATCAAGAACGGAAGGACAGCTAATCCACCAAATATTGAAATCAACATACGAATTCACTGCAGTCAAAGGTAAAGGAAAACACAACTGCATCAGAGGCACCATCCCCACAATCAAGATGGGACCAATCCAAGCACTTCGATGGAGTTTCCTTAGAGGGGAATCTGCGTTACAACTGATGTTGCGTCTCTGATGAATTCATGGTGGGAGCGGCAATAATCAGGAATGTGCTAGGGAAATTTCTAGGCGCATGGACTGAGAGATGGAATACATACTGTGATGGTCCATAAGTACTGCAAAAGTTGAAATTAGGCAAAAAAAAACAATCTGGTTTTTTATACATTCAAAGGTGTGGTTGGCAAAACCTGCACCACAAAAAAAAAGGTGTTAGGTCTCTTAAAACAATTATTTCATCATCAAAATTTTAATGGCAATTTGCTGTGCATTGAACTGTTTTTTTCAGTACCAACATTATACTTTGAGTTTCTCTTGGCTTTGATAAAAATCAAAATTTCGACTACAAACAGCATATACTATGAAGAACACAGCCTTTACCTTGCATATACTAAGGATACAGCCTTCACCTTGATTGCAGAAATTAAAGCTAGAGTATCACTGTACTGCAAAAGAAAAAAAACTTCTCAACAAAATTCAGAATAAACTTCTCAAACATATCAATGTGCCAATAAAAAAGTATATACTCCGGGCATAACTATGTAGCTACAAAAAATAGAAACCTGAGACTAAGTAGCCTGGTTGTGGTGCAATAGCTTGTATTGGAGTTCGTCTACTCCAGAAGAATAAGGATTTTCAACTTGATATTGTCTCATCTAAATTAGCCTCAGACATGGACAATAAGGAGACAGAAGATGCAGCAAAGAGGGCAAAACACATCTGAAGTCTAAGCCTCAACTCTGAATCAAGGATGAAAAAGGGTCAAAAAATACTATACTCTATGGTTTTAAAGGCCCAGATATAAGAAGAGTAAAGGTTTGTTCTCTTCAACTTATTCTTATTACTTATTACTTGATCAGTTCCCACTTCCTTCCAACTCCCATTTTCTTCCAACAACGACTTTAAAGAGGTATTTAGATACGATAGATATACAATAACATTATATATCTAAATTTATAACATACCACCTCAAACACAATAATGATGAATTCTTTTTTATCCAAAATGAGAGTTTTAGTACATATTTATTTGGATGATTATTTAATTAAGTGACTTTTTAACACTTAAATTCTTCCAAGATTTTCAAACTCCTTCTAGTTTCTTCAAACTCTTTCCAGTTTATTCCAAAATCTTAACTCTGAAATTCCAACCCTTGACCATGAAAGAATTCTCGAGAATATGCAGGTTGGGAGAAAAAATCGAAGATACAGAATTTCCCAAACCAGTGTATGTAAACCTCTGATGGCAATGGTCTGTAATGGTAGGTTGATCGACCATCTCCTCAACAGCGATTCATAGACGATGTGTTTAGTTTTTCAATTTCAAACGCAAACCCCAAATAATATTTACAACTACGTAAGGAAATTCAAACAAAAATTAAAATAGACCCACTCACTTAAGAATGTAATCTGAGGATTGTGTTGAAGAGTACCTTCTCTGCGTTGTCCATCTAGGATCAGCCCGTCAATTTGGGAAGACCAAGAAGCCCATCCGGAAGCAATTGCTGGAGGTTCTAATTGATGCTGCCTCAGAACCGCCAACCCTCGCCGGAATCTATGGCCTGTCGCTGGCGAAACCTAGGATCCGAATGATGAAAGATATTCTTAGAGGAGAAAGAAGATAGTGCATTCTGATTTCGGAATGAATAAACATCTAGTTATAATGCAGCTAACATATACGGAGTAACTTTAGTGGATTAGAGGAGGGTGGAGAAGTGATGGTATTCCATGCTTAATGTTCAATTGTACTCCGTATCATTCTTTTCGAGAGGAGCTAATGGGTCCAATGGATTACCTCCATTGTCTTTGTTCATATTTGATTTTTGGAACTGTTCATTTAAGCACTTTGACTCATCAAATTTTCTTAATGTGTAAACCTAAAAATAGTCATATGTGATCTTGTTTGATTCGTCTTAACATATAGATTATTAATATATACTCCTTCCGTTCCCTATAGTTCTTCCAATTAACCCTTTTTATTTGTCCCACATAGATCTTCTCATTACCTTTTTTAACATTTAAAATACCACAACTACCCTCATTTACTTTATTTATTACACCTTTTTTCACCTTATTTAATACACCCCACCCATTTTCATTAATGATATTTTGGTAAACTTTCACCTTTTTCAACTCTTCTTAAAAACCGCAAAAAGTCAAAACGAGAAGATCTTAGGGGGACGGAAGGAGTAATTTTTATAATTTTTTAATATATAAATTACAAGATAAAATGGATTAAAGAAGTGCATTGGATGGTGTGCCAAAAGGTAAGTGGACAAACACAATGGGACGGAGGGAGTATTTCGTTAAACAATACGGAGTATATGAGGTGTGCACAATTTGGTAAACGGACCGAACCGAATCGAAACTGAAGAATTTAGTACGTACCGAAATCGAACCAAATAATTCGGTTCGGTATTCAGTTCTCATATTTTGAAAAAATCAATTTTCGGTTCGGTACAAAATTTGGAACCGGTATTTCGGTTTTTACCGAATCTTGAAATTATTTAATACTTATGTATAATTTTACCCATTGCTACTCAATTCAATACCCAATATCTATCCCAATATTGAAATAATGAATATGCACCCCACTAATTTTAAGTCCTATTATCTAAATTTGGAGTTATTTAAGATTGAAAATCATGAAAGCATCAAATTAATAATACTGGTAAATGTTTTTATATTTTGGAATGGACAATTGTGTTATTTGTATCAATTGCTTTGTTTAATTTATATAATGGTTCTAATTGTGCTGCGTTATTTTAATTTTGGAGTGTGTAATGAATTTATATAATGGATTATGCTTTGTTATTTTCAATTTGGAGAATGAAATGGATTTTTTAAAGTTCAAATTTTGGTTTATGTTTGGTTTTTGGTAAAACCGATTACCAAACCGATTTAATTTGGTTTTTACTGAACTGAACCATTTGATTTTGGTTCGATATTTGGTACAAAAAATAAATTACCGAAATTTCGGTAAACCGAATTTTCGGTTCAGTTCGGTTTTACCGAATGAACACCCCTAGGTGTTAGTGTGTTACACTGCACAAATCAGTCTCGTATTTTCCCCACGAACAATCACTTTAACGGAAGGAAAATGTAGCCCACACCATACCCCAATCATCCTCACCCCCTCCATCACCACAAAAAAAAAGGCAAGAAAAATTCAAAAAATAAAAAAATAAAAAACAAAAGCAAAATAAAATGAATGATAAAGAGGGGATGGTGTACATTTGTGGTACACCAAAGGTGTACCTCTAGCATATCCCTTACCGGAATTTACAGATTTTGCCCCCAGTTAGGCATACCAAGAAATATCTTGGTCTCATCGTCGATAGCGAAATTGATTCTTGGGAAAGATGGATATAGTTGCTAGATATCAAAATTAAATTTTTCGCATTTCTATGTGTTAGTTTTAAAATCATTTGTTGTTTTAGATTATCTTTTTATTTTTGTTGACTTTTATTGAGCAACTCTCATTTATGTTGTGAATGTAACTTTGTTTTTTAAACTTTGCTATGTCAAAAAAGTTATATCATTATATGAGTCCTTATTTTAATTATTTAAGTAATTAAATGAATTCTAAAAAAATTAATAGAAATTAAGTTTTTCTTTGAAAAGTGGAAATTAAGTTAAAACAAAAAATCAAATAAAAAATGAGAAAGTGAGCCAGTTAGAAAATAATAACAAAGGAAGTCGCTAACTTCCTTTGAGGAATTAAAAAAATAACAAGAAAAATTCGGTGTATGGGTTGTACCCTTAGCCCCTTTCTTAATTGACCTTAGATCAATCAAACCCGTTCAAGTTTTGATTTTTCAAATTCGATATATTTTGAAAATATGCTTTGGGTTTCAAAATAATTTAATTCTTTATTATCATTGAATTTCGATAATTTTTTTATATGTTTTCATATATTATTTGATAAAATAAAATATTCTTGTCACTTCTTTTTTTTAGAATTTTTGATATAATTTCTCCCTCACTACTAGGGTTTCTCGATAGCTTTTATTTTTTGTATATTCTCATTAATAATTTTATAAAATAAAATATTTTTATCACTTCTTATTTTATACATTTTTTTATGCACTTTTAAACACTGCACATTTATACTTTTTATTTCTATACTAATTTATAACTAGATTTTACCCGTGCGATGCACAATCAGAATAATACAATAATAAATTACTTTATTTACGTAAAGAATATATAAATTAAAATGAGTTAATATAGTAAACAAATTTAATATACTCCCTCCGTCCCACTATATTTGTCCACTTTCATTTTTGCACATCATCCAATGCACCTCTTTAATCCATTTTATCTTATAATTTGTATATTAAAAAATTATAGAAATTATATATTAATAATCTATATGTTAAGACAAATCAAAAAAATCACGCATGACTATATTTAGGTTTACACATTGAGAGAATTTGATGAGTCAAAGTGCTTAGATGAACAGTTCCAAAAGTCAAAAGTGGACGAATATAGCGGGACGGAGGTAGTATATCACACCCGAATACCGTCTATTTCGAATAGCAATGTACTTTGTAAAATTTTAAATCATCTAAGAGTGCATTAAACATAAATAAATTATACATATAAGAATGCATTATAAATTCTGGAAGACTACTGTATATACAACATTTAAATCTTTACTTTTTTCGTCTTTGTCAAAATAGCATGCGGTGCTCATTGGTGTGTCAATGGATTTTGATTTGGTAACATCAAATCTCTTACCAATTCCTTACAATAATTCGTTTGACGCGCGAACGTCCCATTTTTACATTGTTTAATTTGTAGCCCAAGGAAGAATTTATGTTCTCCCATCATAGATATCTAGAACATGTTCTTTGGAGCTTAAACTCTTAATTTCCAATTTCTTGCAGTTTTTCCAATTTTTTCTAGTTCCTTTCAGTTTTTTCCAATTTCTTCTATTTCTTTCCAGTTTCTTCCATCTATTTTCATTTTCTTAAAACTCTTTCTAATCTCTAAACAATTACTCTAAAAATGATGTATTTTTAATGTAATTATTATTATAATTATCATAATAATAATTAAAATAACCTTCATTATTATTATTACAACTACTATGTTCATAACTATAGTTTATAAATTATTTCATTTTACTACTTTTTTCATGTCACTATTTTTAGGATTCATATTCTTTTAAATTGATCATATGAGGAAATTATTTTTCAAATTTTTATAAAATTTTTTGAAAGTCAAAATATTTTAGAGAAAATAACTAAACTAGGAGTAAAACATAAAAATATATCCAAATACGTATTCTATGTTTTTATTTCCAAAATAAGAGTTATAATGAAAATGCAATGTCAATCAAGAAAGAAAAAATAGATTTGACCACATTATGTGACATGTTTGATATTAAAAAATTAAATCTTGTACTCGTAATATATAGAGTGCAGTTGCAAATATATTGTTTTATAATAAATAATGGATACATAAATTGAGGTGCAACTTAACCACAATAATATTTTAAAATTTAACATTTTAACATATATGCTAACTTTATATTCTAATTAAAAAAATTGAAAGTAAATTTTTGAGTATGAAAATGACAATACTTTTTTATGTTAAAGATTTTGGTTAAGATAACGTGATTATGAATATAATAATAATAATAATAATAATAATAATAATAATAATAATAACAACACTTGGGTGGAGTGTTTTTGTTCTTCGGAGGCTTCTTGTCCTTTTCGTTTTTGATCTTAGGACACATGAGTTTAATGTGTCTATTTCACCACACCCATAACACTTGGGTGGAGTGTGTTTCTTGGCTCCCTTCTTCATTATCATCTTCTTGAATCTCCGAACAAAGAGAACAAAGTCAGTATCATCACTATTGTCATCATCATTGTTGTTGTGGTTGTTTGATGATGATGCAGCTAGAGCTAGTGTTACGGGATTATTATTATTATTATTATTATTATTATTATTATTATTATTATTATTATTATTATTATTATAGGTAAGGTATTATATATGGTTAGTTAATTATTATTAGAGAATATTATTTTTGTTAGGTTATTAATTAGTTTCTTATTTTATTTAGTTTCTTTTAGAGATTGGACTCTCTCATGACTTTAGAGTTCCATTCTATAAATTGAGATGTACGTGTTTAGAATTATTCAATCAATAAGAAACCATTTTCCCTAAACCCTAATCTCTTCATCTTCCCTCTCGTTCTTCTATTCCACCGAACAAAGTGTCGTGCGATTCTCTCTTCTCTTCCTTTCCCCCAATTATATAGCTCGGAGGTGCTCAACCTTCCCTATCTCGATATGATACCGTATCAATTGATGCTTTCATTGCTTGAACTCGCCAAAAAAACCACAAAACAAAAGAAAATTATTTTTTTCCTCTTCCTGATGTGATCAATCGATCTGATTTACATCAAGAATTGTGAAAGAGCCGTCCTCTACATCCTGATTTGAAGAAGTTGGGAAATAGAAGAAAACATATCAGTGTAGAGGTGCAAAGCGGCGTGATTCATCACAAGGTGGGAGCAAGACTTCATTAGGATTTTAAAAGCAAAAGTGGGGATAAAAAATTGGGTGCGGCTTGATTTCAGAGCTAGCCGCAACCCAATTGAAAAAAAAGAGTGGGGGTTGTGCAACCATCAAACTTGTTGCCGTTGTGCAATAATTCAAGGGACAAGATTTGAGGTAATAGTCTCAATTTGGTTGCTTCGGTGATACGATATCGTATTGGGATAGAGAAGGTTGAGAATCGCACGACATTTTGTTCGGCGGAATAGAAGAACGAGAGGGAAGAGGAAGAGATTAGGGTTTAGGAAAAATTGTTTCTTATTGATTGAATTATAAACTCATGCATAATGGCTACATATATAGTTGGTTGATCTAAAGAGTCCTAGCCATAAAAGTTAACTAAATAAATTAAAATACTAATAACCTAATATAATAATACTTCCTAATAATAATATAATTACCTAACCATAAATAATAATAATAGTAATATAATAATAATGGTAAATAACTAAATATAGTCATGTATCACTCTTCCCGCCTTGAAAACCAACTTGTCCTCAAGTTGGAAATCAAATGAAGAACGGGAAAAAATTGCACCGTTCATCGTCCATCCTCCAGGGTCAAACAACTTGATTCTTGGAGCACCAAAAGAGCGAGTCACGCCTAAAACATGCCTAGTGTCGAGTAAACAGTTTCGGGCAACCAAGAGTAGGAATATTATGCAATCACATGCAACATCCTCAAAATTATAAAGGACAACAACGACACTTTCTGGCGTCCCAAGAGTTTTCGTGCATCCATAAAAAATGACACCATCCCTTGAATATTTTACTTGGAGTGTGTGGGCTCGTTGATCGTCACCAGAAACAGCAACAACAATATCATCAACGGTAATAGGAACAACATCTATGTGATCAATAATAAGATAGTAAATTCCATAATTGGTCCTTTATAATAGGGGGGTTTCCCTATTTAGTCCTCTATTATCAAATATTACCCTAGTGGTCCTTCTTTTATGGATATCTTTCCACAAATAGTCCTTTTTTGATCTTCAACCATGTTGGTGTTATTTTGAAGGCTAAAAGTGTAATTTCCCAATGATAATATATCTTTTTTGTCATACACAATTCCAAAGGTTATTCCGTTTACGTCGTTTGTGAATTACAGTGCTTTCTACTACAACCAAAGTTTACAAATGTGGTCTTTCGTCGAAATGCTAGCCCACAATCATAGTCATTATTTTTGTGTTATCTGCTTAACCAATATCAGAACACGTGACTAGACATAATGTTGATATCAAATTATATTTTTAGCCTTTAAATTAACACCAACATGGCAGAAGATCAAAAAAGGACCATTTGTGGAAAGGCACCCTTAAAAAAAGGACTGCGAGAGTAATATTTGATAATAGAGGACTAAATATGGAAACCCCCATGTTATAAAGGACCAATTATAGAATTTACTCATAATAAGATCATGATCAGGAACACCAACAGGATCAATAAAAATTTCCTTTTCAAATTCTTGGTCCTGCAAAGTTGTGTGCTACACAGGTACTGTAGGGGCCGGATCTCGTGGAGCGCCAATGAGTTTCCTTATAGAGCACAGCATGATTGATTTGAAAATGTATAAATCTATAGGAATCAGGCTCGGCATAATTGGGAGACCATGAACTAAATCATGTATTGAAGAAGAGGCCTCTACGGCGAACACATATACCTCGGAATCATATTTTGGTTGACCTTCAATTGGACGGAATGCCTGAAGTTTCTTTATAATCACATCCACCAAATCTTCAACTGCACACACGCCTTCATAAGATTCATTTTGTTCCCGTAGAATATCCTCCAGCAAGACTAGAAGTTTTTCCAACTCAGAGTTAATCATCATAAGAACTTGTGTCTCCTGCATGCCTGATGAATTCACAATAATTCCATCAAGAGCCATTTCAACAAATGTTTTTTTGATGGATCTGTCAAAAGGAAATTCTCAAGCACCAAGTTAGATTTTGGATGGGAAATAAATTGGTGGAAGGGAAACACAACATATGGCAGCAAATAGGACAACGGTTTGAACAATAACCTTTTGTTATGGTTGTGCAGCGTCCCGTACCTCTATCCGTGTTGCGGTTACTATCAACAGATGAAATGTCGATGGTACTGCTCTTTGATGTGCGGCCTAATTTCTCAAAATATTTGTGGTTGCGGCCCATAATTCGTAACAAGATCTTGGGCAACTCCAAAAAAATGCAGAAACCCTTTTCTTTGTGCACTATGTTCAATTTGGTGGCATAACTCCAATTACTCTCAAAGGAATTATGAGAGAGGCGACACCTTGAGAAATATTGCAACAAGAAAACCTGATATGGATTGAACAAGAAAACCTGATATGGATCTTCAAGCTTTAGATTGCGGTTAATTTGTTTTTGTGGAGAGCAAAGACTGCGACAATGGTGGTAGAAATTTGGGATGCGGCAGGCTACTGGAAACAATCTAGCGACGACAAAGGTAATTTGATAGTGGCTGCGACTTTGCTTCTTGATTTACGGGACAGTGATGTGACTCCCAGTTAGTCGTAAATTGATCTTCGGTCATGGGCTGCAATTTGTTTTTGGTTTTTACGTGTTTAAATCAATGAGAGCACCAATTAGGGAGCCGCACCAAATAAATCACTATTATTTTTGAAAGTGTACTATGCCAATTTGCCGAAGAACACACCTTGTATTTTTTTTTTGTTTTTTTACAAATCCACCCCACTCTTGCAAAAGAAAATAAGTTGTGGAATGAAATTGAGATTCAAAGCACTTCTTACAATTGAAGAACCTGCCACAACATTGTCGTTGCCAGTCTAGGAGCCAGATTAAACTGTTGTAGTGCACTACTTCGTGTAAGGCGTCGGCAATCCCGGTGTAGTAACACTGATTTTTTTTAGTTCAAGAGAATGAGAGCACCAATTGAGTTTATCTCTCAATTAAAGCACCAATTGATACGATATCGTATCGGGATAGAGAAGGTTGAGAATCGCACGACACTTTGTTTGGCGGAATAGAAGACGAGAGGGAAGAGAAAGAGATTAGGGTTTAGAAAAAATTGTTTCTTATTGATTGAATTATAAACTCATGCATAATGGCTACATATATAGTTGGTTGATCTAAAGAGTCCTAGCCATAAAAGTTAACTAAATAAATTAAAATACTAATAACCTAATATAACAATACTTCCTAATAATAATATAATTATCTAACCATAAATAATAATAATAGTATTATAATAATAATGGTAAATAACTAAATATAGTCTTGTATCATTCGGCCCAGGGAAACAAAAAAATTATATTTGAGGTCTTATTACTATATTTTTTAGTGATATTTTTGTATGGTGGTGTTGTGCCCATCCAAAAAAGGTATTTTCTAATTCCTTAACCAAAAGTTCAATATGTTCCCTGCTCTTTTCAAAGACGAACGATGACACTATCTTATCGACCATCAAAACCTTGGCGCCTCCACTTCTTGCCAACATCACCAGCTTTATTTTTATTCCATCAATTCATAAAACCATATATCTGAGGATTTTTCAATCCTCAATTTCACTTAAAAATATTCATATTTAAAATTAATGTTTTTATTTGTGTACGGAATTAGTTAAAACGTATTTCCTAGATGCTCTTCAGGTTTGTGTGCTTTTTTTAATCGTTAGGCTGAATGTAGAGGTTCTATGTCGAGGACGGTGTTGAGGATGAAAATGTCTGTACGAAGTTTAGTAGTTTTTCTGAGGACAGAAAACAATAAGGCAGACTGGCATTCATTAGTTTTTACGTCATGGGAGGAGAACTGAAGGTATTTTAAATATGCATTGTGTTTTTTGAGTATAGGTGTTCAAAGCTATAATATATTTCTAATGCAATGCATCCTTTTCTATTTGTGTAACTAGTAGGGTATACTCTATTTTCTCCCGTTTTCAGTAAAACAACATTACCCTCATTGTTCTTATATAAACGATTTTAAAAATTTAATTTTAGTATGTTTAAGTTGAAATATAGTCACAGATTAAAAATGTGATAACAGATTTAGATTTACAGAGTTGATTTTGTGGGAGAGCAAGAGAGTATTTGTGTAATTACCCTCTGCTTTGTAAATCAATTCAATTCCAATTCCATTAATTCTATATACCAAACGGACCCTGTAAGTCATTTTGGTATATGGAATTGATGGAATTGGAATCGAATTGAAATTGAAATTTTGTGTACCAAACGGAGCCTTATGTTTTTTGTATGCTTAGAGTAAGAATAAGAGTAATACCGCCATTGTTTTCTGATATAAATGATTTCAACACTTTAAATATTTATTCATTATTGTGTTCAAATTTACTATGATGCTGGTACTAGCTTGGTTTGCTTTGATACTGGTACTAGCCTGGTTTGCTTTGATGCTGGTTTCTTTAGTGCCCAATTGGGTAGGGTATTTTTTTTGTAAAAATAGGTAAAGTTTATTGAATTCAAGAAGAATTTTAGTTTTTATCTTGTTCTTTAGTTTAGGTTGTTTTTTTTAATACGACCAAGACTCTTAGTAGACTTTGTCATGGTACAATATTTGACTTATTGATTATGGAAAAGTTTTTTTTCCGTTTCTTCCCCTTAACCCGGTTTTGGTCACAACTCCTAAGAGTTACATTCCTATTTTTATAGGGGCTTTAATTTGTCCTCTTTTATATTTTTAATTTTTTTTGGCATGTATAAACTTTACTATTCTTTATATTTTTAAACACCTGAACAAAATGGTGATAATTGACATCCAGGGGCATAACAGTAACTAATTTGCATTCAACAAACACGTGTATACATCCCCAGCCCGTGCGAAACACGGGATAGACAACTAGTGTTTATTACATACCACATGGATTATTTATATTAAACGGAAAACAAATGATAAAATGCATTCATGCACACCTCAAATATATTTTAACATTTTTGAGGTTTACACTGTATTTCAAATACATCTATACTATTGAAAAAATTCACTAGCAACTTGACATTACCAAAAAATAAACAACTATAGTATTGATGTAAAAAAATAGATGATATTTACTTAAACATAAAAATAAATCATATCCAAACACTATTTTCTTTAAAAATAAAATTGAATAATATAAATTTGATATTTCGACATCTTTTTCAAAATAGAAATGTATACTATGTATATTAAAACGCAAAAAAATATATATGAAAAAGTAATGCATTTTTTAGGTAACACATACTTTATCTATATTAAAATAAAAAACAACTGACTAACAAATTAATTTTTCCAAAAATTAAAAAAAAACTAAAAAGTTAATGTAGATAATTAAAAAATATGTGGTTGAAATATATTTAAAAAAATAAATGATTCTGAAATTCTTTTCCTTAACAAAAAGAAAATGGTAAAATTTTATATTTATTTTTTAAATTATTTTAAAATAACAACAACAACAACAAAAATAATAATAGTAATACCTACAATAATAATAATCATCATCACCGTCATCTTTAAAAGTAAAAAAATCCGCAAGTAGTTAGATTTTCTAGATTCTCAAATAAGTAAAATGTATTCTAATTCCTTCTTACTTTCTATAATTTTAGAGACTAATGATCATGTTTGACTTCTTATATTACGTGTTACCTTTTTAAAATTGATATCAAACATAGTATCAATCATTATTAATGTAATTACTATTTAAAATTATTCTTAACAAATATAAAAACTACTTATTTTGACATCTACCTCGAGCTTTATATATAAATACATGGCACTCTTACTTCTTTTTTCGTCTAACCATATATAAGAGTTTTGTTATTCCTTTGCTTTGATAGCTAAAATGCAAAATCAATGTAACGATAGATGGTCCTGAAGAAGCAAGAATGTTAAAAAAAGGAAGTGCTTCAACAAGAAATCACACATAAAGATATTTTTTAGCTATTTATTTCGTTTTATTGATTCAAAAGAATTCATTTTTTTCATTAAGCTTTAGTTTTGTAAACTGAAGATACTTCGTGTATCATTATAAAAATTTATATTGGTTATAAAAGAAATCATTAAAAACAAAATATATAGTGTCCTAGCGCATATGTCTATAATTGTTTGAATAACTAAATCAAACAAAATATTATTGTGACTATGATTTCTCTATGTCATATTCAAATTGTTGCTAGATATTCTTCATAACTAAATCCCTTAATAAATATAATTACTTTATTATTTCAGAAATAAGATTACATATTAAATTTTAACTAAGAGAGGAAAACTTTGGTGGAAAATAAAAATGTTGTGTGATTTTCTTATGCATAGAATAATGTACTATTGATATAAAATCATATGTAATTAAATGTTTTAGAATGGTATATAATTAAATGTTATAGAACCAGATACATTAAATGTTATATATTTTTTCTATACTTTTTTAATAAAGCATATATTTTTATGAATACAACATGTAATTTTTAACTAAGAATATACCAATTTGTAACGCCCCAAAACATACTCTAGAATTATTAATAGATAATTATTCAAATTAATCAAATTTGTTTTGATTAAAATAAATTGTTGTTGGGCTTTGCGCCAATAAGAAATATGTTCTGATATCCAATATCACAATATGGAGATAAATCCAATATGTTAAATATTTATGTGATCTTGATTGGAAACTTGAGTACAAACCCAATTCAAGAATAAATAAAGAAATTATTTAGTGGACTTTAAAAATGATTTATTGAAATAAATCATGATAATAATTACTATAAATTAAATATAAGAACCTTTTTGAATAAAAGTCAACTGAATCAATGTTGACTCTGTCAAAGTCAAACACCCTAAAATATGTTGTCAGAAAAAGTATTTCAAATAAATATAAAAACTATATCGATAAATAGAACTTAACTGTCTGATCGCAACGGTGCAAACAGATTTCAATTTGGAGAAAGTTGGACCAAAAAGTATACCCTAACTAGAACCAAAATTGGTCCCAATCAGGGAACAACATGAAGGTAGTCGTCCTGCGCACTAATGTCGTTCATGAGTCATTAGTGACTCACAATTCATGTTTCTTCCTCCTCTCCTTCCTTACATAAGAAACACCCATAGTCCTCCATTTTTTCATCATTTACTTTCAAATAAACTCTGACAGGAAGTTGTGAGTGTGGAGAACAAAGTGGTGCTGTCAATTTGGTGTAAAGTCGCCCGAGTTGGGAGTATTCATCGCCAGAAGTTTTGCCAGAAAATTCCCAAAATCTTCATTTAGCTTTGAGGTAAGCTCGTAGATATATCTAATGACTAGAATGTTCATATAGATCGTTTCTACGTTCATAAACAGTTGTTTGGTTGAGTTTTGTGTTTGACATGCTTGAAAAATTAAGAATCATAAACCTTGAAGTTGTTGTTAAAACTTCGAATTAATGGTATTTAAATGATCTATGAACACTGGAGAACATTTCTATATAGTTTAATTGACGTTTGATGGCTAGAAATGATTTTTTGAAAATATGACCTCAGGTTGAAGAAGAAGCACTGTTTCCTGGTTGGCAGGAAAGGTCGACCGTTTTGACAAAAGGTCGACCGTTCTGCCACAAAGGTCGATCGTCCCTCCACGAAGGTCGGCCGTTTAAAAACCAGAAACTCTCATACCACTGTTACAATAACGGTCGATCGTCGCCTGGAAACAGTGGACCGTTTCGAACACTGTCAACTACGAAAAATGCTATTTTTGAGTTCTAAAATCCTATTTTTGATAACAATGAATTATGACTAATGTAAATATGATTTCTTGGAATAAAAATGGTATTTTGACAATAAAAAGGACCTTACGTGATGCATGACGGTAAGCTAGGGTGTTAACACTCGAAACTAGGCCGTTATTTGCTATCGAATGATATGTTGATTGATGATTATGATGAATGATTATTATGATGATTGTGACTTGATGAAACCACTGATTAAAATTATTGTTGAGGATTAAATTATGAATGAAATGAATATGTTGTTGATTATGAAATGATTTGGATTGTAAGGATATCTAGAACAACTCTAAGATATACCTAGGTTGACGTTGGTTTCTAAGAGTATCTAGAAGACCTCTAAGATAGCTTAGAAATAGGCCTTGTGGGTATAATTATGAATATTCGGTAGCCTGGGTTAAAACGTACGTACGGGATCTATAAACCAAACTTGAGGCACTCGTTTGGGGATACCACCCAACCCGACAGTGAGCATTCCGCTGTTCGGTTTCTAAATGGCCTTAAGCGAAGGTAAGTTTAAGATTTTGAAAACCTCTTTTTGAAAATTTATATCTTAAACTAGGCCTAGCTCAAGGGTTAGTTAAGAGTACCTTAAATTGGAATATAGTTTAACTATATTAAACTAGAATTTGTTTAAGAGTTGGTAAACATCAGATAGATTGACCTTAGACTAATAATAGTTTAAAGATATTGTTGAATGACAAATGATGAATATTGAATAAAAATGTTGAATATGAATGATGATATACATGTTAAATGATTGAGTAATGAATGTAGAAAACTGAATATTGATTATTGAATATTCTGAACAGAACACTATGTGCATGATATCAAATTATTTGATTATTAATTGAGATTCTGTTTATATGGATGTTCGACACATTAGATATGCTTACTCAGCTTTCTTGCTGAGCGTGTAGTATATTTTATTTGCTACACGCAGGTTAATAGGAAGAATGATGTGACATAATTTTGGAAGCAGATGGAGGCGAGATTGTCGGAATGGATGTGATGGTTTTGAATTATGTTTGTGATTATGATTTGTTAAGCTTTCGCAAAATTGTTGAATACTCTGTACTATATATGTTATGAAAAATATTATTGTGATAAATAAAAGTGTTTGAAAAGTTTTAAATTTTTACGATTATCAAGTTAATTCTTTAGTCCGGAAGGGGGCAGACCTGGACGGATTAAGGTGTTACACAATTAGTATGGAAGCCAATTTATTGATCCCGCCTCCAGGGATGAATTAATAACAAATAATATTATATCATAAACATCTCAATTGGGAACACCAATTAAAATTAACTTATTACACATAAATATTATTTTACCATATTTTACCATTTTAGAAACTTACTATTGAAATATAATAATTTTTTTTACACAAATTTGATTATTTTTTCAAAGCTATTAATGGAGAATAATAACTTTAAAATGGAAAATACTAATTTTAAATGAAGCATAATTGTTATTTGAATTAGAAATTTTTTACTATATACAAAAAAATCATTAATGTTCTTTTAAATAAACATGCCATTAAAAGTTCCTTTCTTTTTATATATTTGTTTTTATTTTTATGAAATTGGTAACTAGTGTTTTAAATATTAGTTTATGTAAATATTAATAATAATAATCTTATTATTAATATTACTATCATCATCATCATCATCAACAACAACAACAACGTCATTTAGGGACCAACTTTTGATCTTCGTTTTTTATCATCATCATCATCATCAATGTCGTGTAGGGACTAACTTTTAATCTTCGTTTTTTATTTTTGTGTAATCAAACTTTTAGTGGGTTTTATTTTTACATTTTAATACACATAAAAAAGAATTATGAACCAAAGATTTTATTTTCAAAAAGCTATCATGTATATTGCGTACAGGCATACGTTGGAAGGTTGGGTCGGGCACTAATATTAACATTTGGGAGGATCCATGGCTGATGGACAAGGAAAACTCTTTCTTTACTACAGAGAATCCAGGGAGCACTGCGCTAACGCGAGTCAGTGATCTCCGTTCAGGTAATGGTTGGGATTGGCCGACTATTGATGCCATCTTTAATGCTAGAGATCGTCAGTGCATTCAAGCTATCCCGTTGGGAGGATCATCAAGCAATGATATGTTGATTTGGGCCCATGATAAATCTGGTATTTACACAGTGAAGAGTGCTTACAAGGCATTAACTTGGGATGCTATGGTGGTAGGTCACGGGACGGACTAAGCCCTTTGGAAAAAGTTATGGGCGGTTCGAGTTCTCCCTAAGGTATGCAATCTTATTTGGAGGGCAGCTAATAACATTCTTCCATGTCTTAATAATTTGGTGACAAGAAGGGTGACTGTTCAAGATGTTTGTCCGCTTTGCCACACTTCTGAGGAGACAGTTTTGCATATTTTTGTACATTGCATATTCGCATGCCAAGTTTGGGGTGCTTCTTTCTTGGGTTGGTATGCTCCAGTTGTGGGATCTTTCCATGACTGGATTTTAGCTGTCTTGAATTTATTTAATGAGTATGATAAAGGCTTAGCGCTCCATCTTCTTTGGATGATCTGGTCTGCACGAAATGCAAAGGTATGGAAGGGAGTGAGACGCTCTCCCTTGGAGGTCTGGACGCGGACGTATGGAGACTATGAAGACTGGTAGAGGATGGCTCCCCCAAAGAATTCTACGTCGACTAATCTTAGAGTTGAAACTGGTGCAATAAATGGATGGGAAAGGCCACCAGTGAATTATTTAAAGGTGAATGTGGATGCTTCATCAGAACTTATCGATAGGTATGTGGGCCTGGGATTTATTGCACGAGATTATGAAGGCGTATTAAATGGTCCACGATAGGCCGATTCGTAGCTGCTAAGAGTATTAAATGTAGAGGGAGTTTTGGTCCACGTAAAGCAGAAGCTATCGCAGTTAAGGAAGCACTTAGTTGGATTAAAAGTAAAGGCTGGAAATAAGTCCTTGTGGAAACAGACTGTAAAGGGGTGGTCGATTCACTTAACACTGCTATCAGAGACTGGTCTTACTTTAATTCTATCATTGAAGATTGTAAGCGTCTCCAAATTCTCTGTGCAGGAGACCTTAGATTTTGTTTTACTCCTCGTTCCGGTAACGAGGCAGCGCATTTGTTAGCGCTTAGTACTTGCTATGATGATGTTGTAGGGGAGTGGCTTGACACACCCCAAACTTTATTCCATTGGTTTCCTAATGTAATTGCTTTGTTTCAAAAAAAAAAGCTATCATGTATAAAAATTAATGAATAAATTTATAACTCATGCGTAAAAGAAGTTTCAATAAAAGTTGTACTTCTCCATAAAATGTATATTGGTACACTATTTTGGGTATGATAGAAATTACATATACAGATGGAGAGGCATTGCCATTGGCTATGACCTCACATAATTGAACCTATTTGAGAAAGAATGTACTCTGTGATGTGAGAAATGGTAATATTTTTATTTCAAATTAAAAATGTAATATTTCCATTACTTTTTTCCTAAAAAAATTTATTTATACAATGCATCAATCTAGGAATAATTCTATACCTACTTTGTCACGCTTTTAAGTGCATAAGAGATAGAAAAGAATTAATCTATCTTCAACAATATGTGCTATTACTTTCTATGAAGGTAACCATACGGCAAATGTCTTTGTGTATTAACTAATTATACGTATATGATATTATAAACAATGTACTTAGATACTACCTGATTTTTTTTGTATATGGTTACAATGGAATTGGAAAAACATTTCTATAAAAATCACCGTTTGCCTCTCTGAGGTCAAATGATAAAGTTGTCTTAAATGTCGCATCAAGTGTGATTGCAGCATTGCTTTTGCCTGGGGGAAGGACACCACACACGAGATTTTCAATTCCTCTGGCGCTAAGCTAGTGCTCAACATGCGCCATCAAACAAGGAAGCCTGAAAGAAGAATTAATCTATCAAGCAAGTCTAATCGTATGGGACAAAGCAAGTATGATGAACAAATTTTCTTTTGAGTTATTGGATCGTACAATAAGAGATGTAATGAGGTTCTCTAATAAAAACTCTATAAATTAATCATTCGAATGGAAAATGATTGTACTCAGAAGTGATTTTCATCAAATTCTTCCTGTTTCACCTAGAGCTTCGAGAGAGGAAATTGTAAGTGCTACCATCAATTCTTCAAAATTGTGGTCGTATTGTAAGGTTTATACGTTGACGAAGATTATGAGATTGCATTCATCTACGTCATCTTGCGCAGATATACATACACAAACTTTTTTTATTGGATAATCAAAATTGGAGATGGAAAACTTGGACAAGTGAGTGATGGAATAACTGAAGTTGAAATTTTACTTGAATTCTTGATTCTAGACATTAGTTTTCCCCTCGAGAGTATAATGAACTTCACTTAACCGAACCTATTGGAAGATAAGAAAAATTATTCCTTTTTCGAGGACAAGGCACTACTAGCACCCACGCTCAAAGTTGTAGAAATGGTAAATGAATTGAATTTATCACTCATTCTCGAAAATGAAATGGTGTACTTGAAGATTCATGTTAGGAAGATTCAAATGTAGGTGTTGTTAGCGATTGGATAACAATTAAGTTTTTGAATGAAATCAAATGATTAGGGATTCCAAACCACAAGTAGTTATAAAAAAGGTGTATCAATTATGTTCTTAAGAAACATTGATAAAATATCTAGACTATGTAATTGTACACGATTAATTATTGACAAGCTGCGAAAGAACGTTATTAGTACTATTATGGTTTCGTGAAATCAAGTGGGGAAAAAACTTTGCATACCCCAGATCAATTTGGTAGCATGTGATACAAGACTACCCTTGAAGTTCCAGAGAAGACAATTTCTAATAGCCTTATGTTTTGCTATGACTATTAACAAAAGTAAAGGTCAAATATTGTCATTTGTTGGATTATTTTTAACCAAGTCAGTGTTTACTTATGGTCAGCTTTATATTGTAATTTCGCGAGTGAAGATAAAGATATGATTAAAAATATTGGTCCTAGATGATAATGGAAACCCTTGCAACTAAATTAAAAATGTTGTATACCCTTAAATTGTTGTTCTGTACACATTCAATTCCTCAATAATTATTTATTTCACTTTGGTTTTTTATCCATGACATTAAAAATCATGCGAGAAGTATATTTTCTTTATTCCAGAAAAAATAGTGCATTAATTTTTTTTAGAATCGATAAAAAGTTTTGTTCAACCCCGTGCATGGAATACTAATATTTTGAAATAGAATACTTTATTGGAATTTGGAAAGCACCTCCCCAAATGTCCCCCACCCCCTGCATAACCATTTATTTTTATTTGCTTTTTATTTACTTATTTTTTTAAATTTTCTTGTCTATTTTTATGAACAAGGAGGGGATGAGAGACAATTAAGATACACCAATTGGGGTACACCAAAATAGTGTACCCCTATCATTTTCCTTATAAAAAAATAGAAGTAGAAAAATGAATTTTTTTAAATGGGAAATGACCATTCTTTGTTTGTCTTGGATTGGACTTTGCGTCAAATGCTTAATGGGTGGTCGAAGCCCCAAAATAGGCGCCCGCATAATCACGGCCTAAAACCTAATCTCTAGTCTACCATCACAAATTACCTGGTTCAAAGGAGAAATCGCCCGGGCGCCCCTCACCGTCACAAATTACCTGGTGATTACGGAGGTGGTTTTAGATGGGAAGAAGAAGATCCGGCGGCGGTAGGGAGAAATGGGTGCTTCGCAGACACATAGAAACATGTAGAAGCAAGTATTCTACCGTCGAGCAGATAGTAGACCATCTCCGTTCTACTTTTCCCCCCTACAGCCGGCTTAAGTTGCAGCCATTCAGCAAGCGTGTTGAGGATGTTCTCCAAACCATCAATTCTAGATGCAGCTTGGTAGAAGACAACAGTTGTGCCAGCGAGGATGAAACGAACCGCCCGAGAAAGATGCCAAAGAGAAACGACGCGAACGAGATGCGATTGCAAGACATTGAAGCTCAACATCTTAGGAATGCTCGTAGGAAGCAAGCTACAGGCCATGAATTGTCATCTCATGATGCAGAATCTTCGTCAGAGAGTGAGAGTGACTGTACTCCTACTTCATCCTCATCCATGGATGCTATTTACGGAGAGAAAGTTGAGCCAAAACACGATTTGATGAAGTCCATGCTCCGTGATCAATACAGTGAACAGAAGGGGAAAACGTCCCCTAAATCAAACACGAAGGTAATGGAAGTGGAGGATGTTACTAACAGTGGTAAGGTGAATAAGAAACTTGCGCTAGTGGAAGGAAGGACAACGTTACCATCTTCACCCGCTTTTACCTATGGTAAAAAGGAGCCAGGACTTGGGAGTGACGTTAACAAGCCAAATGTTGGACCAAAGTTTAAAGACCTAGGAGGAATGGGCTCTGTGATAGAGCAATTGAAGATGGAGGTGATGGTTCCATTGTACTGCCCACAACTGTTGAAACATCTAGGAATTAAGCCGATGTCTGGAATTCTCTTTTATGGGCCACCAGGGTGTGGGAAGACAAAGCTAGCTCATGCAATTGCGAATGAGACAGGAGTTCCCTTTTATAAGATTTCTGCTACTGAATTGGTCTCCGGGATTTCAGGTAAAACAAACATTTGTTTTTTTGTTACTCCCTCTATCCCATTTTGAGTTGCCTGTTGTTGTTTACGATGTTTAACTAAAGTTATTTTTA